>CM030367.1:119324915-119924915 GCA_017893485.1 Hemerocallis citrina
ATTTTTATTATGCAATCAAAGAACATGTTTTTTAGTTACAATTTATTATGAACTAAGTTTTATTTTTCCAGGGCTTTGATGTAGCATAGTTTTTGAGAACACAATTTTAATTTCATATTATTTTTCTATTTTTCCATGTGTTGTGTGGTTGAATTTTGTTCTTAATACTTACAATTGTTTGCCAACTTTTGTATGATTTATTAAATCATGGAGAGACTGAACTGGTAATTTGTGATTTCGAATTAATAAAATTAAACACCGTTACAAGAGCGACACTGTTAATATGACCGTTAAGAAATCCATAGATCTTAATGAATTTTCAATTAGTAATTGTGTGCATGAACTATGACAAATAATTAGTTGAGAATAATTTTGATATTGCTTGAGAGAGAATTTGAATAATTTTGGGGATTTTGGTCTGCAACTTGGAAAAATAATATTTTTAATTCACATGAAATTATAAATTGTGTGGGATTAACTAGGTGAAATCAAAAGCCCTAGAATTGTTTTGCCATTAACAAACAACCAAATTTCGGATTTCGTTCCTTTAATTAGTTTATTTCTTTCATTTAGATTAATTTAATTTTAGTTGCTATTTTTTATCATCTTTTCGATGCCTCCAAATAGTAGTTAATCTAGTAATTTCGGTACGCGATAAAATAATTAGTTCTTGTGGTTCGACACTCTTTTCACTTAATTATACTACTGTTGTGATTTTGTACACTTGCAAATAATTCACATCAAGTTTATGGCACGTGCGGGGGACTAATTATTCTTTTTATTGATATTGATATTGCTAGATTGTTACTAATTTGGATTTTTCTTATTATTTTTATTTTTACTTTTTACTTTTTATTTTTAGTTTTCTGTTTTTTAATAGTCATATTCAATGACATAGAAGTGTATTCACAATGGAAAACGATGAGGAAAACAATGTTTTGAGAGACTATGCTATGCCCTGCTCTTAATGGAGTACATCAGGCATAAAGATCCGGTTATTGAAGCTAACAATTTTGAAATTAAACCGGCGACCATTCAAATGATTCAACAAACTGTTCAATATGGAGGACTATCACACGAGGATCCTAATGTTCACATTGCAAACTTTTTAGAAATTTGTGACACTTTTAAGCATAATGGAGTATCAGATGATGCAATTCGATTGAGACTCTTTCCTATTTCACTAAAAGATAAGGCTAAGGCTTCGCTAAATTTTCTACCACCCGGTGGTATTACTACTTGGGAGGGACTTGCACAAAATTTTTGGCTAAGTATTTTCTGTCGGCAAAGATAGCGAAGCTAAGGAATGACATTACCACATTCACTCAATTTGGGACTGAGTCTTTGTATGATGCATAAGAAAGGTATAAAGAGTTATTGAGAAAGTTTCCTCTTCATGATCTTCCGAATTGGTTATAAATTCAAATATTCTATAATGTTTGAGAGTTACAAATCGATCTATGGTAGATGCAGAAGCTGGAGGTGCACTAATAGCAAAACTCATGAAGTAGCCTATGAGCTTTTAGTGGAGATGACATCTAATAATTACCAGTGGTCTTCAGAGAGTACAATGCCAAGAAAAGTGGCTGGAGTTTTTGAACTTGATCCTATTACTACTTTAACTGCAAAAATTGATATTTATCTAAACAAATAGGTAATATGAATGTTAATGCTATTCAAACTAATATTATTTGTGATCTTTGTGCAAGAAATCACTCAAGTACAGATTGCCAAGTGGGGAACCCATTTGCTCACCCACAGTCCTTCAAGCAAATTATGTGTCCAATTTTCAACATCAAAATAATCCTTATTCGAACACGTATAATCCAGGATGGAGAAACCACCCCAATTCATGGAACAATAATCAATGAGCAATTAGACCACCTCAATTTTTTTTAAAGCAAGAAAAGAAGCTGACACTTGAGGAGATGTTCATGCAGTACATGCAAAAGACAGATTTGGCAATCTAAAATGTTGCAACTATAACTTCAGCTTCAATTTGCAATCTTGAGTTTCAGATGGTCAACTTTCAAATATTCTTAAAGAGAGAACAACAGGAACCTTACCCAGTAACACCGTAACAAATTCCGAGTAGCATGTCAAAGTAATAACACTAAGAAGTAAGAGAATAATTAAGCAGCCACAAGAAGAAATTGCTGACCAAAATGTGGTTAAAAAGCAAAGTGAGATCGAGCAAATTGTGAAGGAACAAACGCAGCAGGTGGCCAATCACCATTCTAAGAGAGATAAAGGAGTTTCAAGCCAAACAATTTCAGGAGAGTTCGATTCTGACACTTATCCTAATTTACCTTATGATCCACCTATTCATTTTCTACAAAGACTTAAAAAGAACAAGCTTGATAATCAGTTTTCAAAATTTTTAAATATTTTAAAACAATCGCATATTAATATTCCTTTTATTGAAGCTTTAGAACAAATACCTAAATATGCTAAATTTTTTAAGGACATTTTATCAAACAAGCGGAAGTTGGAGGAACATAAAATAGTTATGCTAACCGAAGAGAGTAGTGCAATTTTACAAAAGAAGCTGCCTCCTAAACTTAAAGATCCAGGGAGTTTTACAATTCCTTGCACTATTAGAAATTCTTCTTTTCATAAAGCATTATGTGATTTAGAATCAAGTATTAATCTTATGCCTTTTTCAGTTTTCGGGAAACTAGATATTGGAGAAGCAAAGCCCACTACAATTTCTTTTCAATTGGTGGACAGATCTATCAAATACCCAAGAGGAATAATTGAAGATGTTTTGGTAAAGGTAGACAGTTCATATTTCCACCTGATTTCGTAGTGCTTGATATGGAGGAAGATGAACAAATTCCGTTAATTTTGGGTCGACCTTTTCTAGCAACGTGGAGAGCTTTAATTGATGTCCAATAAGGAAAACTTATTTTGAAGGTTGAGGATGAGCAAGTAATGTTTGATGTTTTTAAATCCTTGGAGGTTGCTGCTGAAGCTCACTCATGTTTTCAATTTTGTGAAACTAATCTAATTGTGGGAGAGACACATAGAGCGGAAGTTGAGAAATTACCAATTAAAGTGTGTCCAACAAATTTAGCAACTCTTGAATCTGAGAAAGAAAAGATTTTGGAATACGTTCAAGTTGCACCATCTATTAATTTTTCTTCTCAGCTGACATTCAAGGAGGTGGGGATATCAAGAACGCCATTGTCAAGAAAGAAACGACTTAAACTCAAGCTTCAACCACTGCCATCTAGCTTGGGGGATGCTCAAAGAAAACCTAATCCACACATGAAGAGAAGTATTAGAAAAATATGTTCTTATGTTGTTGCATCTTGGTGTTACATAACCATCTCCGCTATCAAATCTGGCTGAAGACTTGAAACTTAGCGCTTCTTGGGAGGCAACCCATGTTTTCTTTTTATTGCATTAGATTTATTTTTTTCTTTTACTTTACTTTAATTTTAATTTTTGATTTTATTTTATAGGATTGCATAATTTTAGACGTCGTCAGGCGGAGCTTTTTTCTGACCGACATTGATGGCTATTTTTTAGCAGGATACAGTTCGAATATGGAAAAGTGTATAAAATACCGATCGAAAGAAATTGTCTTAGCTTTCCAAAACAAAAAGAATCAGGCAATTTGGACATCTATAGCTCCAGATATCACTGAAACAATAAACGTCGCGCGTCCAGAATTTTAACACGAATCAGGAGAGCAATTCTAAACTTTTTGTATTCCTTTTGTTTTTATTTTTCCTTTCCCATTGAGGACAATGTCATATTCAAGTTTGGGGGAAGGGGTACAATTTTTTTAAATATATTTATATATATTTGAAATGAAAAACAAAACAAAAGGGATTTTAATTAGGCTTACTATTACACTTTTGAGTTCTTTATTGTACTAAAGCATTAAAATAAATTTTTTTTGGATAGACAATATCTTATAAAGCAAGATTAAGCATACTTATTTACTTTAGGTTTATTGAATTTCAAAATTTCTTACAAAATTGTGTGTCATGTGATTATACATAAAAGAAAAATGTAATGTTTTTTTCTTGTGATTATCCCCTTTGATCTAGTTCTAAACACAGTTTAAGTAAATAGTGTAATATTTATAAAATTAAATGAATAAAATTCTATCTACTCCATTGTTTTGAGTTGCTTAGTAACTAGGGGTATTCATCACCAATGTTTACTTTTACGTCAAACGACAACTTGAAATATGAGTATACAAAAGCACTCTAATTGTGTGACTTGTTGAGTAACCGGGTAAATTCATCACAAATATTTGCATTCGGGTCAAAAGGCATGTGACAACTTAGAGAAGAGAGAGATAAAAAGAAGAAAAAAAAACTCTAATTTGCTACTCGGTTTGTAGTAGCGAGAAGGGGTAATCACAGCTAGAGTTGTTGCATTATATAATTATATTAATTGCATGACAATTATGATTGTGTTGGGAATTATGTACGAATAATTGAACTGGAGAAAGTGAGTATGCTTAATTTACTTTATTTGCTATTGTTTATGTACTAAGCTGAAAATTTGATGCTTGCTTGATAAGACCTTTTAGTGTGGTGAGTTGAGCCTACTTATGATTATTATTTTTTGATTTATGGTTTTTTTTTTGCTCGAGGACAAGCAAAATCTTAAGTTTGGGGGTATTTGATAAGTGAAATTTATATGCGACTTTATTACTCTTTTTTACGTATTAAAATTGTGAGTTCTCATTGATTTATTTAAAATGAATCTTATTTCTACTTATTATTATTTATTTGTTTGTTTTTGTAGGAATGAGATGGATAAGTGCAAAAAGTGGGTGTTTTGCGTGGATCAAGGAAGAAAACAATGATGAAGATTTCAAAAATTAAGCACTCAAATGCGCGTTTTTACAAATTGGCTTATGGAAGAATCAATAGAAAATATTATCGTCAACTAGGGGGCGGAATAAAATTGTGTAATAAAGAAAAATTATTAATCTGGATAAAAATTGAATTTGGATTAGGGTTAATTGGTTAATTAATTTAAAAACTAAAAGATTAATATTAATCTTGATATTTTAATTAATTAACCTATCCTAATCTAATTTAATTAAACCATAATTCTAACCTAACCCACCCCTATATATAAAGAGATGCAGTGGGCACCAAAAAAAATGGAGAGGGCGCGTTGTACTGGGTTGGCAGCTGGAACAGGGAAGGAATTTTTTTTATAATTAATTAAAGAAAGGGCTGCACGAGAATCAAGGTAGGAGAGAGAGGAAGGCGTGAACAGGGAAGCTGTAGGTGGGCGACTGTGTGTGGCGGCACGGATTTCGACGAGCACAGAGAAGAAACAGAGGAGAAGGAAGAGAGAGAAAGAGAGAAGTATGCGGATCCCGAGGCTCTTCAATTTCGGTCTCAAACAACAATCGAGTTCTTTCTTCTCTCTTCTCTTTTTCTAATTTTTATTATACAATCAAAGAACATATTTGTTAGTTGCAAATTTATTATGAACTAATTTTATTTTTCTAAGGATTTTATATAGCAAAGTTTTGAGAACCCAATTTTAATTCCATATTATTTTTCTATTTATCCATGGTTGTGCGTTTGATTTTTGTTCTTAATGCTTACAATTGTTTGGCCAATTTTTGTGTGATTTATTAAATCATGGAGAGATCGAACTGGTAATTTTTGATTTCGAATTAATAAAATTAAACACCGTTACAAGAGCAAACCGCTGTTAATGTGACTGTTAAGAAATCCATAGATCTTAATAAATTTTCAATTAGTAATTTGTGCATGAACTGTGACAAATAATTTATTGAGAATAATTTTGATATTCCTTAATAGAGAATATTGAGTAACTTTGGGAATTTTCGTCTACATCTTGGAAAAATAATATTTTTATTCACATGAAATTATAAATTATGTGGGATTAATTAGGTAAAATCAAAAACCCTAGAATTTGTTTTGCCATTAACAAACAACCAAATTTCGGATTCCGTTCCTTTTAATTAGTTTATTTCTTCATTTAAATTAATTTAATTTAGTTGTTATTTTTTTATCATCTTTTCGATCTTCCAAATAGTAGTTAATCTAATAATTTTAGTACTCGATAAAATAATTAGTTCTTGTGGTTCGACACTCTTTTCACTTAACTATACTACTTGTTGCGATTTTGTACACTTGCAATTATCACATCACTCCCACCACCCCCGAAGATGAATACCCCTGGTAAGAAGAGGATCCGGGATAAATGGTGCCGCTTTCATAGGGACCATGGCCACGACACAAATGACTTTCGGGCCCTCAAAGATGAGATCGAGGCCCTCATTTAGAGGGGGCAACTGGCTAAGTTCGTAAGGAAGGACAGAGCAGATCCTCTACCTCCTCGAGGGGCTAACAAGCGCACTGAGAGACCTGTCGAGTCCCCTGACTCCAAAGCTGAAGCAATCTTACACTCATTCATGGAGACCCAATGGGGGGGAGAGTCGAACTCCTCCCGAAAAGCCTTCATCCAAGAGGTAAACTCAGTATAGAACCATTCCCCGCCCATGGGCTTTGGGGTCCCGGTAACCTTTTCGGATAAAAAATTGGAGGGCGTTCGGACGCCCCACTGTGATGCCCTTGTGATCAACCTTCATATTGCCAACTACGAAGTACGCCCAGACAATGGTAGTTCGGTCAGTATCCTTTTCCTAGAAGCCTTCTAAGGCCTCAAGTTGTCTTGAGACCACCTCAAACCCACCGGCTACACTCTCCACGGATTCTCCGGGGTGCCAATGTCGATCGAGAGAGTTATAACTCTCGACGTAACCGCTGGCAAAATCCCGGCCACCCGAACCGAACCGTTGGACTTTATGGTTGTTGACGTAAAGGTCGCTTACAATGTTATCCTCGGCCGACCCGGCCTAGCCGCTCTCCAAGCCGTGCCCTCAGCCATCCATATGAAGATGAAATTCTCCACCTCCGCAGGAGTAGGAGAGGTCAGGGAAAGCCAGGAGACTGCCCAGAAATGTTACACGACTTCGGTAGGGGGGTCCAGTCCTCTCACTTGAAGCCCTCGAGCTCCCTTAAGGAAGCAGCCTATCTCAGATTTGGTCGATGAGTTAGAAGTGATAGTCTTCTCAAAAGAAGATCCGACCAGGACATTCCAAATCAGTAAGGTCCTTCCCCCTCCTGTCAAAGCCGACATTATCCAATGCATAAGGGGAAACCGTGACTTGCTCGCTTGGATTGTGACTGACATGCCTAGAATCTCGGAAGAACTTTTCATGCATCACCTCAGCGTTGCTCCCGAAGCTAAACCTGTCCAGCAAAAATGTCGCAAGTTTGCACCAGAATGCCAGCAGGCAATCAAAGAAGAGGTAGAAAAACTCTTGACGGCTCGGTTCATACAGGAGGTTAACTATCCCGAGTGGTTGTTCAATGTCGTGATGGTCAAAAAGACCAACGAGAGCTGGAGAATTTATATTGATTTCACTAATCTGAAAAGGGCTTGTCCGAAAGATCTATTCCCGCTTCCTAGCATCGATGCTCTGATTGATGCAATCTCCGGTCACGAACTCTTGAGTTTCATGGACACCTTCTCCGGGTATAACCAGATCAAGATGTTCCCCCCTGATATTCCGGAGACTTCGTTCGTAACAAACCAAAGCCTATATTGCTACAGCATCATGCCCCTCAGGCTAAAGAATGTCGGTGCGACTTATCAGCGCCTCGTCAACAAAGTCTTTAAGGATCAGATCGGCCGGAACATGGGGATCTATGTGGATGACATGTTGGTAAAAAGCATCAGCAAGCTGAACCATGTGACTGACCTTCAAGAATCCTTTGATGTATTGCGAAGCCACAACACGAGACTTAACCCAACTAAATGTGTCTTCGGTGTATCATCCAGCAAATTCCTAGGGTTCATGGTTAGCAAAAGAGGCATAGAAGCCAACCCGGAAAAGATCCAGGCCATACTGAACATGGCACCCCCTTCCAGCGTCAAAGATGTACAAAGACTCACAGGACGCCTCGCAGCCATAGAGTGCTTCCTTTCCAAGTCAGGAGAAAAGTGTCTCTCATTCTTTAAGGCCCTTAGAGGAACGAAAGGCTTCGTTTGGGACTCCTTCGACCAACTCAAAGCCTATCTGGTCAACCCCCCGCTCTTGAGCAAGCCAAAGCATGGGGAAATCCTCTACATTAACCTTGCCACCCCAAAACAGACCCTCAGCGCCGTCCTGGTGAGAGAAGAAGATAAGAACCAAAGGCCAATCTACTATGTGAGTAAGGTTCTTAGAGACGCCAAACTCCATTACCCAAAGATAGAAAATATGGCTTATACGTTAGTCATGGTTGCTCGAAAGCTCCGTCCTTACTTCCAATCCCACTCGGTAGTCATTCTTACCGACCAACCCTTCAAGCAAGTGCTCTACAAGCCCGAAAGTTCAGGGCGCCTCATGAAGTGATCCATAGAGTTGAGCCAACATGATATCAGCTATCAGCCAAGAACCGTTATCAAGGCACAAGCCCTAGCAGAATTTATAGTAGAGAGCACTATCCCGACCCCAGCAAAGAAAGAGAGGAACCCCCATTCTGGATCATATATGTTGACGGGTTTTCATGCACTGACGGTAGCGGAGTAGGGGTCATCCTTACTGGCCCCGTTGACTTCGTTCTTCAGTACTCACTCCGCATCAATTTTTCGAGCAGTAAACAATGAGGCGGAATATGAGGCTCTCATAGCTAGTCTATGCCTGGCGCGCAAGGCCGGTGCTCAGCACGTCAAAGTGACCAGTGACTCACAGCTCTGGAGGTAAACCAGATATTGGGGGAGTATGAGGCAAGATATGATCGCATGGTCAAATATTTGGCCAAAGTCAAAGAGTTGCTAGCTACTTTTCAAGCGGCAGAGCTCCAACAAATCCCCCGAGAGGAGAATGGGCAAGTAGATGCCCTCTCAAAATTGGCTTCCTCTTCTCTCCAGGGACTTGAACATACCTTTTTGATAGAAGTCCTTTTGAGACCTAGCATCGAGGAAGAAAGCCCCGAACTAATGGAGATACTGCCCCTGGTACTCGGGGAGAATTGGATGAAGCCCTTGCTCGAGTTTCTCAAAGACGAATCCTTCCTTCAAACCCAAAAGAGGCTAGAAAAGTCAGAACTAGAGCCGAACAATATACGCTCATCGAGGGGGTTATGTACAAGCGCTCTTATACTCAAATTGATGGCAGACCCTACCTGAAATGCCTCTCCCCGAAGAGGCACAGTACGCACTAAAGGAGGTCCATGAAAGGCTAGGTGGTGCTCATTTGGGAGCAAGGTCCCTCGCCCGCAAAATCTTGAATCATGGCTATTTCTGGCCCGCACTCCTCAATGATGCCGAATAGCATGTTCGTCAATGCGCCTCCTGTTAAAAGTTCTTAACCATTCGATGTTTACCACAAGCCCAACTGTCCTCCTTATCTAGTCCGATCCCTTTGTAATGTGGGGGATGGACTTGCTCGGACCCTTCCTTCCAGCCAGCGGAAGTTCCTTGTCGTTGCGATCGACTACTTCTCCAAATGGATTAAAGCCGAGCCTTCAGCAACAATCATTGAGAACAGAGTCCGGCAGTTCTTTTGGAAGAACGTCATCTACAGATTCGGCGTACCTCGGATCTTAGTAAAGAAAAATGGGACCCAATTCACGGGGGCAGCTTTCCACAATTTTTGTGTGGACCTCGGTATCTAGCAACGATTATCCTGAATATCCCACCCGCAATCCAACGGTCAGGCAGAGAACGCCAACCGGCAAATTCTCTCTGGCCTAAAGAAGAGACTCGACAAGTCTTCCAAGGGATTATGGGTCGAACAACTCCCCAATGTGCTCTAGAGCTACCACACCACTAAGCGGACCCCAACAGGAGAATCTCCTTTCAATCTTACTTACAGCTCAGAATCCATCATCCCGCTTGAAGTTGGCCTACCCTCTCCCCGCATTATAGCCTTCAATGAAGAGCGAAATTCGAACCAACTCGGAGCAACCTTGACCTCATCGATGAAATGTGAGAAAGATCCTCCATTCGTCAAGAGACCTATCAGCGCAGGATAAAGCAGTCCTACAATTCCGCCCCACAAATCTCAAAAAAGGAGACATGGTTCTGAGAAAACTATCAATCTCTTTCTCGAGCAATAAAGGGAAATTATCTCCTAATTGGAAAGGGCCGTACAGGATCTCCAAAGTTCTCCTGCCCTGGCGCTTATCAACTTGAAGACCCGGGGGGGAAGAGAGTGCCAAAAACATGGAATACGGAACACTTGTTGAAGTACCAAGAGGGTGTTCAAACACCGCTCGAAGCAACTTCCTAATTTGTTTTTCTTCTTATTACTTAGTTGATTTTCTCAAATGTAATAAAGGCTTGCAACTCAGAAGCAGCCACTTAGTCCGCTTTAATAAAAGCAATTTACTTCTCAAAAAAGCTATTGTCTAAATCTTTTGGTCGTCTTACTCCAAAGCGTACACTCTAAGTACGGAAGCTCTCTTAAACAACAACTTCGGAGTCTAACACTTGGTTCGATGCCACTTTGGTTGCTTGCGAACGAGCAAGTGCGAAGTAGCTCACCATTCTAAATTGGTCCCACAACTGTTGAAACTCTTTTAAACGACAAGTTCAGAGTCCAACACTTGGTTCAATGCCAGTTTAGCTGCTTGCGAACGAGCAAGTGTGAAGTAGCTCACCATTCGAAACTACTCCCACAACTATTGAAAACTCTCTTAAATGACAAGTTCGGAGTCCAACACTTGGTTCGACACCACTTTAGCCGCTTGTGAACGAGCAAGTGCGAAGTAGCTCACCATTCGAAATTGCTCCCACAACTGTTGAAAACTTTTGAACACAAGTGTTAGCAAACACTTAGAGAAATGACAAACTCTCAGCCAAAGAATGTTGTTTGTTCCATAAGAAAGGAAAAGTTATAAGTGTTATTGGACAAAAGAGGCTCGTTACAAGATCCAAAAAAAAAAAAAAGAAAAAAAAACGCACTCAACAAAAACATTGCTTGAATGGCACAAATATCTCATTCCATTAAAGTTGGCATACAAGTCTTATTCAAAGAACATACGACAAATATTTATTCCGCTAAAGTTGGGGATACAAGTCCTATTCAAGACCAAAGACTCCTACAAAACTACAAAGTGTCGCCCTAACTCCTCTTAGGAAGTGGGACATTCCTATTGAGCGATACATGGGGACGATGAGCGCTATGCTGCTCTCTTGTTACCTCCGAAGAAATCTCTAGGCCTGCGAGCCGAGTCGTACCATCAGGACCCATAGACCTAGCGGCCGCCCCAATAGATGCCCCGTGCGACGAGCCGGCCACTCTGCTTTGAGCATCCCCAGGGTTCCATAGAGCATTAGGCATGCGTAGAGCCAACTCATGGAACGATCTTTCCTGGGTGTATTCCCCACGTGGGCAAGAGGTGCTCCTGATGTTGCTTCCCTCGGAGAGTCGCTTTAAGCGAAGATTCTCTGCCTCCAACTTGATGAGCCGCTTTTTGAGAGAGTCAGTTGTCACTTTGAGCTTCAAACGAGGTACCCTGCTCGTGCTCCCCCTTGTGGGAACTCAAAGATTTTCCTCCGCAAATGAGCTGCTTCTAAACTCTTCTCGAGCACCACGTTCTTCAGCTCGTCCCTTTCCGACGTCACCTCAAATAAAGAGTTTTTTAGCTTGTCCCTCTCGGTCGTCACAGCGAATAAAGAGTGTCGAAGGAACTTTAGTCTCGAAGCTTTGCCGACAACCATCGAAGGGTCGACCTCCCCTCCCTCGGGGGGTACTTCTCAGAGAATCTCCTCAAGATGCCTCATCTCGATATCTCAGCGAGCCATGGCCAATCTTAAATGGCAGAGTTCTAACTCCGTCTTAGAGATCCTCTCCCGAAATTCAGCGAGTCCCAACGTAGTAATACAGAGTTGGATGCGAAGATGCGACGCCTCACTACCCTGGGGAAGTCAACTAATGAGAAAAGTATAAATCACTCTAAGTCTAAATAGACCTACAAGATAGTTCTATGGCTAAATAGAGCTACAAGACAGTTCTAAGTCTAAAAGGGCTACAAGATAGTTTTATGGCTAAATAGAACTACAAAATGGTTCTATGGTAAAGCAAGCCTACAAGAAGTTCAAAGTCTCACACAACATTCGTCCCAAAAAGATATATTTCATTAACTCCGACGAAAGTACAAGAGCAGTGGCCAGTCTGCTATTAGGCGTCGATACAAAATACCTAGACTAAAAAGAAGATAAAAATACAACTAAGTCAGGGGTCGACCTCTTTCGAAGGATCTGCGGCCACAGAAGGCTCGACCTCTCGTGCTTCGGTGGCGACCACTAAGGGCAAGGAACCTGGAGCTGCGTCTGCCTCTGTCTCACCGCTTTTGACCTCTTCCCCATGGTCCTCTTCTCCTTCTTCGTCGCCTTCTTCGGAGACGTCTTCGAATCCGGGGACCGGATTAAGGAACAAACACCACTCGGCGCAGTCGACGTCAGGAAACTTTGCCGTGACCTCATCAATGGCACGACGTAGGCCTTCGCCATGTTTACATAGAGAAACCCCTAGGCCTTCTCCATCGCTTGATCTTCGGCCTCTTTCGCCGCAGTTATCTTCGCAGCTGCGACCGCCTCCTCCTTCTCCTTCGCAGCAAGCTCCTGCTCCTTCACCAACCGAGCGTTGTCCACCTTTAGCATGGTAACAATGACCTCGAGGTGATCCACCCTTGAAGTCTTCATCTCGGCTTGAATCCTCAATTGCTCGAGGTCTTTGGCGATCCTAGCTCTGTCAGCTTGAGCTCTCTCATACTTGAGCTTCAGCTCCTTCTTCTGCTTGGTCATCTTCTCCATCAGATGCCCGAAGTGGCAAGTGATCTGCAAGAAAAGCAGAACCTAGTCATTTAAGCGAGAAAAACACCAACACTTAGCAAAAAGAAAAGGTTCAAAGACGATAGAAAACTTACTGACATAGCAGCTCGAGCAATTTCGAGCATGTCGTCACCAACAGTCCCTGCCTCCATAGCGGCTTAGTCCTTCGGTGTGGCGAGATGCCGAACCGCTTGCATGCAAGAGGACGAGTCGCCGAGAAATTCGTCGAGCTTCCTGACTTGTCAGTCAGGGATGAAAATCTTCTTATGTTCCACCGTCAGGAACTCCTCGGCTTCAGCAGTTAGGGGGGACCTCCAAGGCCAAAGCCGTTGATATGGGGAAGACCCCCGCACCAACGAAGGCTGATGAAGCTGCTGAAGTCACCGGTTACGAAACCACTGCAATCTCCTTTGAAGAGTGCTCCGCGGCGGCAGCATTTGTCTTCACCGTGGGCAAAAAAGAAATCTTCGTAGCCACCCTCTTCCTCTTCTTACCGGGAGGGGTCTTTCTGCTCAGAACCCTACGCCCTGCGAGGATCTCGTCGAAGTCCATTGATTCTGCAAAGACAAAACTGTGCCGAGGATAAAAGCAAATAAAGATTCGACTAAGTCAAAAAAAGGGAAAGAGAGAGAAAGAAGAAGGGGGTGTTGAACTAAAAGAATAAAAGCATACTGGAGTTTATCAGGCTGAGACCCCCCCTGAAGAGCACCTCCTCTATCAAGTCCTTCCAATCGAGCTTCGACCGATCAAGGAGCGTCTAGACCATTTCTGTCTCCGTGGGGCTAAGAATAGGGCTCTCCTTTGCCCACTTCGAAATCTCCTTGACCCAAGTAGTCGGAATATTCCATGGCTTTCAACTTCGGATCATAAAGAACTTGTCCCTCAAATTCTTGATCGAGTATGGGTAGCGGACGAGCCTTGCCCCATGCCTCAGAGACAGATAGTACCTGAACTCCGTCTTGTGCTGCTGATGGATCCGGTACACAATCCGCAGTACACTCAACCGTGGCTCGAAGTTCGCCACTTGACAATGAAGGATGAACCCGTTGATAAGCATCCACATGTTCGGCATATACTGGACGGGGCTGACCCAGTACCATCAAAACACTTTGGCAACAAAAGGATGAAGCAGTAGTCGAACACCGGCTAAGAAGGCATCGACCGGCCAAAAACACATATCCATCGGCATCAGCGAATTGGCCCTCACCCCGAGCCCAGGCAACATCAGGTCGAATTCTCTCGGGATCAGAAAACACTCCCGAATCAACTTCAAATTTTTTTCGTTGAGTATGGAGATGGTATCAACGGCCTCTAAAGTCTCCTGAGCCGCATTCTCCTCGAAGTCCCGGCCTCAACCGTACACAATACGTTCAGCTAGATCCTTCAAAAGTTCTCGAACTCGGTGAAGCCCTGTCAGGTGACCGGGCAACCTGCCGAACTCCCCCATTCTTCGCTCTCTCTCAACAATGGTCTCCACTACCGCCGAAGAAGTCCTTACTATGGCCTTACCCTTGTCGATTGCAGGAGCTTGACTAGAGGTCGGCTTAATGGCGACGATGGGGGAGGTCTCCTGCCCCGAAGTGACGCTAGAAATTCTCTAAAGGTAAATTAAATTAGCTAAGAATTACCTTGATTTGACAGCTACGGTCGAAAAAGATCACCGGAAATAGAAATTCTTCGTCTGAAGCTCCCGTTAGAAAGTGAAAATCGCCCGAGTAAAAACTTAGAGAATGAGCAAATGAAGGGGGGTGAAGTTTTATAAAGAGAGGGGTAGTTGGCACATTCACCAAGGTTAAAAGGCCCCCAAGAACACAAAGGCCTAGCCCATTTACCGCAAAACGACAAGAAAGATGGACAACCCAAAAGAAACTTGACTGGTCAATGGTCAACGATCAACAACTCCACATGTCGCCATTTCGAAGCTCTCTCGACTTTGGCAAGTGGCTCCAGCATTCTTGTCACCGACGTCGTAATTGGAAAAATGGTGTTGACTGGTCAACGGCCAACAACTCCACGTGTCGCCTCCTCAAAGTCTCCGTAGACTTCGGCAGCTCACGCTTAGCTTTCTTTTCACCGACGTCGAAATTGGAGAAATGATGTTGACTAGTCAACGGTCAACGGTCAACAACTCCACGTGTCGTCTCCTCGAAGTCCCCCTAGACTTCGGTAGCTCACGCCGAGCGTTCTTGTCACCGACATCGAAATTGGAGAAATCACATTGACTAGTCAACGGTCAACGGTCAACAACTCCATGTGTCGTCTCCTCGAAGATCGTCTAGACTTCAGCAGCTCACGCCGAGCGTTCTTATCACCGACGTCGAAATGGGAGAAATGATGTTGACTAGTCAACAATCAACGGTCAACAACTCCACGTGTTGTCGCCTCAAAGTCCCCCTAGACTTAGGCAGCTTACGCCGAGCGTTCTTGTCACCGGCGTCAAAATGGGAGAAATGGCATTGACTAGTCAACAGGTAACGGTCAACAACTCCATGTGTCGTCTCCTCAAAGTCTCCTTAGACTTCGGCAGCTCTTGCCGAGCCTTCTTGACGTCGACGAAACCCCGCCATGTGTCGGTACGCTGAGGTGTCCACGAGCTTCGGCAAATAGCACTGAGCGTCCTTGACACCGACGTACAACACGCCACGTGTCAGCCTGTCAAAGTGTCGCTGGGGTTCGGCGTTGGAGCCGAGCGCTCTTGCCACCGACCCCCATTTGAGCGAAAGTTCGTTGACCAGTCAATTGCCTCTAGCCGTCTGATTGTTCAGAAAATCACATTGGAGCATGGTCGACACTCCAGATCGTGCCACGTCGGCGATCATCTTATCAGCCGTCTGATCATTCAGAAAAGCGCGTTGAGTCATGATCAACACTCCAGATTGCGCCACGTCGATAATTGATTGATTAATAATTTTATTTTAATTATTAAAGCAGATTAATTATTTAAAAATTGAAAAAAATAATTAAAAATTCAAAAAAAATAATTATAAATTCAGGGAAAATATTTTGAACTTCTGGAAAAATAATTGTTAATTAGAATGATTAATTGATCTTTTTTGAAAATAGATTGTTACTTCTCAAAATTGAATAAATGATTCGAAAAATGATTAAAAAATTAGAAAAAACATTGGAAGATCCAAAAGATCCCACAAACACATCTGAGTACAATGCAAGCTCAATTAAGCATTGTTAGACCCCGTGTGCGATTCTAAAGCTCCTAAAGAACTCCGATAAAATTCCGTACACCATTAAAACAAGAAAACTACTTCCCAAAGGCTGTTAAACTCAGTCTTCGAGAGTGGAGGGCTCGTGATATGGCTAAAAATAGGATTAAATCAGGACCGTTCAAGTCGGGCACGAATCTTAAAGTTCTCAGGGGTAAAACGGTAATTTCACCTAAAAACAGGTCCGAAATGGGAACTGGGTCGTTCTTCAAAGTCCAATAACCCAAAAATAGATCTGTCCTATTGGGTATGGGTGGCAACCCGTTACAAACTAGCCCAGATATTTAAAGAGTAATTTAAATTCGTGATTATCTCTAAGAGCCGGTTTAAACCGCCTCTCTTATCATGAAACGAGTTAAAACTCTATTTTTTTTCCAAAAACACCGGGACATAGAAATAAATAATTATCTTTAAACTGTCTCTAAAGGCGACTATAAATATCCCTCTTCACCCACCATAAAAAAGGTAATCAATATTTTTTCACAAATCGCTCTTTCATAATCTTCCTGATTACTGACTTGAGCGTAGAAGGGTTCGTCTCCAGGATCCATCCCGGTGTATCATACTTTTTGCAGGTTAACGGCAACAGCAAGAAATAATCAAACGCCGGCCAAAAGTCAGCATATTTGCCTTATTTGTTTCTAGAAGAATCCAGAAATACATCTGTTCCCTCCCACACCAAAATCAGCAGCAACAATTGGAGAGTCCAGTGCTTTTATTTGAGCTGTCCATCACGATGAACCAATCATATAATAGTTGCAAATGGTCTCTAATGTGTCTCTTTCCCCATATAAACCAATGGGCGCCTGGCCTATGCATGCTTCTGGTTGCCTCACACTTCGATCTCCCATTTTCATGAAGGCTTCTGCAAAACCTAAGGAAACAAAACGAAGATGATGAAGAACTAACCGCATTTTCTTACATTCCTAGCCCAGAGATATAAAGTAACCAGAATTAGTTTACAAAAATGAAATCAGCAAGCAACCACTATGCTGCTTTGTGTGGCAAAGTCGATTGCCAAAATCTGTGGAGCATGAAAAGGTCTAGCAATATGATGCTGCAACTATAATAAGACATGCTTACAGAGCTCATCCTGTCTACCGAACTCTTCAACAGACCGAGCATTTGGAATGATCAAAATGGTTAGAACTGTCTATATCCTCATTACAGTATATTTATGAAAAATGCTAGATCTACATATTGTTAAAAGATGAAGTTATATACCATGCAATAACCAAACATAACGTGTGTTGATTCTATCAAGGTACAGATCCTGCATAGTCAGGATTAAGTCAGTGGAACTATAAAGCAGAGACAAAGTACAATATTAAAGCAAAAATATCAAATATTTTGAGAATATTATACCACTACCAAGTACTAATGTTCACTTGCAGAAACTGATTTTCCTGATGGATCAAGATCAAAATGAAATATCCAAACCTTGAGACTGTTCTTCATATCATGATTCAACAATCTAAATGATACTGCAGAAGCTCTTGGCTCATTTCCCCCCCAAAATAAAGGTAGAATTCGAAAAAATTACAAAGAAAACAGTACAGTAACTGTGCTAATGGTGGCCTTGCATATCAAGCATCTCATCAAGATCTTTTAATCTCTGCAATCCTTCACTCATCAGAAATCGAATTTTCTGCTTGTCATCACAGTGTCGATTCTTTTCCATTTCCTGCCTCATTGTTTGTCTCAGCTCATCTGCATAAAACAACCAGCCACAATTAGATGATAATATCACTATCCTCTCCGCTTACAAAAGTAAGTGGCTCAGACGACCTACACAATCACAACCATTCATGAGGGTTTAGATGACAAGTCATATGTTTGTTCTACCGAAGGGAGTATAGAACTGTTGTATCATCAATGATGGCTCTAATTGTAAATGGTTCACTACTTCTTATATAAGTAGAGAGCCTCTATCGAATATAAGAGGAGATCGGTTTATAGAGCAACCACCTAAATTTTGTTATAATGGTCATCAAAGCCTTGCCATTAAAATAAAGTAGGTGGTAGTTACATGGCAAGAGAGCGACTTTGCAACAAACAGACAAAGCATAAATGATTACAGAATTAAGACAATTCTTTTAAGATAATTTTTCAGTTGTCTAAGAATCAACTAATTGTAAAATGTCCCTGCCACAATCCAAAACCTCAGATTTGTGATGAGGGTTGAGGGATTGAAGTTTCAAGAATAGGCACTACAGCTTCAAGAATTTGTCTTGATAATGAGGAATTTGAAGAGAGCTGGGAAGGCAAGAAGCATGAGAATGACAGGTCACAAATTTAACCTGTCTACCAATACAATATTAAGGGGAATTTTCTCACATTACGGAGTGAGGTAGAAATGCACAGCAATCATTTTTAAATTCAATTGCCCGGAAGTTGAGAAGAGTTGGTAGGCATGAGGATCAAGAATGATGTTCACAAGTTCAAACTTCCAACACATCAAGTTTGAGGAAACTTGCTACCAACATCTACACTACTCTAAAAAGCACTAACAAAGGAAAATTCCATCAAAGGTTCCTCCTGTCAAGAGAAATGACTGAACATTAGATCTAACTATCAAGAAAATCCACCATATATCAAAAGGTTCTCTCAATTTTCCGATTTTTAAAGCACTTGGTACTTTTTACATAGTTTCTTCTCGACGGCCCACGACCATATTTATTGCTCACGATGCACAACAACAACAACAACAACAAAGTTTTTTTCCCAACTAGTTGGGGTCAGCTACATGAATCCTGGTTTTCCATTCTGTTCGGTTTAGCGTAATATCTTCGGTAAGGTCACAAGCTATCATATCGTTTTTCACCATTTCCACCTAAGTTTATGTCTACCCCTACTCCTAACTCTACCCTCAATACTTATCAAATCACTCTTTTTAATGGGGCACTACTAGGTCTACGTGTGACAAAATAATAAAAATAAAATTAAAGAACAAACCCACGATCTCTGGCTTTCCCATGATCCACTCTTGCTCTCTTGCTATCTTCCCATTTCCTTGCACCCTTTCCCAAATTTCTCGCTCTAGTTCCTGCTCACCTTCTCAAAATTGAGTTATAGAAAAGAAAGAACAATGGGAAAGGAAAACATCCCGTTAGGAAGCCAAATTCAAGGTTTGGTTGATTTTACCCTTTCATATTAACATATATTTTCAATTGCGATTCACTTTGTATTTATTCTTCGTCATTGTTGTAATTTTGTTCTTGCTTACCTTCTCAAAATATAGTTATAGAAAAGAAAGAATAATGGGAAAAGAAAACGTCCAGTTTGGAAGCCAAATTCAAGGTTTGGTTGATTTTACCCTTTCATATTAACATATATTTTCAATTGTGATTCACTTTGAATTTATTCTTCGTCATAGTTGTAATTTCTTTCTCAATCTGTGCTAATGTTGGTACCTTCCTTTTCTATTAAGGAACAGATCTTATATTTTTGAAGCAAAGGTTTTTCTATTTTTTCCTCTATTCTCATCTTTTAATCCACTTTTACTTTGTAGACCTAAATAAATGACTTATCTTTTGTATTGTTGAGATCAGGAGGGGGATTGAGGTCATTGACAAGCACACGGGAAGAATCTCTTAGC
The DNA here is from genome assembly GCA_017893485.1 of Hemerocallis citrina. Taxonomy (NCBI): domain Eukaryota; kingdom Viridiplantae; phylum Streptophyta; class Magnoliopsida; order Asparagales; family Asphodelaceae; genus Hemerocallis; species Hemerocallis citrina. Next base: position 119,344,578 of record CM030367.1, read on the forward strand.
CTTAGCTATAGTAAGCATTTCTTTGATTTCCCTTTTCGATTTGGGTTCTAACCTTTTTTTTTAAAGAATACCTTGGTAAAGTAAATTTTTTCCTTAACTCAAATTTTTAAACAAAAAAATATGGCCACAACGATGTACCCTTCCTATTCATCCTCCAATTCGCACAAAAGATATGTAAATCGAGAATCCATTCACATGCATCTTCATCACCATCACTATTTTCGGTCCTCTATTTTTCTTTACGAATTTTTCATCTCCCTCTTACTATTTAAATGGCCATGACATTTGGAATTTTATGTTTGGGTGAGATCATGAACGAAAAAGTAATGTACAAATCATCTATTTGGTGGCTAAACCGTTCTTTCTCCTTGCACCTCTTTCGTAGTGTCATGAAGGTTTGATGTTGATCTCAATCTTGTAAGGAATAGGTGAAGTTTGTTTGATGTGGAAGAAAAGATTATCTTTAGGCTTTAGCATATGATTTTGATCCCACGATGATGCTTTTATTTGGTTTCAATTTTTTAAGGCATGACTTGACTCAATTAATTTCTTTGCATGCATTAGACATCTTTCTAGAAGTTCATTTGCTTCTAAATGTGCATAAAAATCAATAGCATATTACAATATTAAAAAAGAAAAGAAACTTTTCACAGGGAAATCAGTCCTTTTTCATTCAAGCATTTGTAGCCTGAATAATACCTAACGGATAACCATTTGAAGTCTTAACACTACCTTATGGTGAAGTGTAACTTCAATTTGTGTTTTAATCATGTCAGTTTTAACTGAAATCGCTTAGAACATAAGAATTTATAGTACTAAATTATTGCATAGAAGTTAAGAACACAAGCATGATGAAATTTAAGAGCTCATTTAGGATGAAATAAACATCAATTCTTGAAAAAGGTATCTATATGAAGTACAGGGACAATCTTCACACTCTTTTTCGCGTGCAGAAATTACCAAGTCCCTTATGAAGCCCATGGCTAAGCTCAAGAAAAAGGACGAGCACCAGTCAACTTGCATTCAAAGTCAAATAAACAAAAGCATGAACACGGGTTCTGTAGCTGTGTAGCTGACACACAGAAGTAGGTGTTCTCTTTCTGGATTGTTTTTTAAAGTTGTCTACAGTTTCGCTTCTATGAATTGGAAAGGAGTTTCTCATAAGTTTAGGTTTAATATAAATATTTAGTTGTAAATTAGCTAAACTAAAGAAAGAAGTTTACAGTTCATAAAAATTTATAATTAGGAAATTTTAAATCTAGAAAATTTTCAAGTGCCTTTCGATCGAAGGGAGATGAAAAAAGATTTCATTGTAACCACTGGAGGTTGCGGACACTAGAAGATACTTATATTCAGTGCTTCAATGAAAACTGTAGGCTACATATGCCAACAACATCATGGGAAAAAAATTCAGATGCCCAAGTGGACATAGAAAATGCTATGGCAAATGCCAACAGCCTTTTATTCTCCTAAAAACCATGCCTCTACATGATCCTCCCTTATCTTGAAGGCTTTTTTTGGGAGCACAATCCTTTTAGGAGAATCAAAGGCATGGGTTGCCTTCTTTCTATGCCTTTGTTATGCCCAATAAAGCATATGGTTTTTTTTCAACATCATGTAGAATATTGCAACCAGATACTGCAGGTCAAATGGCACACATCGCCAGATGGCATCACGACTTAATTGGACTTTTTAAATTAAAACTTTTATGTTGTCAATTTTAAGAAATTATTCAGTATGCGATCACGCATCATTTACTTGCATATGGACTTAGATGTAAATACATCTACTACAGACAACTTAGCCTTGCAAGTGAGCATAGGAAAGCTACTGAGTTAGATATCCACTATTCAGAGCACCGAGGAATTCCAGTAAGAAGAGGGGGATAGCCACCTTCATGATATAGATTATGATTTATAAGGTAACAAGACCTAAAAAAACCTCATAATTCCGTACCATCCTCAGACTGGAACAACCACACCTTTTCTCTATTACGAACGTGAGATCCAAAGAGGTAACTGACAGGGTGAGAAATAGGATTTTTAATATTATCTTCATTACTATTAGTCTTCAAACTTGACAACTCTTGCATCTTTTTTCAATGCCTATAAGACAGTTAATTGTATTGATTTTTCATTTTCCTCTTAAGAGTAACAGAGCAGTGGTTTGTAAGGCATGACGTGAGGCAAGTATATGATGTTCACAAGTTCAAACTTGCTAACATGAAGGTGAATTAGTCCCCTACTAAAATACCAAGGAGTAATTAGAACACACACACTACAATCTACTCAAATTGGTTAGTAAAGAAAAAAAATTCTATGATTAATTAAAATGATACCCAAATATATATTAGGCGCAACAAGTGAATACATAAATGCTAATTACATGCCCCCTACTCCAAGTCCAAACTGGTTAATTAGAGTTCTAGATTAATTTGATGTCATGCAGGTAAGAAATTATCAAACATAGAAAGACAAGATGGAAATGCACCTCTTGCATGAGTTGGGGCCCTTTGAGCTGTTCGTAGAGCTTGCCTGTAGAGCTTCAAGACACGAGCACGAACTATGAATGACTGCAAGTCTAATGAGCGAGCCATGGAAGATAGCAAAGTATCATAACTCCATAGGATGTCGAATAATTATGCCGGAAAAGAAACGATTCACCATGTATCTATATAGATTTCTATTTGTTACGAAACCCTGGATTGAACTCCAGGGTAAGTATCGCCTTCCCCTGAATATTTCCTTCCTTTCTACAGTATAGCTGTACAATATAAAGCAATGGTTGTAGAGTAAACAACCTAAAACATTATATTTACAAATGCAATAACAGAAAAGCACAAAAATCTTAATTGACACGCTGGCTCAGTAAGGCCGAACACATTAATTACTTTTCTGGTAGAAAAGCAAAAGTTTTGCAGAGCTTGATACGCCAAACTAAACACAATAAACAAGAAATACATGAAACGCACATCGTTTCAAATTCTGAAATCCCTGTTTGTGATTGAAAAATGAGATATCCATCATTTCCTCTGATGCTTGCAACAAAAAAGAGAAGAAGACAACTGGAATAATCAAGCTACTACAAATGTAATATGAGACAGTTTATCTCGTAAAATACTCAAGTGCTTGAACCAAAAGAATTTCACAAATTTGAAATTTCTGGTTTTACAACTCTGTTTAACATAACCCAAATTGTATCTTCTACTTAGCACCTAAAATATTACCCTTTTAATAACCATCAGTCATAAATCACTAAAAAAAACCAAGTGGAGCAAATAAGCCACATTCATGGGTATAAAGGGTTCCCTTCTCAATCTCAAAGGAGGCTCTTTTTGCAACTAAATCCAAAACCCATCAAAAGTTGAAACTCAAAAAAAAGGGCAAGGATGTTGAAAGATTACAACATTCAGTAGTCTTAGAACTTTGTTTAGATATAAGCAAAGAACTGAACATCAATTGAATGAAATCCCAAATCCCACAATTTACATCAACATAAGCAAAGCATAGCAAAAGAAGAACACAAACAAATCTGAGAAGCATTCACCTACGCATTTCTACAAACACCATAACAACAGAAAAGAAAAAGTAATTAAAACCATACCAGATTCGAGAGAGAGGGACTGAAGAAAGGAAAGGACAATAAGGGAAATAGGAAGCAGATACACATAGCTATCTCAAACCCACGGCACGCATTTTGGAGCAAACGGGTGGACCAAATCTACTGAACACCTTTGCCGGTGGAGACCCCGTGAAAAAGGATAGATCTGCTGTACCGACCCACTTTTTGAAAACATGTGGGAGTAGATCCACTTTTGAAAACAATTAGCGATCTGACTCGGTTTTGGACACGTCGGCATAAACCGTTATTGAAAATGACGACATAGGTTATTTATATACCGTTATTTTCAATAACGACATCATTTTACATTTTTTTTGCATGCTGTTATTTGGAGTAACAACATCAGTATATTTCTCATACGAGCGTGAATCTTCTGACTTTGAAAAAATTCTAAGTGTTGAAACAATTTATAAATAATGCCGTTATCCCCAAGAACGACATTCGATTTATGATGTCGTTATTGGAAATAACGGCATTAGTTATAATAAAATGAACTGTTGCCGTTGTTCCAAACAAATGCAACAGTTCATTATATTATAACTGATGCCGTTATTTTCAATAACGGCATCAGTAATTCGAATGCCGTTATTGGGGATAACGACATTATTTATAAGTTGTTTCAATACTTAGAATATTTCCCAAGTCAGAAGATTCACACGTATGAGAAATATACTGATGCCGTTAATCTAAATAACGGCATGAAAAAAAATGTAAAATGATGCCGTTATTGAAAATAACGGCATATAAATAACCTATGTCATTATTTTCAATAACGGTTTATGCTGACGTGTCTAAAACTGGGTCAGATCGCTAATTGTTTTCGAAAGTGGACCAGACCCCCAAATATTTTCAAAAGTGGGTTAGTACGACCAAAAATTCGTGAAAAAGTATAATGTTTCTCCTACCCCCCCCCCCCCCCCCCCCCCCCCCCAAGGTATAATGTTTCTATTGTATGGTAAACCAAAAGTGTTTGATTGATTGTATGGATCAAAAGCCAGTTCCCTCCTCTCAGTTTTCTCTCTCTTTGTCTTTAGGATAAACTACAAGGAACACTCCTCATCTATATGGTCTACGCAACCTCATATACTCGTTTTTACAGTCTCATTAATCTAATCTTTGAGTCGACACAACCTCATATACTCGTTTTTATAGTCAACTCTTCAAAAAATTCATTTTGATTGTGAAATACCCTAAATAGCCCTATATAAATATATTTTTAAAAAATTCACCATCTCCACCTTCACCTCCACTCAACTCCATCCCCGACCACCACTCCACCTCCATTCAACCCCAAATCTAACAACTCTAGATCCCAACCCCAAACCCAAATCCTAATGCCCATCCCTACCTACCACCTCCACCTCCACTCAGCCCCCGACCATCACTCCACCTCCACTTAGCCCCAAATCCAACAACTCTGGATCCCAACTCCAAACCCAACAACAACTCCAACCCAAACCGAAATCCCCATCCCCCTCCCCATCCCCATCCCCGACCACCACTCAGCCCCAAATCTAACAACAACTCAGGATCCCAACTCCAAACCCGAGAAAAACTTCAAACCCAAACCCAAATCCCTATCCCTAACCACCACCTCCACTCAGCCCCAAATCCAATAAAAACTCCAGATCCCAATTCCAAACCCAAGAACAACTCCAAACCCATATCCAAATCGCCATCCCTGACCACCACCTCCACTCAGCCCTAAATCCAATAACAACTCCGGATCCCAATTCCAAACCCAGCAACAACTCCAAACTCAAATCCAAATCCCCACTCCAGATCCAAACTCCACTCCGATTCCGTCTCCATCTCCAACTCCAAACCCAAATCCTATAGTTGATTTTTTAGTGCATTTATATGGGGAATTTAGGGTATTTCACAACAAAAATTAGGATTTCTTTTAAAGAGTTAATTGCAGAAACGAGTACAAGAGGTTTATTGCATTGACTCAAAGATGAAGGAGGTTTACTCCACCGACCATATAGATCAGGAGTGTTTTTTTGGCAATTTATCCTTAGTTTTATGCCAAAAAGTCAGCATGCCCTCCCATCATTGGCTGCATGTTAATTAGGCTTATTTGTAATGCATATATTTTTTGGTCATCATTCACGATTCTTGATTCTGAACTTCAGTTAAAAGCATGTAGGGTGTATGTTTTGCATACTAGGTTCGATATGAAGAGAATATGGCGAAGTGAGAAGAGGTTCGAAGCGAAGAAGGGAGACAACGAAGGATGCTATTATGGGCTATCGAGCAGTTAACTGTTCATTTTAGTAGTCGAGCGAAAGTAGCAATGACATCAGTATTGGGTCGGTTCCTTGGTGTATCTGACTGAACCAATTTATACTCCAAGTTAGATCATATGATCCTATCGTATGGCTTGCTCTTCATGGTATATCAGACGGTGTTGGATCAAGACTACAACCTAGGGTTTCTCTAGATCTCTATATAACAATCTAATGACCTCCATTGAGAGGCATTACTTAATCTGAGAGTTTTTCCATTGTAAACAACAGAGTATCTTCTAGTACTGCTTGAGAGATATATAAGTTCTTGGTTATTCTTGCATCTTTTCTAGTTGAATAATATCTCGGTCATTTCTCCCACGGATTAGGTTCGTCGAACTGGGACAAATATTGTGTGCTTAGTGTGCTTGATGTGGTCAATATTGCTTGGTTGCTCATTGTGATCGGTTTTCGCCTCTCGTTTTAACCCTCTGATGCACCTAATAAATCCTAACAACAGGTATCAGAGCTTCGGCCATTCTTAACAATTTTCTTCTGTTTCGGGTTCGTGGTTGCTAGAGTTCCTTGGTGAAGATGACATATCATAGTTTTCCGAAGATCAAACAGTTCAGTGGTAAGATCAAGTTTAATCTATGGAAGGTGGCCATGTACGATATATTGGTCCTACAATACTTGCATCTTGCCCTAGAAGGAGATAAAGGGAAGTTAACCATCATGTAGCAGGAGAAGTGGGATGAGAATTGTTTAAAGGCCTTGAGTTTAATTCGGTTGTCATTGGAGGACGATGTCAAGTGCAACTTTCTTGAGGAGACAAACGTGGGGCAAGACTCATAATTGATATTCAGGATCATTATTACTAGATGGGATATACTGGAAGAGAAAACTGTTTCGTTTCTCAATGACGGAGGCTGAATTGACCATAGGCTCTGCATGATGCGTCATGTCATGACGTGGGATTTCTATCCAGGTTGTTTGGACATTGACTCGTAACTCATAGGACATCAAGGATACTTACCATAGTTACAGTAGTAGATTAAGTCATGGCGAGGGATCGGACCCTACAAATTGAAGAACGATTAAGTGCTTACCCTAGGACTTATGTAGCATGGGATGCATAGAATCCGAATAAGTGCGCATTAGTGTCATCTAATAATAATAATAATAAATTGCCTTAAGGACTAGGCGCACAATCATAACACGACATCAATAGGATAGTCCCCTTAGCTTTGTTTGTAAACAAGTTTGTGGTTTGTTAAGTATTGAGAATCGTTATACTGTTTCGGCAAAGAGAGGATGTCCGTGTATAATATCTCGTCAGTTGAATGAACTGACGTGCCCACAGTCTTTATGCAGGGTAAAGGAACTGACAAAGATTAAAGTATGCAAGCAGCGTAAAGAATGTTTCAAGTGTTGTACATTTATTTATGTAAATGTTGTAAATTGCTTTCGCTATTTAAAGTGTAAATATAAATGTAACTCTGATGTAAAGTAAAGTTTAAGTTTCCTTGTAAAATTGTACGAAGAGAAGTGCAAAGATCCTGTGGAACTTCGAATTCAGTCTGTTTTGGAATTCGGGGTGTTTCAAATGAAACCCTAATATTGATAAATCGAGAAGATGCAGCCAGGAAAATGAAAAGAGAACGTAGAATGGTTGGGAGAAGCGATCATCATAGAACAAGGGAAATTAAAAAATAGAGAAGGTGCCTTCACATAAGCATTAGCATTAGTAAAGGGACCTGGGAATCTAAAACGAGGCGTAGATGAGCGTGCCCCATCGCACTTCGAAACCAAGAATGACAAGGGACTAAGGAATTAAACAAAACAGGATTTTTATCCAGACTCATACTCAACATAGGCACCAAAGCTTTAGAATGGGGACGAGCCTGATAAATACCCAATCGAGGAAAGGAAACAAGTTTCGTATAAACCGTTCGATCCTTAAACAGGTTAGAAATATTAGGATGCTGAAGAGTAGCAAAAGAAGCAGCATAATTAGTGGAAGAAGTAGTGGAGTTCATAAATGGGTAGGGAACAACTGCAGAGGAATCAAAATCCTTTTCAGACTCGAAACTAATCTTCCTCGCCAAGCATGCATTAAGTCTGCGGTTTAAGAGGGGATAGCTAAGAAATGAGAGAAGTATGGTCGGTAAGGATTTAATCAAAATAGAATTCTTATCCAGACTCATACCCAACGTAGGCACCACAGCTTTAGAATGCGGACGAGCCTGATAAGTACCCAACCGAGGAAAGGAAACATGTTTCGAATGAACCTTTCGCTCCTTAAACAGGTTAGCAATGTTAGGATGCTGAAGAGTAGCAAGAGAGTCACCATAAGCAGTGGAAGAAAAAGTGGAGTTCATAAATGGATAAGGAACAACTGCAGAGGAGTCAAAATCCTTTTCAGACTCAAAACTACTCTTCCTCGCCAAGCATGCATTAAGCTTGCACTTTAAGAGTGGATAGTTAAGAAAGGAGAGGAGTTTGGCCGGTAAGGGTTTGCCTCTGGGAAATTCAAGGAGTTTTTTAAGGGAAAAACATCGACTGCGCGAGTGACCAAGCTTGTCACAGAAGATGCACTTCATTTTATTCACGCACACTCGTTTAAAATGCCCCGGAAGGAGGCACCTAAAACAAACCAGATAAGGGTCGGACCTACGAGAGGAAGGGGGAATAGGAAAGATGGAAGAGCAATGGGAGTGAAAATGATTGATGGGCCTATTTTTTTTAATGACATCATCCCAAGACGGGCTCAAAGAGGCCATGGCCCAAAACCAGAAAATGGAGAGGGAAAGTGGATACCCGAGCAGGGCTGTGAAAACTGATACTGTAGAGATCAGTTACTGACAAAAGGTTTAGAAAAAAGAGGATAACGGATTACTACAGATCCAGGACAAAAAACAACAATGCAATTCAATGCAATAGACAAACCCTACTACATGCACCAAGAGATCAGAAAGACCCAAGCCACCAAATATTGATGACTTACCATAGGAACACCACTGACAGGCACTCAGTCGAAACCTCAAAAAGGTGAGGAGGGAGGAGGAACACGAGAAAAGGGAACGCAAGGGATAGAAGAGAACGAAAACAAGAGCGATCACACAGATTGAAGAGATGAATTGTACCTCTAATACGCACCACAACGAACCAAACAAGAAATAAACAATAATTAAAAACTTACAGTGATAGGATTGGAAAGCAGCTCTGATCAAGGCCAAGAGAAACTCGCCAGGCGAAACTCGACAGGGAGAGGAAACACCTGCTAGAAGAAAATGGACCGCAAAGGGGAAGACACCACCACTGAACCCAAAGCAATAAGCACCAAAAACCAGTGATCGCAACCCCAAAGCAAGCGCCAACAGAAATCACAGGGGGGGGGAGGCGCTTAGCACAGATCGGCACTCTACTCAACTCACTGGGCAACCGCACCCCAGCGGGCAGCTTCACGCCAGACGAACGGAAGAAAAGGGGGTGGGGGGGGCGACCGTCTTCACAATGGAGCCAGGAAGCACCGACTCGATAACTAGAGAGCCCGAGTAGAGATCTGGCACTAGATAGGGACGATTCAAGATCCCCGAAGTTGCACACTTGGAGAAGTTCTAAATCGGTAGAGACACGGATGGCACAGTGAGGGAAAAAGGAGGAGATAGGGAAAAAAGGATATGGGTTTGTAGAGGAAGAGAGGATGAGATACTTTAAAAAAGGGGAGAAGGGGGTTTGAGACGAGTAGCTGCCGGATCTGGATGAGGAGTGGAGCCGGAGAGGGGAGATTTTCAATTGAACTTTTTGAATCAATTTTTGGTCAAAAGAGTTCTATATTTTTGATCTCAAATCCTACTTTGATACATATTATTATCATTATTATTGTTATTACTATTATTATTATTATTGTTGTTGTTATTATTATTATTATTAGGGTAAAAGGGACATGAGCAACTTGCTCATTTAGTAAATGAGCAAGTGATTATGTGGCATGCATGTGATACATTGGACAACTAAGGCTGTGTTTGTTTTAAGTTTTTTTTTTTTTTTTCCTGAAATAAAATCCTGAGATGGTGTTTGTTTTATGGGTTTTTTGGAAACCGTATTTTTGAAAATTATACCCCCCTCTTTTCGAAACCTCCTTTACTCACTTCTCACTTCTCTCACTTCACGAGTTAAAGCTCCTTTACTCTCCTCTTTCCTGTAGCACGTCTTCACCTCCTTCCTCCCTTCTTTTTCAAACCAGATCTGAACCAATCTCCCACCAAAATCAACAATTTTGGAATTATAAACCCCCAAATCTACTCCAAACGGTCGATTCTCTGACGCTGGCGACGAGAATACTACTCTCCATCAGTCGATTTGGTTCGGGGTTGAGTGGTTTCGGTTGAGGGATTAATGGTTTGTGAGACCCGTGCTGCATACAGAAAAAGGTATATTTGACAACGGGTAAGTCGAATCAAACGGCTATTAAAGGTTGAATCTGTTGCTGACAATTTCTTCGTTCTTCAACTCCAATCGAAGGTATGATCCAATTGGTACCCATTTTGTTGTTTTTGTTTACGCCCTATGACTTAAGTTTGTTGCGGGTTTGCTTTTTACGACCTACGATTTTTGAATCTGTTGTTGGCACAAACATTTTTTACGACCGACGAATCTGTTGCTTTTTACGAATCTGTTGTTGGCAATTTTTTTTTGAATCTGTTGCTTTTTACGACCTACAAATTTCAGATCGCTATTTAAATGCTGGAATTTGGCATTGTTGTTTAATATTTATCGATTTTTTCGTAATATAGATGAGTAGTATGGGTAGGGGGAAGGAGATGGCGGTGGATGAGGATTTTGGGAAGTGGCCTCCCCATGTTGTGCATTATTTTGTCAGCCTTATTAAGGAGGCAGTTGACAAGGATAATATGAAAAGTAACACATTTGACGGCAAAACTTGGAATCATTTTGCTATACAAATGCAATTTCTGTGTGGTCGTTCATTCACGGTAACACAGTTGAAGGCAAAACATCAGAGACTGAAAGCAGAATGGAAGGTGTTTTCAGATATGAAGAAACAGAGTGGTTTCGGTTGGGATGAAGTGAACGAAACCGTTGCTGCCGAGAAATCAGTTTGGGACCAATATCTTAAGGTTCATATATAATCTCAAAGTTTGCTATTTGTTTGTGAATCCTTTTTATTATACTTAATCTTGACTTTAATACTTGCAAATTAACAACAATTTCTATGATTAGATGCACCCTAAGGCAAAAAAATTTGAGAAGAAGGGGTTGGCAGATTTTGATGCTTTGACCAAAATTATGGAAGACTACTGCCCAAGGCAATGTGACCAGGGCTTCCACACAAAGGGTGTACGATTCTGATGAGGAGCAGAGGATGAATTATGAGTTTGGCCACCCTAATCAGTCACACGTAAATGTACTTGATGAGGATGATGATGTACCATTTGGTTCGGGGTTGGGATCTCGTAAGAGAAAATGAGGTACATCAAGTGGTCGGGGAACAAATATGTCGTATGTGAAAGAATTTGTTAGTTCCTGTCTGGAAACTCAGGTGGTAAAAAGAAGCAGGTTAATGAAGAAAATAGAGGTGGATAGTAATGTCTCGGTTGACCCTGCTTTGGCCGAGTTGGATCAATGCCAAGATATAATTAATGCGATGTCTGGGCTTGATTGCAATGAAACAGGGAAAGCATTTAACCACCTAATTGCTAATCCTCGTGCTTGTCATAGTTTCCTTCGTATGACCCCGGCACAGCAGGAGTGGTGGGTGAAGAATAATGCTGAGCAATAGCCATCCCATTTATTTGAGTGGGATAATCAAATCATAATGTGTACTATTTTTTATAATTATTTGCGTATTTGCGTGAGAGCTATTGTATTATGACGGTTTGATGGTAAAACGTGGCGGTTTTTATTTAATTTAAATTTAGTTTTATTTTTTTGCCAAAATGGATTTGCTATTAGTAGTATATGTTGTTTTTTTTCATAATCTGAGCTTGTGGCAATATTCCGTCGCGTAATATTTTAATTTAAATTCGGTAAATATCGTGCATTATAGTCGTAGTATTAAATTAGTGAACTTACTTTATCAATTGAATTTCTACTTTTTGTCATAGTGAGTTACTACTGCAAGTGCAACCGTAGTTATGGATACTTCTTCATCTAGTAGTGACGATGCCGATGACTTGATGAATATAATCTTCCTAAGTGAACTCTATGAAGAAAGTACAATGTCCTATCCAAAACTAACAGGACGTGAATATTTGAATGAAATGTTAGAGGGTTCCCAGTCTACGTTTCATGGAATATTCCGTATGAATCAAGATTGTTTTATGGCCTTGTGTGCTTTTCTAAAAAATGGCAACTACCTTGAGAAAACAGAGGAGGCTTCAAGACGTAGACACTTGTCTTTCGAGGAAAGTGTGGCAATTTTCCTGTATATTGTCGGTCACAGTACAAGAATGCGAGCATGTGCTAATAGGTTTAATCACTCACTTCAAACAATCGATAAGCATTTTACACTTGTTTTGAAAGGTTTGGCAAGAGCAGCAACAGTACTTATCACTCCCCCCGACACTACACGTGTACATGAAAGGATCACTAATTTCCCAGACTTTTATCCGTGGTTTAAGGTATTCTGTTACCTTCACTCGTCATGTATTATTAAAGTTTTTCAAAGTTTGCACGTAATATCTATTATTCGAATTCATTAATGTATGGAGCTATTGGTGCTGCTGATGGCACATTAATCAAAGCTACGATACCCGCTATTCGAAGCAATGCTTGTCGCTCTCGAAAGGGTAATATCACCCAAAATGTTTTGGTAGCATGTGATTTTGATATGCTGTTCACATTTGTTTACGCGGGATGGGAAGGCAGTGCTAACGATTCCCGTGTAATACAGAGTGAATTATCAGAAAGACTATTGGAAATCCCACCCAACGATAAATATTACTTAGTAGATTGTGGTTATACTAATATGCCTGGTTTTTTAGCGCCATACCGTGGTGAGCCATACCACTTACAGGACTTTCAAGGGGCCAACCATGCACCAACTCAACCTAAACAACTTTTTAATAAACAGCATGCTAGGCTACGAAATGTGATTGAGAGAACATTTGGTGTATTCAAGAAAAGGTTTGCCATCTTTAATGACATGCCAAACTACTATTTTACAAGACAAGTTATGATGGTCACAGCCTGTTGTGCACTCCATAATTTTATATGTAAGCATTCAGTCAACGATGCTTTTTTTGAGGAATTTGACGATGAACAATTAATTCATCACCAACAGACTGAAGATATCGCATCCACATCTCAGGGGTTGGATTTGTCATCTTCCCAATTGAATCGAATGAATAGGAAAAGAGATGATATTGCTACGGCAATGTGGAATGCGAGACACTAATGTAATTTGAGCTTGTAAACCTTTTTATTGTATCATTTTTACTGTTTTGAATATAATGTTCTCCGCATTGTATGAGATTTCATCTTGACAATTTATAGATGAACAGGTAATGCACATGGATTCAATTTTGTGACCAACAGTGGTCAGAAGAATGAAAGGGCTTGTTGGTAGCAGTAAGTGATCAAAAGTTTTTTTAAACCTAACGAAGATGATGTCGTTATAGTCAATGATGAAAGGTTTTTAGTCAATGTTGAATGTGTGCCCCCCCCACCCCACTGCCTCTTTCTGTTTGGTTGTATCGACCAGCAACAGATATTCAAAATATGAACTATATGAGTGAATAACCACGGAAATGATGTGTAATAGCCTTTAAGCTGATCTGTGGTTGATGTTTAGAATTATGTGAAGTAAGAACGAATCCATTATGTCAAGCAATAATGATGAAAAGCAAGTCTTGTTGAAGACAATGTGGGGGGGGGGGGGGGGGGGTGGACATTATACTTTGTGCTAGTAGGCATGGCATTGTAAAAAATGCAGCCCTAGTCTGGAGTTTTTATCATTGATTTGATGAATCTGAGACTACGACTAATTTGAGTTTTTTTTTGGCTTTTGTCTCATGAGGCTTATGGCTTACATTTAGGGTACGGATCATAATATTGCCCAAAGCAAGAGATCTGTTAGAAGCATGTCAATGCACACCCCAATTATGCTTCACAGTTACCAATTATTAGAAACATCATAATACATGCGCAGAATGAGAGACCTTTCAGAGATAGGAGATTGTACACATTATGGAGATTTGATAAGGTTAAAAAAATCAAATCCAAGACTTACACAGTATTATAAGGCACCAGCTCCAAATTTGTTAAAGGCACATCAACAACATTTATTGAAAACCTTTGTTAGCATTCTGCTCCTTATTGGCATCACAAGCCATGATCTGATTATTACCTTGGAGATGATGATGAAAAATCCTGATCCTGTATTGAAGAAAAAGATTTCCAATAAACTAATTTCATTGCCTTTAAAAACTTGGAGCTGATGCCTGAGGTTTCTGTAGTACTCAACGAAAGATTTTTTTATTTTACCAATTTTACATTAGTTGTACAACTACCTTCATGGGTGAGGTTTCTCATTTCTACTTGTGGCTTTTAATGTTATCATTGTGTTGTGAAGACTTTTGTCAGTTGGTATCTCTGAAGAAATGTAATTGGGGTGTGCATTTAGATGCTTCTATTCCAATCTCATGCTTTGGGCAATAATAATCACTATGCTGACACAAGGGCTTCAATAAATATTGTTGATGTGCCTTCATAAAAATTGAGTATGAAAGGCTTCTCATACTTTGTGTGACTCAAGTGGGTTTTTTTTTTGTATTAACAAATTTCAGCAATGTGTACAATCTCCTCCCTTTGAAAGGTCCCTTTTTCTGCACATATGTTATGATGTTTTCATGGTTTGTCAAGTCATCTCCATATTTGTTAACAAATTGAAGATTATATTGGTTTTGCATTTGATTTGATAAGGTTCGGGCAGCATGCCTTTTGCATTATGAAATTTCATAATTGGGTTGTGCATTCAGATGCTCCTGATGTGTTCTCATGCTTTGGGCAATAATAATCAGTATGCTGACACAGTTAAGAAGGTTTCTAACTGCTGTTCCATAGTTATGACTATGGAGAATGATAATTTCACCGGTTGTGCATTGGGATGCTTCTAAATGCATCTCATGCTTTGGGGGAAAAATAATTCAGTATGCTAAAACAACTGTTAGTAGTATATTTTTGGTGGATGAGGTCTCAAAATTTGGAGATGATGCCTTCTGATCCTATATTGTACTTCTCAAGTGTTGTACTTTCACAGATTTTCAAATGTGTAGTACAATCCCCTTCACTCTGAGAGGTTTCTGATTCTGCACTTGTATTATGATGTTATCAGGGTTTGTGAATCCTTTTGATATTTGTTGGTAACTGTATACAATCCCCTAACCGATCAGCCTTCTGATCCTGTAGTAACTTCTCAAGTGTTGTACCTTTTCAAATTTTCAGAATGTGTAGTACAATCCCCTATCTCTGAGAGGTCTCTGATTCTGCACATGCCTTTTCATACTTGGTAACTGTATACAATATAATCAGTGTGCATTGAGATTGGGGTGTGCATTGACATGCTGCTCAGGTGTTCTCATGCTTTGGGTAATATTCTCATCAGTATGCTAAAGGAAGGTTTTGAAAATATTTTTGCTGTGAAGTGGGAGATGATGGCTTCTGATCCCGTATTTTATTTTGTAGTCTATGCTTCCAAGTCAATACAAAGTGGGAACACATGCCCAGAGGAAATTAACAAAGTTTCCAAGTCAATACTTTATTTTGTAGTCTATGCTTTTGAATGCTTCAGGGTTTTTAGCATTGTTATCTGCTTAAGCAGGTTTCCAGTTTCTTATTAGCATTGTTAGCATTGTTATCTTACACTTTATATAATCTTCTTAGCATGCTTCAGAATGCTTCAGGTTTCAGGTTTCCTTATTGTTATCTGCTTAAGAATGCTTTCAAGTTTCTCATATTTAGGCCTCAGTTTGCAAAACAAAGAGGGTAACTGGGGGCTTTCTTAGGTGATTGTATCATAAGAGGGTAACTGGCTTGAATATGGTTAAGCTTCTTTCAACTTTGGTTATCTTTTTCCTTTTCTTCCTATGCTTAATGTAGCTTTTATATTGACTAGAGGTAACTATTACAAGGACTTGTAAAATTTAACTATGGTTTAATTGCCTTCGTTTTCTTGTGTTGAGGAGGCGTGGTCCGGCTCTAGTGGCTCACCACACTTTGAAGCAACAACAGCAGTGACTGTAGGCAACAAATTTGTTCAAGGAGTTAAGAAGCAACAGCAGCAGCTCCAGGCAGCAGCAGTGACTGTAGGCAACAAATGATGATTATTTTGATGCTTGTTTGTAATGATTGTTTGGGCAAATTGTAGAACTTATTTTCATAATATATGTATCGATCCCATGCCATTGTTCCTCAGTTTACATGGGATTGTTGAACAATGTAAAGAAAAGAAATGAAGTAAGCTTGTTTTGTTGAATAAATTGGTTGAGCATGTTTACATGGGATTGTTTTTATTTTGATTATCTAGTGCTTATTTTCTTGAATAAATTGTTTGGCACTGCTAGAAGAAATTTTCTTTCATATAATCTTTTCAACAACTGCAGCCTGCAGGTTGAGCGTACTCAGTTTATCCAAATATAGTTATCCAAATACTGCACGCAATCCAAGAAATCCAAATACTGCTCACATTCAAAAAAAAATACATCCTATTTGTTCTCACATGCAATCTTCTATCCTACTACTGCTACTACTTGCTCTCACATGCAATCTCAACAAAACAAACTAAAAAATACTCCTCATTTAAGATTGAAGAACTGCAATTACCAAAAGAGGCAGTGATAACATCAAAACATTTATCCAAATTGCATAACTGATACATGAACTGAGATTAGTTGCTTCACAAAACCTCACTGAATCTATAGTATGTTCATACAAGCTTTTCAAAAAATTTTGTACTCTAACGTGACGAATCAATCGTGGAGATGATGGCGTCTGATTTTTGCTCATTTCACATGCTGCTCAGGTTTCTTGTTCCCATACTTGTACAACATTGCAATCTAACTGCAACAATTAAAAAAATGTCAGCAAATGATTAATGCAAATTGATTTTAAAAAATGTCAGAAATATAACCGAACAACTTTTAAACTCTCTTTTTCAGAAAAACAGCTTTCAGAAAACAGTTTTCAGAAAGAAATATAACCGAACAGCTTTTAAACTCTCTTTTTCAGAAAAACAGCTTTCAGAAAACAGTTTTCAGAAAGCAATATAACCGAACAGCTTTTAAACTCTCTTTTTGAGAAAAACAACTTCCAGAAAACAGTTTTCAGAAAGAAATATAACCGAACAGCTTTTAAACTCTCTTTTTCAGAAAAACATCTTCCAGAAAACAGTTTTCAGAAAGAAATATAACCGAACAGCTTTTAAACTCTCTTTTTCAGAAAAACAGCTTTCGGAAAATAGTTTTCAGAAAGAAATATAACCGAACAGCTTTTAAACTCTCTTTTTCAGAAAAACAGCTTTCAGAAAATAGTTTTCAGAAAGAAATATAACCGAACAGCTTTTAAACTCTCTTTTTCAGAAAAACAGCTTTCAGAAAATAGTTTTCAGCAAGAAATATAACCGAATAGCTTTTAAACTCTCTTTTTCAGAAAAACAGCTTTCAGAAAACAGTTTTCAGCAAGAAATATAAGCGAACAGCTTTTAAACTCTCTTTTTCAGAAAAACAGTTTTCAGAAAATAGTTTTCAGCAAGAAATATAACCGAACAGCTTTTAAACTCTCTTTTTCAGAAAAACAGCTTTCAGAAAATTGTTTTCAGCAAGAAATATAACCGAACAGCTTTTAAACACTCTTTTTCAGAAAAACAGCTTTCAGAAAACAGTTTTCAGCAGGAAATATAACCGAACAGCTTTTAAACTCTCTTTTTCAGAAAAACAGCTTTCAGAAAATAGTTTTCAGAAAGAAATATAACCAAACAGCTTTTAAACTCATTTTCAGAAAAACAGTTTTCAGAAAACAGTTTTCAGAAAACTCTTTTCAGAAAACTATTTTCAAAACAACAAACCAAACGCAACCTAACCTTTTTAAGGATTTTCCAATCACATGCATGCCACATCATCAATTGTTCATTTACTAAATGAGCAAGTTGCTCATACCCCTTTTTCCCTTATTATTATTATTGAATTATTTTCACTAGTAATTTATATGTGCGATGCACGTTTTAATAATTTCAAAAAATAAAAATAAAAACTCTGACGTAGGGAGGATTTGAACTGGAAACCTCTTTTATATTAGTTATCTACGTGCGTTGCACATGTTGGTAGAATGACAAAATGACAAATGACACTAAGGCCTTCTCCCATTATAATATTAGAGATGAATGTGTTGAATTCAATTCTATCATGTATGTATTATTATTATTATTATTATTTTGTGAAGCTCGTTGATTCTAATTAATCTTGTATTATTATTTAGTAACATGAAGCCCATCACCTAAAGCTCAATTTTATATTCATTGGATTTGCATTATTTATTAATAATCTGAGCCCATCTCCTATTGGATTCTAACCCAAACCCATATAGCCTACCCTAAACCCATAACCCAACTCCCTCAACTGCACATACCCCGTATCCCCTTATTCCACTCTCACGTTCCCCCGCTATCTTACAACTACCCATTATATTTATTATTATTATTATTATATATAAACCCTTCCCCATTCTCTCTCACCCCGTTACTTTCTCTCTCTCTCTCTTTCTTCCCCTGTTTCGAAACGAAACAGAGCCACACTCCAGCCCTTGTCGACTCGTCACCCTCCTCCTCCACTTTGTCGAGCATCCCCCTTCGTCTTCCTCATCACTTCTGCATCTCGAAGCCAGTTGAACCAGCCCCGAACCCACTGCCACAAGCTCCTTCGTCAAACCCACCGAAGCTCCTGCACTCGCTACGACCACCACCGAAGAACTCTGCTCCGCAACCACCCTGCCTCCAATGCCACCATAACAACGCTCCTCCATCTCACAGTCACCACTCGCCATTGCCGACTTCCACCATTTACCTCATCAAATCAACTCCGCCATTATCAAACTCGAAGCTCCGAACCTCATCACTTATCCTCGCCTTGCACCTCTGTCGACGCGCCGCTATAACAGCCACTGCCAGTCGACCTCTTCCTCAACTTCCCATCACCTCTGTGCTCCTCACCACTGTCCCTCAAGCTTCCACGACCCTTGTCTTCGCTCGTCGCCGCCATCTCCCACTTCCCCTATTTTCTTCCAGAACTGGGTATTGCTCGAGGTCTTCTCTGCTGTCGATGACCTTCCCCCGCTCAATCGACAACCATCCTTCGCCCCAGTTGCCGTGCCTAGCCTGCCGCCAACCGCCGTTGAAGCTCCATTGCCGCTCGGCCCGAGCTCTCTACCATTCCTTCCAGCTCCACAACAACCACCATCACCCTCATCCTCCACCTCCAGTCTCCACCCTCTGCTCGTCTCTGCAACCCCCTATTCACCACTGAACCCGAGCCGCCATCCTGAAGCTTCACCCCGTCCTTCTTCACTTGCTGCCGTCCCCGAGCTTTCGACCCACCGTCGACCACCACCACAAGCAGTCATCGACCCCTCACCATTGCCCTGTTGCTGCGTTGCCACTGTCGGCGAGCACCGCAGCTGTCGTCAAAGCCGTAGCCAAAGTCGAAGTCACCGGTTGCTGTCGTGATTAATCGCCATTGCTGTTTCGGGGAAAGATCGTCGTTTGCTATTTGGTTTTGTGGAGTTGGTTGTTTGCTGTTTTGCTGTGGGAGGAGTTGCCGTTTGCTTTGTGGGTGCTTGCTGATTGTGTTGCTGTCTGTGATTGGCTGAGTTGCCATTTGGTGTTTTGGCCGAGAGTAGTTGCTGTTTACTGGTTGTGGAGAGTGGGGGTTGTTGTTTGCTGTTTGGGGAGTCTTGCTGTTGTTGTGTTCTTGTGCACGTTGTGCACACGTATTACAGTGCACGTGGAGTGCACATGTCGTCGTTGGGACTCTCATCACGTTATTCTTTTAATTTTTATAATCTTCTCCTAACAGGCAAGCGTCTCTTGAACACATTTTTATTGTTTCTAGTTCAAAAAAACACTCTTTAATATCTGACAAGTAGTAATCGAATTGAATATCGCATCTAATTGAACTCCGTTATTTTATTTATTGTACCATGCTATTGATTCATAGTCATCTTATCGTGCCATTGCTATTGAAATAAAACTTGAACCATAAATTTATTGTGTTATGGAACTTTCAAATATACTGCCATGCTAGGCAGTTAAAATTGGTTTTTGGACCTAATCGGTCTAGGAGCGATTAGTGATTAATCGGTTAATCGGAAAATAATCGGGGATTAAACCGGAAAAATTGTTATATATATATATATTAAAAAAAGATATATTCTCATTAAGTAGCAACCCTAAGTCCTAATATAAAACTATTATGAAATAATCAAATAGGAAAATATAGTTATAGAGAAAAAGAAGAGAGTACTTGGTTTGAGTAGAGTTTAGATTCTGGATGTGGGTCAGGTCGGGTTTGCTGGACGGTTTTATCAAACAAAAACAATTGGGGAGGAGGACCAGCGCGAGCAACAAGAGGAGGTGGAGCAGATGCGTGTCGGGTCAAGTATGCGATGACGCAAGGGGAGCGACGACAGGTCAGATTTGAGTTTGCTCGAGGAATAAGAAGAGAACCAGTTTGGGTTTGGGTTTGGGTTTGCACGAGGAAGAAGAGAGCGACGACATGTCGGGTTTGGGTTTGTGCGAGGACCAGAAAGAAGTTTGAATTTTGGATTTTGGATTTGAGTTTGGGCCAGATTAAGCCCAAATAATGCAAATAAGCATGCAAATTAGAGGAGGTGATTTAATCGGTTAATTGGCCACTTAAAATCAGCCGATTAACTACTAATCAGCCGATTATACCCGATTAAATCGCTAACTATTGAAATATTATAAATCGCTAAAAAAATAATCGCTTAGCCTCCGATTAGCGATTAATCGGGGATTAATCGGGCGTAATCGGAGATTTTAACTGCTTAGCTGCCATGTCATTTGCCCAAGTTTGTACTGAGGTTTCGACCCGGTTCCTCGCACAGAAACTTAAAACCTTACGCAGAGAAATTGTAGTACACTGAGTCCATATATTATTATGTTTTGCATATAAACCCGTATTTTCCATATTTAATGAATTGGACCATGTATTTTTCATGTATTGTATAGTCTTGATATCATCTTCAAATTGTACTAGTGCTAACGGTCTCATCGATTGTACCTGTTGCATGAGTATTGATATCATCGCCCACATTGATCACATGCATGTTCATAATTGAATGTTAAAAAAATGATAACAACCCGGGATAATAAGGGTCGGCTTATAGTAGTGGACAATATAGGAGAGTGTACTCGAAAGAGGGACCTATGTTTCCCGTATTGACATGTTATTGGTCATCGATTGATTGTGGATTACTGACTACAGTATCCCGATTTATCGTATATTGGTCATCGGTCATCGGTCATCGATCATTGATCATTTATATTGCAAGACCCGAGTACAGGACCCTGTAGAATTCACCACTATAGTCAAACGTTCACTTGATTGTATACACTCATACCTGTGGCATGGGACACATGATTGCGTGCATTAGTTAGGATTGATAAAAGACTTATAGATATAAATGAATACTGAACATTGACACTAATACTGAATACTGGTATTAAACATTGATTCCTAATTTCTGAATTATTGATTATCAACTTTTGGTTTTGTTATCGTTTATCATTTATTGACTCCGATATCGTTCTAATTTCTATCCTTGTTATATAGTCCTTTATTTTCTATTTTACTGCTTCCTACTACTTGTCGCCCATAGCTTGCTTTAACGGGCATATTTTTTTCCCATCTTTAGATGATGAGATTACAGGTATCATGGAGGGAGAAATTGAAGGACTTGGAGAACCGATGTACTAAAGATTGGAGTGGAATTGATAGTCATAGTTATTTTATTCTTGTTATTTTATTTCCAGCATTGTATTACTTCTGTATTTTGTATCCCGGGCTTTGTTGACCCGTAACTGTTGCTTATTTCCAGTTGTTGGTTATTATGTTGGACTACTGTATATTTTATCTCTAATTATTTATGTGATTATGTTTTTCTGCGTGGTTGTGATTATTTCTTTTTCATATTGTTGAGTTAAGACTGGTACAACTTATGGAGATGTTAATATCATTCGCTGGGCCTTCGTCACGGGCTCGTATTCCATATTTTGGGAAGCGGGGTGTGACAAAGTGGGTGAAAGAACAGTTGAGTTGGAGATGCTAGATGGAATGTGGTTTACATTGGAGAAGGTCATGCATGTTTCTTTGTTGAAACAAAACATAATATCCTTGGGAACTCTAGAAGTACAGGGCTGCAGGTATACAACTAGAGGTGGAGTTCTATCAGTTTGGGAAGGTCGTCGTAAGGTGATGAGGGAAAAAGAATCTTGTTTTTTAATTTATGCTAATTTTCAAAACTATTTGCAAAAAAAGGATAGTTGCCAAACTAATTGCACTCGGGGACTCAACAACTAGACTCACGGTTCCCAACGACGAGTTTAGTTATTTCTTGCTCATCGTTGGGACACAGCGAGTGTAGTTTTTTTTTTTTTTTTTTTTTAGAAACTCGCCGTTCCCAACGGTGAGTTTAGTTCAAAACTTTCAAACAAGAATCGCCGTTCCCAACGGCGAGGACTTTTATACTAGATTCGTTGTTGGGAACGGGGACGTAGAAAATTTGAAATTTCACAGAGAGTGAAACTGTCTGTTGAACTTGGTAAATTCTCGAAAAAAAACTCCGTAGAAGAGCTCGTTGTTTCCAACAGCAATGGAAAATGTACCAAACTTGCTGTTGGGAACGGCGAGTCTACTGATTTTGAAATTTCACAGAGAGTTAAACTCTCTGTTGGACTTGGTGAATTTTCGAAAAAAACTCCAGAGCAGAGCCCGTTATTGGGAACAACGAGCAGAAAAGACCTAAACTAGATGTTGGGAATATTGAGTTACGTGTAAATTTCCTGTTGTTAGGACCATCGTGTCCAGTAGAAATTTGAAAATTTGAAACACAATTTGCAATAATATTCCTGTTCACATTTATAAAGTTAACCAAACACAATTCCAGAATTCAATAATCTTCCAATTTTAAACAATCCCAACATCGTATATATACAAACACAGCTCCAGAGAAAAAATATTACAACCCAACAATTTCTTAAGATTCCAACAATTTCAAAATATCATAATGAGATACGATACAATTTCAACTTCAACACAACTCCATATTACAATTTGAACACAACCCAACAATTTCAACACAATCTCAAAATATTAAAACCAACTCAAAATATTACAATGAGATACAATACACAAATAAAGTACTATTATAATGTAATATAGAAGTGCAACCAAGTACATGAGTTCACTCACATATTCATTTTTTTAAAAAAAGGGACATTAGCTATTTTGCCGCGATGATGATCCTTCATTATTCAGTCTTGACGTCCCTTGTCGCGATGATCCTGTAAAGTAGGTATG
This sequence comes from Hemerocallis citrina, assembly GCA_017893485.1. Taxonomy (NCBI): domain Eukaryota; kingdom Viridiplantae; phylum Streptophyta; class Magnoliopsida; order Asparagales; family Asphodelaceae; genus Hemerocallis; species Hemerocallis citrina. Next base: position 119,368,039 of record CM030367.1, read on the forward strand.
AAAATATATGTAAATTTCTAACAGTTTGAACATATGCAACATGATTTATGTGAGTATATAACTATTGGTGTATGCCCTAGAGGTCAGTTGTGTATTGACATGACTAGTTTACATTGCATTATGACATTTATTTCATATATGAGACATTTTATTTATTATGTTATTTATTGTGATTAAATGAGCATAATAAAGTCCTTAGAATAGTAGGTTCGATCAATACCATGGGATATCAAGTGCATGACTTGATTGCGAGATCCTATTGGTTGTAATCAGAATACTATTCTTAAATGTCCCTAGTCAAGTATTATTTTGAATTAGGACAACAATAATACATATAAACTAGTATGTGTGTAGACTGATGACCATATCTCATGGATCATGGATATGAGATATCATGTCTTCACATGGGTACTTATTAGAATAATAATGTATTGGACTGACCCACCATGAGAACGTTGCATGGATCGTTACGTGAGTGTCATAAGCGGTTCTCACAGTGACCATGGTGCATGTAGTCCTTTGACTTGAAGTCACTACAGTTCTCTACATGAGAAGTTATATGTTTTAATGTCGTCAAACGTTACCTGTAATAAGGTGATTATAAAGTTGATTATTGGATATACTACAAATCATGCGGAGGGATGTAAGTGACTTAGATAGGATTTGTCCCTCTTACATAACAAGAGCGATATCTACAGGCCCCTTGATTGAGTGAGACTGCAAAATGCATGGCCGTGCTCAAATGAGTCAATATGAGATATTGAGCTCATTTATTTTAGTAAGTCTACTCGTACATCAAGAAACCAAAGATTGAACTATACAAGGGTGACACGCTCTATGCCTTGTGGTCTATTAAGATATTTGGACAAAGGGACTAGACTACATAGTAACATTGGTCACGGATAGGTTATATCTAATCATTGACATTCCCGTTACTTGAGTAGCAGTGATGTATTACTAGATAGCGCTCACTATTTGTATTACTAGAATATGACGTAACGAGAATCTACAGGGTCACACACTTATAAAGGATCGAAATTGGGATTTAGATTCATAAGATGAATTTAATTGGGAATCCAAGTAAGACTTGGACACCTGACATCGGTTGGATATTTAATTAGATTAAATGGGCTGATTAAAGTTCAGAGGCCCACACATGGATCTGATCCAGGTCGGATTGTGAGCCCAACAACCTCATTACTCTCTTAAGGTTAATTTTCTACAGCTGTATATATGATACATATCTGTGAAAAAAGAGCGACACAAGAAAATCCTAGCCGTCACAGAAATTGTGAGAGAGAGATCGTGAGGAACAGCCCCATCCCGCAGCTAGCACCGCGGCGTAAAGAAACCTTATTTTTGATCCATTCGTGTGGATACTTTATAGGCACCACAACATTGTAGTGCTGTGATCGAAATATCTTGGAGACAGTAGATCCATCCATAAGGTATAATTTCTAAACACGATTTATTGTTTTCGCATGGATCCATGGCTAGGTTCAATAATTTTGAAATTTTTCCATTGTGTATTCAATCTGTGTTTGCCATTGAAACCTAACAGTAACTAGTAATTATCTAACCTACATCGGTTCCATGGCAACGATGCTTGTTGCGACCTTTTAAACCATATTTTGAATAAATTAGCCCCGTACTCATTTCATCCCTCGCATCCATGTCATTGCGAACACGTTTGGTCCGGGGTCGACCTTTCCTGCATCTTCTAAGACTCGTATCAGCGATAAGCTTCGAACCAGTTTGGCTCGGCCAATATGCTTCGTCGGGCATAAGATAGAAGACAGGTGCCCAAGTTAGAAATAAGTTTTTAGCTGAATAGACTGGATCAACATAAGGGCAGCAATCAATAGCCCTAAATGCACATGCTGATAAAACATGGGAACATAGAAGATGGTGTAGCTGAATTTTCTGAAACGTACAAAAATGCATCCCCAAATCAACCTTATGCAATTTTCCACCCTTTTAATGTCCACGTACCTTTCTAAGTCCTATTCTAAATTGAAATACACCAGGTCTGTGATTGAACATTATAAATTCCTGCATATTTTCTCTCTCACGCCGTGCAACTAGAAATTCTTGAACTATGGGAGTGAATTCTTTATCCTCACTTACAAGCTTCGTAGTCAATTGACGTCGTTGAGTGAAGTAATGATTGACGCAGTAGAATATCATCTCCACAATTTCCGTCACTGGCAAACTACGAACACCTTTCAAAACTGAATTAAAAACTTCTGATGAATTAAAAATGACATCCTCCATCTGCACATGTTGACCACTTTTTGAAAGGTTTCTCCTTGAGCCAAATGACAGCCTCGACTTTCATTTTCTTTATTTCTGCCATTTTTTTTCTCAAACTTCTTTGGTTGATTTTACTATTCATAGCATACACAGTTTTTAGTGATTTCACTATTACAAATTCGCGATGTTGCTTTATTGAAAAGGTTTTCACCACATCTTGGACATCCTCTTTTGTTCCAAACCTTTGCCTAATGTATAAGTCATTTTCACCAGTATCAGGATATGAAGGCCTTTCAAGTTGATAGACAACCGCATTGTTAACACAGTGAATTGACTCAGCATGAAACCCTTGTTGAGAGGAGGGGATTATATTACCTTCACTGTCTTGGATGTTATTAACACCAATAACATTATCTTGAACTACGCCGTGTGTTTCACCAATAACATTATCTTGAACAATGTCGTGTGCTTCACCAATAACATGATCTTCTTCTTCTTCTCTTCTTTATGTTCTTCACCTGTCTCATCTTCATCATCTTCTTATTTCTCAGTGACGTCTAATAACTCGGCATTCATACATACACGATTAAATTCATTACTCCGCCCATACAATATAGGTCCGAGGACAAGCCCTTAACATACTCCTCATTGTAGGATTTTCTCCATCGCTATGTAATCCTACAATGGTGACAAAAGCCAAGATTTAGATATCTCACGGGTATTGGTTCTAGTCCCGAAATCATCCGCCCGACTATATAGAACCCTCATCGTGTAAACATCCGGCAAGCGTCGCTCTAGCCTGGAAAAATAAAGACCCATCTCCCTTCCGCCCGACTATTCAGAATCTCGGAATCCTCCGCCCGATCATTCATAACCTTGGAAATAATTGAGACTCGTCTCCTCCACATGACAATCACAGTCCCAGAATCCTCCGTCCGACTGTAACTATCGTCCCGGAATCCACTGGCCGACTATATAGAGCCCCCTACTCGCGTTTGCTCAATCTTAGTCACAACTCATTTCTAGTGCATGTCCTTAATTTAGAAATAAAATACAGAACTCCATCTAGAGCTAGTGTAAGCCAACCAGTCTTAACTTCACAAACAGAAACCCTAGCCCATCTGGCTCATTCCAAAAAAGTCACATATTGCCAGCACCCTGGGTCCTACTCAGCCTCTAGAACTCAACCAACTAGTGTGAGACCCCCAAAATAATTGAATTTTTTTTCTATAGAGAATTATGTTACGTATAACATTATATTGTATAATTTTGTATAAAAATTATATTTTTATACATGGGGTATAAGTTGTGTTTGCCACACTTGAGTTTTAGCAAATATTATAGTAGTATTCATATTCATTTAATAGTTGTATTTTAATTGTATAATTTGTATATGTTACATTTTGTTCATAATATATTTTGTGCATGAGGGTTAGGAGGTTAAAACCCTACACATTCCACCTCACCCTTCACTCTCTTGGCTCTAAGCCCGGCCACTTGGCTCCCTCTTTCTCCACTCATTTATTCTAAAGCCCTTATAAAAGAAGAAGAAAAGATGAGAAGTTCTCATCTTCATCTCATTCAAAAAACAAAAAAAAAAGGAAAAGAAAGAAGCAGCTGAAAGCCAAAAATAAAAGAGAGAAAAGAAGAAGAAACCCTAGATTCCTACTCCAAATATTTTCTACATCAACTCTTGATCTCCAACAATTCTGCAACAAATTTCTACTCATCTTCACCTAGCCATGCTTGATATCGGCCCAATCCAAGGAGGCTCAAGGTGAAGTTTTGGCTCATTTCTAGTCCAAAATTCTTCACAAATATTCATTCCTATGATTATTCCTAATATCATACTAAATTAATTTTAGGTTCTAAATTGAAAAAAGAAGTTAGGAATTAAAATGAAGTGTTCAACTCATAAGAGAAGGTGGGTGTTCTTCTTCTTCTTACTTATGAATGCCATGATTTCATATGCATGAAAATGCTAGTGAATGAATAATGATTCAATCTTGTATTGAGAATGGTAGTATAGTTCTAGTGAATGAATAATGATTCAACCTTTGGATGAATAAAGATTTAACCTTTGTGTTAAGAATACTAATGTAAGTATAAAAGATGAATCTTTTATGCATGATTATAAATAAAAACCATGTCTTGGGCATGATAGATTGTGTTGTTAATTATTAAACATAAAGTTGTGATTTTGTGATGTTTTGGGAGTAATTGTCCAATTAATAAATTGTCTAATTAAATCATTCATTCTTGAATGCTTAATATCTATATGTAAGCTACTAGCATTTGTTAGTAAGCTACTAGCATTGTGTTAGTAAGCTACAAATATGTTAATAGGTTTAGTCGTAATGTTAGTAATCTTAATATGTGTTAGTAAACTCCAATGTGTAGTTGAGAACTTTATGATGATTTCTTGTGCAGTAGTGATCATGTTAATAATATTAACATTGTTTATGTTAGTAAGTTAACTATGTTAGTATGTTAGTATATTAGTAAATTAGTAAAGTAAATGCTGGAAATGTTATGTTAGTAAGAAGTTATAAGTTGGAATGTAGACGTTGAATATTGTAGTAATGTAAACTTGAACAGATATATGGATGATCTTGTTAGTAACCTAATTTCTAACCAATTGTTTATGGTTAGTAAGCATAGTTTATGTTAGGAGCTAAGTGTAGACTTGACCTTGAGTACTAACTTGTTAGTAAAGAAATCATGTTAATAGAATTATTCATGTTAGAATTGATATGCTAGTAAGAAAATTGAAGGAGTTAGTTAATAACTAGTCCTAATAAGGAAAATGAAAGTTTGAGATTAGTAGGTGGAAGCATGGTTGGATTAAGAATAGCTTCATAATAAATGTAGTAACTTTAAAATATGGGAGTTATTTGTACTAACTAAAAATGATATTTAATTAGTGAGAGAATGTGATTTGTAGTAATGGAAGAACTTGAAAAGTTAGTATAGAGAAGTAAGTGTAATTGCTTTCAATGGGCCGGACGTAGGCTGGATGTGGGTCGGACATGGACTGGATATGGGCCGGACGTAGGCCGGAAGTGGGCCAGATATAGGCCGGATAAGGGCCAAGTTGGGCCAAAAATTGAGAATAAGGATATAATGATAATCTAGTGTAATTGTAAATTATGAAACTATAAGTAACTAGTAATTCCACCTAGAAACTAAGTGGTGGTTAATGGAGGAATTAAAGCGGATGAGAATTTGACCAAAGTCGTATAAATTAGTAAAGGCATTAGTCCTAAGTAGTGGGACTCGTGATGGTAAGGACATGCACTAGTTGGCGTGTACTCACTTGTCAAGGGGACATGTGCGGCGTGATCTCGTCTAAGGCACGTCCGGCGTAGTCTGGTCTGTTGATTTCTAGGATCTAGTGTAAGACCATGCTATAGTCAGAGATAGGGGATGGACCCCTATGCTTCCGCCTAAGGGTGGTCTGGGCTGTTTAATGAGAATGGGGAGCATGTAGGGTTACCTTGATGTCGTAATAGCTTTTGATACGGTCCGGGAGCGGAGACAGATCACAGGGTCTGGTGCCTCAAGTGGAGGTTCCACGAGGTTGTCCGGGAGTGGAGAGAGACCACAGGGTCCGGGCGAAGTGATGCGTGTAAGACCGGGGAGTGGAGAAAGACCGCAGGGGCTGGCATCATCATGGGTGTATAGAAGCGGAGAGAGACCATAGGGTCCTGGCATGACACTATCAACTGCAGTAGGAAAAAGGGCTAGAGTACAAGAGTAGGATGCATGGCAGGCAGATAGAACCCTAATATCTAGAGAACACAAGTTTGTTAGGAAGTATGTAACCCCTGTTCCCGTAAATACGTAATTTTTTGTGTATTAACTGAGTTTGGGTTCTTTATAAAAATTTTCGTTTTGTTAAATTCAATTTATTTCAAATTTATTTTGTATCTCGTGTAAAAAAAACATTTCTTTTCATTAACTGTATTTATAGTTATTTTCAAGCGATTTTTTTTATTGTAATACAAACACTATTAATGTTGTTATTATTATTGTTGTTATCAGTATTATTATTATTACTATTATTATTATTATTATTATTATTATTATTATTTTTATTATTATTATTATTATTATTATTGTTGTTGTTGTTGTTGTTGTTATTGTTATTATTGTTATTATTATTATTAATATTATTTCCTTTGATTGCTAATTTAAAAAAAAAATCTTTTTATATTTGTTAATTGCATTTGTAGTCATTTCAAAATAAATTCTATATGGTAATACAAATTACATTTTATTATAAATCATATTTTTATGGTTGTTTTATTTTTCTATTGGATTTAAACCCATTTATTATCCAAACCCACTTTTTATTGGATTCATACCCTATAACCCTAAAGCTTTTATTGGATATCCACTACCCTTTGTACCCGTTTACCCCTCAACCCGTCACACACCCTAAAAACCCTAATAATCTCACCATATATATATATATATATATATTTCCCCTTACTGTTAATCCCATACAAACCCTATCCGCTCTCATCTTTTTCCCGTACCTTCCAAACTCCCGACTTCCAAACCCATACTCCCTCTCTTTCCCTCATCCCTGTGCATCCCTCGTCCCGATCTTCCACCCTTCGACTACAGCGCCACCTTGCCACCCCCCATGCGCTGCTCAACCCCGACCAGCAGCGCCCCGCCTCTCTCTCCTCCTCGCGATGCAGCAGCAGCCAATGCAGCTACCCGGCGCTGTCTCCTCCCGACCTAGACGACTGCCGACTACCCCTCGCGTATCCCTGCTGGCGACCCCCGTAGTCCACCACCCCAGCGCCGACACCAGACCCCTTGGCCCTCTCCCTTCCTCCCCCGAAGAAGCAGCATCAGCAGCGCTCACAGCTGCGTCGTGTCGACTCCCTGTGCCGCCCTCCTCCTGAGCACCACACGCCAACCAGAGCCAGCGTCGCCTGCAGCCAGCGACTGCCCCTGTGCGCCGCCTCCTGCCGTCGTCCGCTGTGGACTGCCTCTAGCCGCTGCCATTCCTACCCTTTTTTCCTCTCCCCTATGTGATCACACAGTATGCCACTTTGAATTGGAGCCATCTAATCATCACGATCATGATCATCATGTCCCTTTGATTTTGATCCAGGCCGTTCGATCGTTGTTGATCATCATCATCATCATCAAGCAGTTTCTAGCCATCCGATCTGATCTGATATTGATCATCATCAGATCTGATCATGATCTCTTGATCTAGACCGTCCGATCGATTTTGATCATCTTGATCTTCATCAACATCGAGATCCATGCCCGATCGTGATCATCTCATCCAGATCCTTATGTTTGTGTTCATTGCCTGGGATCCATTCCCGTTATTTTCTTTTCGTCGAATCATCGTCTCTCAAGGCAAGTAACTTGTATTTCTTTTGTTGTATAATACAAGTACTAAATACCGCTTGTAGTGTAGTTGCTTCAAGATCTATTCTCATGAAAACCCTTGTTAGATCTTGTCTCTATGTGTGATCCATTCGTAGTTGTCTCATTACACACTCGGCATGAAATAACCTAGAAATAATCAATTCTTGTTGCATATGTGTGTTGTTCGTGATCCATGATGTGTTGTATGATCTTGTATGCATGATGTGTTAGTCGTAGTATAACTTGTTTTAGACTTGTTAAATATCCTATACCATATTGCTTGGACATCTAGTATACCATATTTCGTATTTTATTATGATTTGAATGTGTTTTATATAAACTAGTTGATTTTATGCATGAAGAAGATTTCTGTTTTTGCTGCTATACCATTTTTGTTCAGTATTTTAGACTCTATTAAGGTCAGTAAATGAAAATTATTTGTGAATATGAATTTTAGAGAATTCTGTCTACTTTCCAGAATTTCTGATAGATCTTAGTTTCAATTTGTGAGATACAAGTTATGGCTATTTTACTACAGAGGTGTAGAAAAATTACAGATTTTGGTTTTATGTGAATTCTGGAGAGTAATTTATTTTTATACTGATGTTAAAGATAAGATTTTGATCCAATATTTTGCTGAGTACAACTAGACTTGACTGGGATTAACCTTTAATTTAGGTGGATTTAATAGATGAATTTTATAAACTATTCTATGCTTGCAAACAAATATTATACTTCCAGATTTTTCATGCTGTTTAGTAAAGAACCTAAATTTCAACCTGATTCTACTTGCTGTTGATAAAAACTTTGTAAATATAAAATGTAGCTTACTGTATTTATTTTATCACCCTTTTGACAGATCTGGATTTCGATTTGTATTTTGTAATCTATTGTTGTTTTTGTACTGCTATGTGAAGAGTTTCAGATTTACAAATTTTCTGCATCTTGTTGTCTTCTGATTTTATTTGACTATACTATCCATATTGGAATATTATGAAAATTTATTTGCTGATACTAAACATACTAGGGAATACTCCTGATTTTTCTTGGATTTAATCAGTCAGTTTTTATGCAATTTTCGTGTTTATGAGTACAACCCTGTGATTTCTGGCTGAACATATTTTTTATATATAATGCTATTTTGAGTCCTGTTTTTGTGAAATATCATATGACTTATATATATATTTTCTGGATTCGGCCGAGAGTCTATTTTCCAGATTTTCTGACCGATCCAGGTTTGCATATGTGTGGTAATGGGAATCCCAGATTTGGTGCAGTACTGTCTTGCTGTCCTGAACTAAAATTTTTGTTGTTGTAATGTTTTTTGAGTTTCCTTTCACCTGTGCATGTTTATGTTCCAACCTGAATCTGTTACTTGTTCATACCATGTTATTATTGCCCTGTTTTGTGACGCGTATATGCATGTTTTATAATAATAACAAATAACCAAGCCGGGATTTAAGGGAAAGATCTAGCAGTAGACAATATAGGAGCCTGTACTCGGAAAGGAGACCCGTGTTTCCCGTGTGACAAGTTTACCGAACAAGTTACTGACTAAAATACCGATCAAGTTTACCGACTAAGTTAATTACATCTTACGGATCAAGTTTACCGACCAAGTTTGTTACATGTTACCGATCAAGTTTACTTACCAAGTTTTGTTGACCCGAGTACATGACCTATAGAATCCACTACGAAATCTAAATATAACTTGTTTGTATGTAGCAACCATGTGGTAAATAAATGGGATGCATAAAGTGCCACCTAGATAGAAATATATACAAGACTTGAAATAACATGATCACCTGAATATTCCTGTTACTAGTACATGCTACTTGACACCTGTTACATGTTTACCTACTTGCATGATACCTGTTACCTATCACATGTTACATGCACCTGTTATCTCATCACATTACTTGATTCTGTTTCTTAATTTATGTTAGTCATTCCATTTTGCTGTTACATCTATTCCATGCCTATTCTGTACTTGCTTCCGTTGTTACTCTATTCTTGTCCATTTGTTTTTCCTATACTTGTTGCATGCACTACAAGCGGCCCGTAAATTGCATTGACGGGCATTTTGTTTCTCCTTCCTTTTCCTGCAATTTGTTAAATTGTAGATTTTGGTGATCAACTGCCACTGGAGTAGGTGATCAAAGATTTTAGTTGCTGAGTTCTTGCTATATTTATCTTCCTGTTATTCTTGAATAAATGTATTGCTACATGAATTCTGTATTGGGCAGTTTGACCCAAAATTTATAACTTGTTCCAGATCTGGTTTATTTGAGATTTATTAAATTTTGTTTCAAGTAAATTCTGTTGGTGTATGGATTCATTCATGAATGCTTGGTTGATTTTTCCTTATTTACTTCTTGTTATTCCTGTGAAATGTTGAAAAGATCATGACAGTTTATGAATGGTGAAAGCCATTCGCTGGACTTAGTCATAAATCCGTATTCCGTATTTCTTTTTGGGAAGTGGGGCGTGACAAGTTTTTTAGTGGTATCAGAGCTCCAGGTTGGCTAATGTATTAGTTTGACTAATATATTAGAGAAGTTTGGGCTCGATCGAGGATTGGCTCAACAGTACACAGACCACGCAGTAACATGAATAAATAATAATAAACTTCTTCTGGATACTAGTCTTATTCTGTTCATTTGATCCCCCCTTATTCGATTCCTTGATTCCTTGTTTCCTTCCGTCCTTTGCAGTCATCCTCATTTGTTGATTTCTTATTGGGTATGAATTCATTTCTTTTCGTACCCATATCTTTCTGATTTTGGTGCCATCCATTCTTTTTTATTTTCTGCTTGGTTCGTCGATCAGCATCGCGGGATCTAATATGACTTGTCTGCGGCTTGGATCATCGCCAGGAGAGGAAGTGTCATCGTTTGCCCCAAGGTGTGCATGCGGAGTCCCAGGATCTCACGAAGTGTTCAGAATCTGGAGTTGCCAGGAGATCGAACTTCATGCTAGAGAGATGCGATTTGGATGTGTCAAGGATGTGGTGAGCCATGAAGCAGATTGCTGGAGCTACTGGATGCTATTGGCAGAGCCTTTCTGATCAGAGTGGCACAGTAGAAGCGTGTGGGCCCATAACCTACAGGTCCATGGATTCTCTTGTTGTTTCTCCTTCCCTGCATTGTTTGCTTCTCTATCCCTTGCATTCATCCTCATCCATTGACTCATTATTTTATTCAATTCTTCCTTGTTCATTCTCTCTTTGATTCCCGTTCTACCTACTCCCTATCTTTCTTTGTTATCTTGTGTTGATTCTTTCCTTTTGATACTATTTATTCTCTTTCATGTACTCAATTGACATCATTATTATCCACTTCTTTCGTATTCTGGTATTGGCACCACCTTGTTCCTTTCCCTTTAATTCTCTGTTTTGTTACTGTAATGTCCTAATTTTTCATTTAATGAAAAATTATTTATTTTGTACGTAGTGTGCACGTGCAATATTTTTGGTTAATATTTTCATCAAGATGAGTAAAGATATTTTAATATGTGTTTTTAATTATTTTATACAAAAGCCTTCTTTCAATTAGACAAAAAGCCTTTTCTTTTAAAAGCACAAAGTTAATTAAATTTATTATTTTTATAATAAGTATTTTGGCCCATAAACTAAAGCCCATGGATTAATCTATTTTTTATACAACTTGTCATGTAGAATACAATTTAAAGACTATTTTATTTTTATACAAAAAATTAAATGTACAATTTTTTGGACTTAGTTGCATGCACGTGCACTACACGTACACGTGCAATATGCACATTCCCATGGTCGGTTTTGATCTTTTGGGAGGGAAAATGAAAATTTTAATGGTGATCATGGTGTGGTGGTTACTTGGTTGTGGGTAGTTATTGCAACTCCTACTTTCATCCTAGCCTTCCATCTTACAACCAACCAATTGATCCTAGCCCTCCGTTCTCTTTGATTTTTAGTATAAATCCCCCCCCCCCCCCCCCTGGCTAGTTATTTTTGTGTAAAATTATTCTCTTCCAAACCTATAGCCTAAATTATATCATCTAGTAGTGTTTTGTGAGTTGAAAGATTGAGAGTGTATGGGATTTTGCTTGCACCAAGGAGAGGAGGCCGGCTACCACTAGAAGGAGGAGCTCGGGTGTGCTTGGGAGGCTTGTGTGCACGTGTTCAAGGAGGAGCATTTTCGTTGCAAGGACATTTGTCTAGGGATTGCTAGTGAATTTTTCTTTCCATACAAGGTGGGTAAATTTTCTATATTTCTAATTAGGAATACATGCTAGATTAAATTGAATGAATGAAGCATGAAAAATATTAATAAGAGTACACTTTTAATTGGAAAATTGACCTATGAATTGATTGGAATGTGGGTGTGCAATTGTATGTGGTTTGATTAGTAAAAATCTAAGTTGGTATGGATTAATTATAACCATGGATTGTTAAAGAAAGTCTCATTTTTCTACACCACAAATTATATACACAAAGTTAGTAGATTGGCAATGCTACTTCAAGTGATTAAATAGATCTTTGTGTTGTACTGAAATAAATGAATTAAGATATAGATTAGTATGTTTGATAAAAGGTTAAAAACAGAGAATTAATGTGTAGTTTGCTAATAAAGAGATTAGTGGCATTAATTGTTGAGAAATGTCGAAAAAGAATTCTCTGGTAAGTCGACTTATGACCTTTTAAGCCGACTTATATCCTCCTTTAAGTCGACTTATGTTTTTATAAGTCAACTTATGATCTGGTAAGTCAACTTGTGACTTTTATAAGTCAACTTACTACTTAACTTATTTTCTTAAAATCATGGATGATTTTCCCTCTGGACAGTCGACTTATTACAGTAATAAGCCGACTGGTACTGATGAATTTTCATAAACTTGAATGTTCTATTCTTCTCAAAATATGAAGGACTTATGAAAAATAATTTGGGAACTATTTGTATGAAATAAAACATGGTTTGAGAATAAAATGTGTAAATAGAACTATGGTTCTATAGTTATATTTTTGTGAAATTATATCTTGCACAAAGAATTTGAAATGAAGGATTAGAAGATTAATATAGTAAAGAAAGAAATTTTATTGTGTGATGGATGTGATTTTCTCATTTGAGAATAGTGTGAAAAATATGAAATGTGAATATTCGTTAGTGATGTAAATTTCAATGTGGAATTACATAATTGATCTATGCAGAACAGCCGACTGGGTTGAATGACAGTCGACTGCCCTCTAAATGATATTTTAATATTGAACGCTGTGGAACAGCCGACTGGCCATGTGCAGCAGTCGACTCTTCCGAGCAGTTTACTGAAGGATTTTGTTTGACTGAACAAGTCGACTGGATGAGTTCTAAGTCGACTGTTCCGAGCACTTTTGACATCTCAGAAATTCTATGAATTGTTTTATGATAAAGATTGTGAATTTTATGTTGAATATTGGTTGTGACAGTAAACTCTATTTGTCTTTGGATGAATTAATATGGAGTGAATCATTTATTTGAATTTATACAAGTTATATAATTGTGGAACTATGGACATGAAAAAGAAAATCTATGGTGATTATGAAAAATGAACTCATGAGCTGGAAGTGCTCAGATTATTTTAGTAATTGTGAATTGGAATTGAAATAAAAGAGTAGCTAAGTCTCCCCCGGCAATTGGAAAGAAAATGAAATGAAATATTGAAATGAAAGACCAAGGTTGGTCATGTTTGAATAAATGAATAAGTCCGGTTTAGTGGAGAGGCTAACTCTAGAGCTTGATTTTGTTCATGATTCTAATAAAACTAAGGACTAGTACATAGTGAAGACGTGATAAAAGTAAGAGAAAAACATTGAGTATGAGGGCCATTGGATAGCGGCGAGAGCGTATCCCAGGATGTCCCATGATGAGTCTGGGCGAGGATACTGCTCCAGAGTACCGTTCCGGTGGCGACGCTCGTGGGATGTTTGAAGACTACGGGTGGTGTCATGTCTATGGTAGGAGCTGAATTACCACAGGATGTCTGCATGATGAGTCATGTCAGCGATGGGATTCCCTCCAGGGCGCCTAGACATGAGTTCGTAGGTCAGAAAACATCTTGGATACTTACCGTAGTTACAGTAGTAGATTAAGTCATGACGAGGGATTGAATCCTACAAAGTTGAAGAACGATTAAGGGCTTGCCCTCGGACCTATGTAGTATGGGATGCATAGAATCCGAACAAGTGCGCATTAGTATCATATAATATAAATAAATGCATTAAGGACTAAGTGCACAATCACAACACGACATCAATAGGGTAGCCCCTTTAGTTTGATATGTGACAAGTTTGTGTTTGCTAAATATGGAAAATAAGTTATACTATTTCCGGCATAGAGAGGATGGCCGTGTATAATGATCGTCGGTTGAATAAACTGACGTACCCACAGTCTTATATGCAGGTAAATGGCTTGATACAGATTAAAGAGGAACAAATGCTTAAAGATTATTCAATGTTGTTGTACATTTGTTTCATTGTTGTAAATTTTACTTCCGCTGTGCAATGTAAAGTGTAATATTGATGTAAACTCTGATGTAAAGTGAAAAGTTTAAATTTCCTTGTAAAATTGTACTAAAGGAAGCGGAAAGATCCTGTAGAACATCTCGAATTCAGTGTATTTGGGATTCGGGGCGTTACAGAGTGGTATCAGAGCCACGCTTTCCACACTTGTACAAATTTGTAAGGAACGACACTCTTGTAGTGGACATTATAGTGTGGGTTTGAGTCTAGAGATTTAAATGTAAGTGACTTACATATGTGTTGCTCTATGACTTATGCTTCTTCCTCTCTATTTCTAAGATGGCTGACCACTTCGACCCTGCTGGAGACGACGACTGGCATATCATTGAGGAAGAGTACCATCCTGGACAGGCAGATTCCGAGGACGAGTACTATCCAGGGCAAGCAGATTCTGACGGAGAAGAATGGCCTGAATCCTGAGAGATTATCCCACCTCCGGATTCATCTGATGACTCTTCTTTTGACGAAGAAGAAGAACCAGTTCCGACTAGTCTTGTGACTTCTCTTCAGAGGCAGGTAAAAACACTACGAGAGAGAATCGAATTATTGGAGGCTCAGCTGGCAAAGCGCAAGGACAACTATTCTGTTCTCAGTCATCGTATATGGGAACTCGAGAAGAGGAAGAATTTGACAGACGTGCTGAAGGATGAAGTTGATGAACTATGGGGAGAACTTCGAGAAGCGAAGAGGAACCGTAGGAGTTAGACTGTTGTAGCTTCTACTATCTTTCATTCTGATGTCAAGAAATGTTTTTCAATTCAAATGTATAAAGTTTGGAATTCAATGAAATACAAGTTGATTTAAAATTCTTGTCTTATACTTCGAATTTAATGGATCTTTTGCATCAGAATATGGCTAGAAGAGGAGCTAGAAATGGGGAAGGTCTGGATCTGGAAACGGAAGCACTCTAGGTATGCTCCTGAATTAGTGATGGATAGGCTAAGAAGGCTCGTAAGTTCGAGCATGGATTGAGGCCGAGCTTGAGGTCCCGGATGATACCTCTTGGTATCAGAAGATTTGACAAGTTGGTCAAGAGAGCAGCAGCGACGGAAGCAGATATGGAGCAGTTCCATGTTGTTCAGAACCGTAGGAACAACTGGCGGTCTGGGAAGAGGCCCGTCAATTCTGGGATTTTCAAGGGGCAACCATCTGCACAAAGGTTCAAACCGACAAGGGCGAACGCTATTAGTGTGGCTGGAGGACCTGGGAACACTATGGTGAGACCTCCTGCGGTAACTTGCTACAACTTTGGTGAAACAGGGCATTACAAATCTCAATGTCTCAAGCCACGGAGTGGTAATAGCAATGCACCAACGCAGCAGACTGGGAAGAGACCGTACCAACCAGGGCGAGTATTTGCCTTAACGGAAGCTGATGCTGATGAGGTTGATCATGTCATCACTGGTACGAGGGCTGATGTTTAGTGGTTTTGTCATTTCTTTTCCCGCTGTTTAGTGAAACTGTTACGTAATGAGTGTGTATTATGTAACAGGAGAACTTTATCTTAATGGAATTAAAGATGTTGTGTTGTTCGATACTGGATCCTCTCATACTTTTGTGTCTCCTAAATTTGCTAAAGTGTTGGGAGTTGAACCGAAGATTTTTCCAAGCAAGATCTTAGCAGTAGCTACTCCATCAGGAGAAACTTTAACCACTGATCGGTATTATGCTGATTGTGAGATTGTGATTGGAGATCGAATCTTTGGGATTGATCTGATCGAGCTGACTATCTTAGGAGTCGATGTTATCATTGGCATTGATTGGATGTCAGTGTACAGTGCAAGCATCGAGTGCAAGACCAAGACGGTAACAGTGAAGGCTCCAGGTGGACCTGAAGTCACTTTCTAAGGGAAGCAGAAGTGTTCTAAGCTGGCAACTATCTGCAAGGAAGAGACTCCTGTAGAAGTACAAGGGATTCCTGTGGTTCGGGACTATCCGACTGTGTTCTTGGATGATTTTCCTGGGTTACCCCCACATCGTGATGTAGAGTTTAGCATCACTGTTCAACCGGGAAGTGTACCCATTTCTAAGGCACCGTATAGGATGGCTCCAGTGGAACAGGATGAGGTGAAACGGCAGATTGAGGAACTGTTGGAGAAAGGCCTTATTCAACCTAGTGCGTCACCTTGGGGAGCACCAGTGCTTTTGGTAAAGAAGAAGGATGGATCGATGAGAATGTGTATCGATTACTGGGAGCTGAATAAGGTCACTGTTCAGAATAAGTATCCTATTCCTCGAATTGATGATTTGTTCGATCGTCTACAAGGAGCAGCTGTTTTCTCCAAAATAGATCTTCGATCAGGATATCACCAAGTTCGAGTGAAAGCCGATGATGTGCACAAAACTGCATTTAGAACTCGACATGGGCATTACGAATTCTTAGTTATGCCATTTGGAGTGACGAATGCACCCGCAATCTTCATGGATTTGATGAACAGAGTTCTGAGGCCGTTCATTGATTCTTTCGTCGTGGTGTTTATCGACGATATCCTCGTGTACTCCAAGTCAGAAGAGGAGCACATCGAGCATCTGGCAGCAGTTTTGAAGAAGCTGGAAGAGCAGAAGTTGTATGCCAAGTTATCCAAGTACGATTTCTGGAAATCTGAAGTGGCATTCCTAGGTCACATCCTTTCTAAGGAGGGAGTGGCAACTGACCCTCAGAAGATAGAGGCAGTGAGAGATTGGGCTAGGCTTACTACAGTAAAGGAAGTCAGAAGTTTTCTTGGAATGACTGGATACTACAGGAGATTCATTCAAGGTTATGCTCAGATAGCCGTGCCGCTTACTGGACTGACCAAGAAGAATGTGAACTTCAAGTGGACTGAGCAATGTGAGGCGAGCTTTCAGGAGTTGAAAGAGAAGCTGACTACTGCACCTATTTTGGCTTTACCTAGAGCAGGTGTTGAGTATGATGTTTATAGCGATGCTTCACATCGTGGGCTTGGTTGTGTCTTAATGCAAGAAGGAAGAGTAATCGCTTATGGGTCTAGGCAACTACGACCGCATGAGAAAAATTACCCGACTCATGATCTGGAGTTGGCTGCGATTATCTTTACCCTGAAGCAATGGAGGCACTACGTGTACGGTGAGAAATTGAACATGTACACGGACTACAAGAGTTTGAAGTACATATATCAGCAGAGAGATCTGAATTTGAGGCAGCGGAGATGGTTGGAAGTGCTTGAGGACATGCGACCTAAGATCAAGTATCATCCTGGGAAAGCTAATGTTGTTGCTGATGCACTTAGTCGCAAGAGCAGTTTAGCCAGTTTGATTACGACTCAGAAGCATCTGATTGAGGAATTGGACCGAGCAGGTATTGAGGTTGTCTTGCAAGGATTGGGAGCATCTTTTGCTCAGTTGAGGCTTCAGCCTACACTGAATGGAAGGATCATTGCAAGTCAGGAGGTTGATGCTGATATTTTGGAGATGAAGGAGCAGGTTGGTGCTGGCAGGTTGCCCGGATTTCAAATTAGGGATGGAGTGTTGTGGTTCGGAGATAGACTGTGCATTCCAAATCAGGCGGATCTGAAAGAGAGTATTCTTCAGGAGGCACATGCTACCCTTTTGTCAGTACATCCTGGGAGTACTAAGATGTACAAAGACATCAAAAAGCATTTCTGGTGGTCAGGTTTGAAGCGGGATGTGGCTAAATTTGTGGCGAAGTGTGAGGTTTGTCAGCAAGTCAAAGCCGAAAATCAGAGACCCGGAGGTCTATTACAGCCGTTACCTATTCCGGAATGGAAGTGGGATAACATTAGTATGAATTTCATTACGGGATTGCCTAAGAGTCCTAAAGGCAATGATACGATTTGGGTTATAGTCGATCGACTGACCAAGTCCGCTCACTTTTTGGCGATGAAACTCACTGCTTCGATGGACAAGTTAGCTGAGTTGTATGTTGGCGAGATTGTCAGACTTCATGGTGTTCCGTTAACTATTGTGTCCCCGAGATGCACGGTTTACTTTGCATTTCTGGAGGAGTCTTCAGACAGCTTTGGGTACCAAGACAGATTTTAGCACTGCTTTTCATCCACAAACCGATGGGCAGACCGAGAGAGTCAACCGTATTCTTGAGGATATGCTTTGGTGTTGTGTACTAGATTTTGGAGGCAGTTGGGAAAGGCATTTACCTTTGGTAGAGTTTGCCTACAACAACAGTTTTCAGGCTAGCATTGGGATGGCGCCGTACAAAGCTTTGTATGGCAGGAAGTGCAGAACACCTGTTTGTTGGTTTGAAGTTGGGGAGCGTCAGTTGTTTGGTCCTGAGCTTGTGCAGCAAACCTCTGAGAAGATTGATCTGATCAGGAAAAGGTTGGTAGAAGCTCAGAGCAGGCAGAAAAGCTATGCAGACAACCGGAGAAGGGACCTTGAGTTTGAGGTCGGTGACTTCGTCTTTCTGAAAGTATCACCCAGTAAAGGTGTGGTTCATTTTGGCAAAGGTGGAAAGTTAGCCCCGAGGTTTATAGGCCCGTACAAGATATTGAAAAGGATCGGGAAAACTGCTTACCGGCTTGAATTACCGGAAGAGTTGTATCAGGTGCACAATGTCTTCCATGTGTCTATGCTGAGAGGTTATATTCCAGATCCGAGTCATAATTTGCCTGAAGTGCCGGAAGGTTTGCAGTTGGATCTGAATTACATCGAGTCTCCTGTCGAGATTGTTGATCGTCAAGAGAAAGTCTTGAGGAATAAGACGATACCGATGGTCAAGGTAGTCTAGAGAAACTATTTGGTTGAAGAGGCTACTTGGGAGTCCGAGGAGAGGATGTTGAAGGACTATCCTGAGTTTTTTGCTTGATTGTATCTTTGTATCTTTTGTTCTTGTTGTAAGTGTTGTATTTTTGTCTTCTCAATCTTGACTGTAGTTCCGGGGACGGAACTATTCTAAGGAGGGAGTGTTGTAATGCCCTGATTTTTCATTTAAAGAAAAATTATTTATTTTGCACGTAGTGTGCACGTGCAATATTTTTTGTTAATATTTTCATCAAGATGAGTAAAGATATTTTAATATGTGCTTTTAATTATTTTATACAAAAGCCTTCTTTCAATTAGACAAAAAACCTTTTCTTTTAAAAGCCCAAAGTTAATTAAATTTATTATTTTTATAATAAGTATTTTGGCCCATAAACTAAAGCCCATGGATTAATCTATTTTT
This sequence comes from Hemerocallis citrina, assembly GCA_017893485.1. Classification (NCBI taxonomy): domain Eukaryota; kingdom Viridiplantae; phylum Streptophyta; class Magnoliopsida; order Asparagales; family Asphodelaceae; genus Hemerocallis; species Hemerocallis citrina. The sequence continues at coordinate 119,387,382 of CM030367.1, forward strand.
TATACAACTTGTCATGTAGAATACAATTTAAAGACTATTTTATTTTTATACAAAAAATTAAATGTACAATTTTTTGGACCTAGTTGCATGCACGTGCACTACACGTACACGTGCAATATGCACATTCCCATGGCCCGTTTTGATCTTTTGGGAGGGAAAATGAAAATTTTAATGGTGATCATGGTGTGGTGGTTACTTGGTTGTGGGTAGTTATTGCAACTCCTACTTTCATCCTAGCCTTCCATCTTACAACCAACCAATTGATCCTAGCCCTCCATTCTCTTTGATTTTTAGTATAAATCCCCCCCCCCCCCCCTGGCTAGTTATTTTTGTGTAAAATTATTCTCTTCCAAACCTATAGCCTAAATTATATCATCTAGTAGTGTTTTGTGAGTTGAAAGATTGAGAGTGTGTGGGATTTTGCTTGCACCAAGGAGAGGAGGCCGGCTACCACTAGAAGGAGGAGCTCGGGTGTGCTTGGGAGGCTTGTGTGCACGTGTTCAAGGAGGAGCATTTTCGTTGCAAGGATATTTGACTAGGGATTGCTAGTGAATTTTTCTCTCCCTACAAGGTGGGTAAATTTTCTATATTTCTAATTAGGAATACATGCTAGATTAAATTGAATGAATGAAGCATGAAAAATATTAATAAGAGTACACTTTTAATTGGAAAATTGACCTATGAATTGATTGGAATGTGGGTGTGCAATTGTATGTGGTTTGATTAGTAAAAATCTAAGTTGGTATGGATTAATTATAACCATGGATTGTTAAAGAAAGTCTCATTTTTCTACACCACAAATTATATACACAAAGTTAGTAGATTGGCAATGCTACTTCATGTGATTAAATGGATCTTTGTGTTGTACTGAAATAAATGAATTAAGATATAGATTAGTATGTTTGATAAAAGGTTAAAAACAGAGAATTAATGTGTAGTTTGCTAATAAAGAGATTAGTGGCATTAATTGTTGAGAAATGTCGAAAAAGAATTCTCTGGTAAGTCGACTTATGACCTTTTAAGCCGACTTATATCCTCCTTTAAGTCGACTTATGTTTTTATAAGTCAACTTATGATCTGGTAAGTCAACTTGTGACTTTTATAAGTCAACTTACTACTTAACTTATTTTCTTAAAATCATGGATGATTTTCCCTCTGGACAGTCGACTTATTACAGTAATAAGCCGACTGGTACTGATGAATTTTCATAAACTTGAATGTTCTATTCTTCTCAAAATATGAAGGACTTATGAAAAATAATTTGGGAACTATTTGTATGAAATAAAACATGGTTTGAGAATAAAATGTGTAAATAGAACTATGGTTCTATAGTTATATTTTTGTGAAATTATATCTTGCACAAAGAATTTGAAATGAAGGATTAGAAGATTAATATAGTAAAGAAAGAAATTTTATTGTGTGATGGATGTGATTTTCTCATTTGAGAATAGTGTGAAAAATATGAAATGTGAATATTCGTTAGTGATGTAAATTTCAATGTGGAATTACATAATTGATCTATGCAGAACAGCCGACTGGGTTGAATGACAGTCAACTGCCCTCTAAATGATATTTTAATATTGAACGCTGCGGAACAGCCGACTGGCCATGTGCAGCAGTCGACTCTTCCGAGCAGTTTACTGAAGGATTTTGTTTGACTGAACAAGTCGACTGGATGAGTTCTAAGTCGACTGTTCCGAGCACTTTTGACATCTCAGAAATTCTATGAATTGTTTTATGATAAAGATTGTGAATTTTATGTTGAATATTGGTTGTGACAGTAAACTCTATTTGTCTTTGGATGAATTAATATGGAGTGAATCATTTATTTGAATTTATACAAGTTATATAATTGTGGAACTATGGACATGAAAAAGAAAATCTATGGTGATTATGAAAAATGAACTCATGAGCTGGAAGTGCTCAGATTATTTTAGTAATTGTGAATTGGAATTGAAATAAAAGAGTAGCTAAGTCTCCCCCGGCAATTGGAAAGAAAATGAAATGAAATATTGAAATGAAAGACCAAGGTTGGTCATGTTTGAATAAATGAATAAGTCCGGTTTAGTGGAAAGGCTAACCCTAGAGCTTGATTTTGTTCATGATTCTAATAAAACTAAGGACTAGTACATAGTGAAGACGTGATGAAAGTAAGAGAAAAACATTGAGTATGAGGGCATTGGATAGCGGCGAGAGCGTATCCCAGGATGTCCCATGATGAGTCTGGGCGAGGATACTGCTCCAGAGTACCGTCCCGGTGGCGACGCTCGTGGGATGTTTGAAGACTACGGGTGGTGTCATGTCTATGGTAGGAGCTGAATTACCACAGGATGTCTGCATGATGAGTCATGTCAGCGATGGGATTCCCTCCAGGGTGCCTAGACATGAGTTCGTAGGTCAGAAAACATCTTGGATACTTACCGTAGTTACAGTAGTAGATTAAGTCATGACGAGGGATTGAACCCTACAAAGTTGAAGAACGATTAAGGGCTTGCCCTCGGACCTATGTAGTATGGGATGCATAGAATCCGAACAAGTGCGCATTAGTATCATATAATATAAATAAATGCATTAAGGACTAAGTGCACAATCACAACACGACATCAATAGGGTAGCCCCTTTAGTTTGATATGTGACAAGTTTGTGTTTGCTAAATATGGAAAATAAGTTATACTATTTCCGGCATAGAGAGGATGGCCGTGTATAATGATCGTCGGTTGAATAAACTGACGTACCCACAGTCTTATATGCAGGTAAATGGCTTGATACAGATTAAAGAGGAACAAATGCTTAAAGATTATTCAATGTTGTTGTACATTTGTTTCATTGTTGTAAATTTTACTTCCGCTGTGCAATGTAAAGTGTAATATTGATGTAAACTCTGATGTAAAGTGAAAAGTTTAAATTTCCTTGTAAAATTGTACTAAAGGAAGCGGAAAGATCCTGTAGAACATCTCGAATTCAGTGTATTTGGGATTCGGGGCGTTACAGTTACCCTCGCCCAAGTTTGTTTTTGCCTTATCCTATGTACCGCCTAAGCAAATTTCGAGGACGAAATTTTGTTGTAAGGTGGGTAGGATTTGTAACTCCTGTTCCCGCAAATACGTATTTTGTGTGTGTTAACTGAGTTTGGGTCTTTATAAAAATCTTTGTTTTCTTAAATTCATTTTTTTTCAAATTTATTTTGTATCTCCTGTTAAAAATCCATTTCTTTTCATTAACTGTATTTGTTGTTATTTTCAAACGATTTTTTTAAATAGTAATACGAACCTTATTAATGTTGTTATTATTATTATTGTTATCAGTATTATTATTAATACTGTTATTTTTATTTTATTATGATTATTATGATTATTTTTGTTATTGTTATTATTGTTATTATTATAATTAATATTATTACCTTTGATTGGTAATATAAAAAAAAATCTTTTTCTATGTGTTAATTGCATTTGTAGTCATTTCAAAATAAATTCTATATGATAATATAAATTACATTTTATTATAAATCATATTTTTATTGGTTATTTTATTTTCCTATTGGATTTAAACCCATTTATTATCCAAACCCACTATTTATAGGATTCGTACCCTATAACCCTAAAGCTTTTATTGGATATCCACTACCCTTTGTACCTGTTTACCCCCCAACCCGTCACACCCCCTAAAAACCCTAATAATCTCACCATATATATATATATATATATATATATATATATATATATATATATATATATATATATATATATACACCCCTTACTGTTAATCCCATCAAACCCTAGCCACTTTCATCTTTTCCCCCTACCTTCCAAACTCTCGACTTCCAAACCCATACTCCCTCTCTTTCCCTCATCCCTGTGCACCCCCATCCCGATCCTCCACTGTAACGCCCCGAATTCCAAAAATACATTGAATTCGAGATTCCACAAGATCTTTACACTTCATTTAGTACAATTTTACAAGGAAATTAAAACTATTTACTTTACATCAGAGTTTACATGAAACTTTACTCTTTACATTGCACAGCGGAAGTAAATTTCCAACATTTAAGTAAAGTACAACAACATTGAATAATCTTTAAGCATCTGTTCCTCTTTAATCTTTATCATGTCATTTACCCTGCATACAAAACTGTGGGTACGTCAGTTTCTTCAACCGATCAACATTATACACGGTCATCCTCTCTATGCCGGAAATAGTATAACTTATTTTCCATATTTAACAAACACAAATTTGTCACATATCAAACTAAAGAGAATACCCTATTGATGTCGTGTTGTGATTGTGCACTTAGTCCTTAATGCAGTTATTTATATTATATGACACTAATGCACACTTGTTCGGATTCTATGCATCCCATACTACATAGGTCCGAGGGCAAGCCTCTTAATCGTTCTTCATCTTTGTAGGGTTCAATCCCTCGTCATGTCTTAATCTACTACTGTAACTACGGTGAGTATCCTAGATGATCTATGAGTACAAGCTCGTGTACAAAAAACCTGGAGGGGAATCCCACGCCATGTCTTGACTCATCAAGCATGCATTCTGTGGCAATTCAGCCTCCTTCATGGCACATGATCCTCTTGCAGTCACCAAACACCCCACAAGCGTGGCTAAAGTCCGATCATTACTGAGTAGTGCCCACGCCATGTCTTGACTCATTAAGCATGCATTCTGTGGCTCACACCCGCACCGTAAACTCTAGTTCTCATACTCGTGTTTTTCTCTCACTTTCATCACATCTCCACTATGTACTAATCCTTAGTTTTTATCAGAATCATGAACAAAATCAAAGCTCTAGAGTTAGCCTCTCCACCAAACCAGACTTATACATTCATTCAAACAAGACCAACCTTGGTCCTTCATTTCAAATTTCATTTCATTTCTTTCCAAATGCCGGGGGAGACTTAGCTACTCTTTTGTTTCAATTCCAATTCACAATTTCCAAAATTGAGCGTTTACAGCTCATAAGTTCATCTTCATAATCATAACAGATTTTCTTTTTCAATAGCATGATTTCTAATTTATTTATGAGTCCATAGCCATACATGGAATTCAATTTTTTTCCTTATATGATTCATCAAATATCGATTTTCACATTAAAATCACATCACTAAATGAATATTCACATTTCATAATTTTCACATTATTCTCCAATGAGAATAATTTACATCACATCACTACATATAATTTCTATCTTTCTTACACTTCTTTTCTAACATCTTATTTCAAGTCCTTTTTCAAAGTGTAACTTTCATAACATACAAGTGTAGAACCATAGTTCTAAATTATACATTTATTCTCAAAATATACTCCACTTCATGTAAATAATTCCCAAATTATTTTTCATAAATCCCACATATTTTTAGGATAACACCCATATTTTTTTCATAATTTTTAAATCATCAAAAATCTCAAAAAAAAACTATTTTTTCCCACAACACAAACACAGTCGAGACCAAGGATCGAACCAGCGACCCCAGGGAAACCAACCGAAGGCACAGGCCACTAGGCCGAACGCTCTGTGCGTTAATGAAGGGAGCTGAGAGCATTAAATGCTCTCGGCTGTAGTTATTTATTTTTTTCAAAAATACAAAAAGTATGGTGCTAAGGGGATTCGAACCAACAACTCGCCGAACCCACTGTAGCGATTAAGAGCATCCCGACCACTTGAGCTATGCGCTCATGTTGTCATATTTCAACCCGTACTCATATTAAATCGATTCTCTCTGTTTAGTAAAACATTTCGATGTTCAACAAGCTCTCATTTAATTTTGCCTTTACTAAATTTGCTGTAAATATCCAAATTGGCTATTACCATCATAAATTATACTCTAGTATAATAAAAATATTTTTTTTCAATAATTAACACATATTTTTCATACAATTAATTCGAATTAACCACTACCACATTTCTTTTTTTTCGACATTTCTTATCAAGTTTGACAACACTAATCTCTTTATTAGCAATCTTTATATCAATTCTCTGTTTTTAATCATTTCCCAAACATACAATCTATATCTTAATTCATTCATCACAACATTATCACAAAAGTCCATTTAAGCACATAAAGTAATATTGTCAATCTACTATCTTTTGCATATAGTTCTCGATGTTAATAATGAAGTTTTCTTCATCAATCCATGACTATAATCAATTTACTCACAACTTAAATTTAATGATAGGACCACATACAATTTGCATACCAACATTTCAATCAATCAATAAGCCATTTTCTAATTAAAATGTACTCTTATTAATATTTTTCATGCATCATCATTCTTTCAATTCAAATCTAGCATGCTTCCTAATTAGAAATACGAAAAATTTACCCACCTTAATGGAGAGACTACACTTAGCAACACTTCCTAAACCAATGTCCTTGCAAAAAGAGCGATCCTCCTCCTCGATGCGTGCACCCGAGCCTTCCACAAGCCAAAACCGAGAGCTTCCTATGCCGGCCTCTTCTTCTTGATGCAAGCACAATCCACACACAATCTCTCAATCTTTTAACTCACTTGTTATACTACTAAATAATGTATTTTAAACTATAGGTTTGGAGGAATAATTAGCATAAGAATACTAGGCAAGGGGGGGGGGGGGTATTTATACTAAAAGTTTAGGAAAATGGAAGGCTAGGATTAACTTAGGAGTTAGGATTAAAAGGCTAGGATTCAAGGAGGAGTTACAATAACCAACCATGATCAAGTAACCACCACTCATGACTCCACTTGAAAATCTCCATTCCCTCCAAAAGATTAAAACCGGCCTAGCATGAAATGGTGCATTTTGCACGTGTACGTGTAATGCACGTGCATGAATTTGTCCCCATTAAAAAATTTGTACATTAAATTTTACATAAAAATAATCTTTAAAGTGTATTCTACATTACAAGTTGTATTTAAAATAAAAATAACTCATGGGCTTTAGTTTATGGGCCAAAATAATAATTATAAAGATAATAAATTGAATTAAATTTGGGCTTTTAAAAAGAAAGGCTGTTTGTCTATTTGAAAAAGGGCTTTATATAAAAATAATTAAAGAGCACATATATAAATATCTATACTCATCATAATGAAGATAATTATAAAATATTGCACGTGCACACTACGTGCAAAATAAAATAATTTTCATTAAATAAAAATCGGGGCATTACATCACCCTTCGATTGCAGTGCCACCTTGCCTCCCCCCTGCGCTGCTCAACCCCGACTAGCAGTGCCCCGCCTCTCTCTCCTCCTCGCGACGCAGCAACAGCCAGCGCAGCTACCCTGCGTTGTCTCCTCCCGACCCAGACGACTTCCGACGACCCCTCACGCATCCCTGCTCGTGACCCCCCAGTTGCACCACCCCAGCACCGACACCAGAACCCTTGGCCCTCTCCTTTCCTCTCCTGTTGAAGTAGCAGCAGCAGTGCTTACCGCTGCGTCATGCCGACTCCCTGTGCTGCCCTCCTCCTGAGCGCCGCATGCCAACCAGAGCCAGCGACGCCTGTAACCAGTGACTGCCCCTGTGCACCGCCTCCCGCCGTCGACCGCTATAGACTGCCCCTAGCCGCTGCCACTCCTCTGTTTTCCTCTCCCTTATGTGATCACACAGTATGCCACTTTGAATCCCAGTCATCCGATCATCACGATCATGATCATCATGTCCCCTTAATTTTGATCCTGGCCGTCCGATCATTGTTGATCATCATCATCATCATCAAGCAGTTTCTAGCCGTCCGATCTGATCTGATCTTGATCATCATTAGATCTGATCTTGATCTCTTGATCTAGACCGTTAGATCGATTTTGATCATATTGATCTTCATCAACATTGAGATCCGTGCCCGATCATGATCATCTCATCTAGTGTGTTTGTATTCATTGCCCGGGATCCATTCCCGTTATCCTCTTTTCTTTGGATCGTCGTCTCCCAAGCCAAGTAACTTGTATTTCTTTTGTTGTATAATACAAGTACTAACAACTGCTTGTAGAGTAGTTGCTTCAAGATCCATTCTCATGCAAACCCTTGTTAGATCTTGTCTCTATGTGTGATCCATCTGTAGTTGTCTCGTTACACACACGACATGAAATAACCTAGAAATAATCAATTCTTGTTGCATATATGTGTGTTGTTCGTGATCCCTGATGTGTTGTATGATCTTGTATGCATGATGTGTTAGTCGTAATATAACTTGTTGTAGACTTGTTAAATATCCTTACCATGTTTCTTGGACATCTAATATACCATATTTCGTATTTTATTATGATATGGATGTGTTTTATATAAACTGTTGATTTGATGCATGAAGAAGATTTCAGTTTTTGCTATTACCCCATTTTTGTTCAGTATTTTAGACCTTATTAAGGTCAACAAATGAAAATTATTTGTGAATATGAATTTTAGAGAATTTTGTCTACTTTCCAGAATTTCTGACAGATCTCAGTTTCAATTTGTGAGTTGCAAGTTATGGCTATTTTACTACAGAGGTGTAGAAAAATTACAGATTTGGTTTTATGTGAATTCTGGAGAGTAATTTATTTTTATACTGATGTTAAAGATAATATTTTGATCCAATATTTTGCTGAGTACAACTAGACTTGACTGGGATTAACCCCAAATTTTGGTGGATTTAATTGATGACTTTTATAAACTATTCTATGCTTACAAACAACTACTATACTTCCAGAATTTTTATGGTGTTCAGTAAAGGACCTAAATTTCAACCTGATTCTACTTACTGTTGATAAAAACTTTGTAAATATAAAATGTAGCCTACTGTATCTAATTTATCACCCTTTTGAAAGATCTGGATTTCAATTTGTATTTTGTAATCTATTGTTGTTCTAGTACTACTATGTCAAGAGTTTCATATTTACAAATTTGCTGCATCTTGCTGTCATCTGATTTTATTTAACTATAGTATCCATATTGGAATATTATGAAACTTTATTTGCTGATACTAAACATACTAGGGAATACCAGAGATTTTTCTTGAATTTAATCAGTCAGTTTTTATGCCATTTTCGTGTTTATGAATACAACCCTGTGATTTCTAGCTGAACATGTTTTTAGTATATAATACTGTTTTGAGTCCTGTTTTTGTGAAATACCATATGACTTATATATATTTGCTGGATTCGGCTATGAGTCTTTTTTCCAGATTTTCTGAAGGATCCAGGTTTGCATATTTGAGGCAACGGGAATCCCAGATTTGGTGCAGTACTGTTTTGCTGTCCTGAACTAGAATTTTCGTTGTCCTAATTTTTTATGAGTTGTCTTTCACCTGTGCATGTTTATGTTCCAACCTGAATCTATTATATGTTCATACCATGCTATTCTTGCCCTGTTCTGTGACACGTATATGCCTGTTTAATAATAATAACAAATAACCAAGCTGGGGTTTAAGGGAAAGATCTAGCAGTGGACAATATAGGAGCCTGTACTCGGAAGGGGACCCGTGTTTCCCGTGTGACAAGTTTACCGAACAAGTTACCGACTAAGTTACCGATCAAGTTTACCGACCAAGTTAATTACATGTTACTGATCAAGTTTACCTGTAACGCCCTATATCCCTGTTATCAGACATCCGTGACACAACCAGAATCTTTTTCTTCAAATGCATCTCAACACAATAAATAACACGGAAATTTTATAAACTTTTTATTGCTATTAGAGTTATTACATCATTAGTTAAAAATATTAATTTGTCCTTGAACAAGGAATACAAATTACATAAACTTATTACAACTTGATTACAAAAATGTTCAAACTCTTCTTGCGAAGCTATCGGCTTTCTTCAAGATCGGCAATCGATTGGTCCCGGCCGAAATTCCGCTGAGTGGTCTATCTATCTCCCTGGAACTTGGCCCGCAGCTTGAGCTTTCTGCAGCACTACGCTGATATTTATGCACCAGCTTAAATGGTAGACCTGTATACTGCCACTCCACTTAGATGCCCTGCTGGGTTGGCTCTCCTGCACTCTTGACCTGGTATCTAGTACCTAATTAAGTGGGCACGTCAGTAATTCTACTGACGCAATCATGATAAGAAAACAGCGATCTCCAACTAGCACACCCACAATTCATCGTGAATACAAAGAAAACGTGTATCCTGATTTCCTAGTGTCCGTGTAAGCCAAGAACTGAAGTCTAATGCAAAATGCAGAGTATAAAAAAGATGCACTTAATCTAATGTCAGCAAGGATTTGGACACACATGCATCCCATACTACATATGCCCCAGATCAAGCCGTTTCTCCAGTTTCAGGGATTCGAACCCTCGCTATGCAATGCTTTCTATTATTGTACACTTCCTGTTTTTGATAGATAGATCGTGGCTGAGGAGGTTGCAGATTAATCGGTCTCATCCTTTCTGCAGTCACTTAGTGGTGTCTCGGTTTGCCACTAGTGCCCGATGCCCGGAGCCCACTCAAAAGCCATGATGAACTAACAGATATGCAACAGCATATCCATTGCGCAGAAGATCCATTTGATCCGTTCATGTCCAGCAATCATAGAACATGACAGCCTCGAAGATCTAAAAACCTCCTATCTGCTAGGAAATCCATATCCCATTCTTACCACGGTACTTCAGGAATCAACAGTGCAAGATACGCACCGCAACACGTATCCCTAATGACAGGAAGAGACAATCCCATGGTTATCACCACCTAGTGTCAACTCTCAGAATGCATCAGATTATAGGGAATCACCCCTAATACCAATTCGGTCTTCAAGCGAAACAATAAAGGAAACCTAATCAATGCAGTTTACAGAGAACATGTTGTTACTCAATTCACACTCGATGTCAATTAAACAATGTCGAGCCTGACTAGCCTGTCAAAATAACAATCATCACGGGAATCTCATCCTCTAATTCCCAATACCGTCATGGGTCATCGACCAAAAACCCTAACCTGTGACCCTCAGCGAGCAGTCCAACGGCGCCCAAAAGGATGAAATATAATTCAAAGAAGGTAAGTACACACATAACCATCAATTCTTGACTATTGACAGACTCAGGCATCGAGACACCAAACACAAATTGACCAGAGCTATCTCCCAACTCACTCATGCCCACCATGAGTACTAAGCATAGAAACTTGTCTAAGTTCCAGATGAAATGTTGAAAACATCTTTGAAACTCAATAGCTCATGATCATCACACTGCGGTATGCAGAGGATTCCTTATTACCCGTCCGAATAAAGGAATTCAAAAATAGCAGTAGGTGTGCCCCAAGATACACTCATCGGAATCCCAAAAACAAGTTTTCGAAAAGGTTAGGAGACTTTACCGCAATCCCCCAGTTGACATCTATTTCAGATTCTTTAAAGAACTCAAGTCCCCGAGTTAACTTAAGCTTGAAGTCAATCCAAACAGCAGGTTGCTAACTTGCAACGACCATAACTTCCAACACACAGCTCAAATTTGCTTGATACCACACGTTCTGGAAAGCTAAGACCCTGTTCTACAACTCTCCAGTTAACCATTTTCTCAAATTCAATCATCTTGATACTCTAAATACCTCATACACTCTCAGCGGTATGTTCCTTCTTGCATTTGCTGCACCTTTCCAACATCATAAAAATTTGCTCACTTATCGAAATTACTCGATGAAGGATTCTATGAAAAGGTGGGAGTGTATACTACAACTTCCTAGTTGAACACATTCTCAGATTCAATTATTAAAGTCTGCGAAAACACCAAATTCCATCAGGTGCGCAAACAAGGAAAAAGTTAATTCTTCAATAAACAGGGCTCCGACTAGACTGGATCTTCCCTAGTCTTTGGAAAATCATAACTTTTAACCTACAGACTGGAATTACAAAATTCAAGATGGGTTAGAAAGCTATGACTCCCACCTACAAATCTCTAGTTGGTTAATTTCGCAAATTCTTAACAAATAATTACAGAATTCAACATCTTTACAGACTAGTCAATCTGAACTTGACTGAACCTGGTCTACTTTGAAATTCAATAACAATTCACCCTTAAGTCCAATGCTCATGAAACTTGAGATTCTTAAACCAACAAATACCACTTCATTTTGTCAAAAATTTGGATTCAGATTCATCTCACACAGTGAGTTATGACTCCTCAAATATAGCATACAATTTCAGCTGCTATTTCAACAGGGATTTTTACTACTCCATACTATTTATTTTTGAAACCTCATCAAATGACCTCTAAAAATTCTAAAATTTTGTAATAATCAAATAGACTCATACCAAAAGCTACTCCAAAAATTTCATAGAAATATCATAAACACACACGGAGTTATGGCCATGTGAATTTCATTCTAAACACAGTCAGCTTCAGCTCCACTATCCAGAGCAGTCGCATTCTACAAATTCTTTGAAGTATCAAATGACCTCAGAAAAATATGAAATTTAAGAATATAGTTGTAGACACATACCAAAGTGTCCACAAAAAATTACGGCTTAAAATACCTAGTCCACACTGAGTTACAAAATTGGAAAGACACAGCAACTTCCACACAGCCAGCAACATTTTTCAGCTGCTTACTGTCCGAGATTGGGTCTAATGTTTGGGCTATCAAGTTTCTTCCAAATATTATAGAAAATTTCATGGATGCTCTACATAAATAGAATAACAATTTACCAAAATTTGAGCCTAAAATTCTGAACCGTTTGAGAGCAAGAAATTCTCAAACTTACATACACAAGTGTTTTCAACACATGCATCATGAAAGAGGTATTATACCATACCACTAACTTTCTCTTAGCATGCCACTATCAAATATGATATTAAAAATTTCTCCAACTACTTTCACATGCTAAAAAATCACATACTCATAAAAAAACTAATTTTTGAGTTAAGAGAATCACCCACTGGTAGTTTGCAAGAAAACTCATCCTTGTAGCTTTGCTTGCTTGCTTCCCCTTGCATACTTGCTCCTCTTGTAGAAGCTCCACAACTCCTACTACACTACTCCCTCTCTACTACAACTCCTTCTAAAATAAAATCTCTATTTTATCTTTCTTCTCCCCTTTTTTTTTCAACAAGGATGGAAATGAGGAAGTTTAGAAGAGGAGTGAATGGAGTGGGAAATTGGAATGAGATAAGATGAGGGGGGGTTATATGTGGCTGGCCAAGGCTTGGGGGGGTGGGGGGGAGGGGTGAGGTGGATGGTTGGGATAGTGTGGAAGAAATGATTGGTGGGATGAGGTACCAACATGCAAGAGTGGAAGCTTCTTGGAAGTTTCCAAGAAACTTCTCATTCTTCATAAGTCAACTCCACATGGTGAATTATCTTCACCATTGGATCTTCATCAAGATCCAAGGCATGATATGATGCTAAGGTTCCTAACCCTAAGTTAGGTCAAGGGACCCTAGGTCACCATACCCTAATTCAAACCCTAGTGCACAAATTTAATCCCTATTCAATTCAAGCAATACCTCAATTTAAAATACCCAATATATATAATTTAAAATCTATAAAAATATGTATTTTATAGAAATTATAATTTTCTTCCGAAAATTGTCTGGTCAAAACAATCGGGACAAATCCACAGTTTAGTCGAGAAGATACTTCGAGTTTACCTCATCGAGTTCAAAACAACTCAAATGTCTTAAATCTCTCAATTAAAACTGATAGTTATTAGAAAATATGTAATTGTGCATAATACTCAAATGTGCACGGATTACTATGCAAAAATAACTATATGCTAATTTGCGGGGTATTACTTCACTCCCTCCTTAGTATCATTCTGTCCTCAGAACGACGCTTGGGGAGCAGACAAACATCAATGAGCAGAAGATACCTTCCCTGATCATCTCAAAATCCTCGAGGAACATCTTCGTCAACTGACTCTCAAGTGCTCAACACCGGATCACATGCCTCAAGTGCTCAACACAACCTTCCATCCTGGAGATTAATCCCATTGTGTGGATCATTTGGGGGTTTGGCTTATTTCACATCCACCGTACTAGGGGTGAATTACCTTGGGGAATGTCACTCTCTTCCTGGACGATTGGAGATCAATCCCTCTCAATAGAACATTCTGGGGCATATTTCATCCCGCGTTCCGGAATACTGGGGAATATCTTGCTCCACGGATTATTCTGGAGCCTCCATTATCATTAATTTCCCTGTTGGTATTAATCTCATCCTTGGAATACTGGAGATCAATCCCTCTCCACAGAACATTCTAGGGCCTATTTCATCCTACGTCTGGAATACTGGAGAATATCTCACTCCTTGGATCATTCTGGAGTCAATGTTCCTCTAGCCTACTCATGAATGTTGCTCTCGTCCCTAGAATACTGGAGACCCATCTCGCTCCACATAACATTCTGGGGCCTATTTCATCCCACGTCTGGAAAACTGGGGAATATCTCACTCCCTGGATCATTCTGGAGCCAATATCACACAATCTTTCTCCATGAGTGTCGCTCTCGTCCCTGGAATACTGAAGATCAATTCCTACTCCACAAAACATTCTGGGGCCTATTTCATCCCTCGTATGGAATACTGAAAAATGTCTCACTCCGTGGATTATTCTGGAGCCGACATCTTACTCTGTACACAAGATCTTTGCATGACTTCCAACTCCCGATTTCTGTACTTGAGGGTCGGTGACCACTCCCTCCTTAGAAAAAGAACAAAGTTTAACCAGCTTCATGCCCTCTAAAAAATGCATACAAGACAAGAGATGACCAAATGCCAATTTTTTTTCCATGTATTATAAAAAGTCACCATATTTTGATACAAAACATGTTACAAGTTCATTATCCATAGCTTGCAAAAATGCAACCAACAAAACATTTTACTATTTCTGGACCATGATAGCCCTCACTATTACATACTTCTTTCCAATTAAGCTAAAGTTCATCCTCGGCGAACTGGCTTCTTTCCTTTATCGACCACCTTCCGTATCTGGTCATTGGGGTTCCTTACAGTTGTGGAAAATATGATTTCTTGTGCCCGACTTCTCCGCAATTGCAGCAAGTGCTTGTCTGGGCTCTTTTCAAGCATTGACTCTTGAAATGACATGATTATTTACAAAAGTAACACACCACCGTCTGGTTAGTCCCTTTGCTGGTGTTAAGCTTTCTGGACTTGTGAGTTGAGTCTTGCTTGTCTTGGTCATTGTGAGAATGTGCTTCTTCCTCTTTTTCCTCGTCTCCGCCTTGTCTTGATTTTCCTGGTCATGGTTCATGTCTAATTCAGTTGCGGCTGCTCGCCGAACCAACTTTTCAAACCTTCGAATGCATAGTGGTACTAGCTTGGTTCTAAGTCGAGGCCTAAGTCCCTGCTCAAATCTCTTGGCCTTCTTCGCTTCGTCTTGTACCATTTCTGGGGCATAACGAGATAGCTGAGTAAATCTGGTTTCATATTCTCGGACGGTCATACCTCCTTGCTTTAGATTATGGAATTCCATTGCCTTTTCTTCTTGTATGTCCTGGGAAAAATAATGCTGCTTAAACTCGTCGAAGAAGTCCTCCCATTCTATGGGTCCTCCTCCCACAGGTCATTTCATAGATTGCCCCATACCCCGACATCTTTTTCTAGTAGAATTGTGGCTAGTCAGACCTTACTGTCGTCTGGTGTTAGCATTACTTCGAACACTGTTTCTACTTGGCGAATCCAATTATCAGCCGCATCTAGATCTGTCTGGCCCTCGAAGATAGGTGGCTTCATCTTCTTAAAAGTTTCTACCATTTTGACTGGATCGGCTTCGTTATTCCCCTGGTTCCTTCTTAGAGCATCATGTGGTGGTATGGAGTTCCTACTTGCTTCGACGAATTTCCTAATCATTTGGTACACATGGGAAATATCTGCCTCGACATTGAAGTTGGTGTTGTTTGTCCTACTACTCTCGCCCTCAGCCGTTCCACAGTGGCTGTTTCTGTTTCTTCTGGCCATTCTTCAAGGAAAGAAAATACACAGGGTTAGTTCTGGATGTAGGGAAGTCCATAAACATCAGCGGAAAAAGAGCAACAATTATGGTTTTGATCATCCTACATTCCGAACTAAACCTAGCTATTCAGTATTTTAAGTTAAATTTCCTACCGTGTTAGAAGGCAATTTGAATTCAGCTATGATACCAACTGTAACGCCCCGGATCCCCATTATCGGACATCCATGACACAACCAGAATCTTTGCCTTCAAATGCATCTCAACACAGTAAATAACACGGAAATTTTATAAACTTTTTATTGCCATCAGAGTTATTACATCATTAGTTACAAATATTAATTTGTCCTTGAACAAGGAATACAAATTACATAAACTCATTACAACTTGATTACAAAAATGTTCAAACTCCTCTTGCGAAGCTATCGGCTGTCTTCCAGTTCGGCAATCGATTGGTCCCTGCCGAAATTCTTCTGAGTGGTCTATCTACCTCCCTGGGACTTGCTCCGCGGCTTGAGCCTTCTACGGCACTACTCTGATATGTATGCACCAGCTCAAATGGTAGACCTGTATACTGCCACTCCACTTAGATGCCCTGCTAGGTCAGGTTTCCTGCCCTCTTGACCCGGTATCCAGTACCTAACTAAGACGTCAGTAATTCTATTGACGCAATACGGATAAGAAAACAACGATCTCTAACTAGCACACCCACAATTCATCGTGAATACAAAGAAAATGTGCATCCTGATTTTCTAGTAATCGTGTAAGCCAAGAACTGAAGTCTAATGCAAAATGCACAGTATAAAACAGATGCACTTAATCTAATGTTAGCAAGGATCAGTACACACATGCATCCTATACTACATATGCCCTAGATCAAGCCATTTCTCTAGTTTCAGGGATTCGAACCCTCGCCATGCAATGCTTTCTATTATTGTACACTTCCTGTTCCTGATAGATAAATCGTAGTTGAGGAGGTTGCAGATTAATCAGTCTCATCCGTTTTGCAGTCACTTACTGGTGTCTCAGTTTGCCACTAGTGCCCGATGCCCAGACCCCACTCAAAAGCCATGACGAACTAACTGATGGAACTGCGATGATTCCCAGGACTACGGATTGGTGTGCGTATCGATTGTTAAAAATTTAACAGATTAAATACGTGATCTAAACCTATATAGCGGAATCTAGGGTTCACGAATTATACCTGCGATGAGAAGAAGACGACAGCGACCCCAAGATCTTCTGCACGTATTCCTTCCTCGGGTTGGACGTCGTGTGGGCGACGATCTCCCAACCTTTCTTCTCCTTGGCTGACCTCTCTTTCTCTCCTTACGTGAATCACGAATTTTGAGAAAAAATCTTATATTTCAGATTATCAATGACGGCCAGAGAATAGAGGATATATATAAGGCTACGGCAGGGACCATGAGGAGAAATTAGGGTTAGGTCTCCTAACGAATCTGGGTATCTCGTGTTCAGCCCGAACACACAACCCAGGCCCATTAACAATAGCTCGGTCCACTAAGGAGCTATTGTTGCACTACCTTCCTAATCCCAAATTATATTTATGGGCTCCTTTTATTATATGCTCGTTCAACTCCCCATGTTAAGATATCGAATGTCCGTCGATCAAATTAAGTTACTGACAACTATATTGATCAACATCTTTTATCCTTAAGTAGTACCACTCAATTTTATTTGTCATGTCGGATGTAATCCACCTACAGGGTTTACATGACAATCCTTATGAGCTCCTTAAGGGGACATCATCAACCCGACGTATCGGGACATGGATTCCTTTTACAATCAACAGCCCATCATACATACAATGCTATTACCCAATTCATAGAGATTGTTGATCCATAATGAATCTCACTCTTTTATGAGTCAAAGTAATGCACACTGCATATACATGTCTGTTATTATATCTGGATTAAGAGCATAAGCATCCATAATAACAGAGGTGTTTGTTCTCTTTTGTAGTCAGTACAAAGAGAACAACCTCAAGTGGTCATGTTCAATACACACAAAGTGTACTAGTGTAAACCTATAGTCAAGACAGACTAATACCAGATTACACTACAACTTTTCCAATGGATTGTCCAAGTCCGTCTAGGTTGTGAACTATTTATATATTCCATAGGGAACTGATAATATGATCTTCTGTGTGTCACCTCACACCATATTATCAACCTTATAGAATATCAGACACTTGCATTAATATTATAATAAACACAATATGCAAATATATGCCCATATGATTCTCATTCAAAAAAATAAGGAAATAAAGTTAATACAAAAGTGATGCTTTCAGTATATAACCCTAACACTAACAGATATGCAGCAGCATATCCATTGCACAGAAGATCCATTTGATCTATTCGTGTCCACAAATCATAGAAGATGATAGCCTCGAAGGTCTAAAAACCCCATATCTGCCAAGAAATCGACATCCTGTTCTTACCACGGTACTTCAGGATTCAACAGTACAAGATACACACTGTAGCACGTATCCCTAATGACAGGAAGAGACAATTCCATGGTTATGACTACCTAGTGTCAACTCCCAGAATGCATCGGATTATAGGGAATTACCCCTAACACCAATTCGGTCTTCAAGCGAAACAATAAAGGAAACCTAATCAATGCAGTTTACAGAAAACATGTTGTTACTCAATTCACACACGGTGTCAATCAAACAATGTCGAGCCTGACTGGTCTGTCAAAATAACAATCATCACGGGAATCTCATTCTCTGATTCCCAATACCTTCATGAGTCATCGACCAAAAATCCCGGCCCGTGACCCTCAGCGAGCAGTCCAACTGCGCCCAAAGGGATGCAATATAATTCAAAGGTAAGCACACACATAACCATCAATTCTTGACCATTGACAGACTCAGGCATCGAGACACCAAATACAAATCGACCAGAGCTATCTCTTAACTCACTCATGTCCACCATGAGTACTAAGCACAGGAACTTGTCTAAGTTCTAGATAAAATGCTAAAAACATCTTTGAAACTCAATAGCTCACGATCATCACACTGCGGTATGCAGAGGATTCCTTACTCATCTGAATAAAGGAATTCAAAAATAGCAGTAGCTGTGCCCCAAACTACACTCATCGGAATCCCAAAAATAACTTTTCAAAAAGGTTAGGAGACTCTACCGCAATTCCCCAGTTGAAATCTCTTTCAGAATCTTTAAAGAACTAAATTTCCCGAGTTAACTTAAGCTTGAAGTCAATCTCAACAACAGGTTGCTAACTTACAATGACCATAACTTCCAATACACAGCTCAGATTTTCTTAATACCACCCATTCTGAAAAGCTAAGACCCTGGTCTACAACTCTCTAGTTAACCATTTCCTCAAATTCAATCATCTTGACACTCTAAATACCTCATACACTTTCAGCGGTATGTTCCTTCCTGCACTTGCTGCACCTTTTCAACATCATAAGAATTTGCTCACTCATCGAAATTACTTGATTCTGGATTCTATGAAAAGATAGGAGTGTCTACTACAACTTCCTAGTTGAAAACATTCTCAGATTCAATCATTAAAGTCCTCGAAATAACCAAATTCCATCTGGTGCGCAAACAGGGGAAAAGTTGATTCTTCAATAAACATGGCTTCAACTAGACTGGATCTGCCCTAGTTTTTGGAAAATCATAACTTTTAACCTACAAACTGGAATTACAAAATTCTAGATGGGTTAGAAAGCTATGACTCCCAACTACAAATCTCTAGTTGGTTAATTTCCCAAATTCTTAACAAATAATTCGAAAATTTAACATCATTACAGACTAGTCAATCTGAACTTGACTGAACCTGGTCTACTTTGAAATTCAATAACAAATCACCCTTAAGTCCAATGCCAATGAAACTTGAGATTCTTAAGCCAAACATACACCACATCATTGTGTCCAAAATATGGATTCAGATTCATCTCACACAGTGAGTTATGACTCCTCAAATATAGCATACAATTTCAGCTGCTCTTTCAACAGGGTTTTTACTACTCCATACTATTTATTTTTGAAGCCTCATCAAATGACCTCTAAAAATTCTAAAACTTTATAATCATCAAGTAGACTCATACCATAAGCTACTCAAAAAATTTTGTAGTAATATCATAAACACACACGGAGTTATGGCCATGTGAATTTCATTCTAAACACAGTCAACTTCAGCTCTACTATCCAGACCAGTCGCATTCTACAAATTCTTTAAGCTATCAAACGTCCTCAGAAAAATATGAAATTTAACACTGTAGTTGTAGACACATACCAGAGTGTCCACAAAAACTTACAGATCAAAATACCTAGTCTACACTGAGTTACAAAATTGGAAAGACACAGCAACTTCCACACAGCCAGCAGCATTTTTCAGCTGCTTACTGTCCCAAATTGGGTCTAATATTTGTGCTATCAAAATGCTTCCAAATATTTTGAAAAAAATTCATGGATGCTCTACATAAATAGAATAACAATTCTCCAAAATTTGAGCCCAAAATTCTGAACCGTTTGAGAGCAAGAAATTCTCAAACTTACATACTCACATGTGTTTTCAACACAAGCATCATGAAAGAGGTATTATACCATACCACTAACTTTCTCTTAGCATGCCACTATCAAATATGATAATAAAAATTTCTCCAACTACTTTTACATGCTAAAAAATCACATACTAATAAAAAAAACTAATTTTTGAGTTAAGAGAATCACCCACTAGTAGTTTGCAAGAAAACTCTTCCTTGTAGCTATGCTTCCTTGCTTCCCCTTGCTCACTGCTCCCTCTCTACTACAACTCCTTCTAAAATAAAATATCTCTTTTATCTTTCTTCTCCCTTTTTTTTTGTTTTTTTTTTGAACAAGGAAGGAAATGAAGAAGTTTAGAAAAGGAGTGAATGGAGTGGGAAAATGGAATGAGATGAGATGGGGGGGGGGGGGAGAGGGGTTATATGTGGCCGGCCAAGGCTTAGGGGTGGGGGGGGGGGGGAGGTGGATGGTTGGGATAGTGTGGAAGAAATGGATGGTGGGATGAGGTGCCAACATGCAAGAGTGGAAGCTTCTTGGAAGTTTCCAAGAAACTTCTCATTCTTCATAAGTCAACTCCACATGGTGAATTATCTTCACCATTGGATCTTCATCAATATCCAAGCCATGATATGATGCAAGGGTTCCTAACCGTAGGTTAGGTCAAGGGGCCTTAGGTCACCATACCCTAATTCAAACCCTAGTGCACAAATTTAATCCCTATTCAATTCAAGCAATACCTGAATTTAAAATACCCAATATATATAATTTAAAATCTATAAAAATATATGTTCTATAGAAATTATAACTTTCTCCCGAAAATGACAATCGGAACAAATCCATAGTTTAATTAAGAAGATACTCCGAGTTTACCTCATCGGGTTTAGAACAGCTCATATGTCTTAAATCTCTTAATTAAAACTGATAGTTATTAGAAAATATGTAATCGTGCACAATACTCAGACGTGCACGAATTACTATGCAAAAATAGCTATATGCTAATTTGCGGGGTATTACATTACCGACCAAGTTTTTTACATGTTACTGATCAAGTTTACTGACCAAGTTTTGTAAACCCGAGTACATGACCTATAGAATCCACTACGAAATCTAAACATAACTTGTTTGTATGTAGCAACCATATGGTAAATAAATAGGACGCATGAAGTGCTACCTGGATAGAAATAAATACACGACTTGAAATAACATGATCACCTGAATATTCCTATTACCTGTACATGTTACTTGATACCTGTTACATATTTACCTGCATGCATGATACCTGTTACCTGTCACATGTTACCTGTACCTGTTATCTCATCACATTACTTGATTATGTTTCCTGATTTATGTTAGTCATTCCGTTTTGCTGTTACATCTATTCCATTCCTATTATATACTTGCTTCTGCTGTTACTCTATTCTTGACCATTTGTTTTTCCTGTACTTGTTGCCTGCACTACAAGAAGCCCGTAAATTGCATTGATGGGCGTTATGTTTCTCCTTCCTTTTTATGCAATTTATTAAATTGCAGATTTTGGTGATCAGCTGCCGCTGGAATAAGTGATCAAAGATTTTAATTGCTGGAGTTCTTTCTATATTTATCTTCTTGCTATTCTTGAATAAATGTATTGCTACATGAATTCTGTATTGGGTAGTTTGACCCAGAATTTATAACTTGTTCCAGATCTGGTTTATTTGAGATTTATTAAATTTCGTTTCAAGTAAATTCTGTTGGTCTATTGATTCATTCATGAATGCGTGGTTGATTTCTCCTTGTTTACTTCTTGTTATTTCTGTGAAATGTTGAAAAGATCCTGACAGCTTATGAATGGTAAAAGCCATTCGCTGGACTTAGTCACGTATCCGTATTCCGTATTTCTTTTTGGGAAGCGGGGCGTGACAAAGTATGTAGTATGGAATGCATACGTTTTCAGTAAAGTTACATTTGGGAAAGTATGTAGTATGAGATGTACGTTCCCAAATGGATTGTATTAGGGTAAGTGCATTGTGTGCATTTGGAATTGTGCATTAGACTCTAGGGCATAGCATACATTGACACTTGTGGATTGATTTCACATTTTTTTGTTGCATAAAATATTTTTGCTAAGATAGAAGATCGCGAGTTTCATCTGCATTGTGTCAGTTACATTTAACTGATGTGCCCACAGTTGGCTTGTGTGCAGGACTGCCCGATCATGGGAACATCACTCGTGGAGTAGGAGACTTGAGCTGCGTGGAGTGATCAAGAAGGGATTGTTGATTAACGGGCTACGTAGATTATTGATATAAATATTGAGGTAATTCAATGTTAAATCGTATTTTAAATTTATTGTAATTAGTGCATAAAAGTTTTTAATTTTCTGTGATATTTCTGTGTTGTGTACTCATTTGAAGGAAAGACCCTGGTTGTGTCTCGAGTTCCTGGTATACAGAAATCGGGGCACTACAACTAGGTTGCCATACCCAAACCCTCCCTAGGGTTATCTATGACCACCCTAAAACAACTCAAAAGAATCTGCTCACCTCTCATATGTCTCGTTCAATTCCTTTTTATCAACTAACATCCTCTACTATAACCAATCATTAGCATCTAATAAACAAATCTTCAACTAGTCTTTTAGTTCAATTAAATTCTACTCATTATCAATTTGATTATAGCTCTCAAGTCAGTTAAAACCATTCGAAGTTCAATATCAAAACCTGAAACTATAATCAATCAAATCTTAATTTAATCAAAATCAATCTCAACTCAAATTATCTTAAAATCCTAATCCCACAATCTATATGTGCAACTCCTACTTGAATCTAAATTAATCCTCAACCCGATATCTAGATCAACCCGCAACCCCCAAATACATACACACTAAGATCTTAATTTTATGCCACCAAATCATGATTTAATTAACATTACACCCTAATCAAGTTTAAGTGTTGCCTTAATCTCCATCATTAAGTTACACCTGAAAACCCCTTAAAGACCAGACCCGTAAACAAAAATAAAGAAATAGATTCAAAACCCGATTCCACCATATGAAGCACATACCTGAACCCTATAGGTGATCCAAACCCGCACCCAACATGCAGAACCACTCATACACAGAGACCCATTAAGCATTATAGGGTTCAAACCCCGATTAAAAATTAGGGTTTTTTAACTCTAAACACTGTCAAGATTTTTACAATCAATTTTCTTTTCAAAAATAGCAACATTAATTCATAAAAATTTCTTGAAATAATTCATGGATCTTCTACATCTTAATGAGTTTTAATTATACAAAATAATCATATTAATCATCAATATTTGATATCTAAAGCTACAAACATGAACACATCATTTAAGAAAAAAAATTATTTCTCTTTGCATGATAGGAAATTATTTAATAACATAAGTATCACTTGCATGTAAAACAACATATAACAAACATCCTACCCACATAAGAATCTACATTACTTCAAAGAAAAACATGCATAGATCTACACTACACCAAAGAGAACATGCAGAATACATCATACTATGATAAATCTATTGAAACAACATTATTAAAGCTCAAGAGAAACACCCACTCCAAGATTTGATTGTAGAACGAATCCTTCAACTAGCCTACTCCTTCTAAGTTAGAGCCTCCAAGAAAACCACCCAAAATCAAACAAAAGAAAAACCCTAATATCCAATATAAATTGCCGGGATTTAGTTGTTAGGGTTTTGGAAAAATTTCTCACTTTAGTCCTGGCTAATTTACATGATTCAAATATGGTAAATATAACCAGTTTGATTTGATTTCCAAACAAACTTGATTTCCCAAAGTTTTCTCCTTATTTCCTTAACCACTTGGCCCGCCAAAACCACACAACCCCTTTGGGCTTGGGCTCGGATTGGATCGGGCTCATGGGTTCTAAAAGGGTTACTTCTTTATTAAATAAACTCTTAAAACAACAAGAGCCCAAAATACTCTTTATTAAAAAAAATAGAATAAAATAATAATATGATGATAGTAGAAGAATAATACAATTGAAATTTTCACAATTTCATGCACGTGCATTGCACGTACCATAGTGGCAAGATAACAAAATAAATATTGTTTTATTTTTGCCGGATATTACAGGTGTTGGATCAAGACTACAACTTAGGGTTTCTCTAGATCTCTATCTAACAATGTAATGACCTCCATTGAAAGGCAGTATTTCATCTGAGATTTTTCCATTGTAAACAACAGGGTATCTTCTAGTGAGGATTGAGAGATAGATAGGTTCTTGGTTACAGTATTATAACTCTTGTATATGCTCTTGTTGAATAATATCTCGGTTATTTCTCCACTGGATTAGGTTTGCCGAACCGGGACAAGTATTGTGTGCTTTGTGTGCTTGTTGTGATCTATATTGCTTGGTTGCTCGTTGTGATCGGTTGCCTCTTGCTTTAACCCTCCTCCACGCCTAACAGATCCTAACAACTGGTATCAGAGCTCCTATTGTTCTTGACAAAACAAATATTAAGAAATACTAATCATTGTATTCATTCCTCAATGAACAAGGTAAATTAAAAGGTGAGAATACTCGACACAATTTTAAGCATGCAAAATTCAAAAGTTTCGTATTTCTAAACCTCATTATAGTTATAGTACAATTTTACACATTCTGTATAGATACATAGTATTGAAATTTTAATGTACTACAATTTGAAATATAGCAAAATAGGCCGATTTTCCTCAATAACAAGGACATGCAATAGAGATAGAGACAATTTGCATGAAATAAGGAAAATAATAATATGTAGGAACTATTGTTCTAGATTTGCTAGGACATCTCTTCGAGCAGGCATCAATGCAAGCTTTAAGTTGCCTGCATGCCTTAAGTTTCTTCTTCTGCGTCGCTGAAAAAACCAACACTTATTTTAGTTCTCTTAAAAAGGAATACCTATTTTTCAAAGAAAAAAAATAATTTTAGTAAAATTTTATTGGATCAACCTGAGTACGGTCAATTACCTGTGCCAAAGTTGGAACTAGAGGTTTAAGAGCATGTGTCGAGGCAGTTGAAGTTGGCCGGTGGTGTGGATGAAACTGAGGCACTATTGCACTCAAAAGAGCATATGTATCCACAAAAGGCAGGATGAAATTTGTCGTGATGCATACAATCATTGTAGCAATGTTTGAAGCAGGGTTTGTAACTTGTAGCATAGCTATGGCGACATAGAGCAAGCAACAAGATGATAGTGGAGAGAAGAGAAAGACTAATTTTTGCCACGGTTTCTTCTATATAATTCGGTATACTTCATTTCATTGTAAAAACATCAAGAAGGAAGAAAATGTAGTGCCCAAGAATGACCACAAGGCCTGGATGCACCAATAACAAGATTTGACCACCACAAACGCAAGATCACATAAACACAAGAACAAAACGATATACAGAGATAAAGAATACTTCTTCTTACTCAAGAAATTTAGAGATACAAAGAGATCTCACTCTAACCTCTCCCTCACCTTTGGTAGCACTTAGCACAATATCTCTCTTGAAGTTGTTTCAGTTATTCATTACTCAAACCCTAGGATTTACATCTATATTTATAGCCCCAAGTAAATCCTAAAAGATAAACACAAATAAAGCCCAATTGGATTCAAATCTGCAACCCAATTTACGTTCAGTCGCCCGATGCAACCGACTGTCCTCTTCGACGGTCAACTGCAATATAACTTCACCAGTCTAGAGAGATTGTGCAGTCAACTTCGCAATGGATTGTCGACTGCCAATGCCCGTTGGTCAACCGCCCTTATGCACAGTCGACTTCCCTGCTTATTTATTTGTTGCTCTTGCTGTTGTGCTGCTGCTTCTTCGTGTCTGCTCTTTCTCCAACTTCAACATTGTGTTTGTGTGTTTGAGTCCACATATTCTAACAGAAAAGCCTCCTATATTTATTAACAAAGGTATGGCAATGAATATGGCATAGTTTATGTATTGTAGCATGTATTGTGATTATGGAAAGTGAATCATGTTGTTTTTATGGTAATCTATATATCCCCATCATATTGTTCTCGTATGTAATGATGCATAAAGAGATTATGCTACTTTATGGTAAATGAGAAACTAGTGTAACCCTATGCAAATTGTACAGACTAAAATAACATTAAGGGACTCATAAAATTATAAAGTATGAGAGAATTGGAAGAAATTACCTTTTCAAGGATATAGTTTAGTAAAAATTTGTAAGACCCCGGGATATCATATATATATACTAGGTTTGCCCGTTAACACGTGCCTACGGCACGTCTTCGGAACGGTGCACCTTGTTTGATCATATAAAATAGTTTTGGAGGTCTAGCAAATTAATTGAAGTAGCAAACATATTATATGAGAAACTTTTGGGAGTCCAAACATATTATATGATTTTTTTGATTTTTTTAAATTATTTTAAAACTTTTTAAATTTTTAATTTTTTTAGTTTTTTTATTTTTTAATTTTTAAAAATTTTAAAATATTTTATTTTCTTAATTTTTTTGAATAGAAGAGGGAGGGAGGGAGAGAGAGAGAGAGAGAAATTTTTTAAAAATAAATATAGGAGTTGTTTTGGGTGGGGGATTTGAATTTGAGTTTTAGGGGGAAAAATATGTTTTGTGATGTTAGATCTGGGCCTTTGATTTTTTGGGGGATTGAGGGAGAGCCACTTGATAGCTTGCTTTGTGTTTTATTATATATATATATATATATATATATATATATATATATATATATATATATATATATATATATATGGGGCCTCGAAAAGAGGTATATATATGTGTATATGTGGCTTGTAATAAATGGGCCATGAATAATGAGTTGGCTGTGCATGGGAGTTGGGCCGGGGTTGTTACATGCACTCACATGAGGGTGTGGGCAAGCATGCAAGTGTGTGTGCTTCTCACGTGAGGAAGTGAGAGCGTGTTAGTCCCATATCAGATAATACTAGGTTGCATATGATCCAAGAATACCAACTTAAGCTAGTTTTTTTTGGTGAGGATGTGCCTTGTGGTAAGGCTGTGGTTATGTTTTGTTTTTAGGCGGGTAGTACGCGTACGCGTATGTAGGCACATACAGAGCTAAGCGGGGCTCGAGGTATTACAAATGGTATCAGAAATGACCTTCGACACCGATAATGGGTAAGAGTGGGTGAGATGTACGCCTGAAATGGAGCTGAGGATAGTACACTGGTCTTAGGTCAGTACACTAGCAGAATCAGGGTACTCCACTCCACATCGGCTAGAAAGGAGGTCTTGTATCAGATTGTGTCTCCCGAGCTTAGCGAGGATGCTAAAAGAAGTATATATATGTGTATATGTGGAATGTCCATGAATGAGGAGTTGGATGTGCATAGGAGTTGGGTCCGGGTTGTTGCATGCGCTCATGTGAGGGTGTGGGCATGCATGCAAGTGTGAGTACAGGAAAAACACGTGTAGGCAGTACGCACATGTTTTTTAGGTTTTGTTTTTTAGGAAGGTAGTGCGCGTACGCACGTGTAGGCACGTACGGAGCTGAGCATGGCTCGGGGCATTACAAATTTACCCTAAAAAATTCCTTACTCTCCTGCGTCTCCACCGTCCTCGACTGCCACAGCACCCCCCTCTCCAACACCCCCTGCCACATCTCCATTTGTCTTCTGCCCTCCGTCACCTCAGTGCTTACCAAATCTCATTCTTTGATCCGACACTGCAATCATCCCCATCTTCAACCCTTACTCTTCTCCAAATCTAAATTATGGGATTTCAAAAACAAAAATTAAAAACTGAGAATGAAATCAGGTAGTAAATTAAGGTTTTAGAGATTAATACATACATCACTCATAGATACAGTTGATTTAGTTAAGCAAAATTTCTCAAAAGCATTTTCACAAACACCGTGTGTAGCGCCCCAATTTCTGTATACTGGACATTCGTGGCACAATCTAGGATCTTTACTTTAAATGAGTGCACAACACATAAAATCATAGGAAATTAAAATCTCTTTATTACATACGACACTGTTACAATGTACAGTGTAGTCTTAAAAAAAAATTACACCATGAATTACATCAATAAATTACATTGTAGAAGGAAACTATATCCTCCACTTGGATGCTCCACCACTCGAGTCTCCCTCTTCCATGTTTAGGAAATCTTGCAAAATAAGAAATTGTGGGCACGTCAGTTGAATACAACTGACGCAATATGGATAAAACCCGTGATCTCCAAATCCTCAACAATCAATATTTATGCAAAATTTTGAAAATCATACAAACATGTTGGTGTATGCCATGACCTAGAATCTAATGCACAACTCAAAAGCACGCGATGCTCTTATTCTAATGCACACTTGATTGGAAACGTATGCATCACATACTACATACTCCCCATTCAAGCTTGAACGTACTTCTAATTATAGGGTTTGATCCCTCGCAATGCAAACCTACCCTTGTATTCTTACCTGTTTCTAACATTTATCTAGTGACTGGTAGAGTTACAGTTTATGCGGTTTATCCGCTACTGCTGCGGACCAGTGGTCTTTCTCCACTCCCGGACCTTACCAAAATTTATACAATCATATGGTGGACCGGCAGGCCTTTGCCTACTCCACCAATAACTCAGAGTTAAACTATTACTTCTTATTTGGATAGATAATATAGAGCATAGCCATACCCTTAGGGTTCTGTCCCCTAGGTTTCGACAGGAGTTTGCGGTACATGCATCCGTCTCCCGCTCTTATCATTAATTCTCAGAAATTAACAGTCGAGATAACGCCGCACGTGTCCCAAATGAGACGATATCGCATGTGTCCCCTTGACAGGAGAGCACAACGCCCAACTAGTGTCTGTCCTCACAAACGATAGTCTCATGATCTAAAGCTAGCGTACCCCACTAGGACATCTTGAACAACTCAGACTAGAAATAGTGAATGTACTAGAACTAGTAATGTAGTTGTACTATATTGTTTCATTAATTCACTATCTTTTCCTGATTCTTATGGCTCCATTATTATCACTTCTAGTTTCTAGATTAACTTACTATATTGACCTAATCAAGTTTTCTAGATTAACTGCAATTTACTAGATTAGCTTAATAATCGAATAGTTAAACACCAAGCAACTCCAACCTAGTTTCACATGTTAATCAACTTAGTAACAAGTTCTAACTCGACCTAACTAGTATCTAACTTGACCATCCAAATTATGCCATAAAGTTCAATCAAACTTAGCCCAATTCCGACCTAAACGAACAACATCAATTGAAACTTTGGAACGGCAACACCATATAATAAAACTACCATTAATGAACTATTCTCAACCCATTCCAGATAATTTAGACCCGAACATGTACCAACTAGTATACACAATATTCAACACTATTATGCATGAAATAGGGATATTTACTGTACATTTCCTACACAACAAGTATGGTCATCCCAACCATCTTATTACACTATATATAATGCACTTGAACATATACAAGCATTTCATCGAACATTTCATAGGCAAACATGCTTATTGCGATTTCTTCCACACTTAAGTCATTTCACATATCTGTATGTACTAACTTATATTTAAAATCTCAATTGCAACTTTATTTCTCATAGCATATTATTCTACTATGCCTATATCTTCATTTGGGCATTTTATCGAATACCTTATGTGCGAATTATTCGTTGTATAAACTCTACCATAAAATCCTAATATGAATATGTTTTCTCACAAAATTGATACAAGATTATGAATCCAATAAGCAAACCCTAGAATTCAACCTAGCGGTTTGAATTTCATTTCCACAATAAATTCCATCTTTTCTTTTCTAGCAATTTCTGTTATGAACTTCAACATACTTCGAACATACAACAAACAAAAAAAAAATTAATCTACTTGTCATGCCATTCCACATAAGTTTAAACACATGTATAACAACAATTTATTCATAAAGGAAACATACAAGAGGTTAGGAGAACACATAAGCAACGCTACCCTTATAATCAATTTATTCATCCATATAATCAATAACCCTAGGATATACATATGCAACCCTACCCTTCCCTAGGGTTACACATAAGCTAACCCTAGGATTATACATAACCCTCTTAGGGTTTCTAGGGTTACACATAATCCTTTTTAGGGTTACACCTCATTCAGCCTAGGTTAGACACATAAGCCATACCCTTCCAAGTCAAAAATTGTGGCTCCATTTGTCCATATTTGTAGTATGTTCATGACAATGGATCACGTGCCATCCAAGTAATAGATGTGCATGTGTGCATAACATAAACAAGTTAGTATAGTTGAGTCCTATTAACTGATTTGAATTCAATTGAGTTGAGCCATATAATTTAGCATGGGTTCATACTTAAGTGTTTATCTCATGGTGTAACGCCCCGAATTCCAAACACAGGTAATTCGTAGCAAAAACAGGATCTTTTACTTCAACTTCGTACAAGAATATAAGGAATTTAGAACTTTTTATTTGCAACATCATTCTTTAAAGTAACACAGCAGAAATAAATAAGTATAATAAAACATATGATAATGGAAGCTTTTCAGTCTTATGTTCAACCCATCACAGTGACTTCAAGTCCATGCCGAATCCAATCCTGCAACTAGGAAACTGTGAGCACTTCAGTTGCATACAGCTGACGCAATGCTATAATACAGTGATTCTTCTACTTTATCAAACACAAACTTGAATGTGAAACAAAATGTAAAATGTGACTATCCTAAACATGTCAGTGTATGATATGAACTTAATGTCTTATGTAGACATTAAACTACGATGACACTAATGCATACTTGTTCGGATTCTATGCATCCTATACTACATAAGTCCGAGGGCAAGCCCTTATCATATTCCTCATTATAGGGTTCAATCCCTCGTTATGAATTCCTATTACGGTGACTAATGTAAGGTTTAGATATCCTATGAGTATCTATTAACGCCCCGATAATTCTTGAGAATCGTTCTCCCATCGTGATCCATAACCCTGATAATTCTGGAGGCGAAACCCACACCGCGAGCCATAACCCCAATAATTCTTGAGAGTTGTTCTCCCACCATGAGTGATTTTTAGACATCACGTCTCACACCCCAATAATTCTGGAGACAAAACCCACACTGCGAGTCATATGGTACCTCATCACACAAATATCCCATGAGCGTTGCATCGATCCCGATAATTTTGAAGATAGATACCACACCGCGAGCGATTTTGGACATTATGCCTCACACCCCGATAATTCTTGAGATAATCTCCCACCACGAATCATATGAGGCCCTTATACTCATGATTGTACGTACTTCATCACATCTCCCTCTAGTGCATATCCTTAAGTTCAAACATAAAATAATATCACCTAGAGTTAGCTTACCCTCCTACTGGACTTAAATCAACACACGAGAATATTATCCCACACTGGCAATTTCTCAAACTTTCATAATCACAAAGTTGCCGGTACCCTGGGTCTCGCTCAGCCTCTAGAATCAACACATTCCAAAATATTCATAATATTTTCATAACCTCTTTTATAATCAATTACAAATTTCATTCATTCATATACTCAATTCATCTCTTATTCATTCCATCCAATTAGTCATCCTCAAATAACTAGATAAAATTTTCCAAACTATTACAATAGGAGTTCAAAAGCCTTAATTCAATGAACATCATCTATGTTCTAATATCTCGAATCTAATTATCAAATATGTACTACAATTATCAATTCAAATATGGATTTTAATCCAAAACATTTGTACCAATTTCCATAAAATCTTAATTCTCCAATATACTATTATCCTTTAAAATTATCTCTATTCAAATCCTTCAAATCCAATCACCAAATATGTGTTCAATATCTTATCTAAGTGGGGCAATTACCCAAAAAATATTTGTACAAATTACCATCAAAATGTTTCCCCAAAAATCACTTTATATTTCAAATAAACTCAAAAATAGTAAATACTCCAAATTCGAGCTCACCAACACTCAAACCTACAATCTCAAAGATCCTAAGCCGCATGCACTAACCAATAATCCAAGACTATTTCTTTATCAACTTCGATTAAGGTAACAACATTTATATATAATCCACTATTTGAATGTTCAACTTGAGACATCAACCTAATGGTATTGTAAAATCATATAAATTCCAATACTTACAAAAATAAATTTCTTAGTGTCATACAAAACTTTAATATGTCTACTACAACATTGTAGTTAAGATCATCGGAATTCATCCTTAATTACTTCGTCTAAGTTCATTTGCAAAACAGTAGGTTCAAAATCCGCAAACTAACAGCTCATACTACTTGTAAAAATCACAGAAAATTCTACTCTTCATGAAACTCTGCGTTCTTTAGCTCAAATTAAAGGTATATAAGTCTACTATAACTTTTTAGTTATAAGCTTCTCCAAAATATTGTATAACCCTAAATTCTTCAAAATCTACGGTTGGTCGAAATGTTATACAGACTGCCACTTATTCAATCTTGTAAAATTTATTATAAATTCTATTCTTCATGGAAAATTGATTTCTTAGACTCTAAAGAAAGTTTAACGAGTCTACTTCAACTTCTTAATTTTGACCACTCTCAAAATACTGCATCTAAGATGCTGAAATGATCAAAATCCAAAATGTATACAAATTTCCAGCAACAAGCCAAACTACCAACCAATCCTAAGTTTGGATTTTATTAAAATAGTAAACGACATCCAAATATTATGAAATTTTAAGAAGATGTTCTTGACATATACGGGGTGCTCATATAAAAATTTTAGCTCTATATTCCATCTAGTTTAATAGATATGATTTTCTGAAGTGCAACTAAAACTTAAAACATAATGTCACGCCCCGCTTCCCAAAAACATGGAATACGAGTGCGTGACAAAGTCCAGCGAATGATTTTCATCATTCATGAGTTGTAGGATCGACTCAGCATCATAACAAGAATATAGCAAAATATATATACAACTACGCATGCATGAATAATTTATTAAGCAACAGAAAACAATTGAAATAAATAATAATATCCCAAATAGTTTTCAACTCTAGATCAAAAGATAAAAACTTGGGAACATAAGCCCGTTACAAGTTTTTAAGTAGCAAGAAATAAATAACTCAAGAAACAAAATATTTAAGTAAGTCCTTGTTCCAAGCGAAGCCTAGAATGTCTGCTCACCAATTCCAATAGGCAATTTGTCTCCAAAGTCTGCTTATAAATATAAAAAGAAGAAAATAGAGAAAACAAGAGAAATGCCCTTAGTGTAAGTTAGGGCCGCAAATAGTAAGACAAGTACAAGAAATATGGAACAAGATTTGGAATCAAGAATGTAATAGGGATGCAACAAGTAGAAGCGATTCAAGAAACTAGCCAGCAAGAATGATAACTTAAGTGACAATGTTGGGTAACAAGTACTAGTAGTGGAGTAAGTGACAAATGAACATGTAATGGTATCAAGCATTAAGTAACAAGTATCAAGTACAAGTGTCAAGTAACAAGTTTCAAGTCTAGTGTCAAGTTGTCAAGTAGAAGTATCAAGTAGCAAGTGTCAAGTATTATGTTCAAGTATCAAGTCTCATGTATCATGTAATCAAGTATCAAGTTTTGTGGTTATTACTATCTAGGTAGCACTTCATGTGCCATCCTTTTATCACATGGTTGCTACAGTCAATGCAATTTCGTTTAGGACTAGTAATGAAGTTTACAGGATAGGGCGGTGAACTCAGGTATCAAGTATCAAGCAAGCCAGACTCATGAATTGGGTAATCATATAACTAGTTCATGTGTCAAGCCATAACAAGACAAGTCATGAATCATATATATACTAGTTCATGAATCAATTAATATACTAGTTCATGAATCGATTAATAATATACTAGTTCATGAATCAGATAATATACTAGTTCATGAGTCGAATAATAATATACTAGTTTATGAGACATGTATCAAGTGGGAAACACGAGCCCCCTTCTGAGTACACTTACCTATATTGTCCACTACTATAGTCTTTCCCTTAAACCCTGACTAATTATTTATTATTATCATCAAACAAGCATGAAAGTGTGCGAAACAAGTCAAGTAAACATAATCATGAACATGGAACAATTCTAGGCTAGGTAGGATACATGTTCGAGGGTCAAAACAAAATCAAAATATCAAGAACAACGAGAATCTCTAATCTGGACAGCATGACGTTGCTGCACCAAAACTGCGATTCCCGTTGCGACAAGATAGCAAATGTTGATCCGTCAGAAGGTCTAGAAACTAGACTCCTGCCCGGTTCCAACACATACAATTAAGGTACATAAAAGTTGTGGTAATATGTGTCAAAACAGCAAACTATACAGCATTTGTGTTCAGCCAGAATTGGTAAAACTGAGTTTGTACATATGAAACAGAGTTGAAACATCATTAATTAATTCTGAGAAGATTAGAAAATGTTCTCTAGGGTGTCCAGTAACAGAATGCAAAATTTTAAGTCATTTACTTATTGGTAGCATAGTTAAAATAATTGTAAAATAAAGAGGTGCAGCAGTTTTTGTGAATCTGCACTACCGACACAGCAGCAGTAAAACTGCGATATCTTCTAGACCGTAAATCAGAATTCAAAAATTCTGGATGTTATTGATAACTAGATACTTAGGGAAACATTTCATATTCAGGGCTTAAGTTCAGATTTTGGTTTTATCGGGGTCAAAACAGTAAGTAAAGAAAAGAACAGCAGTAAGAGTGAATTTCCTTTATATACAAGTTGCACGATAAATGACTATTATGAGTCTAAATTACAGTACGGATGCATTGGGGATCAAATTAGAAGGTAACATGAATTTCTCAACTCTAAAGAATGTAAGATCAATACAATACATCACACAATACACGTCGACAAGTCAAGGGGTTCATGTTCAAGTAATTAGGAGATAAAAAGGGGTTCAACTAGTTTTGTAAATATATCAACGAAGGGTTGTGACTCTTAAGATTATGAAATCGATGAGGAATAATTTAAGATCAACAAACAATGAGACAAGGAGGAGTCATAACTACTATCTATTTGTAGTATTTTCAACTAAACGTGTTGATTCTTGATTTTGATGATTACAACACAATGCAAAGTTTGTTGTGCTATTTCTCATATATTGCAGGTTGTATCAAAGCTTATCTTGTATGATACACAAAGGCCTCAAAGCAACTTGATCAAGCAAGTCACAATGTTCTAAAGCTGAAGAATGATCAAGCAAAGCTTCATACAAAGACAATGGCTAAAGCTTCACTCAAGACTCAAGTCAAGACCAAAGCTTCAATGTCTTATATTTTGTGTCTTGTAAAAACAAATGTAATTTTTCTCCTTGTTGAGTCTTAGATTGATGTACAGCCTTGTCACACACACGTATTCACACATAATTTTATAACTGTGTGTTTTACAAAATCTAAATGTCGAAACAGCTTGACTAGATCAGCTATTGAGTACCAGTCGACTGCCGTTAAGGACCAGTCGAACGAATCTGTACAAAACTATCTGATCTTCTTCAAACTCTGTCCAGTCAACTCATAACGGCAACCCAGTAGACTGTTCAAGTCATTTCGACAGTTTACTGATTTCAAAACTTGTTTTTTCAAATTCAAAAGATTTATTTCCGTTGGTTGACAGTTGGTACAACTGTTTCTCAACGTCCAATGATTCTTACTCTATAAATAGAGTGTAGAAATCACTTGGAAAAGGTTACTCTCTTTTTTGATAAGCTTTCAAGTCCTTAGTTTCAAAAAGAGAACAAGAGTTCAAAAGTTTTCAAATTCTCTAAAGTCTTGGTTCTTTAATTTCAGTCCAACATAACATCGAATTCGTTTTGGACTGATTTCAGAAGTTGAACAAATAGCCACTTGCAAAATCACAAACACTACAAGGCTATAGGTTGATTGTAAACATCTTTATTATTTTTCTTTTACTCTCAGTTGTGAGAGTGGTTCCTCTCGGTTGGAGAGTAGGACTCTAGGGTGTAGAGTCAGTTTTTCACTCTTGGTAGAAGAGTGGGTTTGCTCTCTCTAGTGGTGAGAGAGGACTACGGGTTGGACAAAGTTGTTGTCTAACGCCGTAGGGTATTCTTGTACATTTTCAAGAATAGTAGAAAATCTCAAGTGGGTTGCTTGGAGACTGGATGTAGATCGGGAGGACTGAACCAGGATACATTGTGTGTACTCTGTGATTGGTATCTCTGTGGTTGTATCTCTTTGAACTCTTTTCATTACTTGCATTTCAATTTACTCGAAATCTTTCTGGTAAGTCGACTGGATCTACATCCTAAGTCGACTGATCAGAGTGGTATAACAATCGTCTTAAAAACTCTTCTGGCAAGTCGACTGTCTCTCCTATTTAATTCGACTTATCAGACTAGTCTCAAAAAATACTCTTCTATTCTGACACTCCAGTCGACTGATATATCTTTTACAGTCGACTAGATAGAAGAAAACTTTCAATTCCACAATTATTTTTTATACAACACTATTCATCCCTCCCTCTAGTATTTCTTGCCTTGCCTATAGGATCCAACACTTGGTATCAGAGCCTGGTTGATTACAATGGCAACTACTTCTAATGCAAATCAATACCATGAAGGCCAATCTACAGAAATGCCACCCCATTTCGATGGAACCAATTACAACTATTGGAAGTGTAGAATGAAGATCTACTTTCAATCCATCAACTATGAGATATTTAACATGATGGAGACCGAGTACACTGCTCCTACCATTCCATATGCACAATGGAACGATGACATGAAGAACCAAACAATGAACAATGCAAAGGCGATGAAAGCGCTATTTTGTGCCCTTACAAAGGAAGAGTTCAACCGTGTGTCCAATGCAACAACCGCACATCAAATTTGGCACACACTCGATGTAACTCATGAAGGAACAAATAAAGTAAAAGAATCTAAAATATCTATTCTTGTTCACAGGTTTGAAATGTTCCGCATGAACGAGAATGAGAATGTGTCTGAGATGATTACAAGGTTCACTGACATTACCAATTCACTTGTGGCACTTGGAAAAATGTACACTCAAGCCAAGATGGTGAGGAAGGTACTTCGTGCACTAACCCCCGAATGGGAGAAGAAGACCACCGCCATAGAAGAGGCAAACGATTTAACACAACTTTCTCTTGAGAATCTTGTGAAAAATCTTATGGCGTATGAGATACAATTTGAAGAGCGCAAGAAGGATCAAGAACCTCAACAATCCAAGAAGAAGACACTCGCATTCAAGGCCATGTCGGATTTCGAGGATGAAGAAGACGATGAGGAAGAGATTGCCATGTTCACAAGAAAGTTCAAAAAGTTCCTAATGAAAGGTAAGTTTAATTCAAAATCTAAGGAATCTAATGAATCTCCAACTTGTTTCAGGTATAACAAAACAGGCCATATGAAGAAGGATTGCCCACTAGAGAACGTGAAATCTAAGGGAAAGGCATCCAACTTCAAGAAGGACAAGTACACAAAGAACAAGTTCATGAAGAACAAAAAGGCCTATTAAAAAACCTGGGATGATAGCGACTCTTCATCGGAAGAAGAAAATGAAGAGACAAACGAGGTTGCTAATGTGTGTTTTATGGCGTTTCAAAATCAAGTAAGTAATGACTATGACTTTAATGATTTACTGGATGCTTTCAATGAGATTTTTCAAGAACTAAAAAAAGAAAAAATTAGAGTTAAAAACTTAGAAAAAGTTAATCAAACACTTTCTCAAGGGAATCTTAACCTTGATAAAGAAGTGAAATCTTTAAATTCTCGTCTTTCTAGTTTAAATATAGATCTTATGTCTCTAGAGAAAGATTATGAAGAGATATCCAAGAACGTATCTAAGTTTAATAAAGGAAAGGAGAATTTAAATGATGTTCTTCAAAGTCAAGTTCAATCCAATAAAAGGTTTGGACTTGGTTTTCAAAAATCTCTTGAAAAATCTCATGCTTCTAAGAACACTAGTGTAAATAAAACTGCATCTACTTCCAGGGTTAAGCATTAACTGTATGAGTTTTTTGAAAAGCCTAAAACTGTAAGTTTTCGTGATAAAGGCAAATCTCAGACCAGTCGACCGAACCCACTCATAAGTCGCCTGTCCAGAGGTACTAAGTCTCATTTAACGAGACAAACACCTCAGATAAGTCGACCTATACTACCTCACAGTCGACTGCATATAAGTCACAGTCGACTGAAAGGTATAATAAAGTCGACTGGACAAAGCAAAAATGTATGGGTTCCAGTCAACCTGAACCCGAAAGATAGAATTGCCCATATTAATTCATATATGCTTACTGTATGTAATTCTGCTAATTATATTTATGCTTATGGTGGAAAATCAAACTCTTCATGGGTTTGGTTTCCAAATAACTAATCTATTTTGGACCCAATGAAAAGGGTAACATATTCACATTGAATATTTTATAGGTACCTAAGAGAGATTGTTAGATACTTGACAGCAGATACTCGAAGCACATGACTGGTCATGCCAACCTCCTATCTTCC
The DNA here is from genome assembly GCA_017893485.1 of Hemerocallis citrina. Classification (NCBI taxonomy): domain Eukaryota; kingdom Viridiplantae; phylum Streptophyta; class Magnoliopsida; order Asparagales; family Asphodelaceae; genus Hemerocallis; species Hemerocallis citrina. Next base: position 119,426,277 of record CM030367.1, read on the forward strand.
ATTCAAGATATTGATGGAGGAACAGTCACATTTGGTGACAACAACAAAGGAAAAGTCATTGGAATTGGTATGGTCGGTAAGTACACTAATCCTTCTATAGAAGATGTTTTATTAGTTAGTGGACTTAAGAATAACTTGTTGAGTATTAGCCAACTATGTGAAAAGGGTTATAAAATCATGTTTGAAAAAGATGCATGCTTAATTTATGATTCTACCATGCAAAATATAATTTTTCAAGGATTTAGAAAAAATAACATTTATGAACTATGTTTAAAGGCATATGATTTTTCAAATGATTTTTGCTCAGTATCTTCTAATAATGATTCTTGGCTATGGCATAAACATTTTGGCCATGTGAATATGAAAAGTCTCTCTAAATTGTCTAAATACAACATAGCTAAAGCGCTGCCAAGACTATCCTTTAAAAATGATAAGTTATGTGATGCATGTCAACTAGGTAAACAAATTAAATCTACTTTTAAAAAAAAAGAAGTAATTTCTACTAGTAGGCCACTCGAATTAATCCACATGGATTTATTTGGCCATAGTAGAGTTGCTTCTTTAAATAAAAGTAGGTATGTATTTGTTTTAGTAGACGATTTTTCACGATTCACTTGGACTTTCTTTTTAAAATATAAGAATGATGCTTTTGTAGAATTTGCTAATTTTTGTAAACAAATTCAAAATCAAAAGTCTCTAACCATAGTCACTATTAGAAGTGATCATTATGGAGAATTTGAAAATGAAACGTTTGCAGAATATTGCAACAAGAATGGTATAACACATTTGTTTGCATTTCCTAGAGCTTCACCACAAAATGGAGTGGTTGAAAGAAAGAATAGGACTTTGTAAGAATGTGCACGTACCATGCTTGTTGAAAGCAATTTACCTAAGTATTTTTTGGCTGAAGCCGTTGCTACAGCTTGTTATGTTTTAAATAGAATTTTGATTAGGCCTAAGCTAAAGAAAACATATATGTACTATTTTTTGATAGAATTTCTAAGGTCTCTTACTTCAAAATATTTGGATGTAAGTATTTTATTCTGAACACTAAGGATAATTTAGATAAGTTTGATCCTAGATCTAATGAGGGTATCTTTATAGGATACTGAAATAGGAGTAAGGCATATAGGATCTTCAACAAGTCAACAATGACTATTGAAGAATCCATGCATGTTGCATTTGATGAATCTCTGTCTTCATCGACTTTAATTGAAGATGATGAAACTGATTCATCACCTTTAAATAAAGTAATTACATCTTCAGAGCAAACTAGCCTTGCGGATATGTCGACCGATAAGGAAGTCAAGTCGACTGCTGTAAATCAGTCGACTGATGAACTGGTCAGGTCGACTGATCCTGTTGTGATGTCTCCAACTTTACCAAAATCTTTTGTTGAAGTTAGAGATCATCCTCATGACTTAGTAATTGGTGACATTTCACATGGTACTCAGACAAGATCACATGTTAACATGTTTTCTTACACAACTTTTTTGTCGGATTTTGAGCCGAAAAATAAACAAGAAGCTTGTGAGAATGAGTTTTGGATGAATGCCATGCAAGATGAGTTAAACCAATTTATAAGGAATGATGTATGAAATTAGTTCCACGGCCTCCTAATCATAGAATAATTGGAACCAAATGGGTATTCAAGAATAAGTTAGATGAATCAGGACAAGTTATTAGGAACAAAGCTAGACCAGTTGCTCAAGGGTATAATCAAGAAGAAGGCATAAATTTGGTGAAACATATGCTCCTGTTGCTAGATTAGAATCAATCCATATCTTGTTATCTTTTGCATATTTTATGAATTTTACACTCTTTCACATGGATGTTAAAAGTGCTTTTCTTAATGGGTTTATAAAGGAAGATGTTTATATTAAGCAACCACCAGGTTTCGAACATGAACAACTCTCAAACCACATTTTTAAATTAAAAAAAGCTTTATACGGTCTTAAACAAGCACCACGTGCTTGGTGTGATCGATTGAAAACTTTTCTTTTAGAAACGGGTTTTGCAATAGGTAAAGTAGACACTACCCTATTTATTAGGAAAATAGAGACATATATCTTGATCATACAAATATATGTAGATGGCATAATTTTTGGTTCTACTAATATTAATCTCTGTCAAGAGTTTGCTAACACCATGAAAAACGAGTTTGAGATGAGTCACATGGGTGAACTCAACTATTTCCTTGGACTGTAAGTTAAATAGTCACCAAATGGCATATTTATTAATCAAGGAAAATATGCTAAGGAATTACTCAAATGGTTTAACATGGATAGCACGAGTAGTAAGACCACAACTATGGATACTACCACTACCCTTGACAAAGATGAATTAGGTAAGAGTGTCGATCAAAAACTCTATCGAGGTATGATTGGCTCACTCCTATATATAACTGCTAGTAGACCGGACATTATGTTTAGTGTATGTTTGTGTGCTAGATATCATTCAAGTCCTAAAGAGTCTCACTTAAAAGCTATGAAACGTATTTTAAGATACCTTAAAGGCACGTCAGAATATGGTCTATTTTATCTACGCACCGATAACTTTCAACTTTTGTCATATAGTGATGCAGATTTTGCCGGTAGTAAAACTGACCGCAAGAGCACTAGTGGGACATGTCACTTTTTGGGACATTCACTAGTCTCTTGGTGCAGTAAGAAGCAAAATTCGGTATCCCTATCTACTACAGAAGCTGAATATATCGCTGCAAGTTTGACTTGTGCCCAAATTTTGTGAATAAAACAAATCCTATTAGACTATGGTATTTCATTTGAAAAACCTTCAATAATGTGTGATAATACCAGTGCCATTAACTTATCTAAAATCCGGTTCAACACTCACGTACGAAACATATTGATATTCGACATCATTTTCTACGTGATCATGTTTTAAAGGGAGATATTTCTTTAGACTTTATTCTACTGATAAACAGATAGCTGACATTTTTACCAAACCTCTTAAGGAGGACACATTTATCACCTTAAGGAGAGAACTAAGGATTTGTAGTTTTCATGATGTCTCTTGAATTTTTCTCTGGTAAGTCGACTTACAAGTATTGTTCAGTCGACTGCCAAGTATCTTTATTTTTCTAAGTTTTTGTCTGAGTTTTATGCTCTGGACAGTCGACTGTGCACAATACCCAGTCGACTGACCAGTTGTATTAGTGCTATGTTCATTTTTTTTATATTGCTCTCGACTAAGTCGAATGCCCTCTAAGACCAGTCGACTGTCGCGAATCAATTTTCTTCAAAATTCTAATTTTGGCACATCATTTGAGGCGACTGTTCACTTTTTTACTGTTCTTTGACCATGTGTGAGTCGTTGCTATCCCTCTCCTTGATCTCAACCATACATTCCTGTGTAAAAACCCTAAACCTACCCCCTTTCTTTCACTTTTACCTTCTCCTTGTCTCCCAGATCTGAAGAAGATAAGTCGACTGGTGCTGCTGCTGTCGATTTCCAGTCATTTGAAGCTCCAACTCCTCTGATTTCTTATGATCTTCAAGTCCACTTGAAGATTTTTTGATTCTTCTAGAGTCTCTTTGTTGGTATACTTCCTTCTCTCTTTTTGTTTGTAGTCTTTATTCATGGCTCCAAAGAGGTCTAAAACCTATCATATAGAGGGTGAGCAATCTTCCCGACACTATCTCCAATATCTTAGAAGTCCTGACCTTGTTGAAAAATGGTATATTATGTGTTCCACTATGATTTTTCCGGGTCGTTTTGTCAATTTTTGGATCTTGATAGGTTTACTCTCATCACATTGTTTCAACATTGTGGATTATATGAGTTTTTGTTCTTAGTAAATCAACCCTACTACTACCCTCAACACTTCTATTTGTTTTATACAAATATGAGAGTGGTTCAATCGGATGATGGTAGTGAGATTTTTGTCTATACTTCTGTCAAAAATATAAAGATGAAACTCACCTCCGAAAGAATCAATCTCATTTTGGGTTTGAATGATGAAGGGCTTGATTTAGGAGAAATTGAGATGGATGATGCCACCACTTTATCTAAAATTTATTTGCCGAATCATGGGCCTCCTATGTCCAATAGGTCCATTACCCCTATTGCTAAACTCGTTGCACGCATACTATCATATAATATTATTCCCCAAACAGGGAGTTATGATTAGTATTCCATGGAGTTGCAACAAGCCATTTATGCAATATTCGGCAAAATTAATATCAGTTGGGGTCGTGTCATCTTCTCTAGGCTTCATAAGGCTCATACTTCATTTCTTCCTATTGGTGCCCTTCTTACTCGCAACTTTTGTGCTTATGGCGTTGATCTCGATGCTGAGACAAATGTAGTTAAGCACTATGAGTCTTTTGATCATGCAAGTTTAGCACGCATGAAGCTTATCTCTTCTCCACCTAGGTCTCCTTCTAGGACTTCCCCTCATTTCCCTTTAGCTACTTTAGCCCGTCCGTCTTCAACCTCTAGTTCCTCTCGTCCTAGAGCAGATTTCGATGATCCTCGCAGTATTTATCATGTTGTTAATTACCTCATAGATCGTCAAGAAGTTATTGAGACGAATGTCTCTCATCTTACCCACCTGTTCACCACTCAGTTTCCTCCTCCCTCTCTTGGTGGCCAAGATGAAGATGAAGAAGATTGATGAGCTATTTTTTCTATTTTAATGTATTTTCTACCTTTATGTAATCTTTTGAACATTTTCTTTTAAGTTTCCATGTATAAACTTGGTTTAGTTTTATTCTATGTCTAAATCTTGGCTTTGTTTGTTATCTTTTGTTCTCTTGCATTACTATATATTTTTCTCCCTCCTATTTTTTTGTTTTTGTTGATGACAAAGGGGGAGAAAAAGTGCTAGTATGCGTAGCATATCTTTGTGTTTGTTATGTGTTGTTTTTGTTTTGAGTAACATATCTTTGTGCATGTTGAGTAGCATATCTTTGTGCATGTTTTTTAAACCTATGCATGTTGTACATTCGATAGGGGGAGCATGTGTAATATCTATTTCTATTATTGTAAGCTATTGTGTTGTCATCATCAAAAAGGGGGAGAATGTTGATTCTTGATTTTGATGATTACAACACAATGCAAAGTTTGTTATGCTATTTCTCATATATTGCAGGTTGTATCAAAGCTTATCTTGTATGATACACAAAGGCCTCAAAGCAACTTGATCAAGCAAGTCACAATGTTCTAAAGTTGAAGAATGATCAAGCAAGGCTTCATACAAAGACAATGGCTAAAGCTTCACTCAAGACTCAAGACTCAAGTCAAGACCAAAGCTTCAATGTCTTATATTTTGTGTCTTGTAAAAACAAATGTAATTTTTCTCCTTGTTGAGTCTTAGATTGATGTACAGCCTTGTCACACACACACTCACACATAATTTTATAACTGTGTGTTTTACAAAATCTAAAGGTCGAAACAGCTTGAACTAGATCAGCTGTTGAGTACCAGTTGACTGCCGTTAAGGACCAGTCGACCGAATCTGTACAAAACTGTCTGATATTCTTTAAACTTTGTCCAGTCGACTCATAAAGGCAACCTAGTTGACTGTTCAATTCGTTTTGACAGTTTACTGATTTCAAAACTTGTTTTTCAAATTCAGAAGATTTATTTCCGTTGGTGACAGTTGGTACAACTGTTTCTCAACGTCCAGTGATTCTAACTCTATAAATAGAGTGTAGAAATCACTTGGAAAAGGTTACTCTCTTTTTTGATAAGCTTTCAAGTCCTTAGTTTCAAAAAGAGAACAAGAGTTCAAAAGCTTTCAAATTCTCTAAAGTCTTGGTTCACTGATTTCAGTCCAGCATAACATCGAATTCGTTTTGGACTGATTTCAGAAGTTGACCGAATAGCCACTTGCAAAATCACAAGCACTACAAGGCTATAGGTTGATTGTAAACATCCTTATTGTTTCTTTTACTCTCAGTTGTGAAAGTGGTTCCTCTCGGTTGGAGAGTAGGACTCCAGGGTGTAGAGTCAGTCTTTCACTCTTGGTAGAAGAGTGAGTTTGCTCTCTCTAGTGGTGAGAGAGGACTACGGGTTGGACAAGGTTGTTGTCAACACCGTAGGGTATTCTTGTACATTTTCAAGAATAGTGGAAAATCTCAAGTGGGTTGCTTGGGGACTGGATGTAGGTCGGGAGGACTGAACCAGGATACATCGTGTGTACTCTGTGATTGGTATCTCTGTGGTTGTATCTCTTTGAACTCTTTTCATTACTTGCATTTCAGTTTACTCGAAATCTTTCTGGTAAGTCGACTGGATCTACATCCTAAGTCGACTGATCAGACTGGTATAATAATCGTCTTCAAAACTCTTTTTGCAAGTCGACTGTCTCTCCTATTTAAGTCAACTTATCAGACTAGTCTCAAAAATACTCTTCCATTCTGATGCTCTAGTCGACTGATATCTCTTTTACAGTCGACTGGATAGAAGAAAACTTGCAATTCCGCAATTATTTTTTATAGAACACTATTCACCCCTCTCTAGTGTTTCTTGCCTTGTCTACAGGATCCAACACGCTTGTACTAGAACAATAATTTGTACAAGAAGAATACTTGCCTTAGGGGTGTAGCTGACGAATCCAACGGAGGAAAACGAAGATGGATCCCGGCACGGATCTTGATGGGATGATCAAGATCAAGGCGATCAACGGCTGAGAAGTGATCTAATGGTGATGATCAGACCAGATCAAGATCGGATCTTGAGCTCGGATCTTGAAGAGATCCAATGGCTGGAATTCAAAGCACCCTTCTTCTTCCCTCCTTCTTCTCTGCTTGATCAACCCAGTGGTGAGACGCTTCTGCTGTGGCGACTGCGGTGATGACTGAGGGCGGCGCTACAGCGATGGCAGTAACGTCAAGGACCTCGACTGGGTGCAGTCGACAAGGGCAACGACGGCGAAGAGGTGGTGCGACGCTCTGTTTCGGAGAGGAACAGAGGAGGTGAAGCAATGGCGGGAGCTCGGGGATTCTGCAATGGTGAGGCAATGGTGGGGTGTGTAGGGGTAGAGGATGACGACGAGGAGAGGATAAGGCGATAGGGTAAAGGTAACTGGCGATGGGTTTGTGAAGTAGTGGAGGATACGACGGGCGCAAATGGTTTCGGGAGTGAGGTGAGGCGAGGAAGACGATGGTGGAGGGTGAGAGCGGAGTGCGGTGTTGACGACGAGGGTGAGGAGGTGATAGGTCGATGAGTGGCAACGGAAGACGAAGAGTCGGGAGAATAGATGAGCGGGCATTGGATCTTTGGAGAAGATGAACAGTGGGTAGTTTAAGCCGCTGGGAAAATAGGGTAGAACAGTAATAGGGTATAAGGGTTAGGGTTAAGTAGGTTTAGGGTTTATATAGTAGGGTTTTGGGTTTTGGGTATCTGGATAGCGGGTCTGAGTGGGATCCAACAAGAGATTGACTCAAAATTCATTATAATTAGGGAAAATGAAATAAATGAGATGATGCATTCCACTCTTCATGAAGAACGACAAATTAGAGCAGAAACGAACAAAGAAATTGAAATAAATATTGGCACAAAAATTGACTTGAAACAAATGAACTGGTTTTATTAGAACTAGGACTAAATACAGATCTCAAATTGATGGACAGAGTACATGAAATGGAAATACAGTAGAAAAATACAGATACGGGAAATAGGAGTTACAAATCCTACCCACCTAACAAGCAGAATTTCCTTCTCGAAATTCTGACAAGTGGTACATAGGGTAACCTCCCAAAGGAAAAGGAGAACAACAACAAAACAAAAAGTACTGAAACAGATGGAAAAACTTCTGCTGAATCTCTTCCTCTAATTCCCAAGTCGACTCACCCGACAAGTGAGGATTCCAAGAAACTCGAACCAGCTTGATGACCTTGTTGTTCAGCACCTTCTCACGCCTGTCCAAGATAGTAACTGGAAGAATCTCACAAGATAGGTCTAGCTGCACTGACAACTCTGAGTAATCGATCACATGGCTCTCATCCTTGATGTATCTCCTGAGCTGGGAGACATGAAAGACATCATGCACCCTAGATAGAGTCGGCGGCAATGCGAGTCGATAGGCCATATTGCCTACTCGCTCCACAATATCAAAAGGCCCAATGAACCTGGGGCTTAGCTTGCCTCCACCTCCAAATCGGATAACGCCTCTCCACGGCAATACCTTAAGGAACACATGGTCTCCCACCTCAAATTCCAAGGGCCTTCTATAGACACCTGCCCATTTCCTCTGTCTGTCCTGCGCTGCCAGAAGGTGCTTCCAGATCTGAGCCACTGCATGGACAGTCTTGGTGATCAATTCTGGCCCCAAAAACTTTCTCTCACCAATGTCATCCAAGCACACTGGTGACCTACACTTCCGACCATACAATGCCTCATACGGTGCAGCTTTAAGACTAGCTTGATAGCTGTTGTTGTACGAGAACTCAACCAAGTGCAGGAGATCCTCCCAAGACCCTCCAAACTGAAGTACAGGACCTCAACATGTCCTCTAATGTCCGTATGGTCCTTTCTGACTGCCCGTCCGTCTGAGGGTGAAAAGTTGTACTGTACTTCAATTTGCTCCCAAGACTGCTCTAAAGGCTCTCCCAAAACTGAGATCTGAACCTGGTATCCCTATCGGTTACAATACTGACCAGAACCCCATGGAGCCTGACAATCTCCTACATGTACCTCTCTGCGAGGCTCTCAGTAGAATAACCAACTCTGAAGGGGATGAAGTGAGCACTCTTCGTTAGCCTGTCGACAATCACCCAAATGGCGTTGTGACCCTTAGGACTCCTTGGCAAAGTGGTTACAAAGTCCATGGTGATATGCTCCCACTTCCGCTCCGGAATGGGAAGAGGCTGAAGAAGTCTGGTGGTCCTCTGATGTTCTGCCTTCACCTGCTAGCAGATCAAGCACGGAGACACAAATCTGGCTACTGCCCTCTTCATACCATGCCACCAGAAGTGGAGCTTCAAATCCCGATACATCTTGGTACCACCGAAATAAATAGAGTATGCCGACTGGTGGGCTTCCTCGACCAATTTATGCCTGACTTCCTCCTTTGGGACACAGCCTAGCCCCAAAGCGAAGTGATCCATCTGAGTGAATGACCATATCGGTCCTCGAACCTGCCTCAACTTCTGCTCTGAACTTCTGTAACTGCTCATCACCTGCCTGTGCTTCCTTAATCTGCTCTACCAGAGATGACTGCAACTGAAGCATCATACAACTCCGATCGGTGCCCGGCATAATCACATTCAAATCCAACCTTCTCATCTGCTCAATAAGCTCCTTCTGCCGAGTCAAGAACATGGCAACTTGCCTCTTGCTCAACGCATCCGGCACCGAGTTCACCTTACCAGGGTGATACTGCAAACTGATGTCGTAGTCGGCCATCAACTCTAACCAGTGCCTCTGTCTCATGTTCAACTCTTTCTGAGTGAAGACATACTTGAGACTTTTGTGGTCAGTAAAGATTTCCACTCGGTCTCCAAGTAAGTAGTGTCTCCACAACTTCAAAGCGAAGATCACCGCTGCCAACTCCAAGTCATGAGTAGGGTAGTTCTTCTCATGCGGCCTCAACTACCTGGACGCATACGCAACAACCCGACCCTTATGCATCAACACTGCACCTAGACCTCTGCTTGAAGCATCGTAGTGAATCACGAAATCACCCGAACCATCTGGTATAGTCAACACTGGTGCTGACGTCAACTTGCTATTCAACTCTGCAAAAGCTTTACTACAGGCCTCATCCCAAGCAAACTTCTGATCCTTCCCTGTCAGTCTAGTCAACGGCCCAGCAATCTTCAAGAAGTCTTGGACAAATTTTCGGTAATATCCTGCTAGCCCGAGAAAACTCCTCACTTCTGACACTGACTTAGGAACTGGCCATTCCTTCACTGTAGCAATCTTGGACGGATCTACAGAGATTCCCTCGCCCGAGATAATATGTCCCAAGAATGTGACTCGGTCAAGCCAGAACTCACACTTGCTGAGTTTTCCAAAGAGTCGATTCTCCCTCAGAGTCTGCAAGACTAACCTCAGATGTTCAGCATGCTCTTCCCGGTTCCGCAAATACACCAAGATGTCATCTATAAAGACCACCAAAAATATGTCTAGGAACTGGGAGAAAACTCTGTTCATCAGGCTCATAAACAAGACTGGGGCATTCGTGACTCCGAAGGGCATCACCAAGAACTCGTAATGCCCGTACCTAGTCCTGAATGCAGTCTTCTGCACATCTGCTGCATTCACCTTCACCTGATGGTACCCTGAACGAAGGTCCAACTTCGAAAAGACTGTGGCACCGCCCAACCGATCAAACAGGTCATCGATCCTGGGTAGTGGATACCGATTCTTCACAGTGACACTGTTCAGCTCTCGGTAATCCATGCATAACCTGCGGCTTCCGTCCTTCTTATTGATGAACAGAATGGGAGCTCCCTACGGTGACACACTAGGCCTGATGAAACCCAAATCCAACAAACCCTAAATCTGAACCTTCAGCTTGCTAGATCAATTGGTGCTATCCTGTACAGGCTCTTCGATATCGGCACTGTACCCGGCTGAACCTCAATGCCGAACTCTAGCTTTCGATTTGGAGGTAACCCGGGCAATTCCTCTGGGAACACATCCAGGAATTCCTGCACTACAAGAGGCGCAGCCTCATAACCTGTGTGCAACTCCATTGCACAACCTTCCTCATCTGCCACCTTCTTACCACGCCCAAGGGGTGTTTCCCCAGCATGGAACTCAAACTCTGCATGCTCTGGAATCCTGAACACAACCTTCTTCGCTCGACAATCAATAACAGTATGAGACTCCCCCAACCAATCCATGCCAAGAATCACATCAAACCCTGAATTCCCGATCACTATCAGATCTACCTTGAAATCTGTGCCCCAATAACCATAGGGCTCTGCTTGCACTCCCTAGAGAAAACAACAACACCGCCTAGCCTGCGGTAATGTTCCAAGCTGCCGGCATAGCACTGCACTCCAATTGATGCTGATCCACAAAATGGGAAGAGACAAAGGAATGGATCGTCCCGGAATCAAATAGGACATGGGCGGGAAAAGAATGGACTAAAATGATACCTGCAACGACCTCCTCTGTGGTCTCGGCCTCCACTGTAGTCAGGTTAAAGGCCCGACCTCTCATCGGGGCAGTGGTCCTCTGACCGATGATCTGATGCTGAGGAGGAAGTGGCAGCCTGACCTGATCGCGAGTCGCGCGACTGCAGGCTGGCCTAGCCTGCCCCCTGGACAGTCCCGAACGGTGTGGTCACTAGCACCACACCCAAAACATCGGCAGTTGGCTCGCCGACAATCCCCACGCACGTGCCCCAGAATCTGATAGAAGTTACAGAAGCCTCCCCTCTGCGGAGCAGCAGTAGGGTAGGGAGCAGCCCTGGTAGGGTGGGCTGGAACTGGCCTCCTAATTGGACCTCCAGTGGGCCTAGTAGCAATAGGATGCGGAGCGGACCGCTGAATGGCACGCTTTTGCCTACTGGTCTGTTCCTGGCTTCTGGCAGCCTCCAGGATGTCAGCATAGGATCAAAGTCTCAAGGCAGCTAGGCGATCCTAGATCTCAATGTCCAAGCCCAATAAGAAACGACAGACCTTATCTTCATCATTCGCCACCATGGACATGGCAAAACGACTCAGCCGGGTAAACTCCGCAGCATATTCGTTTACAGTCCGACTCCCCTGATTCAAGATAGTGTCTTAGTTAAACATTGATATATCATGAATTAACAATGAAAATTGCATGATAAACACTATCTGACGAACCTGAGTAAGCGCGACAAATTACCGCTCCATTTCATTTCTAGAGACATCGGGAAAGAACTTCGTGAGAAAGCTCTCTCTGAAGATGGCCCAGGCGAAGGGGCGCCTTAGCCGTTCCATCTTAGCTCGCCACCAGATGTGGGCGAGGTCAACAAGCTGGATGCTCACGACATCCACGTGATCAACATTAGCTATCCGCACTGCGATCAATAACTTCTCTGTCCTGATGAGCCATTGCTTGGCTTCCAGCGCACCTTCCGTACCTGAGAATTTGTCTGGGTGTAGCCTCATGAAGTTCGCTACATTGCCAGGTCTCGGTGGCAGCACCCCAGCCGCAGGTACAAAGGGCTCTCTATTGGCAGCTTCCATAGCTGCCCTCATCAGTTCACCATGTTCTCGTTGCATCTGCATCATTTGTTGCATTAGCTGCTCATTCTGTTCATGTTGCATCTGCAACATTTGCAAAATAGCAGGCTCCTTCGACTGATCACCCCCAGTCTGGGAGGACGAACTATTCTTACGAGCCATAGCCTTCACAAACCCAAAACAATCAGTATCCAGATCAAGTTGATAGATAAATTTTTCATGCAATTACATGGCCTATTAAATGTTGAGTTTATCCTGACTGAGTCAAGCCTGTCTAATGTATTAGTCAAACTAACACATTAGCCAAACCTGGCTCTGATACCACTAAAAACTTTGTCACACCCCGCTTCCCAAAAACATGAAATACGAGCGCGTGACAAAGCCCAGTGAATGATTTTCATCATTCATGAGCTGTAGGATCGACTCAGCATCATAACAAGAATATAGCAAAATATATATACAACTACGCATGCATGAATAATTTATTAAGCAACAGAAAACAATTGAAACAAATAATAAAATCCCAAATAGTTTTCAACTCTGGATCAAAAGATAAAAACTCGGCAACATAAGCCCTTACAAGTTTTTAAGTAGCAAGAAATAAATAACTCAAGAAACAAAATATTTAAGCAAGTTCTTGTTCCAAGCAAAGCCTAGAATGTATGCTCACCAATTTCAGTAGGCAATTCGTCTCCAAAGTCTGCTTATAAATATAAAAAAGAGAAAATAGAGAAAACAAGAGAAACGCCCTTAGTGCAAGTTAGGGCCACAAATAGTAAAACAAGTACAAGAAATATGGAACAAGATTTGGAATCAAGAATGTAATAGGGATGCAACAAGTAGTAGCGATTAAAGAAACTAGCTAGAAAGAAGGATAACTTAAGTGACATGGTTGGGTAACAAGTACTAGTAGTGGATTAAGTGACAAATGAACATGTAATGGTATCAAGCATCAAGTAACAAGTATCAAGTACAAGTGTCAAGTAACAAGTCTTAAGTCTAGTGTCAAGTTGTCAAGTACAAGTATCAAGTAGTGAGTGTCAAGTATTATGCTCAAGTATCAAGTCTCATGTATCATGTAATCAAGTATCAAGTAAGTATGTATCAAGTTCAAGTTTCATGTATCAAGTCTTGTGGTTATTACTATCTAGGTAGCACTTTATGTGCCATCCTTTTATCACATGGTTGCTACAGTCAATGCAATTTCGTTTAGGCCTAGTAATGGAGTTTATAGGACGGTGTACTCAGGTATCAAGTATCAAGCAAGCCAGACTCATGAATCGGGTAATCATATAACTAGTTCATGTGTCAAGTCATAACAAGACAAGTCATGAATCAATTAATATACTAGTTCATGAATCGATTAATAATATACTAGTTCATAAATCAGATAATATACTAGTTCTTGAATCGAATAATAATATACTAGTTCATAAGATATGTATCAAGTGAGAAACACGGGCCCCCTTCCGAGTACACTTATCTATATTATCCACTACTATGGTCTTTCCCTTAAACCCCAGCTTATTATTTATTATTATCATCAAGCAAGCATGAAAGTATGCGAAACAAGTCAAGTAAAAATAATCATGAACATGGAACAATTCTAGGTTAGGTAGGATACATGTTCGAGGGTCAAAACAAAATCAAAATATCAAGAACAACGAGAATCTCTAATCTGGACAGCATGACGTTGCTGCACCAAAACTGCGATTCTCATTGCTACAAGATAGCAAATGTGGATCCATCAGAAGGTCTAGAAACTAGACTCCTGTCTGGTTCCAACGCATATAATTAAGGTACATAAAAGTTGTGGTAACATGTGTCAAAACAGCAAACTATACAGCATTTGTGTTCAGCCAGAATTGGTAAAACTGAGTTTGTACATATGAAACAGGGTTGAAACATCATTAATTAATTCTGAGAATATTAGGAAATGTTCTCTAGGGTGTCCAGTAATAGCATGCAAAATTTCAAGTCATTTACTTACTGATAGTATAGTTAAAATAATTGTAAAATAAAGAGGTGCTGCAGTTTTTGTGAATCTGCGACTACCGACACAGCAGCAGTAAATGTGAATCTGCGACTACCGACACAGCAACAGTAAAACTACGATATCTCCTAAACCGTAACTCAGAATTTGAAAATTCTGGATGTTATTGACAACTAGACACTTAGGAAAACATTTCATATTCAGGGCTCAAGTTCAGATTTTGGTTTTATCGGGTCAAAACAACAAGTAAAGACAAGAACAGCAGCAAGAGTGAATTTCCTTTATATACAAGTTGCATGATAAATGACTATTATGAGTCTAAATTAGTGTGTGATACAAATACAGATGCATTGGAGATCAAATTAGCAGGTCACATGTATTTCTTAACTCTAAAGAATGTAAGATCAATACAATACATCACACAATACACGTCTACAAGTCAAGAGGTTCATGTTTAAGTAATTAGGAGATAAAAAGGGGTTCAACTAGTTTTGTAAATATATCAACGAAGGGTTGTGACTCTTAAGATTTTGGAATCGATGAGGAATAATTTAAGATCAACAAACGATGAGACAAGGAGGAGTTACAACTACTATCTATTTGCAGTATTTTCAACTAGACGCTTGTACTAGAACAATAATTTGTACAAGAAGAATACTTGCCTTAAGTGTGTAGCTGACGAATCCGACGAAGAAAAACGGAGATGGATCTCGGCACGGATCTTGATGGGATGATCAAGATCAAGGCGATCAATGGCTGAGAAGTGATCTAACGGTGATGATCAGATCAGATCAAGATCGGATCTTGAGCTCGAATCTTGATGAGATCCAACGGCTGGAATTCAAAGCACCCTTCTTCTTCCCTCCTTCTTCTCTGCTTGATTAACCCAGTGGTGAGACGCTTCGACTGTGGCGACTGTGGCAATGACTGAGGGTGGCGCTACGGCGATGGCAGCGACGTCAAGGAGCTCGACTGGGCACAATCGACAAGGGCAACGACGGCGAAGAGGTGGTGCGACGCTCTGTTTCGGAGAGGAACAGAGGAGGTGAAGCAGTGGTGGGAGCTCGGGGATTCTGCAATGGTAAGGCGACGGTGGGGTGTGTAGGGGTAGAGGATGACGACGAGGAGAGGATAAGGCGATGGGGTAAAGGTGACTAGCGATGGGTTTGTGAACTAATGGAGGAGACAGCGAGCACAAATGGGTTCGGGAGTGAGGTGAGGCGAGGAAGACGATGGTGGAGGGTGAGAGCGGCGTGTGGTGTTGACGACGAGGGTGAGGAGGTGATTGGTCGACGAGCGGCAACGAAAGACGAAGAGTCGGGAGAAGAGATGAGCGGGCATTGGATCTTTGGAGAAGATGAACAGTGGGCAGTTTAGGCGGCTGGGAAAATAGGGTAGAACAGTAATAGGGTATAAGAGTTAGGGTTAAGTAGGTTTAGGGTTTATATAGTAGGGTTTTGGGTTTTGGGTATCTGGATAGTGGGTCTGAGTGGGATCCAACAAAAAATTGACTCAAAATTCATTATAATTAGGGAAAATGAAATAAATGAGATGAAGCAGTCCACTCTTCATGAAGAACGACAAATCAGAGCAGAAACGAACAAAGAAATTGAAATAAATATTGGCACAAAAATTGTGTTGAAACAAATGAACTGATTTTATTAGAACTGGAACAAAATACAGATCTCAAATTGATGGACAGAGTACAATGAATGGAAATGTAGTAGAAAAATACAGATACGGAAAATAGGAGTTACACATAAACTTATAAAAATACCCCAAAATCAATCATATCATAATTTCACACCTTTAATCAAAAACACATAATCTAAACATGAATACTCGATCTATGTAAGTTATTATGCATCTAACAATTCACACATATATAATCTATAATCTAGTATTCTACTAATAAAATTATATTAGAAAGTTGGAGAAATACCCACATCAAAAAGACCTCCTAGTAGTTGAACCCCTTAGCAAAAGCTCCAAGAGACTCCACAAGCACAACCTGCAAGCCTCTATGCTAACCCCGAAAGCCAAAAAATAGCAAGTCCCCTCTCCTGAGTCACTCTTTTCTTTTATTTTGTTTGGTGTTTCTATATGGCTAAAGTGAGGGGATATTTATATGGAAAATTAGGGAGTAGTTTTCGCAACTAATCACCCACTAACCCACTAACCCACTAACCCACTCACACACTCACACACCCACCCACTCACACCACTCACAAACCCACTCACCCACACCACTCACAAACCCACTCACCCTCATTCTCTTCTATATGCAGCCATTTTTGAAAGAGTGCACATTGCACGCGTGCACGTGTGCACGTGTTTTGTACACTTTCTCATTTTATTTTCACTTTTATTATTTTATTTCATTTTAAATTATTATTTTTCTTTTTTAATAAATACTCAAATTAAATTTAGTATAATTATCGTAGTGAAATTTTTAGTGCACAACTTTGTAATAAAATAGCACAATTTGCACGTGCATAAAAAAAACACGTATAAATTACCTGCTAATAAATATTCATATATAAGATAAATTCGATAAAATAAAAAATATCTAGAAAAATTGAAATACAAAATATTTAAAGTATGTTTCATTAATTCTATATATGCATACAACAATATAATCAACGCGTGCATAGAAAACACGTGCTCCACATGTGTAAAAATATATTTGAGCCAAAATAGGAGAAAATGAATTTCAATTTAAGAAACGAATTCAAACAAGTTATAACATAAATTATTGAACACGTAGAAAATTTTATAATATTACACGTAACGGTAGAATATACGTAATCGACACGTGTATTGAAAGCACGTGCAATGCACGTAAAAGCACAAGATTAAAATAAATATTTAAGTTGGCTCAGAATAGGATGAAAATGAATTTTTTGAAGACGAAATGTATAAATAATTGAAATGCAAAAATATGGACATTTATATTAAAATACATTACGGATATTACTCGTAACAGTACAAAATACATGTGCGTAACACCCGTAGAAAAAATTGTCATAACTCAATTTTACGGGATGTTACACATGGAATGACATACGATATATAACAGCATACACAATTCATAACAACATACACAATCTATAAGACAAAATTCATTAATAAAAATGTGATTGTAAAAAATAATTATTAATTATTGTGGGATATTACACCGTGCGTACTAAATATGCATTTCATCAAACACTTGATGAGAAAAGCACAATTCTAAAAATTAAGTACCATATTTCTCGGTTTTCAAGAATTTCCTATTCAAATATGCATGAGGCAATAATGAAAAAGGAAAAGTAGAAGAAACCTTACCAAATTTCATTATTGAATTTGACCTCGCAATCATCCCTGTCTTCAACCCATACTCTTCCCAAATTACACCGGAAATATTGCCTTAATAAACGAGATGATTTGGAAATGGTGAAGGAGGTGACGCAGTGCGTGGGAGGCGGCAGCATCAGAGGCGAAGTCAAGGTTTGGGGAGGGCCACGTGGGAGGGGGCATGGAGGCGAGGAGGGTGCGTGGAAGGCGAGTCAGAGGGGCAGCGTGAGGCAGCTCGGAGGCGAGGATGGCTCATGGCGTGTGAGGGGGCAGCGTGGGAGGCAAGAGCTATGGAGGATTTTGAAAGTGGGAGAGGATGAGATCGTGGCTGGTGAGGGTTTATGGTTTTTTATTTTTATTACTTTATTTTATGGAAACGTGCATAATGCACGTGTTAGTTTAAATGAGATTCATACTTTTGCTCTACTTTCTCTATTTCAAAATAGAGGGAGGGAGTGGATTAAACTCATTAGCTTAATATATAGTTATAATACTAATAAAGAATAATTTGGTTTGCACGTGTAAAGTCCTACTTTCGCTTTCATTTTTCTATTTCAAAATAAAGAAAGGAGAAAGGGGTAGACATTCTCTCTCCTATTAGTATAATATATAGATAAATGCATTGAATATTGCATGAGAACATTTTATCAATGATCCAAATATCAAGTAGTTTTATAGCAAGGAAATATAAAGTAGTTTCCCAACAAAATTAGAACGAACTCATTTTAACATTACAGTACCATAGATAAAATTTAGTTTGGAGAGCATAGTAGAGATACAAAAGTAGATAAGTTAAAAAGCCACAAACAAAGAACTGGAAGTTAACATTTTGCCGATGTGCTATGGCTTACTTGAAGCTGAGACCTTTATGAGCTGTGATGTTTTACATTTTATATATATATATAAAGACCTACAACTTAATGATATATATATGCAAAACAAAGACCATTTGTATTTTGTAAGATAAAATGTATAGCTAGATAGAACAATGTGCATCTGATACCTTTCATCTTTCAATTCTTCATCTTCTTCTCGACAGCACAACCATGACAGCACCATAAAGAAACAAGCATATTCATTATTCAGGATATACGGAAAACTCTTTGTGCTAAGATTCATTGCTAGATATTTAATGAAACTTAAAATATTCTCCTTTACATGCCAAACAATAAACACAAACAACTCAATCCCAATCTAGGTCCAAAAGAGAGACTAAACTAATACAACAGGGTCTTAGAGTTAGCAGACATGCATGTTGTCTTCTATTGACAATAGGCTAATATAAATCATTCTATAACATGTTCTCTTTATTTTAGAAACAAATTTACATAGTGGCATAGTGCATATATCTTACTTTCAGTACCCAACAATGTGTTAAAGAGAATGCTTACAAGAAAACCAACTTTTGATTGAGAGGCACAAAATCAGAAAAGGAGAAGAGTAACAAAATCGAACAAATTAAAAGGAAAATGAAAGTAAGAAGAATATAAAACCAAACTGATTTGTGTCGAGGCTTGTGTATCATACAATATCCTTAAAATATATTCGCCTGGTCCGGGTGATGGAGATTATACAAGCGTCCATCTCCCAGGATATAACGACAGAGGAGTGTCGACTAGAGCACTACGTCATACTCCTGAACTGAAGCAGTGGAGAAATCTATCACCAAACGTGAACAAACGAAGTGGACAGAACATAACAGAACAAAGAGGAGAGAATAAGTTTTCTGGTGTGAAGAAAGAAGATAGGGGTCTCAATTTATTGGGCAGAACAAAACAGAGAGGAGAGAAGAATTTTTCTAGTGTGAAGAAAGAGAAGATATGGGTCTCAATTTATAGGGGACGAGGTAGACATTGTTGGATCATGTATGCAAGGCAAATACCACTATAGGAGGGTGAATAGTGTTGTATAAAAATTAATCAATAAATTGAACTTTTCGCACTGTTAAGTCGACTGAAAATAGAAGGCAATCGACTGAAGCGTCAGATAAGAAGAATAATTTAACTAAGAGTTACCAGTCTATTAAGTCGACTTAGAGAGTAAAGCAGTCGAATGACCAAACTCGATTTACACAAGAAACTCAGAGAAATTAAAAATGCAAGTTTAGAGAATACAACCACAGAGAGTTAAGATAGCAAACACCGCGATGTATCCAGGTTCGGTCCTCCTGACCTACATCCAGTCCCCAAGCAGCCCACTTGAGATTTTCCATTATTCTTGAAAAAATACAAGAATAATCTACGACCTTTGACAACAACTATGTTAAATCCGTAGACCTTTCTCACCACTAAAGAGAGAAAAAATCCACTCTACACCCAAGAGTGAAACCGACTCTAAACCAAGAGTCATACTCTCCAACCGAGAGGACCACTCTCACAATCTGAGAGTGAAACAACAACAAAAAGATATTTACAACAACCTAAAGCCTTGTATGTGAAAGTTCTTTTTGTATATTGGCTATAGGTCGACTTCTGACTTCAGTCTAGAACGAATTCAATGTTATACAAGACTGAAAATCAGAGAACCAAGTCTTAAAGAAAGTATATGCTTTTTTAAACTTGTTCTTTTTCTTCTCAAAAGCAACAGACTTGAATCAAAAGTTAAGGAACCTTTTCCAATTGAAATCTATACTCTATTTATAGAGTTAGATTCATTGGGCGTTGAGAAACAGTTCCATAAACTGCTATAAAACGGCAATAAGAGTTTGAATTTGAAAAACAAATTTGAATTTCAGAAAATTATCAAAAACTGCTTGAATAGTCGATTGGGTTGCCATATGAGTCGACTGGTCAGAGCTTGAGTAAGTTCAGTCAGTTTCGTACTCTAACAGTCGACTGCTTCTAAGAGTAAGTCGACTGGTACTCAATCAGCTGAACTTATACAAGCTTTGTTTTGACATTTTGATTTTGTAAAACATTTTCTTTATTTAGGAAATGTGTGAGTGTGTGTGTGACAAGGCTTTTACAACATTCTAAGACTCACAAATAATACAAACAATATTACAAGACAATTGTTCAATGTAGCTAATCACTTGAAGCACTTGAAAGTCTTGAATTGAAAGCTCTTGAAAGTCTTGAACTTTGAACTTGAGTCTCTGTGGCTTGATCTTGCCTTTGTAGCTTGAGCAAATACTTTTGAAAGCTTCATTACATTGTATTGCCTTTGAATGCTTCATCATGGTATTGACCTTGAACACTTTTGATACACACTGATATGTAATATAGAACAATTGTGTAGTGTGTTGTAGTCATCAAAATCAAGAATCTACATTCTCCCCTTTTTTGATGATGACAACACAATGACTTAAAATAATATAGACATTAAATTTACAAATCATGATACTCACACAAAAATTGAAAAGATATACAATTGTTACAAGCTACCCCTGAATAAAGTACAATATGCACAATATGCACAAAAAATAACGTAACATAACATGCACAAACATTCACATGCACAAAAAAACCATACTTCTCCCCCTTCGTCATCAATAAAAACAAAAAAATAAGAAAGAAAGAAAAACCGTAGATTAAAAAAAACCAACAGTGCATAAATATAAAACATGGATACATGATAAGTCAATTACATTGTTCATAAAGTGAAGATTGAACAACATGAGAACATAAAACATAAGTTCAAAATTACAAAAACAAAACAAAAAATACATCACTCGTCTTCTTTGTCTTCATCATCACTGTTTGAGGCAAGAGTTGGTTGTGGAAACTGCTTAACAAACATTTGAGTAAGGTTAGTAATGCTAGCCTCAAGAGAATTCTGTCGACCTAAGATGAGATCGGTACGATCCATGAGATAATTAACAGAAGTGTAAAGACTCTCAGGATCAGAAAAACTAGCTGTAGGACGAGAACTAGAGGACGAACTAGAAGCATAAGACCGATTAGGAATTGAAGTGGCTAGAGGAATAGGAGGTGTATTTCTTTGAGGAGACCGAGGGGGTGAGTGAAGAATTTTCATACGTTCTAGACTTGAATGATCAAAAGATTCATAACGAGTAACAACACTCAACTCGGAATCAAGATCAATTTGATAGAAGTTAAAGATATGGGTAAGTAGTGCACCAAAAGGAAGGAGAAATGAGTCTTATGGAGACAATTAAAAATTACCCGACTCCAATTGACTTGGATGTTGCCGAAGATGGCATACAACGCTTGTTGCAATTCAAATGAAAATTGTTCGTAGCTACCCGTTTTAGGGATAATGTTATACGACAATATGCGGGCAACAAGTTTGGCTAGATGAGTAATCGAGTTGTTGGTCATTGGAGGACCTCGATTAGGCAAAAAGATTTTTGACAAAATAGATTGATCATCCATTTCAATTTCCCCTAAATCCAACCCTTCATTAGAGATATTCAAAATTTTCCCTAATTTTTCAGAAGTTATTTTCATTCGAACATTTTTTATCGTTGTAGTGAAAAATATTTCATTACCATCCTCGGATGTTGCAACCTTTATATTTGTATAAAACAAATATATGAGTTGGGGATAGTAATAGGTTGACTGACTAAGGATAGAAGTTCAAATAAACCACATTGTTCAAACAATTGGGCAATCGGAAATCTATCTAAGTCGGGGAAATTAACAAATCGACCTGGAAAGATCATTATTTGGCAAATGATAAAATACTTCTCAACAAGAGTAGGATGCCTTTAGTACTTTAGATAATTGTGAGAAGATTGCTCTTCTTCAACATTAGAACCCCTAGATTCTTTGGGTTTAGGCATATTGAGAAGCAAGAAAATTTTTAAAAGATAGAGAGAATGAAAGATGATTACCCACAACTTGATAGAAACAAAAGACTTAAAAAACTCTGAATGGATTCAAATTTGGACTGAGAACTCAACGCCAGGAGCAGAAACGAAGAGATCTTCAAGAACAACAACCAGAGCAGCCGACTGAGGTTTGGGGAGCAAGAGTAAAAAGTGAAAAGGGGAAAGAAGAGTTTAGGGTTTTTATTGAAAGAGGGTTTGAATGAAGGGTCGAGATCGAAAATAGGGTAAAAGAAAGAGAGAGATAGAAGCCTCATACTGTGACGATTCAGAGTCAGAAAGTCAATTTGATGTCGCGACAGTCGACTGGGTTTTATATCAGTCGACTAAGTCGAGAGCAAGTAAAACCAAACAAAAATTAAGTAAAGCTATTGTTAGTCGACTGAGTTTTGAAGACAGTCGACTGGTCAAAACACAAAATTCAGTCAGAAATGTAGACAACGAAAATACTGTATAAGTCGACTGGAAATCAATTATAAGTCGACTTAAACATAAAAAGTTTCAAGAAATGTCATGAAATGAGCAAATGCCTAGTTCTCTTCTAAAGTTGATAAAAGTGTATTCTTTAAGATGTTTGGTAAATATATCTGCTACTTGTTTATCAGTAGAAATAAAATCCAATATGATATCTCCTTTTAACACATGATCACTAAGAAAATGATGTCGAATATCAATATGTTATGTACGTGAATGTTGAACCGGATTTTTATATAAATTAATAGCACTGGTATTGTCACACAATATAGCGGATCTTGAGAAAGAAATACCATAATCTAATAAAGTGTTTTATCCATAAAATTTGTGCACAAGCTAAACTTGCAGCAATATATTCAGCTTCTATAGTCGATAGGGATACCGAATTTTGCTTTTTAACTAGTAAATGTACCAAAAAGTGACAAGTTTTACTAGTAATTTTACGATCAGTTTTACTACCAGTAAAATCAGCGTCACTATACGACAAAAGTTGAAAGTTATTGGTGCATGGATAAAACAAACCATATTCAGATGTGCCTTTAATGTATCTTAAAATACGTTTCACGGCTTTTAAGTGAGATTCTTTTGGATTGGACTTATATCTAGCACACAAACTACGCTAAACATAATATCTGGTCTACTAGCAATTATATATAAGAGTGAACCAATCATACCTCGATAGAGTTTTTGATCGATACTCTTACCTAGTTCATCTTTGTCAAGTGCAGTAGTAGTAGCCATAGGTGTGGTCTTACTACTAGTGCTATCCATGCCAAATCATTTGAGTAATTCCTTAGCATATTTTTCTTGATTAATGTAACACCCCGCAAAATTGGAAATGACAATTTTGCTCTCGTGTATTACGCACGTGTATTTTGTAACGTGTTTTCATCACATATTTTGATTACCGACTATTTATGCATTTCCCGTACATTTTATACTATTTGGGTTAACTAAAATATTGAATTTCAATCTCTGGGTTTTACGTGCTTTTTACGTGTTTTTGGTGCACGTATCGATTATGTGTTTTCGCCGCTACGTGCAATATTTTATATATGTTTAAATTATTTATTTTATGTATTCAAATCCATTTTTATAAAACTGAAATTCATTTTCCCCTATTTGGATTAAAATGTATTTTTTAATTTTTGCACGTATGATGCACGTGCTAATTTTTCCACCTCTAATTCCTACACTCATTTACTAATTTTAGCATGCATAATCTTATTTTAGCCTTTTTTTTTAATCCATGGACCTAAAGATAAATCCTAGCCCGTTAGATTGATTAAAAGAAAAGCCTACTAGAATAATTAAGTTAATAAATTAAATAAAAGCCCACGGGACAAGCCCATTAATAAAATCCTATCATTAAATTGAGTTTGGACTAATACATGACAAGTTACAACTTTTTGTATACATTTAGAACTAAAAAAATGTATTTATTTTTGTATGTGCATGTGTGCACATGCACACTAGTTGATTTGGCCAGGTTGTACACTAGGAGTAGGCCAGTTTTTGGCTTAGTAGAGGAGGGGAGTTAAAGCTTTGTAGCATAGTGGGGAGAGGAAAGGTTGGGAGTTTGGGTGTTAAGAGTATTTGAAGAGTTGGGGGTTTAGGAGTTAAGAAAATGAAGGGTTGAAAAATTAAATTGAGTAATTTATTAGGTGTGTAATTTTGCACTTTGGACCCTAACATTGTCCTATAAATAGCACCCAATTATCCTTCTCTCTTCACACCAAAAATAATCTAAATAAGAGAAAGAAAAAAAAAAAAAAAAAAAAGAGTAGAGTGTTCTTGTTTGGAGGAGGTTTTGCTTGGAGGAGTTCTAGCTAGAGAAGAAGGAGCTAGGATTGCTTGGTTGGAGCTAGGAGCTAGAAGTAACCCCTTCTTCTTTATTTGCATCTTCATAAGAGGTGAGTGTTATCATGCTTTCTAATTTTAGAACTATTATGCTAGTATTAATAAATGAGTAGTACATTCTTTTATTTGTGTCAAGAAATGTGGAGAATTTTGCTATGATTAATAAACAAATTATCACCATGTTGTTTGCAAATGAGAAAAGAAATAAGTTATTAGTTGTCAAAAACTAGTATACTTGAATGTAGAGATTTTTAATTATGTGAATGTTTGTTGAGTCTTCCTTTTTGATAAGCAAATGGTTTTTTGTAAATATTATTTTGGTGCTCATAATTTTATTTGGTTGTTGGAAATTTCTAGTTGATTAAAATAAAGAGATAAATTGCTTATTCATAAAAGAAAAGAGATGGATTTGAAATTTAGATATATTGTTCAAAATATTGATTTTTTTTATTCATGGGTTACAATTAAAAGAAAATTTAGTTTAGATCAATTAATTATAATCTAATGAAAGATTAGATTGAATGAAAAAGATAGTTTTATGAAAATATTTGAATGACAGAAAAGTTGAACAAAAGCATAATAGTATATTTTCATATCAGTAATCACACTTGGACTTACTGGTTAGCCAGTGCACCACAGAGCACTCTTTATAAGAGGTCTTGGGTTCAAAACTTGATAGTCACATTTAGTTTTGTTTCTTTTAATTAATTTCCGAAAACCCGAGATTTAGCTTATTAAGCTTTTTGGCAAGAGATTTGACACCAGAGTCCAGTGGACTTTCTGGCTAGTGGGTCTAGACTTTGGGCGGCACTGTAGCTCGCGTGCGGTCCTCGGTTCGAAACCCTGTTTGCACTTTTGTTTTTTTTGAGTTCTTCTAACATCTTTTTTATGGTTTTAAATGAAGAATAAAATTTGGAAAATAATGGAATTTCTATAAAAATGGAATAGAATTTATTAAATATAGTTTTAGAATTTCTTTTGTATATTTGAGAATTTAAAAAGGAGAAATTGAAATAGCAAATTGGTTTGTGATTAGAATTTAATTAATAAAGAGCATGATAGTATTTTTAGAAGAGTAAAATATTGATTATGTGAGTTGAATTTTCATTAGAAGAAATTATACACTTGTTTTGGTTTAAGAATATTTTAATGTGAATTGAGACATTATAAGAGCTTGGATTTGTTGTAACATTTCATATGATTAAGTTGTGTTCTTGAAAGAAATAAATTGCTTATCAAGATGGTGAATGAATAAATAGATCATGAATAGTGACGAGATTTTGATCAATTGTGAATAAATTTGAAGATGAAAATATCTAAGTTTAAGACATGTTAACTAAAGGGTATGTGTACCCATAGATTCTTGTACATGAAAAAATTATGATTTAGAGTTAGTGAGACCTCGGGTACCGGCACTATTTGATTTGGAAAGAGTTGAGATATATTTTGAGATATGGCCTTGGAGCTATCTCATGTTCGTTGATAAAGTCTGGTAGGAGGTAAAACTAATTCTAGGTTTGAAAATTTATTCATGTCTTGAACTAAATAATTAGGCACATAAGTGAAGATGTAGTAAACCTGGGCAAACATAAGTGGGTTGCTTCTATATAGTCGGCGGTGGATCTCCATGGCTATAGACCCAGTTGGCGGACTGTGGTTGTTCCGTGGGAGATGGACTTTTATTAATTGTGTGAGTTGAATTTTCATTAGAAGAAATTATACACTTGTTTCAGTTTAAGAATATTTTAATGTGAATTGAGACATTATAAGAGCTTGGATTTGTTGTAACATTTCATATGATTAAGTTGTGTTCTTGAAAGAAATAAATTGCTTATCAAGATGGTGAATGAATAAATAGATCATGAATAGTGACGAGATTTTGATCAATTGTGAATAAATTTGAAGATGAAAATATCTAAGTTTAAGACATGTTTACTAAAGGGTATGTGTACCCATGGATTCTTGTACATGAAAAAATTATGATTTAGAGTTAGTGAGACCTCGGGTACCGGCACTATTTGATTTGAAAAGAGTTGAGATATATTTTGAGATATGGCCTTGTAGCTATCTCATGTTCGTTGATAAAGTCTGGTAGGAGGTAAAACTAATTCTAGGCTTGAAAATTTATTCATGTCTTGAACTAAATAATTAGGCACATAAGTGAAGATGTAGTAAACCTGGGCAAACATAAGCGGGTTGCTTCTATATAGTCGGCGGTGGATCTCCATGGCTATAGACCCAGTTGGCGGACTGTGGTTGTTCCGTGGGAGATGGACTTTTACTTTTAAATCCGGGACTTAGCGTAGTCAGGCGGATATTTACCATACTCCAATGTATATACGTATACCGGGGCTAGGGGGCACTTGCGGGATGATTCGCACGATAAGGGATCTGTTATAATAGCCAGGGAGGCTGGGATCCATATTTGTCGAATGATGTAAACCTCGCTTTATTACTGGATAGTTTCATGGCAAGGGATCGAACCCTTTATTGTGGAGTACGTAGGTGCTTTCCCTCGGACCTATGTTATATGGGATGCATATAATCCGAATAAGTATGCATTAGTGTCATCCTAGTATAAAATGTGTGCATTAAGCATTAAGGCATGACATACACTTACATGTTTAGCGTAGTCACAAATTAACACTTTATTGTTCATTCAACTTTTGTGATTTGTTAAAGTAATGAGATCGTTATATATGTACGGTATAGAGAGGATAGCCGAGTACAACATTTTCGTCAGTTGTAAGTGATTGACGTGCTCACAGCTTGATATGCAGGTAATGGACTTTGCCATGAAGATGTTATGATGCAGTTGATTATTTACATTGTTATAGCTGTATTCATTGTTGTATTTTTTTTGCTGTGTAAACAAAGATGTAATGAACTCTGATGTGTTATGGAAAAGTTTTAATTTCCTTATAAAATTGTACGAAGTGAAGTAAAGATCCTGTGAAATCTCGAATTCAGTTTTATTTGGAATTCGGGGCGTTACAGATGGTATCAGAGCAGGCTTCACAAGTAGTACAAATTTATAAAGAACGACACCCTAGAGTGGACATTAGAAGTGTGAGTTTCAGTTTATAGTGATTTACATTTGTGTTGCTCTATAGGCTGATGTTTTCTCTTCCCTTTTCTTTTTGGATGGCTGGAGTCGTGAATGAAGTAGTTATTGAAATTTCATTCATAATGCTCTCCTCGTATACATTGATGTTAGATTGTATGCGAGCATGTTTTTCCTGCATATCAGAGTGGCGCAGTGGAAGCGTGGTTGGTTGACCCTACATTCATGATACACTACACTTAGACACACTTCCCTTTCAAATTATTTTTCGTGGATTTTCATCCTAGTATTTTTAACATTCAATATTTTTCAAATAAATATTTTCTTATATTATTAAATCAATTGGATATGTATTATTTTGACTATCTTTCTCAGTCTCGATCTCTTGAAGTTGTTTTATCTGTATTACAATCTTAAAGATTTGTCCTTCATATTTTTATGTCCCTTTATGTTTATCCGTTTACATTTGTTATTACTTTTCGTATTATTCCAACTATTATTTTCTTCATTTATTATTTATATTATATTGTGAATTTTCTTATGTGAATTCATTTTACATGAATTGATTTTGTGATACTATATCTTTCCATTATCTTATATTTCTAATAAGATTGAAATTTTCTACCCGTATAAATATGACATACAATTTTGTTTTATTGCCTACATTCGATACTATTGTTATTACATATTATTTTGCTAATTTGTTTTGTTGTTAATCGTTACTCATTAATTTTGTAATTTTACGCTTTTTCAATATAATACATGCACTACAAAATTAATGTTTTCATTTGTGTTTTCATCTCGTGCATATGCTTTTCACTATTTTGAATTAATGCTATAAATCATTTTCATTACTACAAATTTTTGTATATCCTATATTTAAAGTCTATCTATTTTAATATTTTGTCGTTGTAATTTCTTACTTCAATTGCAACTTTTTCATCAACTTTTATATCACTGATTTCAAACATAGTACTATATTTTATTAAACATCCCAATATCCAAGAGTATATGGAATATTACATCTTTCCATCTCTCGGCAGCATTTCTCCATATAAGCGGCTCGGTGTCACAGTTGCTCGGATTTGGGTTTTGAGCGACGTGGTACAATCGGGACCGTCAGATGAAGATCAGGTACGAATCACGATGCAAGAGGTGTGGATCTTAAGAAGAACGTGATTTCTATCGACGCGGCAAGATATGAGCCATCTGATTGAAATCAGCCACGAATCACGAGGAGAAAGTTGTTTTTCTCCAATACGCAGCTCGGTGTCACAATTGCTCGAATTTGGGTTCCGAGCGACATGGCACAATCTGTGCCGTCTGATGAAGATCAGGTGCGAATCACGATGCAAGAGGTGTGGATCTCAAGAAGAACGTGATTTCTGTTGACGCTGCGAGATCTGAGTCGTCTGATTGAGATCATGTGCGAATCACGAGGAGAAAGTTGTTTTTCTCCAATACGCAGCTCGGTGTCGCACTTGCACGGATTTGGATTCCGAGCGACATGGTACAATCTGGGCCGTCTGATGATGATCAGGCGTGAATCACGATGTAAGAGGCATAGATCTCGAGAAGAACGTGATTTCTGTCGACGCGGTGAGGTCTGAGCCGTTTGATTGAGATCAGGCGTGAATCATCAGGAGAAAGTTGTTTTTCTCCAATACGCAGCTCGGTGTCACAGTTGCTCGGATTTGGGTTCCGAGCAACGTGGCACAATCTGGGCCGTCTGATGAAGATCAGGCGCAAATCACGATGCAAAAGGCGTGGATCTCGAGAAGAATGTGATTTTTATCGATGCGGCGAGATCTGAGCTGTCTGATTGAGATCAGGCGTGAATCACGAGGAGAAAGTTTTTTTCTCCAATACGCAGCTCGGTGTCACAGTTGCTCGGATTTGGGTTCTGAGCGACGTGGCACCATCTGGACCGTCTAATGAAGATCAGGCACGAATCACGATGCAAGAGGCGTGGATCTCGAGAAGAACGTGATTTCTGTCGACGCGGCGAGATCTAAGCTGTAACCCCTATTTCTCGTTTTTCGTATTTTTGATGTATTTTCCTTTTTTTTGAGTATTTTGTTCCTTCTTGTATTTCTCTGGATCCGTATATTGGGGTATTTTCAATATATATATTCATTTTGTGGCTCAATCTTGATCTTCTGTGACCTTATTTCTGTTTCTTGATTGGTTCTTGATTATTGTCGTAGTTTTCGCTCTCCAATTGTGTTTTGTTCTCTTTATTGTTGTCTTTTGGTGCTTGTGGTGTGTTGGTGGTTCATTCCGTTTTTCAATCCCATTATTTTTATCCTAATTTGTTCACCAAAGCCTAATTAAACCAAAATCCTATTTGTATTCCTATTTGATTTAACCCAAATCCACAACCCATTGGTATAACCTATTATACCCAATTAAACCCACAACCCAACTTATATTCAAACCCTAATCTCCTCATATATATATACTATCTCTCACTCCCTCACCTAAACCCTAACCCTACTGCCTCCATGCTACCCAGCCTCCCCTTATCTCTCTCTCCCGCTGCTTGCGCCGCACACCCCAACCTGACCCCAGGCCGCCCCCGTTCGGCCTGCACCATCCCGATGCCCAAACACCCCGACGCCCAAACACCCATCTCTCCTTGACCATCCGACCACTCCTTGCACCTCCTACACCACCATATACAATCCCTAGTCTCTCTCATCCTCTCTCTTGGTGTTCCCTCGTGGCCGTAAGTCACTATTGTCGCCGTCTCTCTTGGATCATCTCTCTCTCTTTTAGTGGAGTTTGTTCGTATGGATATTTTTGCTCGAGTTGCTTGGATTCATTAGTTCATGAATTTTCGTTCGTGGGTTTTGCTCATTGCCGGGATCCGTTCCTGTTATTCTTGATTTTTATCGTTCTTCATCTTCGGTTAAGGCAAGTAACTTGTACTCAAATTCCTTTGTATGATACAAGTCAAAAATACCACATTTAATGTAGCTGGGTCTAAAGACAACTCTTGTTTGTGTTATTTTTGATGGGTTTTGTCTCTATAGTGCTATTTGGCCATAGATGACTCACGACATAAAATTTGACATGAAATAACTTAGGTTTACTCGTTCTTGATTTGATAATGTATGTGAGACTTTTGTGAGGATTTTGTTGAGACCCATGTGATATATTTGGTGTGGACATGCTAGATACCCTAATTCATGATGTTTTGACACTTGGTAGACTCGATTTCATGTTTGGTTGTGTTTTGAACAAGTTTTGTATGATATATGTTGAGTTGTTGTTAAAGGGAAAAATCTGTATTTTGTCGATGATCTGTTTTGTTTGCTGTTTTGGACTGTCTTGAAGTTAGTATCTTCGTTTCAGTATAAAACAGGAGTTTTATAGAATTTCGTCTATTTTCAAACCCCTCTTACCTTGCTTGATTTTGTTTTCGTATGTGTGAGATATGACTGTTTTACTACAGATGTGTCGATCTTTTCCAGATTTCGTTTCTTGGTATTTTTGATGACTAAATCATTTTAATAACTGTGCTACACATATTATTTTGATCCAAAACTTTTATCAGTATTTCTTTATCTAGTTAGGGATTACCCAGAATTTTGGTGGATTTTATTGATGAGTTTTATATGTCGTTTCATGCTTGTTTATAATGACTTTACTTGATGTATTTTACTCGTTGTGCTGTAAAGAATCGTATTTTCACCCTGATTCCTTTTACTGTATGAAAAATATTTGTGAAATATGAAAGTTAGTATATTTTGTCTATTTTCATCTCCCTTTGGCAGATTTGGATTTCTTTTCACTAGTTGCGAGATATCATAGTTTTTGTACAGCAGTGTTGGGAATTCCAGATTTGCCAAACTATCGTTTCTCGATATTTTCTGATTTTTGATGACTGATCTAATTTTACTATAAAATTATGAAACTTTATATTTTGATATTAGACATATAGGGGATTACTCCAGTTTTTTCGTGGATTTATCTAATGTGTTTTATGCTGTTTTCCTGCTCTTGAATTCAATTTCCTGATTTTTGGCTGAACCTATTTTCTGTATTCAAATCAGTTTTGAGCTATGTTTTTGTGAATTACTATATTACTTATTTATATTAGCTGGATTCAGTTGGGAGTCTATTTTCTAGAAGTTTTGACGGATTCAGATTTGCATGTTTGTAACACTGGGAATCATTGTTTTACTGCAGAGTGGTCTTGTTATCCTGAACTTGAGATTTGTTTATTTTATTCTTTGATGAGACATCTCATACTCGTACATGTTTATTTTGCAACTTGAACTTGCCCCATGATCATGCCATGTTATTCTTGATATATTTTGCACACATACATGCTTGTTTGACATTAATAATAAATAACCAAGCCGGGGTTTAAGGGACAGATCTAATAGTGGATAATTCAGAAACGTGTACTCAGAAGGGGATCCACTAATCCTACGTGATGACTTGAGACATGATACTTGACACGTGATTACTTGACACTTGCATGCAAGACACGATACTTGCCACTTGCACAACTTGACACGTGATTACAAGATACATGATACATGATACTTGAAGCTTGGAGCTCGATTACTTGACTTGTCCCTGAGTACACTGGCCTTTATGGTCCACTATGAAATCTAAAGCGAAACTATTGTTGTAGCAACCATGTAAGGTGGGATGCATGAAGTTCTACCTAGATAGTAATAACTACAAGACTTGATACATGATACTTGAACATGATACTTGAACATGATAGATGCTTGCTTGATACTTGACTACATAATATATGAGACTTGAAACGTGACACTAGATACATGATCACATGATACTTGATACTTGACACATGTTTACATGATACTTGTTAACTTGACTCTTGATATATGCTACATGATACTTGATCACCTTGCCATGCTAGTTGTTTATTTTGACATCATGACTATACCATGTTGCTAGCTAGTTTTCCCCATGTACTTGTATCCTACATTATAAGTGGCCCGTAACTTACAATTGACGGGAACTTGTTTTTCTCTTTTCCCCTTTCCTGTAATTATTGAATTTCAGATTTTGGAGAACAGATTCCAGATAGTATTGGTGACATGAAGTATTAGTGCTGGATTTTATTATTTTATTTCTTATAGCTTGCTTGAACAATATTGTATTGTGAGATTTAGATTTATTCTTATATTTGGGCAATGTGACCTAGGATTTTGTCAGATCATGGCTATTTGAAATTTATATATTTGGGTTCAGGTATTCTTGTTGGTATTTTTGGTTCTTATGTGCATGTTGGTTGATACTTTTGCTTCCGAATCTGATGATTCTTATGAATGTTGTAAAGATTCTTGAATAGCTTATGGATGATGAAAATCATTCGGTAGGCTTTTGTCTCGTATCCGTATTCCGTATTTTTGTTGGAAGCAGGGCGTGAAATGAGCCGTCTGATTGAGATCAGGTGCGAATCACGAGGGGAAAGTTGTTTTTCTCCAATACGCAGCTCGGTGTCACAGTTGCTCGGATTTGGGTTCCGAGCAACGTGGCACCATCTAGGCCGTCTGATGAAGATCAAGCACGAATCACGATACAAGAGGCATGGACCTCGAGGATTTTGGTGCTTAGGCTTCTGTTGGGCCTCTGTGGGGGGCCAATGCATCTGAAAACCCACCCGAATACCCCTTAGAGCTATAAGTTTTCACCGCCTCCCCCATTTCTTCATTTCTCACTTTTAACTTTCACTCAAGTCATTTTTTGCTCACGAGCGGCTCTGCTAGCATTTGTGGCCAGGCGGTAATCTTTCCGGTGAACTATTCCGACCGTAGATGTCATATCAAGGTAATTTAACTGACCTTACTTTAACTAGAGATGTTTAGAGTGTCATCGAGGAGTGAGACCTCCACCTCGGACTGAGAGAGCGACCGACCCTTAGTGGTTCCCCCGGTAGTGGGCAAGGGGAAGGAAGTGGCGAGGTCGGCCATCGTCGAGACAATAGTGGAGAATGTGAGGGGGGCTGGTGCATTGGGTCGGCTACCGTCAACGCTGTCGAGCCTCGGAATGGTTAGGAGTTACTTCGGAGACCTTCTGTCGAAGGTGGTGCAAAGGAATTCCGCCGCCTACGAGGAGAATCGTCCGAGGGATCCTTCAAAGGTAGATGAAACCCCCTCGATTCTGACCGAGGCGGATCTTCACCATATTAGGAAGGGGTTCCGGATCCCGAAGGAGTACTCCTTGCTCCTCCCCGGTCCGGGCTTCCAAGCATGCACAGGGACGTCGCTAGACACATGCGTCTTCCCGTATGACGCACTCAACGCCGGCCTTCGGCTACCCCTACCATCATTCGTAGTCGAAGTGCTACAATGGTATGGCTTGAGCCTGGTGCAGTTCATGCCGAACATGTGGCGGCACGTCATCACCTTCATCCTCTAAAGTCAGGCGATAGGCATCCAACCTCAACTTATCATACTCTGCAGTCTCTACCGGATCTACCGTATGAGCAAGATGGAGTACCAGTATTACCTGTCTCGGAGGAAGGGGTGAAGCTGATCGAGAACCTGGACTCCATTAAGCACTGGAAGGAGAAATATTTCTTGATCCGAGGTCCCGAGCCGTGGAGCTTTCTGACGGGTTGGAAGGAGGATGTTCCGAAGTGGGCGAAGGCCAAACCAGTGCTGACGAAGGAGGAAGAGGAGGTTGTGTCGAAGATCCTCGGTCTTCCGACCCTGTGGTGGAAAGATATCACCGAGGAGGTTCTCTTCGGTGGGGGTCTCGGTCCGATCGACCCTAGTATGCTCTGTAAATTTTTGTTTCTTTTTTGTTTATATATATCTTTCTTCTGGCGCTAACTCTCTCCGGCTTTTCTTTTTCAGAAGCCCCCAACATGGACTTCAAAGCGCTGATGGCGAAGAGGAGTGCGGCCGTAGCAAAGGGGCCGAACAGTAAGAAAAGAAAGAGGACGACGACGGGGCCCATGTCTGGCCAAGCTGCCCAGACACCCTCGGCACCAACGGCGGTGGTAGACTTGGTCAGCGACTCCCCCTCAGCTCCCCAGGTTACACTCCCCTCGACTGTGGCCCCCAAGTCCTCGAGAGGGGCGTTCTCAGTCAGAGCCGCACTGGCGCACGAGGTGTTGCCACTTACCTCCGAAGCAGAGGCCATCCTCACCGAGGAGCATAAGAAGCCCTCGGCACCAATGGCAGTGGTAGACTTGGTCAGTGACTCTCCCTCAGCTCACCAGGTTACACTCCCCTCGACTGCGGCCCCCAAGTCCTCGAGAGGGGCGTTCTCAGTCGGAGCCGCACTGGCGCTCGAGGTGCCACCGCTTACCTCCGAAGCAGAGGCCATCCTCACCGAGGAGCATAAGAAGCTCTTCATCCTGGACTGGCGAGTGATGAAGCTTGATGGCTTCCTCAGTGACGCGGCGATGAGCATGCAGGCCGTGCACCACCTGCCGACCCCGAAGGATCATGCGTTGCTAAAGGCAGGCATGGTAGGCGATGATGCGTTAGAGATCGCCCGTGCCACGATATCGGTAGGTGCTCTTGCTCTGTTTCTTCGAAATTTCTAAGTTTAATGTTTCGGGTTCTCACGCATCTTCTCGGTCTTCAGATCACCTGCCACTTTAGCCATCTGCTGGAGCAGGTCGCCGAGCAGGAGAGGGAGCTGAAGACGGCGAGCGACCAGGGTAGAGCCAAGCGAGCAAAGGCCATGAAGATGTACGAGGCCAAGAAATAGCTCTCGGAGTCCCGAGCCGTCGAGATCGGCATCCTTGAGGCGGTGCTGGCTAAGGTGAACGAGCATATTGCCACCGAAGCGGCGAGAGCTGAAGAGTCGGAGACGAGGAAGTCTCGCACCGAGGTGGAGCTAGAGAAGGCCTTAAAGGCTTCGAAGGAGGCGGCGAGGGAGCGGGACGCTGCGGTGGCCGAGGCAACGGCGGCCATCCAAGTAGAGGCAGAGGCCCACATGCTCACCAATATGGAGGAATCCTAAGCCCGGGCCCTCAAGCATGTGGCGGCTTGTATCCTCAGCTTCGACGGTAGAGGGTATCATCTCTACAACCCGGTCGAAGGTGAGGAGATCATACCCCTAGCGGAGGTCGAGCCCGAAGGAGGGGATGAAGAAACCAAAGGGGGCAAGAAGGATGTGGCGAACCCGGAAGGGGTGCTAGTAATGATGCTGAGCGGGAGTGCCTCGGAGCAGCACCTCGAGGTGGCTCCCTGACTTTGTTGTCTTTTTTTTTTATGTATTGCCTTGTTGCGGACTGGCCATCGCATTCTGTATCAGTGAAATGAAACTTTTTTTGTCTAAGCATTGTAGTTGCGTCGAACTATCTCTTAGTTGTCCTAAGTTGTTGGGTACGAGTCGTGTAAACTTAGTAGCTTCGTGCTCTGGCTTTTTTCAGATCGTCGAAGCGTTACAACTTGTTGGAGTGCCTCGACAAAGTGGCACGTCTCAAGGCTGGTCTAGGGGTGACGAGGTTGGGGCTTGCACGGACTCGAGATAGGATCTTCAAAACCGAGGCTGAGCTGAACAACCTCAAGCTGACACTGGATGGTCGTGACTCCGAGGTGAAGCATTTCGAAGAGAAGGCTCAGGAGGTGCCCCTGATGGAGAGGAGACATGTCCCTCGATGACCTTCAACCAAGGCCTATGGCTCAAGTATCTTCGTCAATGCTTGTTCATGGTCGGAGCCGAACGAGATGGGTTGAAGAACGTCGTGCTCGAGAAGAGCTTGGAAACGGCGCACCTTCGGAGGGCTATTACCGACGCTTCTCCCCCACGGTTGAACATTTCTGTAATGGAAGACTCGCTGAAGGATCGGGTGGTGGAGCTAGAAGTGGAGAATCATCGGCTACGACGACTATTCGAGGGTAGCAACGTCCGAACCACTTCTTGTCTCTGAGGTGAATACTCTCAGGGGAGTTCGTTCCACGAGTTGGCATTGCGCTCATCCCCTATCTCGAGGTGCCCCGGGGATGCACAGAGTGGAGTGGCCGGCTCGTCGAGCGGAGCGTCTGTCGTGGCCACACTTAGGCTTTCAGGCGCCGAAGACGCGACTCGGCTTGCCGGTCTGGATACCTCCACGGGAGCAAGGCCACTGCAGCACGGATCTCGTCGACCTTGGCTATCTCTCAACAGAAGCATCCCCCTCCCTAGGAGGGGTTAAAGCAGCCTTGTAATTGTGTAATATTTGTTTCACAAGTTTTGTATCTCGATTGTAAACATGAGTCGTTGGTCTGTAGTTAGACTCGTACCTCAAATTTTTAATGAAATAGTACTTGTTTCTTGAACTCGTGTGTTTTGCAATTGCGATTGTCAACAGTTGTAGGAGCAAGTAGTTGAGGCGGAGTTTAGCCAAGTGTTGGGCTCCAAACTTGTTGTTTAGATTATCAACAGCTATAGGAGCAAGTAGTTGAGGCGGAGTTTAGCCAGGTATTGGGCTCCAAACTTGTTGTTTAGAGATTATCAACAGTTGTAGGAGCAATTCCGAATGGTGATCCACTTCGTACTCACTTAGAAGCAAGTAGTTGAAGCGGAGTCGAACCAAGTGTTGAACTCCAAGCGTTTCGTTTAGAGATTATCAACAGCTGTAGGAGCAATTCCGAATGGTGATCCGCTTCGTACTCGCTTAGAAGTAAGTAGTTGGAGCGGAGTCGAACCAAGTGTTGGACTCCAAGCATGTCGTTTTTAGAATTTTGCGTCTCAAAGCAAGTCAACTAGGTTATTATAGACAAAAATTCTCATGAAGTATCTCGCCTTTATTAAAGATGATTTGAGTGGTTGCTTCTGAGTTGCGAGCCACTCTTACATTTTTCAAAGAAAAATAACAAGATAATTAAAAGCATCGAATGGATGTTGCTCGACTCAAAAGTTGTCTGAAGTTGCTTGGAGCGGTGTTACAACACCCTCTTGGTACTTCATTAGATGGTCGGCGTTCCAAGTCCTCGGTATCTTCCTGCCCCCCGGGTCTTCAATTTGATGCGCGCCGAGGCGAATAACTCTGGAGACCCTATACGGACCTTCCCAATTAGGTGCTAGCTTGCCTTTCTTGCTGGGAATGGAGACCGACAGCTTCCGGAGTACTAGGTCCCCCTCTTTGAGATTAGCGGGATGGACCTTCTTGTTGTAAGATTGCATAATCCTACAGTGGTAGGTCTTTTGCCGAATATAATCTTGTTCTCGGACCTCATCGATGAGATCCAAGCTGTTGCGGAGCTGGCTCGCATTTTGCACTTCCCGGTAGGCGATCAATCTGGGCGAGGGTAGGCCGACCTCCAGGGGGATGATGGCTTCTGAGCCATATGTGAGGTTAAAGGGAGACTCCCCCATCGGGGTTCTCTTGGTGGTGTGATAGTTCCAAAGCACGTTGGGCAACTGTTCGACCTATTGACCCTTGGTGGAACTGTCGAGCCTCTTCCTTAGGCCGGAGAAGATTTGGCAGTTAGCATTCTCCGCTTGGCCAATGGACTGTGGGTGGGATATCGAGGAGAACCATTTTGGATACTGAGGTCGGTATAGAATTCGCGAAAAGTTGCCCCTGAGAACTAGGTTCCAATGTCGGTCACAAGAACGCGGGGCATGCCGAATCGACAAACAATGTTCTTCCAAAAGAACTTCTGAACTTTATTCTCAGTGATCGTTGCGAGCGGTTCGGCCTCGATCCACTTAGAGAAGTAGTCTATCACCACGACCAAGAACTTCAGCTGGCCCCGTGCTGGAGGGAACGGTCCGAGTAATTCCATCCCCCACATTGCGAAAGGGATTGGGCTTGCTAGGGAGGAGAGTTGAGCTTGAGGTAGGCGACGGACTGGGGCGGATCTCTGACAGGGGCTGCATTGCCGGACGTACTCCTCTGAATCAGTAAGTAGTGTGGGCCAGAAGTGGCCATAATTCAAGAGCTTACGGGCTAGTGACCTCGCTCCTAGGTGTGCACCACACATACCATCATGGTCGTCCTTCAAGGCATAGAGTGCTTCCTCGGGGGAGAGACACCTCAGGTAGGGTCGGCCGTCTACCTGAGTGTAGGAGCGTTTCTACATGACTCCATCAAGAAGTGTGTACCGCTCTACTCAGGTCTTGATCCTTTTCGCCTCTCTTGGGTCTTCTGGAAGGACTCCGTCCCTAAGGTACTCGAGTAAGGGCTTCATCTAGTTCTCCCCACGTGTAAGGGGCATAGTCTCTATTGGCTCTAAGCTGTCTTGCTCGATACTTGGTTTGACGAGGACCTCTATCAGGATGGTCCGTTCCAAACCCTGGAGGGAGGAGGAGGCGAGCTTGGAGAGGGCATCCGCCTGTGCGTTTTCCACTCGAGGAACTTGCTGGAGTTGAACATCTTCGAACAAGGCCAGTAGCCCCCTAACCTTCGCCAAATACTTGGCCATGCGCTCGTCCCTCGCCTCATATTCCTCGGACACCTGATTCACGACCAACTGCGAGTCACTAAAGACCCTTACGCTCTTGGCTCCCGCCTTGCGAGCCATACAGAGCTCCGCTATGAGGGCCTCATACTCTGCCTTATTGTTCGATGTCGGAAAGTTTAAGTGTAGGGAGTATTGCAGGACGAAACGTCTGGGCCGGTCAAGATGACGCCAGCCCCACTTCCATCGGTGCAAGAGGATCCATCCACAAAAACGGTCCAGAACAGGGGTTCAGCAGCCGACTTGCAGGGGTCGGAGATAGTGCTCTCCACAATGAATTTCGCTAAGGCTTGCACCTTAATGGCAGTTCTTGATTGGTAGCTCTATGGACCACTTCATCAAGCGACCTGACGTTTCTGGCTTGTGGAGCAGCTGCTTCTGCAGTTGGTCGGTAAGAACGACTACCGAATGAGACTGGAAGTACGGGCGGAGTTTCCTCGCCACCATGACTAAGGCAAGAGCCATCTTCTCCAACTTCAGGTAATGGAGTTCGGCATCCTGGATGACCTTACTGACGTTGTAGATGGACCTTTGCACCCTATCTTCTTCTCTCACCAAGACCGCGCTGAGGGTATGCTCTGAAGTGGCGAGGTATAGGTAGAGGATCTCCCTGGGCTTTGGCTTGCTCAAGAGCAAGGGATTGGCCAAGTACGCCTTGAGCTGGTCAAAAGACTCTTGTTGCGCTTGCCCCCATTCAAAGCTTTTAGCCCCACTAAGGACCTTAAAGAACGAGAGGCACTTCTCCCCAGACTTAGAGAGGAAGCACCCAATCGCCGCATGGTGCCCGGTGAGCCTCTGGATATCTTTAATGCTAGAGGGGGGGAGCCATTTTGAGAATGGCTTTCATCTTCTCAGGGTTGGCCTTTATGCCCCTCTGGCTGACCATGAACCCTAAGAATTTGTCAGACGATACCCCGAACGCACACTTGTTCGGATTCAATCTTATGTTGTGCCTCCTCAGCACCCCGAAGGCCTCTTGGAGGTCGAGGACATGCTCCTGCCCCTGAATGCTCTTGATTAACATGTCCTCTATGTAGACTTACATGTTTCGGCCAATTTGGTCTCAGAAGACCCTATTGACCAGGTGCTGGTACGTTGCACTTGCACTCTTCAAACCGAACGACATGACTCGGTAACAGTACAAGCCCTGATCAGTCACAAATGAGGTCTTCGGGATGTCCGATGGGTACATCCAGATTTGGTTGTACCTCGAGAAACCGTCCATGAAACTAAGTAGCTCATGGCCCGAGGTTGCATCGATCAGAGCATCGATGCTCGGGAGGGGGAATGGATCCTTTGGACACGCACTGTTGAGATCGGTAAAATCGATACATATCCTCCAGCTCCCATTGGCTTTCTTGACCATGACCACATTGGACAGCGACTCGGGGTAGTTCACCTCCTGGATGAATTGGGCATTCAGGAGCTTCTCATCCTCTTCCTTGCTAAGTGGTAATTTCCAAATTCAGAGAAACCCTGGAACTAAAAATGGGCAATCCTGAGCCAAATCTTTTTTTTTCAAAAAAGGTTTTTTTTTGAAACTCGAATAAAAAAAGATAGGTGCAAAGACTCAATGGAAGCTGTTCTAACCACCCTCCAATTCATATTATTTATTCCCCCCAAGCCGGTTCATCTTTGCTTCCTTGCATGCCGCTTTGTTAACAACCGGCGAGACTCTCCTTCTCAAGCCAACCCCAGGCCGGGACGAGACTTTCTTTGAGCTACTGGGGAGCTACTTTCTATCCTAGATCTTCTCATTGCGTTCAAAGGAATGCTTAATCCATCCCTCTCAAATCGCCTATAATTCGTGAAAAAATGACTTTCTTTGCTTATCCAGTTTGCGTTCTACTCCAGCTTTCCTGGCTAACTACTAAGCTTTCCAGGTTCGCTACTCTAGTTGAACTCTGGTTTCCCTACAAAGTCTTTCTTAATTGGCCCTTACCTGCCCTGCCCGTACTATTACTAGATTGAGCACCAGAACCGAACTCAGGCTCGTTCCAATTTCGCCTTTTTTCTATTGGACGGGCTTGACCCCAGGGGCGATGCTTAGGTGGTGCATTAAAAGCTCCTCCGAGATCCCGGATATATCCACCGTGGTCCAAGCGAAGAGGTCGCGGTACTTCCGTATGCACTGGGATATGTCCTGCTTAATGGAGGGGGAAAGAGCCTTGCTGATGCGGAATGTCTTAGTGGCGTCTTCTTCGGAAAAGGCCACTTCCTCCAGTTCGTCCACTGGCTCGAAGATAGTTGGCTACCTTCCTGTGGATGTTCGAGGGCTTCCAGGGAGAGGACTAGACCTCCCATCGAGGTCATGTAGCACTTGCGAGCCGCTTCTTGGCTTCCTCTCACTTCTCCCACTCCTGAGGGGATGGGGAACTTCATTTTCACGTGGTAGGCCGAAGGGATGGCTTGGAGTGCGGCCAAACCTGGTCGACCCAAGATAACATTGTAGGCGGCCTTGATGTCCACCACCATGAAGTCCATTGGCTCTGTGCGAGTCACCGGGGCTTTTCCAGCAGTTACATAGAGGGTTGTAACTCCCTCGATTGTCACTGGGACCCCCGTGAACCCATGAAGAGTGTAGCCTGCGAGTTTGAACTGTCTCTCGACAGCTGGAGGCCCTTGAACGCCTCCAAGAAAAGGATTTTAACGGAGCTGCCATTGTCCTCCAAGACCCGGCGAACGTCGAAGTTCGCCATTCGGAGATTAAAATGAGGGCATCGCAATGGGGAGTGCGGACGCCCTCCAGGTCTCTGTCGGAGAACGTGACTGGGACCCCAAGGCCCATTGGAGGGGGATGGCTCTGGACAGCGTTCACTTTCCAAACAAAGGCTTTTCGGGAGGAGTTAGAATCTCCCCCCATTGGGCCTCCGTGTATCAGGTGTAGGATGGCCACCGCTTCGTCCTCCTGAGTCTCCACTTGTTGCTCTGCTCGTCTGTTAGCCCCCTTGTGGGGTGGAGGTTGATTAGCCCTGTCCCTCCGGACGAAGTGAGTGAGCTGCCCTCTCTGGATGAGGGATTCAATCTCATCCTTCAGGGCCCGACATTCGTCTGTATCGTGCCCATGGTCCCAGTGGGAACGAAACCACTTATCCTGGTTTCCCTTCTTCCCGGGAGTGTTCATCTTAGGAGGCGGGGGTAGGAGACCCTCGTTCCCGATCTCCATTAAGATGGCAGATACACTCGCATTGAGCGGAGTGAATTTCTCAAAACGGGGGAGAGGGCGACGCTGACCCCTATTGTCTTTTTGGAGCTTCTTAGCTCCATCTTCTTTAGTAGCCTTCTGTTTGTTCCCGAATGACAACCCCTCCAGAGCGGGGCGATTGAGAGCCTCTTCAGCTTGGATATACTTCTCACTCCTGAGAAGGAGCTCGGAGAAGTCCCAAGGAGGCTTCTTTGCCAAGGACGCCCT
Source organism: Hemerocallis citrina (assembly GCA_017893485.1). Taxonomy (NCBI): domain Eukaryota; kingdom Viridiplantae; phylum Streptophyta; class Magnoliopsida; order Asparagales; family Asphodelaceae; genus Hemerocallis; species Hemerocallis citrina. The sequence continues at coordinate 119,468,735 of CM030367.1, forward strand.
GAGATCAGGGTTGATGACATTGGATTGGAAAGTGGTAGTCGCTACTGACTGATCTAATGAAGCGATAGACTGGGCTTCCGCGGTGAACTGCTTGACATAATCCCACAGCCGTTCGCCCTTACTTTGGTTGAGGAAGAGGAGAGAGGTGTTAGTCTTCTCGGAGCGACGGCTGCTCACGAAATAGGTGAGGAAGAGGCCCTCGAACTGATCAAAGGAGAAAATAGAGGCCGGGACGAGCCTGGAATACCACTCTTGAGCGAGTCTTTTGAGGGTGGCCAGGAAGGTCTTGCAGAGGAGGGCGTCGAAAGCATGATGGATCATCATTAGAGTTTTGAAACTCTCAATGTGATCTGCGGGGTCTGACTCCCCGGTGTAAGTCTCGAAGTGTGGAGGCTTGAAGTTGTCCGGGATAGGGGCCTCCATGATAGTACGGGAGAATGGGGGCCTACTCAGGCGGAGGTTTCGCCCATTGTTCTTCATCTCGATCGAGCTGGCCGAGGCACCTCTCCATCTCGTGGAGACGGCGGTAGACAGAGTCCTCCCTCTGGTCTTGCCTCGCTGAACCCCGAGACTCGTCTTCGTGTCGAGGAGGGCTAGGGCTACAGCGGTAGCTTTGAGTTGGTCGAGGACTGGGAGAGGAACGGTGGTGGCTCGGAGCCGGACTAGGACTTAGGGAACGGCAGCAATGGCTCTGAGCCGGCCGAGGACTGTGGGAGCGGCGATGATGACGAGGAGCTAGCTGAGGACTAGGAGCCTGATGGCCATTGTTGGGGGTGGCACTGAGCACCCATAGGATAGCCTCCTGGAATTGTTGAAATTCAGCCCTCGTGACGGGGGCTTCCTGCTCTCGATAGGCTCGAGCTGCAGGATGACCAGCCGGGGAGTGACTTCGCCTTGGGCGATGCTGGGGTGACTCTCTCCGCCTCCGAGGAGAGTTGGACCCTCTGCGGTCTGATTGGCATGGTGACCGATCCCTCGGGTGCTTTCGGCGAGGGTTCGCCTCGTGGGTCCGCCTCTCGTCTATATGTATCCGAAGGTCGGGCCCGGGCTCGTTCTGCCGATTGTTGAGCACATCCTAAAGATCCTTCGGTGTTGGAGGGTTATGGGAGGCCATGGATTCCGTAGAGGCGTTGTGGATAGAAACCCGAACTTGATGCATAGGTTGCTTATGGCGGTTTCGCCGAGAGGGCTCCCCCACGGTTGGTTGGGGCCCTATAGGCTGTAGAATAGATTGAGGAATCTGCTGTTCGAGCTGCAGGTCCAGTTAGACGGACAAAGGGAAATCTTTTGGAGGAGGAGGAGGAGGATGGGAAGAGGTTGTTCTACGGTTGGAGTTTGTGGACTTCCTCTTGGGAGGCATTGCTAGGAGTAGCTTTGGTTGAAGGAGGAGGGTCGGATAGCTATTTGAGAGTTCCCACAGACGGTGCCAATCTGTTGCCGCTGATTTCGGTGTGGGGGCAATCAGATGAACTTGTAGATTCGCGAGAACTCAAATAGGGCAAATCTGACCTCTTCCCTTATTGATAGGCTGACTCCTTGATGCTCCTGCAGACCTGCACAAACATTCGAAACACCAGGATGGATCCCGGCCATGAACCCTCCGACACTCTTGTCAATACTCAGAAAAGGAAAGAAAAGAGCTTAAGGTAGAAAAAAAGTGATCACCTTGTAACGATAGGAGGTAGGGGTATTTATAGTCGCCCTAGGGATCTGTTTTAGAATAAGAATGAATCCCTACTTCCCGGTGTGGCTGGATAGAGGTGGTTAGAACCGCCTCCTCAGGATAAGGACCAGCCAGGATTTCCTCATATCCTTCTGAACTGGTCCTTAATGGGTTGTGACCCGTTCTCAATTGAACAGATCTGTTCACGGGTTATCGGGTCCAAGAGGAGAGATCTGATTCCCATTTCAGACCCATCTGTAGGTGAAATTACTATCTTGCCCCTGTAACTTTAAGATTCGTGCCCAATTTGAATGGTTCCGATTTAACCCCATTTTTAGCCATATCAGTATGATTAAAATATCGGTCTTTATTTTTCTAAAAAATAAGGTAGTATCTACTTTGCCAATTTCAAAACCAGTTTCTAAGAGAGAAGTTGTTAAGCGATCATACCAAGCATGAGGTGCTTGTTTAAGACCATATAAAGCTTTTTTTCAATTTAAAAACATGGTTTAGGAATTGTTCATGTTCGAAACCGGGTGGTTGCTTAACATAAACATCTTCCTTAATAAAAACATTTTTAAAAACACTTTTAACATCCATTTGGAAGAGTTTGAAATTCATAAAACACGCAAAAGATAATAAAATTCTAATTGATTCTAGTCTAGCAACCAGAGCATATGTTACATCAAAATCAATTCCTTCTTGATTATATCCTTGAGCAACTAATCTAGCCTTGTTCCTAACGACTTGTCCTGATTCATCTAGCTTATTTTTAAATACCCATTTGGTACCAATTATAGTATGATCAGGAGGTCGTAGAACTAAATCCCATACATCATTTCTTATAAATTGGTTAAGTTCATCTTGCATGGCATTCAACCAAAATTCATTCTCACATGCTTCTTGTATATTTTTTGGTTCAAAATCCGACAAGAAAGCAGTATGAGAAATCATGTTAAAATGAGATCTTGTTTGAATACCATGTGAAATGTCACCAATTATTAAGTCATGAGGAAGATCTCGAACTTCAACAAATGACTTTGGTAAATTTTGAGTTATCACAATAGGATCAGTCGACTTAACAAGTCCATCAGCCGACTGATTCACATCAGTCGACTTAGGAATCCTATCAGTCGACTTGTCTAGGGTAGTTTGCTCTAGTGATTCAATAACGTTATCTAGTGGTGATGATTCAATTTCATCATCTTCAATAACATTAGACGAAGGTAAAGATTCATCAAATAAAACATGCATAGATTCTTCAATAGTTAAAGTTGACTTATTGAAAATTCTATATGCCTTACTCCTATTTGAGTATCCAATGAAGATACCTTCATTAGATCTAGCATCAAATTTATCAAGATTATCTTTTGTGTTTAATATGAAACACTTACAATCAAATACTTTAAAATATGACACTTTAGGAACTCGTTCAAAAAATAATTCATAACAAGTTTTCTTAAGCTTTGGACTAATTAATATTCTATTAAAACATAGCATGTTGTAGAAATAGCTTCAGCCCAGAAGTATTTAGGCGAATTACTTTCAACAAGCATAATACGTGCACATTCTTGCAATGTCCTATTCTTTCTTTCGTCCACTCCATTTTGTGGTGAAGCTCTAGAAAATGCAAATGAATGTGTTATACCATTCTTGTTGCAATATTCTGAAAACATTTCATTCTCAAATTCTCCACCATGATCACTTCTAATAGTGACTATGGTTAGAGATTTTTGATTTTGAATACGTTTGCAAAAATTTACAAATTCTTCAAAGGCTTCATTTTTATATTTTAAAAAGAATGCCCATGTAAATCTTGAAAAATCATCTACTAAAACAAATACATATCTACTTTTATTTAAAGAAGCGACTCTAGTAGGACCAAATAAATCCATATGGATTAATTTGAGAGGCCTACTAGTAGAAATCATTTCTTTTGTTTTAAAAGTAGATTTTACTTGTTTTCCTAGTTGACATGCATCACACATCTTATCTTTCTTAAAAGATAATTTTGGCAGTCCTTTAACTAGGTTATTCTTAAATAATTTAGCAATATTTTTCATATTTATATGGCCAAATCTCTTACCAAAGCCAAGAATCATTGTTAGAAGCAACTAAACAAAAATCATTTGAAAACTCATTTGTTTTTAAACATAATTCATATATATTGTTTTTCCTAAAACCTTGAAAGATTATATTTTTCATGGATGAATCATAGATTAAGCATGCATCTTTTTCAAAGACTATTTTATAACCTTTATCATAAAGTTGACTAATACTTAACAAATTATGCTTTAAACCACTAACTAGAAATACCTCTTCAATAGTAGGAGTAGTGTTCTTACCGACCATGCCTATTCCAACGATCTTTCCTTTGTTATTGTCACCGAACGTAACAGTTCCTCCATCTGTCTCTTGTATGGAAGAAAGTAAGTTTGCATGGCCAGTCATGTGCTTAGAGCATCCGTTGTCAAGTATCCATCTTTCTCTTTTAGGTACCTATAAATATGAATTGTGAATATGGTACCCTTTTCATTGGGTCCGAAAGGGATTAGTGTTTGGAAAACCAAACCCAAAGTGAGTTTGATTTACCACCAAAAGCAGGCATATAATTTACAGAATTACACACATTAAGAACAAAAGAATTTATATAAGTAATCCTATCATTAAGACTCAAGTTGACTGGAACCCAAATATTTTTAGTCTGTCCAGTCGACTTTGTTGTACCCTTCAGTCGACTGTTCTGTGAAGTTAGTCGACTGGGAGGTGAAACAAGTCGACCTATATGAGGTTTTCATCTTTTTGAATAAGACTCCAAACCTCTAGACAGACGACCTAATTTTAGGGTCAGTCGACTGGTCTGATCTGAGAGATTACTATTTTCATGAATGAAAATAATTTTTGGTTTTTCAAAATAATCATATAACTTCTTTTTCATACTAGAAACATAATCAATCTTATTACTACTAGTATTATTAGAAGAATGATGTTTCTCAAGAGTTTTTTGAAAATCTAGTCCAAACTTTTTATTAGATTGAACTTTGTTTGGAGAACTTCATTTAAATTCTCTTTTCCTTTGTTGAACTTAGATACATTCTTCGATATCTCTTCATAATTTATTTTAAGAGATACAAGATCTATATCCAAGTTTGAAATACGAGAATTTAAAGACTTGACCTCAACATTTAAGTCAAGATTTTCTTGAGAAAGTGTTTGATTAACTTTCTCTAGATTTTTAACTCTTATCTTCTCCTTTTTTAGTTCTTGAAAAACTTCATTAAAGGCTTCTAATAAATCATTTGAATCAAAATTGTCACTTCATTTTGAGTAGCCATGACGCACACATTTGCGACTTCATTTGATTCTTCATTCTCTTCTTCGGATGATGAGTCGCCATCATCCCAAGTTGCTTGATATGCCTTCTTGTTCTTCATGTACTTGTTCTTTGTGTACTTGTCCTTCTTGAAGTTAGGAACTTTCCCTTTTGATTTTGCATTTTCTAACGGACAGTCCTTCTTCATGTGACCTGTTTTGTTACACTTGAAACAAGTAGGGAGTTCATTAGTATCTTTAAACTTAGAATTGAATTTATCCTTTCGAAGAAATTTCTTGAATTTTCTAGTGAATGTGGCTATTTCTTCTTCATCTTCTTCTTCATCTTCTGAATCGGACATGGCCTTGAAAGCAAGAGTCTTCTTCTTGGCTTGTTGAGGTTCTAGATCCTTCTTGCATTCTTCTAGTTGTACTTCGTATACCATTAGATTTTCCACAAGATTCTCAAGAGAGAGTTGTGTTAAATCGTTGGCTTCTTCTATAGCGGTGGTGTTATTCTCCCATTCGGGGGTTTGGGCACGCAGGACCTTCCTCACCATCTCTGCTTGTGAATATGTCTTTTCAAAAGCCACAAGAGAGTTTGTGATGTCCGTGAACCTTGTTATCATGTCCGACACATTTTCTTTCTACTTCATATGGAATATCTCGAACCTGTGAATAAGAACAATGATTTTAGATTCTTTGACCTTATTTGTACCTTCATGTGTTACCTCAAGAGTGTGCCAAATTTGATAAGCCATTGTTGCGTTTAACACACGATTAAACTCCTCTTTGGTAAGTACACAGAAGAGAGTATTCATTGCCATTGCATTGTTCATGGTGTTGCTCTTCATGTCATCGTTCCATTGTGCATAGGGAATTGTAGGTACGGTATATTTGTCTCGGTCATGTTCCAAATCTCATAGTTGATGGACTGTAGATAGATCTTCATTCTACACTTCCAATAGTTGTAGTTTGTTCCATCAAATAGAGGTGACCTTTGTGTGGATTGGCCTTCATGGTATTGACTTGCATTTGACGTAGATGCCATTGCACTCAACCAGGCTCTGATACCAAGTGTTGGATCCTGTATGCAAGGCAAATAACACTAGAAGGGAGGTGAATAGTGTTGTATAAAAATTAATCAATAAATTGAACTTTTAGCAATGTTAAGTCCACAAAAATAGAAGGCAGTTGACTGAAGTGTCAGATAAGAAGAATAATTTAACTGAAGAGTTACAAGTCTGTTAAGTCGACTTAGAGAGTAAAGCAGTCGACTGACCAGACTCGATTTACACAAGAAACTTAGAGAAATTAAAAATGCAAGTTTAGATAATACAACCACAGAGAGTCAACACAGCAACCACGATGTATCCTGGTTCGGTCCTCCCGACCTACATCCAGTCCCCAAGCAACCTACTTGAGATTTTTCACTATTCTTGAAAAAAATACAAGAATAATCTACGGCCTTTGACAACAACTATGTCAAATCCGTAGACCTCTCTCACCACTAGAGTGATCAAAACCCACTCTACACCCTAGAGTGAAACCGACTCTAAACCAAGAGTTCTACTTTCCAACCGAGAGGACCACTCTCACAACCCGAGAGTGAAACAACAACAAAAAGAGATTTATAACAACCTAAAGCCTTGTATGTGAAAGTGCTTTTTGTATATTGGCTATAGGTCGACTTCTGACTTCAGTCTAGAACGAATTCAATGTTATACAAGCTTGAAAATCAGAGAACCAAGTCTTAAAGAAAGTATATGCTTTTTTAAACTTGTTCCTTTTCTTCTTAAAAGCAAAAGAGACTTGAATCAAAAGTTAAGGAACCTTTTATAATTGAAATCTATACTCTATTTATAGAGTTAGATTCACTGGACGTTGAGAAACAGCTCCATAAACTGCCATAAAACGCCAGTAAGTTTGAATTTGAAAAACGAATTTGAATTTCAAAAAACTGTCAAAAACTGCTTGAACAGTCGACTGGGTTGCCATATGAGTCGACTGGTCAGAGCTTGAGTAAGTTCAGTCAGTTTCGTACTCCAACAGTCGACTGTTTCTAAGAGTAAGTCGACTGGTACTCAATCAGCTAAACTTATACAAGCTTTGTTTTGACATTTTCATTTGTAAAACATTTTCTTTATTTAGGGAATGTGTGAGTGTGTGTGTGACAAGGATTTTACAAGATTCTAAGACTCACAAATAATACAAACAATATTACAAGACATTTGTTCAATGTAGCTAATCACTTAAAGCACTTGAAAATCTTGAATTGAAAGCTCTTGAAAGTCTTGAACTTTGAACTTGAGTCTTTGTGGCTTGATCTTGCCTTTGTGGCTTGAGCAAATACTTTTGAAAGCTTCATCAAATTGTATTGGTTTTGAATGCTTCATCATGGTATTGACCTTGAACACTTTTGATACACACTACAAAAGATATGTAATATAGAACAATTGTGTAGTGTGTTGTAGTCATCAAAATCAAGAATCTACAGACATGTGAATGAATGTTTTTCTATTTAAAACGTACAAATAAATGCAGCAAACAAAATATTTCTGCATTGATTCGTCCATTACAGATTAGAAAAATCAAAACTATTGCAAAAAGAATCACCGCATGGGATGGGGTTCAAGTTGGTCCAGCATTTGTAGGGTTGGCAAACGGGTCGACCGGGCCGGGTCGGTTCGAACTCGTCCGGGTTGGAACCCAACTAGATCGGGTTCGGGTCGGGTCTGAGTGGAAATCGGGCCAGGCCGGGCCGGGTCGGAATTGAAAAAACTTGACCCGCCCAACCCGTGAACCCATTTGGGTCCAACCCGGGTCGGGTCGGGTCGGGTTGGGTCACAGGTTGGCCCGTCTATTTTTTTTTAACTTAAAAAAATATAATTTTAATAATAATAAAAAAAATTAATAATAATAATAAGAATCAAAGAGTGAAATTGCCAAAAAAAATTGTATATATTATTAATATGATTTCAACTTATACAAGTTTTCCAATTTGTAATAAGAAACATAGATTTTCTACAAATTTGTTTTATATAATAACAAATTTCTTCGATATAATTTCAATTTTCTTCAATTATCCTAATTTTTTATAACAAACAAAGATTTTATACAATTTTTTATAAATTTACAATTTTCTTCAACTTGTTGGTCTTTAATTTGTTGTTGTTATTGTTGGTCTTCAATTCTTCATGTTGGTTGCTATTGTTATTCTTGCTGTTCTTCCGGCGAGTTGCTTCCACTTGTAGACGTGTCGAACCTTTTTCCTTGAGTCCTATCTTCGGCCTTCATCCAGTCTTCCGTGCAGATGAGCATCTCCAACGATTGGGGCTTTAAGCGATTCCTGTAATCGGTTAGAACCATGCCACTTGTAGAAAATGCACTTTCTAAAGCAACTGTAGATACAGGAGAAGTTAGTAGATTTTTAGCCATATATTTAAGAATACTATAAGTATATTCATGGTCTTTCCACCATTGTAAAATATCAAGTGTAGAAGTAAAACTTTCAGAATCTTGTTGATTATACCAATATAATTCATTTGGTTGATTATTTCTAGGTTTTTTTTATTGAGGTTGTGCAAGTAAATTAAATGTGGCATCATCTAATTTATTCTTACCCTTACCTTTAGAAGTAGCAGAAGAAGAACTAACTAAAGTAGTAGTTATACTAGATGAAAAACTTCTATCATAAAAATCATACAAGTTATTTAATGACGCTTCAAATTTAGCTGAAAAAATTTCCAAATCAATTTCAGAATCATCTTCCCAAAGTAAATTTAAAAACATTTCAATTAAACTCTTCGTGCCTTCTAATTAGATACGAGGATCCATCACAGTAGCAATACAATACAACATAGGAGGAGGATTAAAATACTTCAAAATTTTGGTGCATACAGATTTCACAATATGACCAATAAAAGCATCATCGATCATTTCTTCGAAAGTTTGCATCATAGTAACTATCGAAATAAAAATTCTACTAGAAGTAGATTCATAAGATTTTGAAAATTTGAAAGTTGCGGTTTTAAAATGTTCTAAAAATTTTAACAAAGTTTCGGCATGAAACCAAGCTTGGGGAGTCATTTCAAAATTTGACATATTTTTTGTCATACAAAAATCATTTATACATGCTTTATATTCAGTAACAACATGTAGCAAATCAAAAGTAGAGTTCCACCGGTGTTTAACATCCTTTGGAAATTTTCTAAAATGTACATTTTTAAGCCTACACCAAGCTTTCCATTCTTGAAATATAGGGCCACTTAATGCAATAAAATGTAGACAATTTTTAATGTTAACTATATATGGTTCGTCTATTTTTAATGCATCTTGAACACATAAATTTAAAATATGACATACACATCTAACATGAAAAATATTGTCAGATGGAGGATTTAATGCGGTTTTTAATATACTAATTGATGCATTGTTGTTAGATGCATTATCAAAACTTATACACATAATTTTATCACGAATATGAAAAATATCACAAATTTCTAAAATACAATTTGCAATTTCATTACCACTATGGGGATAAGGCAACGCGGCAAGTGATATGATCCTTTTTTGAATAATCCAGTAACTGTCGATCTAATGACAAATTATTCCCATCATTAGAATATTGTTGCAACCTGTCCAACAATCGGAAGTTAAAGAAACTCTATAAGTTAAACTCCATAAAATGGCAATCAAAGCTTCTCTCATTTCATTGTACATTTTAAAACAATCAGACTTCAAAGTATTCGTAGGGATTCTTTTAAAATGCGGGTTTAATGCGGTTTGATTAAAAGTTTCTAAGTCCCTACTCTCGGAATAGGAAAATGGTAACTCTTCCTTAATTACTAGTAGGGCCATTTTCTGACGAACAAGTTCAGGATCATAAGGGTGGCTATCAACTAGACCAGTCCTAGGGTGGATTTTTTGTTGGCCAGGTAAGTCTACAATAAGTTCCTTGTGTACATTTTGGATGTGTCGTTTTATTGTACCTGTCCCCTCACCCTTCTTCCATTTGTATGCTTTCGAACAAGTTTTACAAATTTTTATACTACACCCGGATTTTCTTCGTCGAGAACATAATCATAAAATTTGTGCCTCACTAGTTTCCCCTCTAGTTTTCCTACTACTATCCGGTTGTGTTGTTTCGGTTACTTGTGTTTGTTGTTCTTTTTCTATGTCTATGTCTCCCACAAACACATCATGTGTACCAATGTGTCTGGTCATAGGGTACTCTTCGGCGGACTCATTTTGTGGGACAATAGGAGGCCTACGAGAAGTGTCGGTGGAATCTTGTCCACTTTGGCTGCGGCCGGTACCTCATGATCTAGACATGTTGATATAGTAGTGTGTGTGAAAAAATTAAATACAATCTAGGCGAGATAAGTTTTTTTAAAAATCTAGAAAAAAATAGGAGGGTTGTGAGAGAGAAGATCAAAAAACCAATAAACAAATATGATACAATAAATTTACACTACAAAAAAAATATCAAGACAATAAGAGGGTTGTGAAATTTTGATACCGTACTTCACAGATACTCGTATATAAAATGAGAGCAAAAATAAAAGTAGAAGTAGAAGTAGAAATCTGGACTCGTATATAGAAAGAAAGAGAGCTTCTTTGTTGGAGCCTTGGAGGAGTTGAAGACTTGAAATAGACGTAGTTGAATGTTGAATTCGATACGTTCGTAATTTGTCCCTTCTATGTTGCTACTTCTTTGTTGACAAAATTTCAAAGAATTGAGATTGAATTGAGTAGTAGTAGTAGTAGAGAGAGTAAGAGAATAAAGTGTGAATTTTTTAGAGTGGTTTAACGGGTATTTATAGGGGGGGAAGAAAAACAAAAAACAAAAAACAAAAAACAAAAAAAAGGCTAAAATAGTCGTTGGTTGTTTTTTTCGCCATTAGACCTGTGGGTCGAACGGTCGACCCGTGCTGGTCGAGCGTTGGACCCATACAAACGGTTCGAAACCCACGGGTTGGCGGGCAGGTTGGGCACTGTTCACCGGGTTGACGGGCCGGGTTCGACGGGTTGGAAACCTAAATTAGATGACCCGGGTCGACCCACTTAAACTCGCGGGTTCGACTCAGACCTGAACCGTATTTTAACGGGCCGGGTTTTGGCGAGCGGGTCGCGGGCGGGTAACGGGTCAGCCTGGCCCGGTTGCCAACCCTAGGCATTCATGTCCTTTGCTTTTATCATATTGTATCCAAATCTTCTTTGGCCACATCCATTTTGAAACAAAAAAGCATATATATATATATATATATATATATATATATATATATATATATATATATATATATATATAGACACACACACACACACACACACACACACACACACACACACACACACAAATTCACACACACACACACACACACACACACACACACACACACACACACATAAATTCAAAAATCAAACAACCCATGAATCAAACAACGCCCCAACTGAAACAAAGAAGAAAGAAAAAGAAAAAAAAACACAACAATTATATGAATGCTAAAATCCAAAATGCCACATGTAACCCCCGTTTCCGTTTATACAAAATATTTTGTATTCTTGTATTTTATTTGTTTATAAATTATTTTCGTTCCTAATTGTACGAACTTTATTTTTCTTTGCTCTGTATTCTTGCATTTCAATTTCCTTATAGACTCTTTTTGTTCATTTAAATTTATTTTCTTGTACATCTCCTATTTGATTGAACCCAAGCCACATATAAATTTTTCCATTCTCTTGAACCTAATTACATTCATTTGGATATTCAGTTAGTTTGTTTAAGCTCAAATTCCTAACCCATTCTTCGATTGTACTTTCTGATTTTACGGATTGTTATTGGTACTCTTATCTCTTCTTCAATACTTGTATTCCAGTTTTTCTAAATAAATTCTGCCGTTATTTTGAACCCAGTTGCTTTCATTAGATATCTGATTATTATGTTAGAACCCTAAAATTCTAATCCATTCTTTAACGTCGTTATTTGATTACTTTTGAATTTGTTTATTCATTTGTAAACCCAAACCATATTTCATTCTACAACCTTTTTCTTGATTATATATTATTTTGTCAAAGCCCAATTTTAATCCATACTATTGCTATTATTATTTGAACTCTTTTTGAATGTGAAGCCCAACTCATCCCACAGACAAACTCCTAACTCATTCTATATTGCTATTACCTGATTATTTATTTTGTGAGACCATATCTGAGCCATACCCTAAACCTCTACCCGCAACCCATTATCAAGATCCAGGCTCAAATTTTTCCAACTACAAAACTCCACTACCCGTATTAAATCTCTACTAAATCTCTAACTAATCCTCACTAACTAATCCACTAATTACTCCTAACCAATCCCCATTAATCCTAATAACCTGGGCCCCACCTCTTCTTCTTCTTCTTCTTCTTCTTCTTCTTCTTCTTCTTCTTCTTCTTGTCCTCGAAACCCACTAAGCCTCTCCTTCTTCATCACCTTCCTGAATTCTTCAATCCACCTCAAAATAGCCCCGACTGCCTCCTCATCAATAGCAACCCCCAAGCACCTCCGCACACCTTCAACCTCCATGCAACGACAACAACCCCTGCACCCCGATGCCCTCGCGACCACCTTCACACCCGTCATCGCCTTCCTCATCCCATTTGCTCCACCTCCCCGTCAACCTGCTCCTTAACCACTGATCACCATTGCTTCTTCCTTCAACCCCGTCGATAGCCCCATGACGCTTCTCACTTCATCTTCACCTCGACCTCTTGCCATCTCCGACCTGCCATCTCCTCCACCTCGTGAGCAACCCAACCTCCTACACCATTGTCAACACCAACATTGCTGAGCTCCACTCCTGCGTCCTCCTCCTTGGCTGCACTCCTGACCAACACCACGATCGACAGCCGCTGCTCCAACTAGTCACAGCCCTGCAGCTCCTCACCTCGCCGTTGCTGCCATTAATTCCCGAAGCCCTCATCTTCACGTCGCCAACCCCCATTGATGCTGACATCAGACACAGCCAAGTCAATTGCCTCCTCCTTCGCGCCTTCCTGCTGCATCCTACCACCACTGACCTTGACTTCATCACAACTCGAACCCCCGCCATTGCTGCTCACCCGCCCTCTGCAGCTGCTGCTCCTTCTCCACACTACTGTTGATCCCTCTCCTTTGCTGCTGCTCTCCCTGACTGCGACTCCCAACGTTGCTGCCATCTTGATGTGTCTGCTGTCGTGCTGCATTTCCCAACCACCTCGACCACTGCTCCTACTACACATCGAAACCCATCACCACCCCCGACCTCACTGCACCAACCACGACCACCGCGAGCACTGCAGCACCCCGTCACTTCCCCTCCTTGCAATCACGCCTTGTTAGCCATCACCACCACCGCACACAGCAACTCCACCTTGCTGTGTTTTCTCCTCACTGTCATTCCCGAAGCTCCACCACACCGACCACCACTGCGCACTATCTCCATCCAGAACTGAACCCCCTCCATCGCTCAAGCCACTGCAGAAGCCACCACCTCCTGCGAGCCTCCTGTCAATTATCGCCATTACTGCTGCGCACCCGAACTCGACCTCCATCACCTGAGCCTCCACCTTGCTACCGCCATGCCCCTATCTCCATCTCCTCCCTCAACTGAGGTCCCTTCGTCCCGATCCCGATGCCGTTCAACCACTCCCCCGCAGCCCTCCATTCCCGACGTCGCATCACTTGTAACCCCCTATTCCAGTCATACGTATTTTATTACATAAAATTTTTGTGTTATCAATCAGTTTTTATTTCTTTTATTTTCTTTGGACTCTTTATAGGACATTATTTTATTCTTATTATAACTCAAATATTTTTTCCGATCCATTCTAAAATTTTGTGAATTTTTTCAATTGGAGTTTAAATTTAAACTCTGAATAATCCAAGTCCTAATTCTAATTCTAATCAAATTATCTAATCCAATAGCCAACCCCTCAAGCCCCAACTTCTTTTACGGCATTTAATGCCTCCTACTCTACTGCCTCCACCTCCTACTACTACCCCTCTCCATAGTGTATATATATATACATATATATATATATATATATATGACCTCCTACTCTACTGCCTCCACCTCCTCCTACTACCCCTCTCCATACTCTGTGTGTGTGTGTGTGTGTGTGTGTGTGTGTGTCTCCATAGTGTATATATATATACATATATATATATATATATATATATATATATATATATATATATATATGACCTCCTACTCTACTGCCTCCACCTCCTCCTACTACCCCTCTCCATACTGTGTGTGTGTGTGTGTGTGTGTGTGTGTGTGTGTATATAATATAGACATAAACACGCATGCAGCCCTTCATCTCCTAACCTCCATGTCTCCTTCTTATTTTCTTCTCCTCCTTTTCCGCCCCACCAAATTCCCCACATTTTCTCTCTTTTTGGCTTCTCCACTCCATATTTATATATTTATGCATGCATATACATATATATATATATATATATATGTATGCATGCAGCTCTCCCACCTTACTGTCTCTCCTTCTTCTTTTCTTCTACGAACCCTAAGCCCCTTCTCACTCTCCCCTACCTCACGTGAACCCCTATGCCACCACCTCTTGCTGCTACCTGACATCACCCCAACCACATCGCCCTTCACCACAACCCGAATCTCCATCCCGCACACCGTCGCTCAACGTCAAAGATCGTCGTCGTTGCTCTTGCTTGTTGTTATCATCGCCTTTCTCACTAGTGTGGTCGCTCTTGCTATTATTGTCGTGTTACTCACTGCCGTGCTCTGTAGACACTGTCGTTACTTCTTCCCGTGGTTCTCACCATGATCGTTATAATCATCACGTATAAGGCAAGCGTTTTCTTGAACTCTCAGCAAGTAGCCTAGTTATCGTCATATTTTCTTGTCTAGTTACTTATTCCATGCTATTGATTCAAATCTTGAACCGTTAATACACTTCAAATCTTGTTATCAAATTTCGGATAACTTTGTCCTGTCAATTTCTAGAATTTGCACTGCATATTTGACCCAGTTCCTTATACTTAATCCAAGAACCTTGTACATATGAATCATAGCCCATCGAGTTTAGAATCCAGAACATTTTACGGTTTCACAATCCGATTTATAGATAGTGAGATATCACGATTTTAGTAATGCATATTGTAATTTCCAGAACACCAAAACTGTGCACGAAACCTACTTGTCTCTTGCACGAAGAATTTGACCCACTTCCCATACTGAATCAAAGAAATTCATACATATAAATTGTATCCCTCTGAATCTGAAATCCAGAATATTTTACGGTTTCACAATTCGGTTTATAGATTGTGAGATATCACGATTTTAGTACTATCATGTTGTAAATTTCAGAACCGAAACTGTGCACAAAACATACTGTTCTGTCTCTTATACTAAAAATTAGACCATGTTCCCGATTGTGGATCTAAAAACTTTATATATGAAAATTGTAGTCCATCGAGTCTAAAATCCAGAATATCTTAAGGTTTCTCAATTCGATTTATTGATTGAATGTTATTAATATTTTTAGTACTGTGACTCCTGGATTTCTAGAACAGAACTGTGCACAAAACATCAAAACCAGTAAATGATGAATTTTTATGCATAACTTCTGTTCCTATAATGTATCGTGTGATTATGCATTGGAACCGGAAGGAAGTCTACTTTCTATAATCTCTGATGGAATCAGATTTTCTTTCATGTCGCAACGGTGAAGTAAATTTGAACGCAGATATGTGCTGCTGTATAGAAATTCACCTCTATGCTTTTGCATATAAACCCATTATTTTCCATATTTAATGAACTGAACTATAAATATTGTTCATAATTTGCACCGATATAATAGGTTGATAGATTTTCTTTATATCATGCATTTGCATTTACCACTTGATATCTTCTTAATTACGGTCATGACTCTATATCATGTATTGCATCATCTCTTGATACCTTTCCGATAACTGTCTTGATAATACTATCCCTTTTACAGATTGTACCGACTTCATATTTATGATTAATTATTATAATAGAATAACAAGGCGGGGTTATAAGGGTATGGCTTAGTAGTGGACAATATAGGGGAGTATACTCGGAAGGGGGGGTCATGTTTCCTGGAATAGTGAATCTTGATTCTTGATTCTTGATTACATGATTACATGATTCTTGATTGCATAATTTTTAATTAACTGATCCTGGGTTACTAATTGATTATACTTTGAAGTCTTGAATACACTAGTTTACAATTATTTCTTATATGATCATATTGTTCCAGTTCCTTGCTTCCATCCATATTGTTTTGTACTGTTTTTCAGTAATTGTTTTGCTACTTCTTGTTCCTTTCATATTATATCTTGCTATCTTACCATTTACTACTTGTTGCTACCTACTGTCCGAAGCTTGCTCTAACAGTACTTTCCCATTTTCTTTGAGTTAATGTTTATACAGGACAGATGATGATTTATATAAGGAGCTTGATGATCAAACTCTCTGGAAAGAATTACTACAGCTATTTCTCTACCACCTCATTGTAATAACCTGTTTAGTACATTGTTCATTTTTAGGGAATTTGACCCGAATTTCTTGTATCTCAGATATTGGTTATTGTATCCTAACATTGTTCATGTGATTATTATTGTTACCTGTATTGTTGAGCTTACTAGTATTGTACAGCTTATGGATGATATGAGTTAGTATACTTATATCATTCATTGGGCCTCAATTACGTGTATGTACTTCCGTATAGTGAGAAGCGGGCATGACAGGTTTTTAGTGGTATCAGAGCCTTGGCTCGAACCATGTTATGCTCGACAAGTATACACAGCACAGGATCACATGAACATTGATAATCATCTTTTGAACTGGAATATTAAACTTATTCGATCATTTCTTTTGAGTTCTTTCATTTCTTATTTCCATCCATCTCTTACACTCATCTTCATTCATTGATTCATTATTGGGTATAAACCCGTTCATTCTTTTCATACTCATATTCTCTTTGATTTTGTTGCTACCCATTCTTAAATTCTTCTTAATCGGCATCACATTCTCCGTTGTGTCATGTTAGTGGCTTGGAATATCGCTAACGGGAGCAGGTGTTAGCTTTTGTTCTGAAGAGGACAAGCAAAGTCCTTTGTTGATCAATAGCATGGATTTTAAAGCAGACTTCATTGTCATCAACAACGCGAGGTTTCATCTTCATCATCTTCATCGAGATTCAGCAGGATCTGTGTATTTTTTGGTACTAGCTCAGGCAAGAGAGCTAGCCATAAAGAGGCTGCGATTGAGCTTTGGCAAATTGCTGGTACAGAGGAATACCGATCTCATCTATGGAAGTGGGAGCATAGAATTGATGGGTCTTATTTCTGATGTCGTTCGTGCTGCTGGCCGAAACGTTTTAGGAATGAATCCCAAGTCGCTGATGCCAAAAGAGATTATTGGGGGAATTGTAGGAGATGATAGAGTTGTCTCTAACATGCACGAGATGAAGGCTGAGATGGCTCACGCCACTGATGCTTATATAGCCATGCCGGAGGTTACAGAACACTTGAGGAATTATTTGAGGTGATCACATAGGCTCCACTGGGGATCTACAACAAGTCGGTAGGTCTTTTAAATATTGATGGATACTACGACTCGCTTCTGTCCTTCGTAGGTTCGGCTGTGACTGAAGAGTTTATATCCAGTAAGGCCAGATGCATCATGATTTCAACTCCATCGCCCAAGGAACTACTCAGAAAATTGGAGGAGTATGTGCCAGAGCGAGATGAGCTTGTGACCCAGCTTAACTGGGATGTTGAGGTGCTTGGTAGCGATGTTCGTTGTTCAGATTCTAAGCCCGGGCATCAAATTGTTGAGTCCTCTAGTTGGGAGTGGATAATTTGTCGTGGGTTTCCTCCGTGCCTTTGTACTCTTTGTTTCTTTTTATTTAGTTGTACTCTTTATTGAAGAATACTGCACTCATTGCTTGACTATCGTACATCTTGCCTAAGAAAATTTCGAGGATGAAAATTTTCTTGTAAGGTAGGTAGGATTGTAACCCCCTATTCCAGTTGTACGTATTTTATTACGTAAAAATTTTGTGTTATCAATCAGTTTTTATTTAATTTCTTCTCTTTGGACTCTTTATCGGGCATTATTTTCTTCTTATTATAACTCAATTATTTTTTCTGATCCATTCTAAAATTTGTGAATTTTTCCATTGGAAATTAAATTTAAACTCTGACTAATCATAATTCTAATCCTAATTCTAATTCTAATCAAATTATCTAATCCAACAGCCAACCCCTCAAGCCCCAACTTCTTTTATGACATTTAACGTCTCCTACTCTACTGCCTCCACCTCCTCCTACTACCTCTCTCCATTGTGTGTGTGTGTGTGTGTGTATATATATAAAGACATAAATACACATGCAGCTCTTCATCTCCTAACCTCCTTGTCTCCTTATTTTCTTCTCCTCCTTTTCCACCCGCCCAACTTCCCCACATTTTCTCTCTTTTTGGCTTCCCCACTCCATATATATATATATATATATATATATATATATATATATATATATATATATATATATATATATATATATACCCACATCACCCCGACCACATCGCCAATTAAATCTATATATATATATATATATATATATATATATATATATATATAGATTTAATTGGCGATGTGGTCGGGGTGATGTGGGTATATATATGACCACATCGCCAATTAAATCTATATATATATATATATATATATATATATATATATATATATATATAGATTTAATTGGCGATGTGGTCGGGGTGATGTGGGTATATATATATATATAGATGTGGGTATATATATATATATATATATATATATATATATATATATATATATATATATATATATATATATATATATATATATATATATATATATATATATATATATATATAGATTTAATTGGCGATGTGGTCGGGGTGATGTGGGTATATATATATATATAGATGTGGGTATATATATATATATATATATATATATATATATATATATATATATATATATATATATATATATATATATATATATATATATATATATATATATATATATATATATCCCATATAGAGTTCCTATATATATATAATTAATTGGAAGAGATGCCCTATAGAGTTCCTATGAGGGGGTTATATATAGAAATTAATTGGATGAGGGGGGCCACAGAAGCAACAGATAAGGCATTGCCTGTTGTTGCACTTAATGACGTGATCAACGTCAGTGGGGCCCGCCTGTTACCTGCAGCAGCTGGAGAAACCAGTTGGTTGAAGATGCTACTTGGGAATCCGAGGAGAAGATGTTGAAGGATCATCCTGAGCTCTTTGCTTGATTTGTATCTTCTTTTCTTTTCTTTTCTTCTTGTTGTGTTCTGTTTTCTCACTCTTTAAACGTAGTTCCAGGGACGGAACTATTCTAAGGAGGGAGTGTTGTAACAACCTAAAATTTTATTTATAAATAATTGAGAAATTGTTGATTTTACGTGTTGTGCACGTACAAATTCTTGAACATTTTTCCTTATAAATTATCTCTTTTATAACATGAACAAACAATCATTTTTTAATCTTTCACCTTATTTTCCAAAAGCCTATTTTAAAAGCCTAGGCCTATTTTTCTAATTTAGCCCATCCTAATTAATTAAGTGTTTTATTCATAACCCATGGGTCTAAAAGCCCATTAATTTGAAGCTCACGAATTAAATTACCTTTTAATTATTATAACATGTACTGTAGATACATTTAGTAGACAATAAATTAACTAATCTTGTACAACTTATTAATAGGGGTACTAGATGAGACACGTGCATTGCACTAGCATGTGTCTAGTTGTGTATGGGGGTGTGGCCGGATGGAGCAAGGAGAGATGGATAGAGTGGAGTTGTGGATTGAGGTGGTTATGTGATCATGGGTAGTTGCTACAACTCTCTAACTCATCCTAGCCTTTGATCTCTAACCATTTGATTTAATCCTAGCCATCTATTCTCATCCTAAAAATATATAAATACCCCCTAGTTCTTCTCATTTAGTACACTAGAAAATTTATTAAGAAATAAAAGATTAGAGTGAGAAAAAGATTGAGAACTTTAGTGGGTAAAAGATTGAGTGTTTTGTGTGTGTGTGTGTGTTCACCCCAAGGAGAGACCGGCCTACATCAAAGCACAATAAGAGAAAGAGCTCGGGTTCCATACAAGCAAGGAGGAGGAGGCGTGTTGGTGGCACAATCTAGGAGGATAAGGCTATATTCGTGCATTCTAGGAGATTTCTAGGAGCTTTCTATTCGTTTTTCTCCAATATGTGGGTGATTTCTCATACTTCTACTTTAGACATCATGCTAGGATTTTGGTTGATAAAAATTGCTAAGAAAAAACTAAGTAGATTGGCCCATGTTTGTGTATATAGAGAAAAATTGTAAATAAAATAAATGCTTGGTGAATTGACTTGCTAGTTGATACAATTGTGATTTCCATGCTATAATTGATGGTATTTCCATGAAACATATGTTTGAGCCATGCTAAATTGAGAAAATTGTGCTTATGTAATGATTAGTTAATTAACTGAACCATTGAAGTTGTATTCTCTAGATTAAGGTAACACTAGTGTAATAAAGGAGAACTTTGTTCTAGAAATGTTGGTAGGAATAAAAGAAAATATGAAAGACAGTCTTTTGTGATAATGGTAGTGCTAAATTGTTGAATTTAAATGTCGAAAATATATTCATGATCTACTTTAAATTGCAACCTGGCGCAATCGACGGTCGACCGAGCTAGAGTTGACAGTCGACTGTCAGGCAATAAATTTTGGATTTTAGTTTGCAGAACAGTCGACCGGCTGTGTTTTAACAGTCGACTGTCACGGTCCTGACTTTTGGTTCTCGAGTTTTAAATCCTCACAGAACAGTCAATTGGCCTATCCCAATAGTCGACTATTATGGGTTTCGGCTGATGAAATATTTCAAAGAAAATAGTTCTCAAAAATTGAGGGAAAAAATGTTAGATTTATTCAAAAATTTCTAGACTTCATGAAAATTGTTTCTTTCATTTTGACCTATTATAACGAGAATTTGAGACATTTTGCAAGAAAGAACTTGTTATAAATTATTAAATTGTCTTTAGATAAGAAAAATAAATGTATTGTTTAAAAGAGTTTCGAAATGAGATTTGGTAATGGAAAAATTGAAAGTATGAATCTTGGATTTAGTATTGATAAAATGAGAATAAGAAAATTATGTGAAAAGAATGAATTATGAATGTGAGCAAGTTGGAAAATGTGTTTATTGTTATGCATGAAATTGTACATGAAAGTAAAATCAAATGTCATAATGAATTATGAAAAATCTTATATGAATACACAAATGCTATGAACATGAAATGGAATTGAAAGGTAGAAGGTAGGTAAGCCTTATACCGGCATTGAAAGAATATTTTTGAGATGAGGTATTGAAAAGAGAAGACCAAGTTTGGGTCATATTGTTGAATTGATGATTAAGACCGGTATAGAGGGAATGTTGACTCCAGGGTATTGATTTTAATCATGATTCAATAACTAAGGATTAGATACATAGTGAAGATGTGATGAAAGTAAGAGAAAAACACGAGTATGGGGGCCTCGGAGCTACGGCATGAGAGTATTCACAGGCTTTCTACATGATGTGTCATGTCATGACGTGGATATGTCTCCAGGAGTCCGTACCGCAGGTGACGCTTGTGGGGTATTTGGTGACTGCGGGTGGTGTCATGTCCCATGACAGAGGCTAAATTGTCCATAGGTTCTACACGATGCGTCGTGTCATGACGTGGGATTCCCCTCCAAGCTGTCTGGACATGAGCTCGTAACTCATAGAACATCTAGGATACTTACCGTAGTTACCGTAATAGTTTAAGTCATGGCGAGGGATTGAACCCTACAAGATGAAGAACGATTAAGGGTTTGCCCTCGGACCTATGTAGTATGGGATGCATAGAATCCGAACAAGTGCCCATTAGTGTCATGTAACATAAATAATTTTATTAAGGACTAAGTGCACATTCACACACGACATCAATAGGATAGTTCCCGTAGCTTTGTTTGTGACAAGTGTATGCTTTCTAAGTAAAAGAAATTGATATATTATATCCTTGCGCCAGTTGAATGAATTGACGTGCCCACAATTTCTTTGCAGGATAAAAGTGCATGAAAAAGACTAAGGAAGAATTGATGCTTAAAGAATTATTCAAGTGTTGTTGTATTTCATTCATGTAATTGTTGTAACTTTGCTTCCGCTGTTTAAAAATGTAACTCTGATGTAATAAAGTTTTAAATTCCTTGTAACACCCCGAATTCCAAATAAAACTGAATTCGAAGTTCCACGGGATCTTTACACTTCTCTTCGTACAATTTTACAAGGAATTTAAAACTTTATTACATCAGAGTTACATTTTTAAACAGCGGAAGCAAAGTTACAACAATTACATGAATGAAATACAACAACACTTGAATAATTCTTTAAGCATCAATTCTTCCTTAGTCTTATATATATATATATATATATATATATATATATATATATATATATAATTGGAAGAAATGCCCTATAGAGTTCCTATGTGGGGTTATATATAGAAATTAATTGGATGAGGGGGGCCCACGGAAGCAACAGATGGGGCATTGCCTGTTGTTGCTCTTGATGGCGTGATCGATGTTAGTAGGGCTTGCCCGTTGGCTGTAGCAATTGCTGCTGCCCACGTGGGTGGTGGGGCCCAGGTGATAGAAGGGGGCAAACTGCTGCCACGTGGCAGTGGGCCCCGGGGTTTTTACTTCGGTTGTGTGCTTTCCGAAAGAGAAAAGACAGCAGAGTGGTTGAATTTGTCCCACATCGAGATTTTGCAAAAATTAATTAAATATATATATGATTGCCTAGGATTGAAGGTCACCAACAAGCTATAACACCTTTTATAAGGCAGTCTGTGGTGGACAGTTATTTGCTAAAATTGCTGATTGGGGCCAGGGTGTTACACCGTCGCTCATCACCAAATATCGCTGTCATTGCTCTTGATTGTTGTTGTTATCATTGCCTTGCTCGCTTGTGTGGCAGCTCTTGCAAGTATCATCGTGTTACTCGCTGTCATGCTTAGTAGCCACCGTTGCTACTTCTTCCCGTGGTTCTCACCACGATCGTTATAATCATCACGTGTAAGACAAACGTTTTCTTAAACTCTCAGCAAGTAGCCTAGTTATCGTCATATTTTCTTATCTAGTTACTTATTCCATGCTATTGATTCAAATCTTGAACAGTTAATACACTTCGAATCATGTTATCGAATATCGTATAACTCTATCCTATCAATTTCCAGAATTTGCACTTCATATTTGACCCAGTTCCGGATGCTGAATCCAAGAAACTTGTACATATGAATCATAGATTATCGAGTTTAGAATCCAGAATATTTTACAGTTTCACAATCCGATTTATAGATTATGAGATATCACAATTTTAATACTGTCATATTGTAATTTTCGAGACACCGAAACTGTGCATGAAACCTATTGTCCTGTCTCTTGCACGGAGAATTTGACCCAGTTTCCGATACTGAATCTAAGAACTTCGTAGATATGAAATGTATCCTTCTGAGTCTAGAATCCGGAACATTCTACGGTTTTCCAATCCAATTTATAGATTGTGAGATATCACAATTTTAGTGCTGTCATGTTGTAAATTTCAGAACCGAAACTGTGCACGAAACCTACTGTTCTGTCTCTGGTATGAGAATTAAACCATGTTCCCGATATTGGATCTAAGAACCTTACACATAAAAATCATAGCCCATCGAGTCATCGAGTCTAGAATCTAGAATATCTCAAGGTTTCTCAATCTGATTTATATAATGTAAGTTATTAATATTTTAGTACTATAACTCCTGGATTTTCAGAACAGAACTGTGCACGAAACATCGAAGCTAGCAAATAATGAATTTTTATGCATAACTTCTGTCCCTTGAATGTATCGTGTGATTATGCGTTGGAACCGGAAGGGAGTCTACTTTCTAGAATCTTAGGCGGAATCAGATTTGCTTTCCTGTAGCAACGGTAAGTGAATTTGAACGCATATAGGTGCTGCTGTCTAGAAATTCATCTCTATGTTTTTGCATATAAACCCGTTATTTTTCATATTTAATGAACTGAACTATAAATGTTGTTCATAATTTGTACCGATATAATAGGTTCATAGATTTTCTTTATATCATGCATCGCATCTATCACGTGATACATTTTTATTATCGTCATGACTCTATATCATGTATTGCATCATCTCTTGATACCTTCCTGAGAACTGTCTTGATAATACTATCCTTTTTACAGATTGTACCGACTACATGTTCATGATTAGTTATTGTAAAAGAATAACAAGCCGGGGTTATAAGGGTACGACTTAGTAGTGGACAATATAGGAGAGTATACTCGGAAGGAAGCCCGTGTTTCCCGAAATAGTGAATCTTGATTCTTGATTCTTGATTACATGATTCTTGATTACATGTCTTGATACTATCAATGGAAGACCCGAGTACATAATCCTATAGAATTCATTACCTAAGTCTAAACGTCACATGATTAATATGCACCCGAACTTATGGTATGAGACACATGATTGCGTGCATTAGATAAGTTAATAAAAATGATAGATCCGAGATTGACACTAAGCATGATTCTTGATTCTTGATTACATGATTCTCGATTATTTATTACATGGTTCTTAATTCTTGATTACATGATTCTTAATTCTTGATTACATGATTACATGATTCTTGATTGCATGATTATTGATTAACTGATCCTGGGTTACCAATTGATTATACTTTGAAGTCTTGAATACACTAGTTTACAATTGTTTCTTACATGATCATATTGTTCCAGTTCCTTGCTTTCTTACATATTGTCTTGTACTGTTTTTCAGTAATTGCACTGCTACTTCTTGTACTTCTATATTATATCTTGTTATCTTACCATTTTACTACTTATTGCTACCTGCTGTCTGAAGCTTGCTCTAATGGGTACTTTCCCATTTTTCTTTGAGTTAATATTTATACAGTTAAGATGATGATTTACAGAAGGAACTCTATTATCAGACTCTGTAGACGGAATTACTACAACTATTTCTCTACCACCTCATTGTAATAACCTGTTTAGTACATTGTTAATTCTCGGGTAATGTGACCCGAATTTCTTGTATCTCAGATATTGGTTATTGATCCTAGCCTTGTTCATATGATTATTATTGTTACCCGTGTTGTTGAGCTTACTGGTATTGTACAGCTTATGGATGATATGAGTTGGTATACTTATATCCTTCACTGGGCTTCAATTGTGTGTCTGTACTTCCGTATAGTGGGAAGCGGGGCGTGACATCACTGTTGATTGATGACATTTTTGTTGCTGACATCGTCCTGCTGCATCTCACTGTCGTGGCTTCTATGGTCGTCGTTGTTACCGTTCTCCCTGTCGTTTGTGCCAATGGTGCTGTCGTTCTTGTTGCCGCTGCCGTGAATTGCTGCTTCGTTGCTTCTTCCTTCCTTCGTTAGTTTTCGGTGCATTCGAAATCTTCACTAAAATGGTAAGCATCCCTTGTACACATTTTATTGTTCGTGTGCAAGTATTTTCCTTGACGTCCGGCAAGTAGTTATTCATTTGAATGTCGTATTTAATTGAATTTCATTACTGATTCATTATTTTCCATATCATACAATGTTATTGATTCATAGTCTTCTTATCGTGTCATTGTTATTGATTATATTTTGAACCGTTCCTTTATCATATTATTGGACATTCAACTTTACTGCCTTATAAATTTCTAAACCTTGTACTGAGGTTTCGACCCGGTTTTCAACACTAAAACTTAGAACTTTGTACATAGAAATTACAGCACACTGAGTCTTGAACCCGGAACATCTTACGGATTCTCAATCCGATTTATAGATTGAAAGTTATTGACTTTTAGTACTGTCATGTTATAATTTTCAAAACCAAGACTGTGCACGAAACCTGTAAAGAATTGGTTGATCAAGCTAGCTGCTGTAATTATAATATATCATGTGAGTATGCGTTGGAACCCTCAGAGAGTCTATTTTCTAGAATCTTTGATGGAATCAGATTTGCATTTCCATAGCAGCAGGAAAGTGATTTTGAGTACCAATAGGTGCTGCTGTCCAGAGCTTGTATTGTTTCGTTTTTGCATATAAACTAGTTATTTTTCAGATTTAATGAATTGAACTATGTATATTTCATGTATTGCATAGCCTTGATATCTTCTTGATATTGTATTGATACTATCGCTCGCATCGATTGTACCCATTGCATAATTCTAAACACTCATTTCATCGGTTACATATTAATGAATCATGTTAATAAAATAATAACAAACCGTGGTAATAAGGGTTGACTTGGTAGTGAAAAATTGGAGACTGTGTTCGGATGAAGGGCTCGTGTTTTCCTATATTGTTATTGTTATCGTGTATCGCATCGTGGATAAATTCTCGTTATTGATCGTGATTGTGGATTCTCGTTATTGGTTATCGTTGTCGATTACATGATCTGTAGAGTTTACCACTATAGTCTAAATATTTACTTGATTGTATGCACCGAACCTGTGGTATGGGACATAGAATTACGTGAGTTAGGTTAATAAAAGTTTGATAGCTAGACCTAAAGATTGATATTATTGATTTATTGATTATTGATTATTGTTCATCGACTATTGATTTATTGATTATTGATTACTGGTCATCGACTATTGATTTATTGACTATTGATTATTGTTCATTGACTATCGTTTATTGATTGTTGACTACCGACTATTGGCCTTATTGGTTATTGTTTATCGACCATTGTTTATCAAACTTTGATTATTGACCAATGCATCACTGGCTATCGAATATTGATTCTATTATTGACCATCGTTTATCGATTATTATTTTACTGATTATTGAATGTTATTTATCGGCCACTGTACAATTGATTATTGACTTTTATCTTGTTATCGTTTATCATTTATTGACCTCTAATATCGTCCCAGTTTCTTGTTCATTATTATATTGTACCATATTGTTTCACTGTCTTGTCGCCCGAAGCTTGCTCTAACAGGTACTCTCTATCTTTCTTTCGAGTTATTGTTTATACTGTTACAAATGATGAGATACTGAAGGAACTTGACGTACTGCTATTGCATTGTGTATTCTCGACATTTTGTAAGTTCTTGTATCTCAGATATTGGTTATTGCATTATATTCTTGTTCTTGTGATTATTATTATATTGTTGAGCTTACTGGTATTGTACAGCTTATGAATGATATGAGTTGGTATACTTATATCATTCGATGGGCTTCAGTTACGTGCCTGTATTTTTCATATAACGCGAAGCGGCGTGTGACACCACATGTCCGACCCACCTCCACAAAAGTATAGATAATACTATCATAGATAATAATTCTAATAGAATAAGCGCTTATAACTTAAATTATTAACCAAATTTTTATTATATGAACATTATCTTGGATCTTCCTCATCTCAGCCGCCTCGGCCTAGAATTTCTCCTCCACTTCACGATATATTGAACCACACAAATATAAATGATAAATATGTATTTGTAGTTAGAATTAAGATTCAATGTTAAACATTTCAGTTCAACAACTTAGCAACGTCCACCTTCTTTTTCTTTTAGCCCTCATATCATTTTCAATGATGGAAGCCGGGCCACTTAGTCTAGTTTCTTTCTTATTAGCAAATTAGCTACCCTTTTTGGATTGAAAAAAACCAGGGTAACTTGATAATATTGTAGTTAAAATACAACGAGTTCTATGTTGTCAAATTACATGTTCGCAGGATTGCAAACTTCATTGCGCTTCTTTCAGAGCATGTGTGAGATACAATAGTGCCCTCGAAGGGATGTAGATCACTCAAGATCCGGTTTGTAGACAACCTCATTGCAATCTTGAAGTAAACTGTGAGCTTCTCATATATTAAGTTTGCTTTATATTTGAGTAAATTATATATTATGTCTCATTATACTAAACAAAATTTACGGTGAAAGAAATATATTGTCAAGAAAGTATTGTTATGGCCTAAACACCTTATTCCTATCAGTTCGAAACTTACCTAAAGCTCCGTAAAATCCATCAAACAACATGCAACCTTCATCTTAGCGATTGAGCGTGACTATTTTTATTTGCTCATGAAGAATGTTTGACAACTCCTTACGCCTTACATATTGAAAATGAGTACTAAAATAAATATTAGATTTATCGACTCATTGGCATAAACAAGCTTTGTATGTTGATAGGATCTCCTTCACATTAAGGGTCATAGGTTGGAAGACCTCACTGAAAATCGCACGCCACCTCAACCCGAAAAAATCGTTGCTCCGGCTAATCATCGCGCTCCATGTCCTCCCGACAAATGGTAGCTCCTACGATGCTGGATTCCTCTCCTTAGACGGCAAGCACGTCGGCGCCCGAGTCGTCGCTCCAAGACGTACGTGGGTCACGGGTCTTTAAACTGCCCTACACAAATCTCACATAAACAGATTTGAATCTGAGGGTCTCTAACTCAACCAAGTGACCCTAAGTAACTTAAACACAAGCATGTCCTAGATTGAGACTTCAAAAGTTGTCAACAATCAACTCCAATCTTAACAACAACACACATGTATCTTAGCTCACTACAAGTGACTAAGAATCACTAGTGACATGTCAAAAATGTCACAACTTAGCCTAAGGGCATTCACACAAGCATCTAGGCTCAGTATAACCTAGAATTGTCATTCACAACTCTCAAAGAGTCAAAGCAAGCTAATTACATCAATGTTATATCAAACATAAATTACTGGTTCGGGTCTGACATAACTAGTGCACTAACACAATGTTTGGTTGGAGGGGAATGGAGGGGAGGGGAGGGTAGGGTTTTTTTTAAACATTTCTTGTTTGGTTCATTTTTTAGGAGGGGAAGGGAGGGGAATGAAGGGGTGCAGAATCCCTCCTGAGCCAATTTTGGCTCCCTTCCGAAATTGGGGGGATTTGGAGAGGAGGAAAACTGGGTCTAAGTGATTGGACTAAATTGCCCTTTTTATATCAAAGTCCCTAATCTAAACCTAAAAGCAAATCCCTAATCTCTCTTTCTCCTCCTCACCCTCCCGCTCATCCTCTCACCATCGAGCTCCCGCTCATCCTCTCACCATCGAGCTCCCGCTCATCCTCTCACCGTCGATCGTCACCCTCATCTTCTCACCATCGAGCCTCACCCTCCTGCTCATCCTCTCACCGTCGAGCCTCACCCTCTCGCTCATCCCCTCTCGTCTCCGTCCATCGAACCACCGTCCCGTCGTCATTACCAACATACAGGAATCAGAGTTGTCATTGCCAACTAAGATTATGATTAACATTAATCTTCTCTTTAAATCATACCCTAATCTTTTTAAATTTAAATCATTCATATATATTAAGTCATCAGTTTTTATTTTTAGAAATCATCACCACTTGTAAGTTTTATTTGCCTTCATTATTAATCTAAAGGAGAAATCAATGTAATTATTCACTGAAATAAATCACTACTGTCTGTGATGGTTGCGATTGTACTATCTTAAAAAGAAAAAGAAAAAAGACCTTATTTGCTATGTCGTAAAGACCATGATCTTTAGTGGTCGCTTCACTTTGCAGAGTGGACAAAATTTGATTTTTGTATTTACTGAGGATGATTTGTTGTTTATGAATGTAATATTGCATGAAGGAGATAGAAAAAAGGATTGAGTAATAACAAGATTAGATCTAATTACAAGAATAAACAGATCATATTTAATTGTTCTACCTTTAATTATATATTTAATTTGTTCACAAGGAGAAAAAAGAAATTTGACTTGATCAGGTATGTATGAGATCATTATACTTAAGGGTTTCGAAAATATGGCTTTTGTTTTTATACACAAGCATGTAGCCTTTTCTGGATTTCTTTTCTAAATTTTTAACTATATATGGTGCATGTTTTGTTGATCTCAGTGACTATTTTTCCATCAGACAAAATTGGCTTAATCTGTTTAATTTGTGGAATGCGAAGGAACAGAAACAAGGAAATCAATTGAAAAAAGAAAAGAAAAAAAAATCAACTCAGAAAATAATGAATCTGCATAAAGATGTTAGCAAAAATTTCATATCTCCATTGGATTCTTGTGCTTAAAGAAGCATTCAACAACGACAACCAAGAGAAAATAATTGATTGGTTTTGTTCGATTATAGACAGAATTAGAAACAGTAATGCATAGGCTCTGCTGAAATGTAATAGGGTATAAAAGTAATTTAAATATAAAATCCCTTCCCTCCCAATGTGAACCAAACAAGAAGATAATTATTTTCCGTCCCCTCCCCTCCCATCCTTTGAACCAAACAGAGTCTTGATTAAAATCCCTCTCCTCCCTTTCCCTCCCCTACCCTCCCCTCCATTAAAATCCTCCCCTCCCCTCCCCTCCCCTCCCCTCATTTGAACCAAACAGAGCCTAAATAAATCATATAAAATCAAATACATAACCAAATCATGATTTCTTGGGCTCTCTAGAAAGCCCTATATGTGCACTACAATTTCTTAGTTGAATATTTTTACTGATTTATGGGTTAACATGCTCGAATTTAAGCTTGTTTAACATGCAGAAAAATCATTTCCAGAACAAAGCACTTTGTGTACAGTGTTAGAGAAAATTTTCTTATATATCAAATGTTACTGGATTGACATGAAATTTAAGATTCAAACACATAACATACATTCACAACACATATCCAAAATTCATGTCTTTTCATCAAGTAGATCTTAACTTATGCCTTTTTTATTATCACCCAAAACAGAGCATTCAACAGCAGCAGTTCTGTTTATCATATTGACTAGCTGAGTTTACATGATTTATTTACCATAGCTATAGTGGTCCAAAATTCATGAAATTTGAAACTTAAGCTCTAGACAGATAATAGAACAACATAAATTAATTTCAAGTCATTCCCAGAATACACTGTGAGTTCCAAGTATTTTAATCTACAATAGTAACATGCTGCAAAATCTATTCTGTTTTTTACCAACATGCAAGTTTGTATTTTTATTAATTAGTAGGAAAAATCATAAAAATCTAGAAAAATTATTGAAGGTGTACGACACATATATGATTATCCCATAAACATTTCAGACCAAAAAATCAAGCAGTATTCATGATATTAACTTCGTACTCAGGCAAAAATTCTACTTTTAACAGTGTTACTGTTTGGTTTCTTTTAGCATGAATCTAGCCTTTAGACTCCTAATCTTTTGCATGCATTCAGTTTTAGACATCATAAGAGCATATCTAGTCGTTGGCTAAATATCAAAAAAATGGATAATTTGGCCAAAAAGTAGCTGCAGTCGTTGGCCAAATATCCATTTTTTGGATATCTGTGAATAGTAGTTGGCCATATTTGAGAGAAGAAATGAGTATATGGATAATATGGCAATCGGAAGATGATGTGTCATCCGTTCAAAAATTTCTCTCTCGCACGAAAGATGATGTGTCGTCCTTCATTTTTTTTTAATTGAGCTCGGACGGGATATCATATCCCGTCCGGCTCAAAAGTCCATTTTGATGTCAAAAATCTCCCGTCCAACTCATTCTTTGGCTTTAATTTTCTATACATTGGGCCTATAGATAAACGATGGGCCCATATTAGAATTTAATATACTTTTTAATTAAAGTTTATCATTTATTTAAGATTAAATATAATTAAATTAACATTTAATTAAGAATCTTAACCAAAACCCATTTTTTGGGTTTAAACGACTACAGACAATCTCCAAAATTTCTAAATCTATATGCCAAATACCCATATTTTGGCTATGAATGACTACAGGTGCTCTAAACGAGTTAAAACTACAATCCAACCATTTCTCAACTATTTAAAACAATCATGAGGTCAGAATCACCCACTTTTGCTTGTAGTTTGATCTCCTTCAAGCTTTTTTGCTCCTTGGTCTTTCTCCTTGCCTTCACTTGAGCTCCTTACTTCTCCTCCTTGCTTTGGATCCTTGTTCTCCTTCTCCTTGGCTTCAATTTTTAGTATGGATTTGTTTGGGGGTGAGAATGGGAGTAGGAGGAATTTTTCCCAAACTGCCGTACTTTTTTTTAAATTCCCAAAATGCCCTACTCGCTTTCTGAAAAAGCGAGTTTGGGTAAAACCCCATCGCTTTTTCAGAATCCGAGTCTTAGGTTTTGGTTTTGCACCTGCCTACACTCGCTTTCTCAAAAAGTGAGGGGATTTATCCCACACTCGCTTTTTGAAAAAGCGAGTGTCGATTGGTTCTTTTTAGCCCCCATGCTCGAAATTAGATCTCACCGTCTCTTTCACTCTCTATCTTCCTCCTCCTCTTCTAACCCCGAAATCCTAACCCATCTCTCATCTCATTTTTGTCCAATAACCACAAAAATTCGTCGATTAACCCATAAAATCGCTCTGAAAACCCTAAACCCATCTTCCGAAAGATCCAAATTTTGGAATTTTGATAAACTTGAAGAGGATAGTAACTTCAACTCTTCTATCCAATTATCTACGGCTATATCCTTTCGAATAAGCTTGTGAAGGTATGATGCATATCGGCCTATTATTTTGTACATTTTCATAGGTTTTGTTTTTTGGTAGATAATAACTCGTATATTCGTATAAATATACGTAGGTATGGATTACGATATTCCTATTTAGTTATACTTTGGTGGTGAAATAATTCGTGATCCAAAGATTGGTTGTTGTTATAGTGCGGTGGATCCTGAAATAGTTTGGGCACCTCGTACCATTACATTCGCAGAATTAGTTGAGAAAAATTATGAAGTTACTAATTGGGATAGAGATCAATGGAATGTGAAAATTTTAGCTCGATATGCAGCAGGAAGAGGAGATGGTCATTATTTTATGAAAGTGCCTGTTTCTACTGATAGTGCTATGAAGTCAATGATTGCTAGGACACTTGATTCAATTGTACTTGGTCTGCACTAGAGTTATATATTTAGCAAATCCAAATTTTGAATGCTCTGCCACATGATATTCCTAGTTCAAGCTTCGTATGGGTAGTACCGACACAGCAGATGAGGTCTAATCCCGTTCAAACTTCACAAGCAATCCCACTGTCCCCACAACAAGAAGACACCTTCACAAATACAATGAACCTGGATTCTACAGAAGTTGAGTTGCCACGTCAACCTAGTCCGGTTCATGACTATGTTCCAAATGACACTTTATTTTAATTATTTCAAAATGCTACCATTAACAACGACTTATTAGACGGTGATGAAGAAGAGAAAGAAACAAACGAATAAGTTGATGATAGTGTAGAAAATGATGATGGGGACGAAGATGATGATGTAGAAAATGTAAATCCTACTAACAGCAGTTCTAATGAAGTGAGAGCTACTAATAGCTATGCCAATGTTAACACTCATGTTACTGAGGAGATAACAGAAGGTGCTAGATTACATCAAGTTCCACAAGAGTCGTCTGGTTCATCCAATGTAGACAAATTGTACATTGTACAGGAGTTTGTAAGTAAAGAGTCGATTCAGCAGGCTGTGAAGCTATATTCTATTAAGAAACATCGTGAATTCGTCACATTGAAATCTCCACCGTCACTGTACACTATTAAATGTAAAATAGCACCTAGAAAATGTACAATTGAGGAAATGGTGCAAAGTCCCTCAGTAGTAAGTGATGGTGGATGCCCTTGGAGATTACGAGCAATTGTTCCAAAAGGCCGGACAAATTTCGTGGTGAAGAATATAGTTGGGCTTCATACTTGTGCGAATCCCATGTTGAATTAGGACCACTGTAAAGTTGATTCTAACCTTGTTTGCTTGATTGTGAGTATGGTGAAGTCTGAGATAGGTTTAACACCACGGGCCATTATTGAGATAGTGAAAGTACAATTTAATTATCAGATTTCATATAAGAAAGCTTGGATTGCAAAACAAAAGGCAATTGAGAGGTTGTTCGGTACCTTCGAAGAAGCATATACGAAGTTGTCTTTTCTACTATCAGCAATACAAGCAGCAAATCCAGGAACCGTTGTCCATTGGGATAAATATCAGTCTATTCCTAGCGAGGAAACATTCAAGGGGGGTATTTTGGGTATTTGGTCCTTCGATTGAAGGTTTCAAGTCTTGCAGACCTGTTATTAGTGTTGATGGAACTCACTTGTGCCGTAAGTATAAGGGCTATTTGTTAATTGTTGTTTTCCCGGATGCGAATGATTGCTTATTTCCATTTGCATTTGCATTAGTTGATGGGAGAGTATAAATACGTGGAAATGGTTCATGAGTTGCATTCGGTATTTTGTCACCGATCGTACTGAGTTGTGTGTTATCTCTGATCGTCATGCTGGTATTTTATCTGCTATGGAATTGCAAAATGGAGCTTGGAACGAACCTAATGCATATCATCGTTATTGTATGCGTCATTTCGCTATAAGTTTCTTCAGTAAATTTGGTAGCAAGGCATTACGGAAAAATGCCAAAATTATAGCATGTCAAAACCAACCCAAAAAGTTCAGGACCAAACTCGCTGAACTGGAAACCATCAATGTCGAGGCGAATAATTGGTTGAAAGAGAAATCGATTGAGAAATGGGCACTTTATGCAGATGAAGGTCGAAGATACGGCATAATGACTACGAACCTATCAGAAGTCTTCAATTCAGTCTTGAAAGGTGTCCGTAGTTTACCGGTAACTACAATTGTGGAGATGATCTTTATCGTCTAAACTCTTACTTTACTACTAGTCGACAGGAAGCTAATAAGCTTTTATCTGAAGGGAAGGTTTTTGCTCGAAGAGTACATGAATTAATCGATAGTCAGCGTGAGAGAGCAAACCGATATGAGGTTACAATGTTTCATCATCAACCTGAAGTTTTTTCCGTCAAAACGGGTCTACGCATGGTAAGTGGAGAAAGGAAGGGTGTGAACTTGCACACTGTTAACTTGGGTACCAAAATATGCACATGTATGAAATTTCTACTATATCATATTCCATGTACTCATGTATTGGCAGCTTGTGCATATCGTGCAATCGATCACATGCCTTTTGTTGATAAATTTTACCTTATTACTTCATTAGCACAAATATGGGCTCCTCTCTTTCATCCTACTATAGATCCAGCATATTGGCCTACTTTTGACGGACCACGACTCGTACCTGATGCTAGTTTGCAACGTTCAAGGAAAGGTAGGCCTAGATCTACGAGAATTCGCAACGACATGGATGTGAGAGATAAGTCTAGCAGGGGTACGGGAATGAAATGTTCGAAATGTGGGTTGCATGGACACAATAAGCAGCGGTGTATTAATAAAGGATCTCAAAACATTTAATTGTACTATGTAATTGTACTATGTAATTTGGACTTTGTAATTGTACTAATTCGTATGAGTTTAATTTTGAAGAAGCGTGAATCTTCATTTGTTATGTATGAGTTTGATTGTTGCGTGTTGAGAATTGGTTATGTATGATTTGGTTGGAGAGTATTGTAAGCAAATATGAAGATGTCATTTTTTAAGCCTACACTCGCTTTTTCGGAAAGCGAGTCTAATAAAGAGCTCCTCGCTTTCTGAGAAAGCGAGTCCTGATCATGTATGTATTTTACAAGCAGATCCAAGACTAGCTTTCTGCAGCTGATCTCTGGAAAACACTCTACTTCACAGTCGCTTTTCGAAAAACTGATGTAGTTTTAACTACACTCGCTTTCTCAGAAAGCGAGTCTTATGTCTGATTGTTAAAAAACATACAGGCTCTAGACTCGCTTTCTCAGGAAGCGAGTCTAGTATAAAACTCATCGGTTTTTCGAAAAGCGACTGTGGAATAGAGTGTTTTCGAGAGATCAGCTTGATCTCTGGAAAACACTCTACTCCACAGTCGCTTTTCCAAAAAACGATGTAGTTTTAACTACACTCGCTTTCTAAGAAAGCGAGTCTTGGGTCTGCTTGTAAAATACATACAGGCTCAAGACTCGCTTTCTCAGAAAGCGAGGAGCTGAAGACTAGACTCGGTTTCTGAAAAAGCGAGTCTAGGCCTAATAAAATACAACTTCAATGTACAAATGCAGTTGCCCCATATACAAAACTTTCAACAAATTCAAAACATGATACCAATTTTCTCAATCACACAAACAATCTCAACCTTGCCAATTCTCAACTCGCAACAATCTCAACTCGCCATTTTCAACTTCACCATATCTCAAAACATGATACAAATGTAGTTGCCCCATATTCAATTTCACCAATTAACAACTTACAACATTCTCAATCACACAAACATTGACAGCTTTAACAAAATGAAACATTCACACCCTCACACACCCCATACGAAATTGCATTACTTCATACATGTAACATTACAAAACATTAGAAAACAAATTCACGACAATGAAAGAAACTTTCTTCCTATGAACTAATGCAAACATTACATAATTAATACCAAATAAGCTTTACGGATTGGGGGTGAAGAAGGTGGGAGGTCTCCTTTGCCTTTTACCCTGTTGTGTGTCACACCGGACATCGGAATTGGATCCTCTTTTTGTTGTTGTGTCCCCTCAACTTGTATCTTATCCCCTTCATCTTCTTCTTCTGAATCGTTTCTAGGACGAGGTGGGGGTCTGTGGACCACTTTCTTCCTACGAACACAACGAGCACTGGTTCGATGGGTAGGAGTAGTAAGTATAGCATCTAAGGTTGCTCCCTCACCCACAGCATCAGCTTGTGCACGACACGACGTCATCATCTCGCGTGCAAAATCCTTCACCGGTGACGCGGCATTGCTATTTAACACAGCAGCACATTTTTTAGCCATAGTCCAAGTCTGACTCATTTACAAAACATGAGAAGTTGAAATATTAAATACAGTGAATGTATATGTAAACCAAAACACTAGAAAAACTTTTAAAAATACAACAAAAATTAAAAACTTACAATTGTGCGAAGAGCTGATGCCTTCGGTTGTAACATAGGCAAATTCATTGAATGTTGATTGCTGGTTCGGCTGCTGGTCGACGAATCGAGACTACCACACCCGCAGGAGTCTGCACTGTCGGAGATATATAGCGTCTCGTCATCCTCTCATACCAGGCCATGTATGTCGCATGCACCGATCGATCCAACGGAGAAATGTCACCAATGATTTCGTCGAACCGGTGCTAATTCCATCTCTCAACATATGTAGAAAAGCTTGCGGCCCAATTATGTCCGAGTTGCCGACCCATTCCAGTAATAGAATGCATATCGGCATTGAACGGTTCGGCAACAGGAATCATTTGATGGAGACCAAACTGATGTAGCACTCTATTCACATAGTAGAATTCAACTGTGCCAAAGTTGATTAGTGGTGCGTTAGTCAACCACAGATCATGCCTGTACAAGCAAATAGGCAGTAGTCGAGTAAAACGTGCCTCCATGTAGGGTATCCACATGACGCAATCATCTGCCAACCTATCCAACTCATCACGAAAGTATGTCAGACATCTGTTGGGGTTGTCCGTCCATGTGAGATTACCAGACCAGCACACACCGAGTGGAGGTAACATGTGCTGGTCCTCGGGGAGATGGACCCAATTGGGTGATTGCCTCCGCACTACGGGCCGACCCACATGAATACGCTCCTAACTCCATA
Organism: Hemerocallis citrina; assembly: GCA_017893485.1. Classification (NCBI taxonomy): domain Eukaryota; kingdom Viridiplantae; phylum Streptophyta; class Magnoliopsida; order Asparagales; family Asphodelaceae; genus Hemerocallis; species Hemerocallis citrina. The sequence continues at coordinate 119,506,410 of CM030367.1, forward strand.
CTTGTAGTAAGATAATTGGTCCATTCGTCTACACCGAACCAAGACTACAGTTACACAGAGTCCGGTACAGGGACGACAACGCGACACTACCCTAACTGTACTGTCCGACTCTTCTCAGATCGGCAATCAATGGGAGGTACATCAAGGAGACCGAATGACCAGTTGAATTTGGGAACATCACACTGTCAAACAGTGTAAGGATGTAGGCCCTGCAGTAGCACTGCACCTCCTCCTTAGTGGAATCTTCATTCAGTCGATTCTTGAATGTGTCCTTCAACTACTTCAACCGAATAAATTTTCCATTTAATGCTCCGATTTCCATTTCGACACCAAGGTAGTGTTCCACTAGATATACCGGTTTGAAGTCCATTGTGTCGGTCACTACCTACCCATCAACTAGAAAACTGATGAGTACAATGACGTGTTGCAGTGTCACGGTCATCTCCCCAACTGGCAGGTGAAAGGTGTGTGTTTCAGACTGCCATCTCTCAAGCAGTGCGGTAAGAAGAGGCCGATCACATTTGATAGAGCTCATCAGTGCAATACCATATAATCCACAATCCCGTAGGATCTCGTGAATCCGTGGGTGCATAGGCAGTGGATGACCCCTCTAAATATACATTCCTTGGATTCACCTTCCCACACATCCTTCGAACGGTGATGCGACTGGAGAGTAAGGAGTGTAGGGTCGAGAGGACCTGGACCTCCGGGAGCAATATAAGATGATGAAGGGGCTGAAGAAGAAGGACCCGCCTCATTTGGCTTAGTTGAGACCTATACAACAATAACATTTACATCAAAGACCGATATTATATTTTATTGTATGATAATCAAACTAATCGAATATAAACAATTATTCACTTACATTAGTACGCTCGGTACCACCACGATGACCACCACGTCCACCGCGAGGAGGTGGTCCAAAAGAAGTACGTGGTCCATCGCCGCGAGGAGGTCTACTACTCGATCCTTCCTCCACATTCCCCATTGTGCATGCCATTTATAATAAAATATAGTATACTACAACTAAAAATAATCGTTATTAACTGTACCAAAATATATAACCTACATATATCTACATATATCCAATTTTTATCCCCAATTTTTACCTACATATATCTACATATATATACAACATTAAAAAAGCAAGAGTTTGATAAATATACCGCAAGCTTTATCCCCAAATTTGAAGCACTCCACCTCCACCGCAAGCTTCACCCCCAAATTTGAAGCACTCCACCGAAAGCTTTACCCCTAAATTCGAAGCACCCCCATATTCGAAGTGGACAATCGAACGAAGATGATAAATGCGACAATTTTATGAGTGAATCGACGTATTTTGGTGGGTTAATGGCCGAAATTAGAGCAAACTTGCGGATGGGTTAGGGTTTCGTTAGAAGAAGAGGAGGAAGATAGAGAATTAAAGAGAAAGTTGGATCTGATTTCGAGTGTGGGGGCTAAAGACCCAATCGACGCGCTTTTTCAAAAAGCGACTGTGGGATAAATCCCCTCGCTTTTTGAGAAAGCGAGTGTAGGCAGGTGCAAAACCAAAACCTAAGACTCGCTTTCTGAAAAAGCGGATTTACCCTAACTTGCTTTTTCAAAAAGCGAGTAGGGCGTCTTGGGGATTTGTTTTAAAAGTAGGACAGTTTGGAAAAAATTTTCAAAAAGTGGAACACTTTGGGAAAAAATTCGAGTAGGAGAGTGTAGGATTTAAAGTAGAAAAAGGTACGAGTGTAAAATGTCAAATATTTGCATAAGAAGGAAGGAGTGCAAAAAGGAAATGTCATCTGCAAACAATAAATGGTTTCAGTTAGGAGAAAATCTATTATGTTGAAAACCTAAATAACTTCTTTATGAAACATCATGTTTGATGAGAGCAGATAACCCTTCATAAACAAGAATAACGAGGTAAGGAGATGGGGGTGATAATCCTTTTGTTGGTTGGTTTACAAAATTTGAAGGTCGAAGTGATCATTGTACTCTTTATCTCTCAATCGTTTACCAGAATAAACAGATCAGCAAATATGCCACACGAGTCACATGACCGAGATTAGTGGTAAGTATGTGATCAGAACACCTGTTAAGGGTATTAATGTTAAAAAATCCCAAACTTATATTTAGGGATGGTAAACGGGTTGAACGGGCCAGGCCGGGCCGAACCCGTCCGGGTTGGCACGTGACTTGGGTGGGCTCGGGCCGGTTTGGCCACTTAGCCGGGCCGAGCCGGGCCGGGCCGTACCCAAACTTGATTTAGGTGGCCCGCCCAACCCGTGAACCCTTTAGGGTTCAACCCGGGTCGGGTCGGGTCGACCCGCGGGTTGGCCCTTTTATATAGGTAGATTTTTTTTTTAGCTTAAAATAATAATAATAATAATACTAAGTAACTAATAATACTAATAAACATTAAAAATCGTAATAATAATAATAAGATTGAAAGAGTGAAATTGGCAAAAAAATTTTGAAATATTATTCATATGAATTTAAGTTATACAATTTTCACAATTTCTAATGAAATGAAGAATTCAATTCACAAATAAGTTTTATACAATAACATATTTCTTATATACAATTTTAATTGACTCCAATTTTTCTATTGTAACATAACAAGCAAAGATATAATACAATTCCTAACGTGTCGGTCTAGTTGCTATTACAAGCAAAGCAGCTATTGTTGTTGTTGTTGTTGTTGTTGTTGTTGTTGTTGTTCTTCCGGCGAGTTGCTCCCACTTGTGGATGTTGATAGTGCTTTCCCTTGTGTCATATCTTCAGCCTTCAGCCAGTCTTCTGTGCAAACGAGCATCTCTAACGAGTCGGGCTTCAAGCGATACCTGTAATCAGTTAGAACCCTGCTACCTGAAGAAAATGCACTCTCAGAAGCAACTGTAGAGACAGGAGGAGTTAGTAAATCTTTAGCCATAATTGACAGAATACTAAAAGTGTGTTCATGGTCTTTCCACCATTGTAAAATATCTAGTGGAGAAGTAGAAGGCTCAGAATCTTGTTGGTTATACCAATTTAATTCATTTCGTTGATTAGTCCTAGGTTTTTTTGATTGAATTTGTTCAAGTAAATTAAATGTTCTATCACCAATTCTACTTTTATCCTTACCTTTAGATGTACTAGAAGAAAAACTAACTACAGAAGTTGAACTACTAGAAGCAAAACGTCTATCATAATAATCATACAAGTTATTTAACGTAGATTCAAACTGAACTAAAAAAGTAGCGCAATCAATTACTAATTCTACATTTTTCCCAAGTAATGCAAAAAACATTTCTATCAAACTCTTCGTACCTTCTAATTTGATACGAGGATCCATAACGGTAGCAACACAAATCAACAAAGGAGGAGGAAAATAATACTTCAAAAAAATTTTGTATGCAGGTTTTACAATCTCACCAACATTGATTTCATTTAACATTTCGCTAAATGTTTGCATCATGCTAACTAATTCAATAAAAATGCTACTAGAAGTAGATTTATATGTTTTTAAAAATTTTAAAGTTGCGGTTTTAAAAGGTTCTAAAAATTTCAACAAAGAATCGGCAAAAAACCAATCGGGGGGAGTCATTTCAAAATTCTGCATATTTTTTGCGATACAAAAATCATTTACAACTGCTTTATATTCTGTAACAACATTTAGTAAATCAAAAGTAGAATTCCATCGGTGTCTAACATCCTTTGGAAATATTCTAAAAGGTACATTTCTAATCCTACACCAAGCTTTCCATTCTTGTAATATGCTTGGACTTAATGCAATGAAATGTAAACAATTTCTAATTTTAACTATATATGGATCGGCTATTTTTAATGCATCTTGAACACATAAATTTATAATATGACATGCACATCGAACATGAAAAATATTGTCAGATGGAGAGTTTAATACAGATTTTAAAGTAGTAATTGCTACATTATTGTTAGATGTATTATCAAAACTAATACACATAATTTTATCACGAATATGAAAAATATCACAAATTTCTATAATACGATTTGCTTTTTCAGCGCTACTATGAGGATACGGCAACGTCGCAAGTGATATAATTCTTTTTTGAAGAATCCAATCATTGTCGATCCAATGACAGGTTATTCCCATCGTTGGAATATTGTTGACACCCGTCCAATAATCAGAAGTTAAACTAACTCTACAAGTTAAACTCCATAAAATTGCAATCAAAGTGTCCTTCATTTCGATGTACATTTTAAAACAATCCGATTTGCAAGTATTTCTCGGAATTCTTCTAAAATGAGGGTTTAAGGCCGTTTGATTAAAATTTTCCAAGTCCCTACTCTCGGGATAGGAAAATGATAACTCTTCCTTAATGACTAATCGGGCCATTTCCCGACGAACAAGATCGGGATCATAAGGGTGGCTATCAACTAGACCGGTCCTAGGGTTGATTTTTTGTTGGCCTTGTAGGTCAGCAAGAAGGTCTTTATGGTTATGTTGGATGTGTCTACTAATTGTACCGGTGCCGTCACCCCTCTTGAATTTGTATGTTTTACCACATGTTTTACAAACTTTCAAACCTATACCCGGAGTATGTTCGTCCGGGATATAATCGTAAAACTTATGCCAATCACTAGTTTCACCTCTACTTTTTCTACTACTACGGGGTTGTGTGGTTTTGGTTGGTTGTTGTTGTTGTTCTTCTTCTTCTAATTGTATGTCACCTACAATCTCGTCGTGTGTACCCCATTGTTGGGTAGGAGGATCATGATACTCTTGGGCGGGCTCACTAATTGGGACAATTGGTGGCCTACGGGAAGAGGAGGAAGAATCTTGCCCGCTACGACTGCTACCGCGTGATCTAGACATAATATAGTAATGTACTAATGTATATAAAAAAAAATACACAATGTAGGAACGGTGAATTATAAAAAAAAATCTAAAAAACAAGAGGGTTGAGATAGAGAAGATAAAAAAACCAACAATAATTTTAACTACAACGCAAAAAAAATATAACGAGAGAGGTATGAAATTTTGATACCGTTCACCGTGGAATACGTGTATGTAAAATAAACCGTGAAAATAAGAATAGAATAGAACTAGAAAGAAGCGCTTTGCCGATTCCGCAATTGAAGAGTTGAGGAGAGCTTGAAGAGGATTTGACGAGGGTTGAAGAGAGTTGAAGACGTTGAATTTTGATTTCGATACGATAGAAAATTGATCGTGTATATGCCTCGTTGTAGACTTGCTTACAATTGTTGAAAAATTCCTTAGAAATGATGTATAATAGTAGAGAGAGTATGAGAGTAAGGTGTGATTTTTTAAGGAGATTTTTGGGGGTATTTATAGGCTAAAAATGTGAAGAAAAAAAAAACAAAAAAAAACAAAAAAAACCAAAAAAGGCTAAAAGTGCCGTTATTGGGCTCTGTTGAACAGTGCGCCCAATGGGCCGCTCACCCGCGGGTCAACGGTCGACCTGTAACGGGTCCAACGGGTCATAACCCGCGGGTCGACCCGCGGGTTGGCGGCGGGTTGGATAGTTTTTAAAGGGTTCGCGGGCCGGGTTAGGCGGGTTGGATTCGCGTTTTCTTTGACCCGGGTCGACCCGTTACAGTACACGGGTACGATCCGAACCCGCCAAACTCTTAACCGGGCCGGGTTCAACGGGCGGGTCGCGGGTGGGTCGCCAGTTGACCCGGCCCAGTTGCCATCCCTACTTATATTCATCAGGTTGGACTAAATTGAGTCGGGTCTGAATCGGGCCAAACCCAACCCGCAAATTGAGTCGGGTCTGAATCGGAACAAAGAAAAGAACAGAGGCTCAAAAAGAGAAGAGAAGAGAAGAGAAAAGGAGTTTGTTTGTTGGAACTCGGAAGACAGACGAAGAAAGAGAAGAAGTAGAAGTTCAACAATGGCGGAACTTCTGAGCCTGGGCATTCTGATTGACATCGTAGACGATGAGTGGATCAGTGACACTCTCCCCAAAGATGGTCTCTCTCTCTGCGATATCTATGCAAACATTAATTTGGTGTGCACGAGTCACTTACTAGTAAATTCTCTTTCTTTTGACCTTGAAATCATTTATTCAGATATTTCTTTGCCTTCTGAGATCGCCCCTCGAACCGACGACGCCGAAGAGCCAAGTACTACTTCTCACTCACACTTCAATTTCGTATTTTCTGTGATTTTTATTAAACTTTTTGGGTAAGTTTTGTCTTTCTTGCATTTGATATAGATAGTAAGATCCCCAATTTGTTAGTACATACTTGATTGTAGTGTTCGGTGTACGTCTTGCATACTGGGTTCGATGTGAAGAGAATAGGGCAGAGAATAGGGCGGAGCGAGATGAGGTTCGAAGTGAAGAAACACAAAGAAGGATGCTGTTCTCGGCTGTCGAGGGGTGACTTTTCCCTGCTGTAAATAGCAGTCGACTGCAACTAGCTGGGCTGTCGAGGGGTGACAGTCACCTGCTATAAATAGCAGTCGACTGTTCAACTGCAAGTGCAGTTGACTGCTCTTTTTGAGCAGTCGACCGCAAGTAGGAGTGACAGTATTGGGTCGGATCCTTGGTGGATCTTATTGAACCAACTTGTACTCTAAGATAGATCGTACGAGTCCTACCATATGGCTTGCTCTTGAGGGTATATATAAGATGGTGTTGGATCAAGACTACAACCTAGAATTTCTCTAGATCTCTACATAACAATGTAATGACCTTCATTGAAAGGTAGTACTTCATCTGAGAGTTTTTCATTGTAAACATCTGGGTATCTTCTAGTGAGGCTTGAAAGATAGATATGTTCTTGGTGAAAGTATTATAACTCTTGTATCTTCTTTAATTGAATAATATATCAGTTATTTCTTCCGCGGATTAGGTTCGCCATACCAGGACAAAATTATGTGCTTGTGTGTTTGGTGTGGTCTACTATTGCTTGGTTGTTCGTTGGATATGTTGTCACATAACTCTCCCTCTAACCCTCCGCTGTGCCTAACAAATCCTAAGAACTAGTATTAGCTTTTCAGCCGTTCTTAACAAAAAAAATTGTCCCAGTTCGGGGTTGCTCGAGTTTCTTGGTGAAAATGACAGATCATAGTTTTTCAAAGATCAAGTAGTTCGATGGTAAGATCAACTTTAATATCTGGAAGGTGGACATATACGACGAATTTGTTTAACATGGCTTGCATCTTGCCTTATAAGGAGATAAAGGGAAGCCAACCAACATGAAGCAAAAAAAGTGGGATGAGATTTATTTAAAAGCCTTGAGTTTAATCTGACTGTCATTGGCAGACGTTGTCAAGTGTAACTTTCTTAAGGAGACAATCGTAGTTTGTGGATGATACTCATAATTGACTATTTGGGATCATCGTTACGGGATCGGATGTACTTAAAGAGAAAACTGTTTTATTTCTCAATTAAGGAATGCACCACTCTTTATGATCATTAGTGGAATTCAATAAGATGTTATTCGAATTTAAGGTGATAAACACAGATGATCTACGCAAAGAGGATAATGCTTTGAACTTGATCTATATTCACTGCCAGATTCATACAAGCATTTGATAACCACTTTGCTACATGGAAAATCTGCCAAGAAGAAGCTCTTGGTGGCCGGTGTAATCAATGGCTTGAAGGAGGATGAACTTAGGAAGAAAACTCAGAAATTATGGTATACTTCTTTGAGTTGCATGGTGGTGGAGAAAACTTCAATTGGAAGGGGTAATATGTGTAAGGGTGGTATCCGTTGCCACCATTGCAGAGGAATTAGGCATTACAAGAGGGATTGCCACAAGTTGTTGAAATAAGAAGGGTGGCAATATAGTCATTGCCACTGAATCAGGTAATAACTTATACTGTTGATGATGATATCTATTCTGTTTAGTTTAGTATTTTATTTCAGTACCATATTTGTTTTTGGCATTTATAGCCACATGTAATCTTTCTTTTATGCATTAGAATATTTTTGAGATTTTTAGAATATTTTGAGATTTGTATTAAGATTTGTTTTGAGCCTATTTATAGGTCTTAAGATTAATAAGAAGTTATGTCATTCTTGATTAAAATTTATTGTATTGAGTTTTGCTCTTCATCTCTCCTTTGTGTGATACAATTGAGATCTAACTTATTAGGATTTATAATAAATCCTAATAAAATTTTAGGGTTTATGAAAAACTCTAAAACTACCCTTAAAAACCCCCAAATCAATTAAACCCAAACCCTAATCTCCAATATCCAACTTAATTTAAACCCTAACCCATTCTCTCTCCTTTTTCTTCTCTTTTCGTTGATCCCGAACCCATCAACCCCGAGTCCTCCTTGTCGCCATCTCCGGCGAGACCCTCCACCGCTGCTACCCCACTCTCCGGCCATGCCCTCATCGTCAGCTACTCCCGTCGACACCCAAAACTCCGACCTCCTCGTCCCTTCCTGTTTCTGATCGCCAGCCACAGCCAAAACCCCCAAATCCCGACGACCCTCCTCCTGTCTCCGTCGATGCCACCGTTGACCCCCCTCGCCACGTCAACCCCCGTCGCCACCCTCAGCCAGCGACGCCGTCGCCGTCGCCTTTGTTGTTGCCATTGCTGACTTTGTTGCTGCTGTCTCTTTCATACTGTTGTTGCTGATTGCTGTGTTCTGCGTGCTGCCAACCTGAGATCTAAAGCTGGTTTCTTCGAGCGGTATACTCTTTCTACTTTTCAAATATTTGTGTTATACTGTTTTATCATTTCTATTATATTATTTAATTTAACTGTCGACCACAAATATCGAGATTGAGTGTTCTACTTGCCTAATTGGAGTACGAATCAATATTGAATCTTTTACTTGCTAAGAACGTTTAGGAATTTAATTATTGATTGTTAGAACTGAATTATTAATTGGGTTTGTTAAACTTAATTCAATTCTTGGAAATCTATCAAACCGATTAATTGTTTAAAATTTTAACTTTGATCCGCATTATATGTTGGTAAAATTAATCCTTTAAGATTCTTGGAATTTCTCTATTTAGGGTTAGCTTTACATCAACTGTCTTCTTGTTTCAAGTTCTAAAGATGTGTATTCTAGCTAGTTTTGTGATTCAGGTAGTTCTTCTCTTATCAGCTCTGAGAGAGATGTTTTCTACTTACATATTTACAACAGATTGTTGTGCAAGGATGGGGACTGATGAGAATTTTGACGTAGTGGGTGAGGGAACAATTGAGTTTGGGATGTCTGATGGAAAAGGGTTTACATTGGAGCAGATCATGCATGTTCCTTTGTTGAAGCAAAATCTAATATCTTTGGGAACTCTAGAATTACCAGGCTGTAGGTACACAGCTCGAGGTGGATTTTTATCAGTTTGGGAAGGTCATCATAAGGTGATGAGGGAAATGAGGGGTGTTCAGCACAACCTCTACAAACTTATTAGGAACGGAAAATCTTGGCCAGGTGTTTCTAAATCCAACGTTTCTAAAGTATCTAGTTACCACTAGAATCACTGAAGCGAGATCATGACGTTCGAATATTGTTGAAAGGTGGAGGATGCCTCGAGATAGGTGGAGTTCGTGTGGAGGATGACATATCCATGTTGACGCCTAATGAGGTATGCCCTTAAGGGGGCATACGATTGGAGAAATAATAAGTAGAGGTAAATTCGCTAGCAGTAGAAGCAACTAAATCATGTTGTTTACTAGAGAAAAAAGGGAAGAGTCTAGAAGTAATTAATCACACAGGTGTGGAAGTAGGTGTATGCAATCCAAGGTTGAGATTGTTGGGTGTATATCTTGTCTACTTGGTTCGATGTGAAGAGAATGTGGCGAAACGTGAAGATCTGGGAAGCACGGATACTTCACGTAGCCCTGCGTATCCGTATCCCGTACATATCCGATACGGGATACGGCAGGATACGGCGGGATACGTACGGGACACGTCTAGAGGCGTATCCTACAGTTCCTATTGATCAGATACGGCGGGATACGGGATAAGTTCGTTTAGGATACGGCCCGGCCCATTAAAAAATAAAAACCTATCTTATTCCCAAATCCCTCTCTCTCTCTTATTCAGATCAAATCCCTCTCTCTCTCAAACCCGTCCCCAATCTCTCTCTCTCTCAACTCATCCCCGATCGATCGAAACCCAAACTCTCAGCCCCATCGATCGAAACCCTAACTCTTCGATCTCAAATCCCAACTTCATTATCCACTCCTCTTCCTCAATCTCATCTTCGATCGAAACCCTAACTCTGAGCCCCAATCGATTGAAACCCTAACTCTTCAATCACAAATCCTTACTTCATTCTCCACTCCTCTTCCTCAATCTCATCTTCTCCTCGACGACGAACTGATGGCAACGAACTTCACGGGGTCGACAGCGACGCAGCTCGGGGTCATCTTCTCCTCAATCTCATCTTCTCCGCCACCACTCTCGGGGTCGACAGCGACGCAGCAAGACGGTATTTTTTAATTTATGCTTTATTTTAGATGTTTTCTGCTTGCTTTTTTTTTTCTATATGCTATTGCTCCTGTGAATGAGTACTATGGAAATAAGTAAACATCTGGAATCTATTTGATGTCTGTGTAGAGTATCTGGTCTTTTCTTTGAGATATGTCCAGAAATGAAATTGTGGAGAACTTATAATAATTGGGTTCAATATTTTTTCTTTTTGTGAGTACTGCTTCTAAGTTATAATCTTGCTGATTGCTGTGAATGAGTAATTGAGTACTGTAGTATGTATTGCTTCTAAGTTATAACTTTTAAATGATAAATTTCCATATAAAAACAGTATTGCTTTTTCTCTATTGTGCTTTAGTTTATTTAAGACCAGTTAAGCCATATTGTATATTTAAGACATGTTAGTTTATGCTTCCTTTTTAAAGACTAACTCTCCAAACTTGGTATAACATAATTCCACAACTTCCACTTAATAAGAACACCACTGTACATTTCTCTTGGACAAATATTACAATCACACAGTTACACGTACAAGGTACAAGTTACATTTGTAAATAAACTCGCATAGTCGCATTGTGGTTTACAAAAAACACATTGAATCACTTCTTCTTTGGCGCAAGAAAATAAACTCGCTCGGCTCAAATCTTCCCATTACTGATGTTTCTTAATTATCATCTATTTGCATAAAAACAAAAAACATAAATTTATTAACAAGTATATACTAAATATGCGACTACAACTCAATGATGAATTCAATTATAAATGCTAAGTTTCTGCTAACCAAATTTAGGTTGAATGAATGATATTTACCATTTTCTTATTAACAATATATATATATATATATATATATATATATATATATATATATATATATATATATATATATATATATAGCCGTATCCCCGCCGTATCCCGTATCCTAGTTTTTTGAAAATTGCCGTATCTCCCGCACCCGTGTCCCCGTACGCATGTCGCCGTACCCGTATCGGTGCTTCATAGGTGAAGATGTTCGAAGTGAAGAAGAGGACAAAGAAGGATGATGTTCTTGGCTGTCGAGGGGTGATAGTCAACTGCTATAAATAGCATTCGATTGAAACCAGCTGGGGGCTTCTCTAGACTCCATGTGCAGTCAACTATTCTTTTGAGCAGTCAATCGCAGGTAGCAGCGACATCAGTATTTGGTTGGGTCCTTGGTGGATCTTATTGAACCAACTTGTACTCCAAGATAGATTGTACGACTCCTATTAGGACTTGCTCTTCATGGTAAAACGGATGGTGTTGGATCAAGACTACAACCTAGGGTTTCTCTAGATCTCTATATAACAATGTAATGGCCTCCATTGAGAGGTAATACTTCATCTGAGAGTTTTTCATTGTAAATATCTGAGTATCTTCTAGTGAGGCTTAAGAGATAGATAGGTTCTTGGTGAGAGTATTGTAACTTTTGTGTCTTCTCTGGTTGAATAATATCTCGGTTATTTCCCCCCGCGGATTAGGTTTGCCGAACTGGGAAAAAATTATGTGGTTGTGTGTTTGGTGTGGTCTACTATTGCTTGGTTGTTCGTTGGATCGGTTGTTACATAACTCTTGCTCTAATCCTCCGCTACGCCTAACAAATTCTGACGTGTAGTTGGTTTTATAGGTTTCGTTAAGTTTGTGCCCATTTGTGTAGAGCACAAATGGATATAGTGGGATAAATATTTGGGTATAAGTGTCAAGTATTTGGGAATTTTAAGCAATCTTTAACTAGGTATAGTCTATGACTTTGTTTTGCTTATAACGAATATTAACTAAGACAAAATATAATTTTGATGGTGTTTGACAATGGTGAGGAGAATCAATTTCGTTCTGAGTATTGGCAATGTTGTTTTTGCAAAGTACCCGGAGTAACTAACACAATAGAAATAAGAAGAAAGGGTAGGTATTTTCTCTCTCTCTGGCCTCTCTACTCACTTTGTCATGTTTATACGACGTGTTTTTTGCACTTCATTTATTTGATTAATAAAGAAAGCCACTAAGCATATGAGTGAACAAAGAACTAGTTTGTGTATGTTATTTACAAATTACAAACCACATTTCTTAGAATAAATTTTCTTGGGCACTTAGGATGGCAACTGATAGTTTTAGCTACTTTTGTTCAGTTTCCTAAGTCACATGATCTCAAGCTGGGAATGTTTCCAACCTGACAAATATTCAAGTGTAATGTGAAAACAAGGTAATTTTCTGGTTTTCCAATTGAATTAGATGTGAAAGCGATACAAGAGAGCATGTGAAGAAGGGAATTTTATGATCTATACTAATCTACCTTATATCTATTGTTCATACATGAGGGGGAATATGCTTAATGATATGCACATGCCATTTTGATCACAGTTAATATGCCCATTTAACTCTTGGTCTTTACCTCTTTGCATGTGACTCAAATTGACTTAAAGTTGTGCATGCGACATAATTTTTCATACTTCTGAGATATCACCTCTTTCTGCAGACTGCTACTTCATGTTGAGATTTCATTCTTAGATTTCAGGGAGCACAGGGTCCTCAATTTTTGTTGTTGTTGCTGCTGCTGCTAAATTTGTGCATACAAAAACCCTATAAAGACATTTGTTGCTAATTTATTGTGATTTTTTTGTTTATAGATTCAACCCTTGTATTCTACTTAAACTAACCCATTCACATTATTATTTTTGTCTTTGCATCTTAAGATTTTATTTGTGTGGTTTATTGAACAGGTCAGGAAAGCCAACCAGTTGATGGAGACACATGGCGTGATCTTGCCCTAGAGAACCAATAAGGCATCCTATCTTAGAGGGTAATAAATGAAATAGTTATTTGATAATTGACTTTATGAATATTTTCTGCAGATTTGTGCACGTACTTGTATATCGAAACCTCTACTTTTATTAACAATATAAATCTATATTCTATTTATATAGCCTTCACACACGTCAGAATAAGATCACTATAAACAATGATGGAACGAAGAGTCTACAAACTGCACAGATGATTATTAAAGAGTTGTTAGAAAACAAGTATAATTTTCCTCAACCCTTCTACAACTTTGAAGTTTTAGCTTAGTGGCAGAGACTTTCACATGGGTTCAGAGCAATGTAGGTTCGAAACCCACCGGCTACGCAATTTAAATGCGGATTTAAAAATATATATATATACCGCTGCATATAGTCCAGGTGTCGGCCCACAATTTGTTGGGCATTTATCTTGTTTTGTTGGCCTATAAAAAATGGGTTCTCGACCTGAGGGTATGTGTTAGAATACAAGTACAATTTCCCTCAAGTTTTCTACAACTTTGAAGTTTTAACAGTGGCAGAGACTTTCACAAGAGTAAAGAAATGACTCTGTGTTAGAATACAAGTGCAATTTCTCTCAATCCTTCTACAACTTTGAAATTGTAGTTCAGTGGTAGAGATTTTCACAAGAGTGAAGAAATGACTGCGGATATGTAGAATTTTAACCAGCAAACTGTGGATATGTAGAATTTTAACCAGCAAATTTCATCCTCTGACATCTCTGATCGAATCTTTAGTCATTTTGTTATTGGCTTTAAACCTGCCATCAATTTTGTTGTAGGCATTCTTCTCCCCTGCATAAAATTGCAATGTCTTAAACAGGCGGACCATCCATGTATAATACATACAACTGTATTGTTATTCACCTCAAATCTTTGTTTAAGATAAAGTATGGTATACATTTTAACAAAATGCATTCCGTAAATTATTTGCTTGTTCAAAACTTCCATTTATCCATATACAGCTGTAATTTTGAAGAATTCTTGCCTACGACACCTTGTTCTTTATCTTCCAACCAATATTTTCCACCTAGTTTGTGGAGTTTTAATTAAACAATTGACAACCTTAGCTTAATTTGTAGTAGATAAATTGGCGGTCTTGTCAGTCACATGACTGAACTGTGTTACAAAGTGTGAATGTTTGGAATGTGATCCTAAGACTTTTTGTTTGGGGAGAGCTTAATTGAAAATTTATGCTACTATTACTGTCAGGGACGCCGGCAGTCCCACCGTCGCCGGAAGGATTTGCAGACTAGTCGACGCCATCGCCTTACGCTATAGAAGTCTACAGCCATCTTCTCTTCAGTTGTCTGTTTGTTTGTCGAGTCTGTTGTTTGTGTCTGTCTGTTTGTTTTACGTGCATTGTGCACTTAATTGAATAGGTAGTAATAGTGTGCTTTGCACGTGTCTTGTAATTGGGATGTCCTATAAATCCCAACCTGTAATACGTTGTTGGAATCAAGAAAGGAAATCAATTTAGTTCTTCCCCAAATCTCTAATTTCTCCCCCAAATCTTCTCTTTCTCAACCCTAGTTCTTCCAACCTTCTCTCTAATGGCATATTCAAGTTCAGTCAGGAAGCTAATCCCTGACAAAGTGGTATCAGAGCCAACCTTCACCGGAGGCATGTCGACGGTGAGGATGGGAATCCGATCCATGAAGGAGGGGATGCGAGCGATGAATCTGCAATCGAAATTGATGGAGAAGCAACTTGATTCACTCCATGAAAGATTTGAGGCATCGACGACCAAAATGGAAGAGAGACTTCAGGCAATGTTAACAAGAATGGAGGTGATGTTGTTCTCAGTGCAACAACCATTTTCTCATCAAATTCAGCAATCGATTTCTCAATCGACTCCTCATCGGAACCCATCAATCGAGGTATCAAACCCTAACTTCACTCCTTTCAATTCTAGAGTTGAGAGTGACGAGAGAATTCGAAGAAGTGAGAAGTTGGAGATAGCTAAAAAGCTTGATAATCTGGAAGATGACGAGGAAAGTAGTGAGGGTGATGATGAATATCATTGCAATCTTTGTTTGAGTTCTTGTTCTTATAAAAGATATCACTGCAATAAATTGTTCGACTATGATTTGTGCTTCAATTGTTTTGGTAGCAAGAGATTTGAAGAGGGTTTGACTCCACAAGATTTCATCTTTATCGAGGATAATGAGAGAGCTAACAATTCTATTGTTGTAGATGAAGTGAGTGTGAGTGATGTTGTTACTATTGGAAAGAATAGAGATAGAGTAGTTGGTAATAATTTGTTGAATCTTGAAGTTGAAGATTATAGTAGTGAGAAGTCATCTAAGGTGTTTGATGAAATGCCAAATCCAGAAATAGAGAAGAATTCGGCTTCGAAAGATAATCGTTTGATAACAGTGCAGCCTTCAATTGAAGAAAGTGAAGGAAAAGTAACGGAGGTGCTTAATGTCGGAAAAGAAGAAGCTATCAAATTTGCACAGAGTAGACGACATATTCTTCCTATCCTCCACCCCATCTATTCCCAAAATTTTGATGCTACTGATGTTCTTGATAGCAATGTCACTGCATTAAGGGCTCAAAAGAAAGACCAAGAACAACTAATAAAGTGTTCAAGAGAGTCAAAAGTTCGTGGAGGAAAATTGTTGCTCGATGGTTGGCCTCCACCTGTTCACTCAAATGTCTCAGTTAAGAAAGTTAAGCCTCATAATGGGGATACCGGGGTTGAAGCAAAGGAACATGAGTACTCTCCCACCCACATTGGCACATTTGTGTTGATCAAGATGAGAGAAACTGCAGAAGCATATCTTGGAAAATCTATATTCAAAGCAGTTATTATAGTCCCAACATATTTTTATGATGCTCAGAGGCAAGCTACAAAAGATGCAAGGAGAATTCCTGGTATTGATGTACAGAGAACAATCAACAAGTCATCTGTTGCAGCACTTTCTTACAGAATGAATAACAAGGAGGGTCTGGTAGTTGTTTTTTTTATCTTGGAGGAGGAACCTTTGATGTCTCAATCCTGGAAATATCAAATGGTTTGTTTGAGGTCAAAGAAACAAATGGTGAATCTTTCTTGTGCGGAGAGGATTTTGATAATGCTCTCTTGGATTTCTTAGTAAAGGAGTTTAAAACAACTGAAGGCATAGATTTCACGAAGGATAGGCTAGCCTACAGAGCCTTCAGGAAGCAGTTGAAAAGGTTAAGATTGAACTTTCATCAACATCTCAAACTGAGATAAATCTGCCATTCATAACAGCTGATGCTTCTGGAGCAAAGCATCTGAATATCACACTGACTAGATCAAAGTTTGAAGCACTGGTGAACCACTTTATTGTAATGCCAGAGATCGCATTTGCGAAATTGGAGAATGATATGAACTATGCAGAAACTTATGTTAGATATTTCTGTAAGTGGTTACTTGACCACAGTCGGGAAGATATGGAATTCTTGGCTTCTCTGTATACTATTATTGACTCCTTTATTGGCTTGCTAGATATTGAGGGTAGCAAAACTTCTTTCACATTCCTCCATTTGATTAGAGAATGCTATGAAGCACTAGTGATTGCCAAGTTTATGGCCCGGTGTACAGTTACTTGAATATATCTTTTAGTAAGAATCTAGTGCCCGATACAATCAAAGGAAGGGAGATTCATAATTCTTTCCCAATGTCTCATTTTTGCCTTCTTTTGTTTTTGGCAAGGAATTGCACTTAGAGGCATTTACTACTGTTGGAATTAACAATTCACATCATTTCTGGTTGGAGGTAGACCAGGTTCAGGAAGCTCTTCAGAATGTGCTAATCATAGACAAAAAGTTCTTCCTCTCAATTCTCCAGCATAAAATGGACTTGAAGAAACAACCTTCTTCACCGAGAGCTGCTGCTGTAAGTTCACAAATGGCATATACAAAAGGTGGCATATAGATGATGGAGGGTCCAAGGTAGAGAAGGCTAAGGGTCTCCTGCTGTGTACTGGTGTGGCAACATTCGGTATGGCTGTTATTTGTGGCACTGACCAGCTAAGGTGTGATCTGTTTTTGAATATGCTACTCGAGAGAGTTGGGGATGTCATCCTGTGATGGTTTCATAGATTCAACAAATATGGTCATGGTGTTCCTTGGAAGTATGCTGTTAATGATACTTGGAGTTTTAGAGATGAGTTACGACGGAGATTTCCTGGTATTGAGCTTGGGGACAAGTTCATTTTTAAGGGGGGTGGAATTGTCAGGGACGCCGGCAGTCCCACCGTCGCCGGAAGGATTTGCAGACTAGTCGACGCCATCGCCTTACGCTATAGAAGTCTACAGCCATCTTCTCTTCAGTTGTCTGTTTGTTTGTCGAGTCTGTTGTTTGTGTCTGTCTGTTTGTTTTACGTGCATTGTGCACTTAATTGAATAGGTAGTAATAGTGTGCTTTGCACGTGTCTTGTAATTGGGATGTCCTATAAATCCCAACCTGTAATACGTTGTTGGAATCAAGAAAGGAAATCAATTTGGTTCTTCCCCAAATCTTCTCTTTCTCAACCCTAGTTCTTCCAACCTTCTCTCTAATGGCATATTCAAGTTCAGTCAGGAAGCTAATCCCTGACAATTACCTACGTCATTAATTAGGTTTCCCATTTTGGTTATTCAACTTGTAAATGAGTTCATTCAAAGCCATTCAAGTGGTAAATGGTGTTTTGGGTATTATGAGGTTCAAGATTCCTGTCCATGTCATGGTACCAAATTTCGGTCGAAACCGAGTCAGTACACCAAGTTTGTCTCATGTTTGGCCACTTGATACGAAAAAAACTCTATTTTTACACACTTAAGGGTAACAAGAGGAAGCAAAAATAGCGGACAGTAAGCAACTGGAACGACGATGATAGAAACAATTTAATGGTGTTTTCATCAATAAGTAATGTCATTTGTGTGAGGGCAAAAAAAATATTTTAATTTTTAAGTATGTTTGTAATATGAAATTAATAATTTATAATGGTCTTCCTATCTTTTTTATAGTATATTTACAATTAAAATTTCTTATTTTCGTGGTTTACTATTAAAAAGGATATATTTATAAACGAAACAATTTTGTGTGTGTGAAAATGAAAATAAAAACAAACAAAATTGCAATCTATTATTATTTTTTAATTAAGCAGTTCATTGAATTTTTCTTTAGGATTTAAATAGTTAGCAATTTTAGAAAATTTTAATTGATTCTTGACACTTCAAGAAGCATACAAAGAAAATTCTTGTACACAGAATTGAATTTGATATTTCTGAGTATGCAGAAACCATTACCAAAATTGGAAGGCCAATACTAGACCTGATACCGAGTTTTGGAACAATGGTCCGCTATACAACAATTCCTGTTGACTAACTTTAACATAGGACTGGCTTTGTTTTTCACGGCTTCGTCTCTGTGATCTCATGATAACTCACAACCTTATAAGCTTCTAATTATCCCTAATTTTGGGTTAAACAAATGAGCCTTTCCTAAGCCTTCAATATCAGTAGGATGTAGCCAGCTGTACGTAACTCGCAAATTCACAACGAACTTATCCAGAGGACAATGCAATAAATTGGTGGAAAATGTTTCTTGACTTATCCTGTTGACATCACTACATTTGAATATGTTTTACTCATTCATCATGAGGTTGTAAAATGAACGGATTTTCAGCAATAGAACATTTGCGACCACTTAATGCATGGGCAAAACGTATTCAACTTTAATGGTATTTCACCCTCTCATGTTTATTGACATGTTAAACACTTTGAACAATGAGGATCATGCATTTTGAAGGAGGGTATTTCCTCCTATGCCACCTTTTCTATTGTTTTCTCATATATATATATATATATATATAATATATATATATATATATATATATATAGAGAGAGAGAGAGAGAGAGAGAGAGAGAGAGAGAGAGAGAGATTCGGTTGTGCACCACCCATGGTGCTCACAGCGTGTGCACTCGGCCTTCGGGCGTTCATATAGATGATCTGAACCATTCACATTGATCTACACATCCAAATTAGTCTAGATATTTAAATCAAGTCATTTGAAATTCATTTTCTCATGCGTTGAAGTGTTACAAAATTAGTCTAGATATTTATATTGGGGCCCTTCCTAGGCTTTCAACTTAAACAAAAACTATTAGTCGAGATTCCCAATAAAAAAACACTAGTTTAAAAGCAAATTCTTAGTTCAGATTACCAATAAAAAACACTTGTTTAAAAGAGACTATATATATATATATATATATATACTCTGAGAATTTACATTTAAACTAGTGTTTTTTATTGGGAATCTAGATTCTGGACTAATTGTATTTTTTTATGTTGAAAGCCTAGGAAGGGCTGTGTCTATGTTCTTTGAGGTACTCTCGAGTGCTTCCCAAGGAGTACGGAGTACCTCTACTATTTAGTAATAATTTAATAAACTTGGACACAATTATATTCAAAGAAATGTTCCGGGCCTTGGTATAATTTCAAAGACTTGTTTACAGTTTTGCTATACAAAACTAGTTTACGTAAGGTTTTGATATTTGGATTATCATAATGTATTTTTATGAAATGTTTAATTGCTTACATTTTTAGCAAGATATATAATTTTTCATTTATAGAAATGATATAAAATATATTTTATTTAACATACCCATCAATATAGCAGTACCCTTCTTTTTGGTATATCCTTGATACCTTATCGTGCTGAAGAACACATATTTCTAGAATTGATTCTTCTTTATCTTGAAAAGTTTTCTTACTCCATCTCCAAATCCCGACACTCCATTGTCAATCCCGAAGAACTCCATAATCGGCGCCACCATCGTCTTCTACCTCCACCTTCACACACCCAAAACCACAGACGGAAGTCAATGCCGTCACTTCCCAATCCCCATCCAAACTCCCGTCGACCTGAAACCCTAACCCCATTTTTCCACAACCGCCATTCTCCTCAAAACCCTAATCCACTCTCCGTCAGTTCACCTCCCCGCCACCTTCCCGCCTCCTCTCCTACTCCTTCGAAACCCAATCCCGAAGAAACCCTAGCCGCCACTTCATCACCGCCACTCCTTCGAAACCCAATCTTCAAACCCTAACTTTTCTATTTTCCCCTCCCTTCTTAACCCCAACCCGCAATCCATACCCGACCCGAACCCTATTTCAGTTTCAACCCGACCCACACTATCTTCCGCATCCAGTTCTGAACTTTTCAAGACAGGGGCGAGATCCCAACATGCGCCAATAATGCGCCACTTCCTTCCACAACATACGACAATTCTCAAGTAGAGTGAGATCCCAATATGCGCCAATAGTGCGCCACTTCTCTCCATAACATACGATAATTCTCAAGTCAGGGGTGAGATCCCAACATGCGCCAATAGTGCGCCACTTCCTTCCACTACTTCTCAGTTCGGGGTGAGATCCCAACAGTGCGCTACCACTACTTCCTTCCATCACTACTACTGCTACCATTCTCAAGTCAGGGGTGAGATCCCAACACATGCACCATCGAGCGCCTTTCCTACGCCATCGAGCGTCTTCCCTACGCCATCTACTTGAGCGTCGTTCCTGCATCACAGTTTGTCGTCCATGCCACTCCAACATCGTCAATATTCCAAACTCATGTTGTTTGAACCAACTTGAGTTTGAAAGGGAGTGTTAGATATTATATAGATATTATATTATGAGAGAGATTAGTTTAGTCTCATATCGAATAATGTATTGGTTTAGTCTTCTCTTTTCTCCTATATATTGGAGACATATTGTACTCAGTTTATTCAATCAATAATCAATTAATAAAGTTTTCCTTCCTATCCCTAATTCTAACATTGGCTTTGATACTATTTGTAATGTCCTTGCCACTACACCAAAATCCAGAAGTCATGGTGAAGGTTGATGGATCTATACTATGTTCTAACATGCCCTAACCAGTCGAGCTCCCAATTTGTTGGAGAGACTTTTAGACTTCACACAGCAGTATTTTAATTTAATTTGTAAATTGGAAATATGCACCTGGTGGGAATTGAACCCTTTAACTCTGCACACCATGTCAAATATCCTTGTCACAAGACCAAAATTCTGAAGTTGCGGTGAGGTTGAGGAATTCATATTTTATTTACTTAGTGAAATGCCCCTGCCAGTTGACCAAAACACCAGAGTAGTGGTGAGGCTGGAGATTTATATTTATATTCAGACAAGTCAACTTTATATAAGATTTATTCGCTTGATGGATCCATCATATAATAGCCATCTAACTCAATTGATGTGGATTTAAATTTGTGTTAATTATGACGTATGAATTATGAGAGGGCTGATACCCACGTGATTCCTGCCTAATACGACAGTTTGAATTTTTGTTGGAAATGTAAAAAAGGTATATGCATCAGTCAGTCACCAAAGTGAGGAACTGGTGCTATCGGTGCTCGGTCATACTCATGTAGGAGCTCAAAAGATGAGCATTTTTAAAGCATTTATTAGTAGGAAGCTTATCATGATTGATAGTTTGCTAAGAGTTTGATGACCTGATCTGCTAATTGGTAAGACTTGCATTTTGCAGATTCATGTTTCTCTGAAAGTTCAAAGTTCATTGTCAGGCTCTAATCTGCTATGATTCAATTTATCAATACAAAATTCAAATTGTCTGCTAGTCTTTTTCTTTTAAAACTTCGGAAGCAGCCATCCTTACGATTGGGTCTCTCTCATATTATATTCCGTGAGTTGTTAATACTTTGGCCCATATTTAAGAGGTACTATGAATGGGAAGAGGAGTTTCATTTGATTGGCACTTGGGATAAGGGCAATGTTATTATTTTGTATGTTTATGAACCGAATTATTCAGAAAAGTTTCCAGTTGAATTATATATTTAAGCAAGTAGGCTATAATAACCAAATCACTGTTGCGTGCAAACATATAAACAATGTTTGAATGAGTGGGTGGGTGGGTTAGATAAGTTTCTTAAGAGAGAGAGAGAGATACAAATACAAGCTATATGGGTTACGATTTTGACTTTGAAAATGTAAGCTCTAAGTTCTCATTCATACCTTACAGAGTTCATGACCACATCCGACCTAACTTGGCACTAAGGTAGTTTTAGTTCTAGTTGGGAAAATTTCAAATCTTACGACACGTTTTCCATCCCTGTAAACATGAATATATGCAGAAAATTTCATACGAGTATTTGTTGTAACAAGCTAACTAATATTCAATATTCTGACTTCATTTTCTTACATTTGGTTGTATCAGATGGGAGGTCATGGCTATCAAGAACTGAGCTGATCATGTTTCTCAAAAGTTTCTCAGTGCTTACCTAGGAACTCCACCTTTTCATTACTCGGAACATACCTAACTCAACTTTTATTGCCTGGCAGTCCTTTTATACTTCTGTTCCTTAGGTTTGTTGGATTGTTATCAATATTTGGCTGAGAAACTAGGAATAAAGAACAAATTAGTAGATAGCCTTTTTCGTAATGATGCAATCTTTCAAACACCTATTTTTACACTTATAACTAGGTTAATTGAATCAGCTCTATTTGAGGGTAATTAGCTGAACATGCATAAAAGTAGCTTGATGTTCCCATGCAACAGTCATAGAATTCTTGACAGTATTGACTGGAAAACAACCTGTTCCTCTTGAATATGATGATTTAAAGCCAACGAATTCCCTGCTGCATTTAACTTATATTTTAAAAAAAAAATTATGTGAAAAGATACTAAAAGGGATTCAGATTTTCATCATACCAAACAATTATGAACACCTCCATATCATAAGATGTCTGTGTATAGGAGTCAAAAAGGGTTTATAGATCTCTTATTCACATCGAATGATATTTGAGTAAAAATGGTCTAATTCATGTTATTATTTGAAAGGCATTCATTCTGCATTCACGTGGAGATGATTAGACGGTCGTCTACAAACATCTAATGATATGAATTAGTGATGAACGGTGCAGATCAATCCACTGAGCGACTAAGTTATAATAAGAAGCTTGATATAATTAGATATGTTACCATCAAGATCATACTATCGTTTGTTAGCCAGATATTGCATAGAAACTATTTTATATCTCTGCACTTTCTCGTGCCTTCATTTTCTCGCACTTGTGTTCTGGAGGTCACCTCCCTCTATTCTTGTACAATTAAGTAAATATATATTTTGACCGTAGCTCCTTCAGCGACTTCTGTTTGAAAGCTTGATATCATGACTACTTTTGAGTTCCCTTTCAGACACTTATATGATTTTTGTTAGGGGGAGATATCTTTAAACATCGTTGGCTTTCAGCTTCTTTCTGTATGTTCTACTTGGAATTTTCCTGCAGTTTTAACTCTTCATACGATGTATCTTTTTTATATATATATTTTTTCCTTAAAAGATCCCCATCTAGATGTGGGTTCATATTATTTTCCGTAAACCTGCATTATACCTCTTAGATGAAGTGGAGTCAATATGAAATTGTTCTTTTAATTATCTCGAATATTAGAGGTGTCCATGTAAGGGACGCTTTGATATATGCCCTTCTGTGTGATATTCTCAAGTTTCACAGAGATC
The DNA here is from genome assembly GCA_017893485.1 of Hemerocallis citrina. Classification (NCBI taxonomy): domain Eukaryota; kingdom Viridiplantae; phylum Streptophyta; class Magnoliopsida; order Asparagales; family Asphodelaceae; genus Hemerocallis; species Hemerocallis citrina. Next base: position 119,530,113 of record CM030367.1, read on the forward strand.
ATATAGGATGCTAGATGCTTTGAGGCTGTTAACATCATAGTGGATTTTTTTGTTTCTTCTTTCCTCCTTGTCTTTTCTAGAAGGTTAAAATTATATTGTTTATGCGGGAAACAAATACTTTTGCAATTGCGACTACTGATTTTATGCTAAATTGCACTAGGCATGTTGTAGCTTTTATTCTATAGCCATCTACTCCTGTCAATGCCTCTTGCCCTCCACTTTCTCCGGGTGTTATTTGCGACCACAGCCACCTTCAACCACCGCGACATGTTTGATTGTAGCTTCTTTGCAGCCGAGTAGTTGCGACTGTTGTTGCATGCAATCAAACATTCACACGCACAACAATTTACCCCATCTGGACTGTTAATATCGTGAGGACAACCTATAAACTAGTGTGTTAGATGGTGGCATTGGTAGGTGGGGAGTTGTGACCCAAATTTTCAATGTAGTATCAAGAGTGCAATTGATGATGTCATCAAAATGTCATGCTCGTGCCATCCTTTTCTTTCGGTTGCACTGCCTTTTCCAAAATATCCTATAAGATTTTTGATAGGAAAAATTAGAGATGGCAACCGGGCCGGGCTGACCCGCAACCCGCCCACACGAACCCGATCCGTTATAACCCGGTTCGGGTCCGGGTCGAACCCACGGGTTGACCCGGGTCGGAAAAATCGTGAACTCAACCCGCTCAATCCGGCCTGCCCAACCCGTTGACCAAGTCAAACCCGTCCGTCAACTTGCGGGTTTGGACGTGTTTGACCTGTGGTTTTTTTTTGTATATATATATATATATATATATATATATATATATATATATATATTTGTATTTTCCCCTATAAATACCCACTTAATTCAATCTAAAAATTTTCACGCATTACTCTTACTCTCTCTATTACTAGTCTACTACTACTCAATTCAATCTCAATTAAATTAAGTTTTTTTAACAAAGAAGCAAGCAATAAAAAAATGAATAATCAATAATATATGCATTTTTTCACTTTTATACAGTTATACTTACTAGTAATTTACACGTACGATGCACGTTTTAATAATTTCCAAAAATAAAAATAAAAACTCTGATGTAGGGAGGATTTGAACCGGAAACCTCCTTTATATTAATTATGTACGTGCATTGCACATGTTGGTTGAATGACAAAATGACAAATGACACTAAGGCCTTCTCCCATTATAATATTAGAGATTAGAGATTATATATATTTTTAAGTGAAGTTGTCCAAAAAAAAAAAAAAATCAAAATCAAAATCAAACCGGGCTAACCCACGACCCGGCCCGACCCGACCCGGGTTCTACCCTAATGGGTTCGCAGGTCGACCGGGACAAAATTTTCAATTTTGAACTCGGCCCGGCCCGGCCCGGTTAACCCACCGACCCGACCCAAACCTGCCCAAGTCAGCCTTCAACCCGGGCAGGTCCGACCCGACCCGGCCCGGTCGATCCGAATGCCAACCCTAGGAAAAATATTTATGCTATGTATTTTTATGGGTAGAGTGCCTGTTTCTTTTATATCCGAACCATATCTCCTTCAAAATAATTTTAATTTGCAAATTGCATTTACTAAAAAATACGCAATCGGCAACTGTATTTTTCTTTAAGAGGCATAATTTTTTTTAAAGAGAAAGGTGGGAGATGGCCACCATGTTTCATTAATTAGAGGTTAATAAAATATCCCCAGAGTACTGGGAGATTGTACAAGAAACTACAAAACAGTTAATAAAACATAAACCTCCAACAAAGTCCTGGAGGGTTGGATATGTCCAAAGTGATACCAGCATGCAAAATAATAGTCTAACAAGTACAAACATAACGACTCTTTCAACAAAACTCTCGAGGGTTGGTGTATGGTTCTCGTAGCTCCGCTTAGTTGAGGGTAGGTCCGAACACTACCTCCTCATCGTCGTACTCGTCTACCTAGAAGGCTCTGGTGATCATCCCTCTCGTCCCTGTCGTTGTAACTGTAACCCAAAAGAAAGTAAGATGCATGATATGAGTTAAAATACCGTAAATACTATTGCAAGTTTCACGAAAGTAAAAGTTATTTATGTCTAGCCATAAAACCTAGGTTGTAGCTGCGATGACGATGTACCACGCTTCTTGCATCTCGTGATGCACATAAGCAAATTTGGGACCATTCCATAGGTCTTCGTAGTTGTAGGGGTAATCATTCGTACCCAAGGCCCTCAGATCCTCAACCAAGGATGCTTTACTCCTTGGGCATTCTTTTTGGCCAGGTTCTCTCTTTGCAGGATGGCGTTATTGAGTGTCAACCAGAGGAATACCCTTACTTTAAGGGGTGAATTTGCCTTCCAAAGGATCGTGACCCACTTTGGTCTACATCCCAGAAGTGGATACAGTTGTACAAAGAACGAACCGTGAAACAATCGTTGTTCTCCATACCCCAAGATTTTCGGTCTGAGCCATGCGAGCACTTCACCTTAGTCTGCGCTGTGTAGTCTTGGAGGGCTCCAAGCCTCACCCGGGACTCCAGACTTAGTCAGGCTCTAAATCATGGTTTCGATGCCCCCCCCCCCCCCCCCCCCCCCCAGTTGAAAGATCATTACCTATAAATAATGTAACCCCCGTGCAGAGCGGTTTGTGGGCTCGGATGATCCTTTTCTAAAACCATGACCCTAAGCCCAACCCGGAAACCTAAACTTCTTGTTTCTTTGCCCTGCAAGTAGGATTGTATGAATTTCTGCCAACCTTCGCCATTTGGATGGAACACTTTCCACCAGTATTTACCAAGTAGCGCAAGGTTCATGTCTCTCCATTCAATGATGCTTAGCCTTCCATGTACTTTCTTCATGCATGCCTTTTTTCCATCTGTTCAGATGGTAACCTCCCATTTCAATGTCATGCCCTTTCCACAGACCACTTTGGTAATTTAAAGGACATGTAGTATGTATGTAGATTGGACATAACTGAGTTGATAAAGACCATTCTTTCTCCAATTGAAAGGGATTTGCCTTTCCATCCCGACAGTCTAGCTTCCACTATGTCAGTGATTGACTTTCACTATGTCAGTGATCGATAGCTAGTCTGAGTTCCTTAGTTTACCTGGTCAAAATGGCAGACACAGGTACTTGATAAGGAAGTTTTCCAGCTTACTGTTGAGGATGGTAGTGTGTTCCTCTGTCTCTGCTTCAGATAAGGCAATAGGGACTAGTGCACTCTTGTGCTAGTTAACCCTCAACTCGGACCACGCCTCAAAGCAGTAGAGGGCTCACTTAAAACAAATAGTTTTCTTTCTATCGCCATTGCCGAACAATATTGTATCATCTGCGTACGATTCCTACCGATAGCCATTGGGGAGAGACCCAGCCCTCTTGCTTGCAGTTGTCTAATATGGCCTTAAAGCACATCTGCAACCAGAGTAAATAGGAGTGAAAGGGGGTCCCCCTATCTGAGCCATTTCCTACACGAGAAAGGATGACCAGTCGTACACAGGCAGTGTTAGATCCATTTGATCCACCTGTCTCTAAATCCTATGTCTTTGAGAGTTTCAAGTAGGCAATTCCAATCTCCCGAATGAATAAGAGGCATACTTTGTTTGTTTGTTTGTTTGTCTGGCTTGGGAAAAAAAAAAGGAATTGCACAGAAGAAAATCGCAAAATGAACCTCCCAAAAGTTTTAAAAGAAAAACTATGGAGGGAGGAGGTTTATTTGAACAAGGTGCAAAAGAAAAATACTTATAGGCATTGGTGGAGTTGTTGAACAACTTAAAATTGCTTTATTTTCAGATGAATTTTTAAGTCAAGAGCGAAGGAAATATGATATGATCATGGTGGAAATATATCTAGATTGTCTCACATGTTAAGACTAAGGTATAATCAAGGCTTTATATCCTTCAACATCACTTATCTACTTTTCTAGAGAGAACAACAGGGGTTTCTCTCTCTAGGGTTTCTAGAGAGAGAAGTTCTTCCCCAAAAAACCCAAGAAAGAGAAAAAAGGCCTAGATCTGAGCTTGGGGGCGGCGGGGTCCCCCCCCCCCCCCACCACACCGCTGCCGTCGTCGTCTCTCCTTCTCTCAAGCTTCACCCTCTCCCGCCACCACTCCCCCCTCGAGCTCGTCCCTCCCAGCGCTCCACCGATCGAGCTTCTCCCTCCCGTTGCTCCACCGATCGAGCTCCTCCCTCCCGTCGCCCCACCGACCGATGGACGAAGTCGAGGGTCGTGGGCCTCCCATCACCGGCTCTTCTTTATGAGCGACGGGGACGCTGATGAAGTCGAGGATCGTGGGCCTCCCACGAGCGATGAGGATGCCCCTATGCGTTGTCGACCCCACCGTGACCCTGGGGGAGCTCGCAGAGAATTTTCAGCCCCGTTCACTTGGATGCCGTCGCCGCACTCTCGAGATCTGCACCTACCCTGTCATCGTTGTCCTCCTCTTTGGCGCCGGTTGCCCACCATCGCTAACGCCACCATGTCCTCGCACTCGACACCAATCGCGGTGATCTGCAGCTTCGATTTGGATGTTGAGATGCTGGTTGAGTATGCGAAGAAGAAAGAGTGTGATGATGGCAGTGCCGGAGTTACAGGTGGCAGCGGCATGATTGATTTGGGTGTGGGTTTAATTCAACCTCTCCATCGGGATATATGGAGTTGGCACCATTTCTTTCGATGTATGTGGTTTGCATTAGTGAGGGAGGATTGGAGGAGTTGCCTGGGTTCGGCTTTGACTCGGTGTGAAGTATGATGTGCAGCACGGTTGTGGGGCTTGGGACCGAAGACAGGATCACCCCATGAGGTGCGCTCACTTGTTGCAACACAGTGTTGGGCTTGGGCTGCAGACGGGGTCCCTCCATGAGGTGCGCTGAGTGGAAATGTAGAGTTAGAGTTGTTTTGTGATTTTGGTTGTCAGTGGGGGAGTCACACCTTGAATTCGACATCCTTTAACCAACTGCCACAGGCTTCGTGACAACACCGCCACTACGCCCTCATCATTGAACCTGAAATCTACAACGTCCACCGCCCGCAGGGGCGAGAAAAGAATGTGATGCTTCAGTTAGTTGTGATTTATTTCGGATTTTTGCGTGAGAGAGAGTGAGAGAGTGAGAGAGTGAAGATATTACTTCTCACTACTCTATGCAGGTGTATGTTTGTGTTTGTGAGAAATCACTTGAGAGAGTAAAAGTGTGAGAGATGTGAAGGTATCCTCGTCACAGCTCTCTCTTTGATTGTGTCCGTGGTTAGGGTGAGTGAGAGTTTTGTTTGGTGAGAAATCGCTTGAGAAAGCTAAAGCGTAATAGAGGTGAAAGTATCCTCTTCACGGCTCTCTTTTTGGTTGTGACTTCGATTGGGCTGAGTGTGAGAGTGTTTTGGTGAGTTAGTGGGAGTTGGGGAGAAGGATGGGAGCGGTGAATATCTAAATCCCACGTGATTCGTTTCAGGTGGGTGTGCGCGTACCGTGGAGGCGGTGCACAAAACTTATTGGACATACATACAATTAGTTGGTCCTTGCTTTGTGAATGAGCCCAAGATGGGGTCCAGTACAATATTGGTGGAGGTCAGTGACAAGCTGTGGTCTGTTCGACCTAGCCGGTTGTGGGTTGTTGATTATTGGTTTATTGGCCCACCCTATAAGGGTGTTGGAGGGAGCTCTGATTGTATGTACTGGTCATGTCGCTTCATGTTCTATTTTTCTGTTTGTAGTTTGTAATTTGGCCCAGTACGCTGGATTTGGTTGGTTATTTTCTAATTAATAAAACAGGGTGGCCATATTCCCCATCTTCCTTGAAAAAATATATATATATATATATCAATTATCTACCATCTTCGTTTATTAGGAGAAAATGTATGGTCTTTATATTTTCTTGCATAGCTCCATCAAACCAAACACTGTATTATTTTGACTTAGTAAACAACCTAGCTAGCCTGTGTATCTAGACAAAATTGAAACTTCATGTATTGGTCCCATAAACATTTAAAATGTGAGAGCAAAGGACAAACATTGTTGTAAGGTTTGCTTTAATCTTTTTGGGTCTACTTGTTTTGTTGTCTTCTTCTGTGTTTCATGTCATCTTGCTGTATACTTGTAAAGTTTAAAAAAATGTTGAAGGGAAAAACTATGTAGTTTTGTGGAGACTAGACTTTTTTCCTTAAAAAAGAGAGAAATAATGTGTATTGTAGACTACTCCATCTAGAGTTGTGCGACGGGTTGAGTTTGACCCGAACGGCAGAATCCGAGCCAAACTGACTCGAATGGGTGATTTTTTTTTGGTCTTGAAACCCATCCGAATCCGAATGGGTGGGTTTCCAAAGATCCATTTGAAATCCGGGTCAGGTTTGATTTATGTAACAAACCCACCTGACCCGGGCCTATTTTTACCCGGACCGAACACTCTATTCTTCACATGTATATTGGAGTATGTGCATGCAGCCATGGGCCTTTAGTTCCCGTATATCCCTAATACATTGCATTTATTGTACACTTTGACAGAAAGTATATTAATTTGTTATGTGTACCTATATAATGTACGCTTGAATGCTTGATACTTGGACATATTTATTTTATGATATAAAATCGCCACGACCATATTATATTTGTACATTATATATTTGCATTTTTTTTATACCTGTAATTGTCTTCTACAAATAGTTTTTTTATTGTGTTCATTTACTTGAAAAAGTGGAGAAAATATAGTTAAAGGTGAAAATAATCCGACTTACTCATTAAACTCAACCCGATCCGTCAAAATTTGATATCTGCTCAACTGAAACAGTTGGGTGCGGGTTTGATTTTGTAAATACAACACCCAATGGGTTAGGGTGGTATTGAGTTTGGAGAAAAAAGGGGTCGGGCACAAAAATTTGTTGAAAACCCACCTGAACCGGCACACCCGTAACTCCCCATCTCTATCCTAGTCTTGGTAAACACAGAATTATAATGCCATTAATTAATTAATTAATTATTAGCGTCCTAGTCCAATTTGAATGTGTCAAAATTTTGGTTGGTGGGAGGGTTATTGACTTGTACGCTCACAATATAATATAATTGGTGTGCGTTTTCTGTCTCCGATAACTTCTTTAATCGATAATTTATTACGATTATATTTTTCAGCTCTTCATCAAAAGATATCAAAAGAATTGATTAAAAAATACTTGTTTATCAGTGCATTGATAAATGAGTGAAATTATATGTAGGTTTCTTCGGTAAAAAGAAATACCACAGACGATCCTAATACTAATAAAACTTAAATGAATATGAATGATGAAGTAGAAGAAATGTATTCTGTTTGGCTCTGTATCTTCACAATTGGTTAAATCAAATTAGTAAACTTATATCTTCTTTTTTCCAGATGTTCTATTTTAACATTATTTGGAAAGTGAGTATATGATTGGATTGTGTGATTTATGACAATTCATCACTTTATTTATTTATTTATTTCTAATATGTAAATTTTAGAAGACGAGGGCGTTTTAAATATCAAAATGGCTCTGAACGAAATAGGTAAACCTAAAATTTATTAGATGATTTATACAAAATTCATTAAACCAATCCAAATTTTCTTTTCATTTTCATTTTTTTTTTTTTACAAAACTTGTTGCATCAGAGATATCCTCTTATCTTTCCCCCCTCGAATCATAGTCACTGATTGCTTGTATGCTTATATACAGCAATCTTTTCTAAATTGCCCTGTCTATACAAATTTTTATGGTTTCATTTACACAAACTAAAACTCTTGGGCGCATGCTAAAATTATTTAAGCTATTCACACTTGGATGTATAGCTCCCTAGTACCCGCACAAAACCCGCAACCTCTTTCAAACCCGCTACCGCTGATTCCAGTTTTGGATCCAATCCGCTTCCTTCCAAGTCGAAAACAAAGACATAGTCTAGGTACATAACCTTCCCGGACCCCTTCTCGACCACCCGGATTGGTTTTGCCCGGTTAGGGCGGTGTTCAACCCTCGTGATCTTCACTTCCCGGGCGTCGAAGATCTGCATCGCCTGAAAAAGATCCGATACCCCTTTCTCCAAAGTAAAAGCCACTGTAGTCTTCTGGGTCTCACCGCTTCGGATCCTAGAACTTGACCCGAGACCCAATTGTATGAAACGGTTATAATTAGCCGTTGGATCTTGGAAGTTTTGCTCCAAGACCTGAAGTCCATACTCCCTAGCTGCCATCTCACTTCCAATTACAGCAGTGTCGGAAATTCGGTTCTCTGCTACAAACATCGCAGCATCAGCCACACTGCTGACCTCATCAATTTCCAGGTCTAACTCACTGAGCCGGGCTCTACAGTGACTTAGGGCTTGCGGGTGGCTAACTATGCGACGAATTTGAGATACTCTCGAATTTGACACAGATAGCAAGCAATGGTTGACCGGAACAACCAATTCCCCGACAATATTTACATCATGGTGACGTAATAAAAGGTCGAGATTACGGTCAATAGGGCCGTCCACTGAGTTCTCGGCAGGAACGATTGCCTGGTCAGCCGATTGGTCCTTCAATGCGTGAAACGCGTCCTCCATGTTCGAACATGGGAACGAGTCATATGTATGTCCTTTGAATGCTCTAGTAGCCGCTTCTTGGCAGTATGACCCACGTCCTCCCTGGTAGGCTACGCGGAGAGGTCTCCGTTCTGAGGGCCCCCAAGCTTCTTCTGCTGGAGGGTTTCCCCCCGGAAAGCTGTCTCTGCCGAAGAGGCGCTCCAGATCCGCTACGGCTACATCATGGCCGAAGCGGGTGGCAACCTCTTCGGCTACCAGGAGAGGAGATGACTTGGACGACAGTTTGGAGCCATCTCCTTTCCCTTTCCCTTTCCTATCCTGTTGTTGCTGCTTCAACAAGGCAGCAACATAAGAAGATGATTTCTTAGTTGCTGCTTTGGCTTTGACTACAGTAGTTGGAGTTACGTGAGGGGATGAACTCAGTCTAGCTGCCATGGATGGAAGTTTGGGTTGGGTTGGTTTGCCAGGCACAGAGATTGAGGTTGTCAACCAAATCACTGGCTAATTTTTTGAGAGTGGAGGGTGGGGCATTTATATATGGGCAGGGCGGTTGATGGGGGATTGATTATGGACGTGTGCGAGTGAAGTAATTAATTAAAACTAACTAGTAATTTACACGTTCGATGCACGGGCTTAATAAATATAGTTTTTTAAAATAAAAATTTAGACATAATCTGGATTTGAACTTAGAACCTCCTTATAATAGTTATGTACGTGTATTGCACGGATTGGTAGATTGACAAAATATTTACAAATGACACTAAGACCTCCCATTATAATATTAGAGATTAGAGATAGGAGTATTTCTTAGTTTTTAAAAATTGTAGGGGTATATGCTAGTTTCCACATTTTAAATGGGAGCATTTGCTAAAATATCTCTTTTTTAGGGGTTGCACGTGCATCACGCGGGTGTGTTTGGTAGATTTAGTTTGGCCGTATATTGCATGGGTTGGTTCAGCTACAAAATTAGGGTTTGTTTGTTTACAATTCCGACTGTCCCATTAAAATAGTAGAGATTAGGGATTATTAATTGTTTATTTTATAATAATATAAAATAATTGATATGGGTCAGGAATAACGTGGCCCGTCTTGGGCCACAGGATCCCCTCAGGATACGCGCTCTTCCTGATCCTCCGGATCCGCCACGTTAGCGTCGGAAAACCGCCCGGACCTCTGCCACGTCAGCCCGGAAATCGCCCCGGTGTCTGCCACGTCAGCCCTATACTGCTCGGTTTTCCACCGCTTCAGCCACTTGGGCAACCGGGTCCAGACCCGGCCCCAAACGGATCCATACCCGGTTGGCATCTTCTATAAATACCAGATCCCTACTCCTTCTCCAGGTAATCAAAACTTCTCCACTCAAACCCTAGTTACTGTTACTCTCCCTTAGTGACTGACTAGATCGTCGGAGGGTCTGCCACCGGGACCAATCCCGGTGTTCCGAGACTGTCTGCAGGTACATGAGACCATCGGATCCGAGCCCCAAAGATCCGAGCCGAGCGTCAGCCTCCACCTCAATACCGCCTACCCCAGTACCGTTCGTCCAGTCGAGGGTCGTCTGCATAGGAGTCTCCTCCATCAATACAAATCGAGTAAGAACTCACGCCTGGTGCATCCACATGTTTTCCAAAAACAAACCGCATCAGGATGGCGCCGTCTGTGGGAAACTATCTATCATAGACGCCAACCCGAGCCTCACTTCCAACGGTACCCTCATAGATGCCGACCCGAGCTCCGCCCCCATCGGCACCCCCGTCGACCCGAGCTCACATGGCGCCCAAGGCCGCAAAAGCTGTTACCACCGCACGCCGACAGGACGTGCCTCCACAAGGCATCGCGGCCGATGCTCAGGGACCAAACAACAAAGGGGTCAGTCACGGGCCCCAGCCAAACGCTTCCCGTTCGATCCAGAGCAACCTGCGGGGGGTAATCTTGAACCGACAGGCCAGCCGTGGCAGGGGAGGAGCTGCTTCCAACTCGGCTCCGAACCATCCCAGACCCCCGTCCCAAGGTCGGGAGCCTGTGCTCAGCCGAGTCGGTCGGCGACAGTCCGCCCAACCAAACCGGGCCGAAGGAGCCCCGGTTACCCACCAGGAGTTCCAGAACTTTCGAAGGGAAATCTTAGGTGCCATCCGAGGGGTCCCCGTCAATGAGAACGCCCGCCGTTCCCACACACGGTCAGAGGCCGAGGCTAGCGTGTCTCGCCCCTCAACAATCCCCCCAGAGTATGATGGCGACATTTTGAAGCGCCTCCAAGAAATGGAGGAGCGCCTCGACCACTTTGGTAACGGCGACCCAAGAGCAGCTCAGGGATACAGGCCGGTTCACCCTCCTTTCTCCGCCCCCATCCTACAGGCGGAGATACCCCGCAACTTCCGTCCGCCTCAGTTCGAGACATATGACGGTGAGGGCGATCCTGCTGATCACATGGAGGGCTTCAAAACCCTCATGATGATTCACAGCGCATCGGATCCCCTCCTGTGCCGAGCCTTCCCCGCAACACTCTGAGGTCCGGCTCGGGAATGGTTCTCCAAGCTCACCCCCGGCTCCATCTATTCTTTCGACCAGCTAGAGGGCAGCTTCCTCGCCCACTTCGTAACCAGCCGAAAGGCCGAAAGAACGAGTGCGTCCCTACTTAGACTCCGGCAAAAGGAGGGGGAGTCACTCTGAGTGTTTGTCCGAAGGTTCACCACCGAGGCGAGGTCAGTCTCATCCCTCGACCCCGGCGTTGCCTCGGCAGCCTTCCGCCACAACGTCCGATATGGACAGCTGAAGGCCTCCCTGGCAAAGAAGCCGCCGATAGACTTCCCCGACCTCCTCAACCGGGTCGGAAAATATATTCGAGCCGAAGAGGCCCTCAATCCAGAGGATCAGAAGGAAGTTCCCAGGAAGGGGAAGCGTAAGGCCGATGAGGTTGAGCCGGCGAAAAAAGCTCCAAGAGACGGGGGCTCCGCAAAAAAGGTTCCGCCGATCCCCCGCTTCGAGAGGTACACTCCGCTGACGCAGAACGTGTCGACAATCCTCTTAGCGATTGAAGACAGCGACCTCGTCCAGTACCCCCCTCGACCGTCCAACAACACCAGTAAGAAGAGGGATCAGCGATTCTATTGCCGTTTTCACTGGGACAACGGGCACGATACAGATCACTGCCGCATCCTGAAGGACGAAATTGAGGCCCTCGTCCAACGAGGGTACCTCCGAGAATTCAAACGGGAAGGCGCCCGGGAACAGAGGGACAACAGAAACAGGAGGGATTCCCCTCCTCCTCGAGGGCACCGACAGCGTCCCGAGCGGGATCCGGAGCCCGAGGAGCCTGAGGGTCAGGCAATCCTGCATTGCATCCATGGAGGACCCATGGGAGGGGAATCCAACACTTCCCGCAAGGCCTTCATCCGGGATGTCAACACCGTTCAGGGCCCTCTCTCCCCCCAGGTCCAGCAACTCCCTGTATCCTTCTCAGGAGAGGATCTGGAAGGGGTCCGACTCCCTCATTGTGATGCACTTGTCATCAACCTCAGCATGGCGAACTTCGAGGTCCGGAGAATCCTCGTGGACAATGGGAGCTCGGTCAACATTCTGTTCCTGGAAGCATTCAAGAACCTAAAGCTCTCCCGTGAAAAACTAAAGCCAGCCGGGTATACCCTGTACGAATTCTCCGGTGTCCCCGTGACTATAGAGGGGATCGTCATCCTAGACGTCACGGCAGGCACGACCCCGAACAGAAGGACCGAGTCCATGGATTTCATGGTTGTGAATGTAAAGGCAGCCTACAACGCCATCCTCGGCCGTCCGGGGCTCTGCTCCCTCCAGGCAGTTCCCTCGGCCTACCATCAGAAAATGAAATTCCCTACCAACACTGGCGTCGGAGTTGTCCGAAGGAATCAGGAAGTAGCACGTTCGTGCTACATGACGGCGATCGAAAGCGGGGTGTTTCCCCTCGATGCCGTCGAGCTGGAGCCCGAAAGAACCCAGCCAGAGCCAGAGCCGGCGGACGAGCTGCAGGATGTCTCGTTCGAGACAGGGGATGCGTCGAAGCACTTCCGAGTAAGCTGCTCCCTCGCCCCCAACCTCAAGTCCGCCCTAATCGCCTGCATTCAGCGCAATGTCGACCTCTTTGCCTGGAAGCCCTCTGACATGCACTGTATCTTCGAAGATCTCATCATGCACAAACTCAGCGTGATTCCTGGGTCGAAACCAGTCGTCCAAAAGTGGCGCAAGTTCGCTCCTGAGCGACAACATGCAGTAAACGCAGAAGTAGACAAGCTCTTGTCCACGCATTTTGTACAAGAGGTCAGCTACCCCGAGTGGCTGGCGAACGTCGTCATGGTGAAGAAGGAGTTGGAAGATCTGCATAGATTTTACCGACCTCAACAAGGCATGCCCCAAGGATCTGTTCCCTCTCCCTAGCATCGATACCCTGATTGATGCTACCTCGGGTCACGAGCTCCTTTCCTTCATGGATGTCTTCTCAGGCTATAACCAAATCCGGATGTTTCCTCCGGACATCGCCAAGACGTCCTTCGTCACACACGAGGGATTGTATTGCTACTGGGTCATGCCCTTCGGGCTGAAGAACGCCGGCGCCACCTACCAGAGGCTCGTCAACCGAGTCTTTAAAGATCAAATCGGGCGTAACATTGAGGTATACGTCGACGACATGCTCGTCAAAAGTCAGCACAGACAGCACCACGTCGCCGACCTGGAAGAAGCCTTTGGGGTCCTTCGAACCCACAATATGAGGCTCAACCCGGCGAAGTGCCCCTTCGGCATCTCCTCGGGGAAGTTCTTAGGGTTCATCGTCAGCCAGCGCGGCATCGAGGCAAACCCCGAAAAAATTCAGGCCATAATAGACATGGCCCCTCCCAGTAATGTCAAAGAAGTCCAGAGGCTAGCGGGTAGACTGGCGGCCATCGGCCATTTTCTCTCCAAATCTGGAGAGAATTCCCTTCCGTTCTTCAAGGCGCTTCGCGGCACTGGAAGGTTCGAGTGGGGTGCTCAACAGCAAGAGGCCTTCACACAGTTGAAAGAGTACCTCATCAACCCTCATCTCCTCAGCAAGCCCGAACCAGGGGAGCCACTCTGGCTCTACCTTTTCGCTTCGGAGAACGTGCTCAGCGCCGTCCTTGTCCGAGAAGAGGAAGGGGTTCAAAAGCCCCTCTACTATGTGAGTAAGGTCCTGCTCGATGCCGAGACCCGGTATTCTAGGATGGAGAAGGTGGCATACGCCTTGGTCATAGCCGCACAAAAGCTCTGCCCTTACTTTCAGGCGCATTCGATCCAGGTACTCACGGATCAACCCTTGAAGGCCGTGCTCTACAAACCCGAGAGCTCCAGACGACTAGTCAAATGGTCGATCGGACTCAGCCAGTACGACATCGGCTATCAACCAAGAACGTCCATCAAAGGGCGGGCCCTCGCCGAATTCATTACAGAATGCACCATCTCCGAGCAACCCGCGAGCAAAGAAGCCGACCAGACGTGGGAAGTTTATGTCGATGGCTCCTCTTGCGAAACGGAGAGTGGTGCGGGCATCATTCTTCGAGGCCCGGATGGTTTCCTCCTCCAGTATTGTCTCCGCCTCAACTTTCCGACCTCTAACAACGAGGCTGAATATGAGGCGATGATCGCCGGGCTCAACTTGGCTCATCAAGCTGGTGCCAGACAGATCAGGGCCTTTAGCGACTCTCAGCTGGTGGTCAACCAGATCACCGGGGACTACGAGGCCCGTGACGATCGGATGATCAAGTACCGGGCCATGGTCCAATGCCTATTATCGTCCTTCGACGAATCGGCTGTCTTAAGGATCCCCTGGGAGCTGAACGCCCATGCCGACGCCCTGTCAAAATTGGCTTCCTCATCCTTTGAAGGCCTCGACCGCACGGTCCTGATGGAAGTCCTGTTGAAGCCAAGTACAGACTCCCCGAAGGTTCTGTGCGTCGAAGACGGAGCTCCTCCTAACGACTGGACCACTCTTATCAAAAAATTTCTAGTCAAGGGAGAGCTCCCCGAAGACCGAGCTGAAGCAAGGCAGATCAGGGTCCGATCTGAAAGATTGGCGGTCATCAATGCCACCCTCTTCAAAAGATTCTATACAACAACCGATGGCAGACCCTACCTCTGCTGCCTAAGCCCAGACGAAGCCAAGTACGCCCTCAAGGAGCTGCACGAGGGGATCGGCGAATGTCACATGGGAAGCCATTCACTAGCACGGAAGGCACTAAATCACGGGTACTACTGGCCCACTATGCTGCAAGACGCCCTCGCCCTAGTGAAGAAGTGTGGCCCCTGCCAACGGTTCTCCCCCGTGAAGAGGGCTCCTCAGGCGAACCTCCGGTCCATGGCCAGTCCGACCCCCTTTGCAATGTGGGGGATGGATTTGGTAGGCCCATTTCCAAAAGCAATTGGCCAGCGAAAGTTTCTCATTGTGGCGATCGACTATTTCACTAAGTGGATCGAGGCCGAGCCATTAGCAACGATCACCGAGCGACAGACTCAGCAATTTTTCTGGAAACACATCGTCTGTCGGTTCGGGATTCCGCAGGTGTTCATCACAGACAATGGGACCCAATTCGCGGGTAAGCATTTTTGCAAGTTCTGCGAAGATCTCGGGATCCAGCAGCGCTTCTCCTCAGTATGCCATCCCCAATCTAACGGTCAGGCCGAGAACGCGAACCGCCAAATCCTCGATGGCCTAAAGAAACGACTCGATAACTCTTCCAAGGGGTTATGGGTCGACGAACTACCCAGCGTTCTCTGGGTCCACCGAACAACCAAGAGAATCCCCACGGGAGAATCCCCTTTCAATCTGACATATGGCACAGAGGCCGTTATTCCCTTGGAGATCGGGATCCCTTCACCCCGAATCATGGCTTTCGACGAGGCCGCCAACTCCCAACAGCTGCGAGCCAACCTGGACCTCATAGACGAGGTCAGGAAAAAGTCCGCCACTAGAAGAAGCATCTACCAGCAAAGAATTGAGAAGTTCTACAACAAAAAGGTGTGCCCAACTGACATCAAACTCGGAGATCTTGTCCTCCGAAAGCTGGCGGTATCCAATCCCGGCCAGAAGAGAAAGTTGGCACCAAATTGGGAGGGCCCCTACAAAGTATCTGAAGTCATGCGCCCAGGCACGTACTGCCTGACCAGTGCCGAAGGCAAGCCCATCAAGTGGCCCTGGAATGCGGAACACCTAATCAAGTTCTTGGGAAGAGAGTAGCCTCCATGTAAAGTATCATGATTGTAATTGGCACGTTGTGCCTGGTCTTTTGTAAAGTTCAAATATATTATAAATATACCAGCTTTCTTAAAACAAGTCTACGACTTCATTTTTGTTACAAATAAAGAACATATCTCGAGCTCGGTGCTCAGATAACAGCGTAAGCCTGAAAAGCTTTCCTTACAAGCTTGGGGCTCAGTGCTCGGATAACAGTGCGAGCCCGAAAAGCTTCCCTTACAAGCTTGGGGCTCGGTGCTCGGATAACAGCGCGAGCCAGAAAAGCTTCCCTTACAAGCTTGGGGCTCGGTGCTCGGATAACAGCGCGAGCCTGAAAAGCTTCCCTTACAAGCTTGGGGCTCGGTACTCGGATGACAGCGCGAGCCAGAAAAGCTTCCCTTACAAGCTTGGGGCTCGGTGCTTGGATGACAGCGCGAGCCAGAAAAGCTTCCCTTACAAGCTTGGGGCTCGGTGCTCGGATAACAGCGCGAGCCTGAAAAGCTTCCCTTACAAGCTTAGGGCTCGGTGCTCGGATAACAGCGCGAGCCTGAAAAGCTTCCCTTACAAGCCTGGGGCTCGGTGCTCGGATAACAGCGCGAGCCTGAAAAGCTTCTCTTACAAGTTTGGGGCTCGGTGCTCGGATAACAGCGCGAGCCAGAAAAGCTTCCCTTACAAGCTTAGGGCTCGGTGCTCGGATAACAGCGTGAGCCTGAAAAGCTTCCCTACAAGCTTGGGGCTCGGTGCTCGGATAGCAGCGCGAGCCTGAAAAGCTTCCTTTACAAGCTTCGGGCTCGGTGCTCGGATAACAGCGCGAGCCAGAAAAGCCTCCCTACATATTTGGGACAGCTACACACCCTGAGAACAAGTGTGGGAGCTCGGCGTCGGCGCCGAGCAAGGCGGGTGCCTTCTTCAAGGCACCGCGACCTTGACGCTCGGCGTAGACCCTCTGCTACGCCTGCAACTGTCTTTCTCACCGGTATGGGGGACCGGCATCCGTCCTTCGCTCGGTTTGAGCTTCTTCAAGCTCATCAACCTATGTACGAGGCGACATTCGCCAGCCACGCCCGCACCGTCTCTCCCTGAGAACAAGTGTGGGAGCTCGGCGTCGGCCCCGTGCAAGGCGGGTGCCTTCTTCAAGGCACCGCGACCTTAACGCTCGGCAGAGACCTTCTGCTACGCCTGCAACTGTCTTTCTCACCGGTATGGGGGCTCGGCATCTGTCCCTCGTTCGGTTTGGGCTTCTTCAAGCTCATCAACCTATGTACGAGGCGACATTCGCCAGCCACGCCCGCACCATCTCTCTCTGAGAACAAGTGTGGGAGCTCGGCATCGGCCCCGAGCAAGGCGGGTGCCTTCTTCAAGGCACCGCGACCTTGACGCTCGGCGGCGACCCTCTGCTACGCCTGCAACTGTCTTTTTCACTGGTATGGGGGCTAGGCACCCGTCCCTCGCTCGGTTTGGGCATCTTCAAGCTTATCAACCTATATACGAGGCGACATCTGCCAGCCACGCCCGCACCGTCTCTCCCTGAGAACAACTGCGGGAGCTCGGCGTCGGCCCCGAGCAAGGCAGGTGCCTTCTTCAAGGCACCGCGACCTTGACGCTCGGCGACGACCCTCTGCTACGCCTGCAACTGTCTTTCTCACCGGTATGGGGGCTCGACATCCGTCTCTCGCTCGGTTTGGGCTTCTTCAAGCTCATCAACCTATATACGAGCCGACATCCGCCGGCCACGCCCGCACCGTCTCTCCCTGAGAACAAGTGTGTGAGCTCGGCATCGGCCCTGAGCAAGGCGGGTGCCTTCTTCAAGGCACCGCGACCTTGACGCTCGGCGGAGACCCTTTGCTATGCCTGCAACTGTCTTTGTCACCGGTATGGGGGCTCGACATCCGTCCCTCGCTCGGTTTGGGCTTCTTCAAGCTCATCAACCTATATACGAGGCGACATCCGCCAGCCACGCCCGCACCGTCTCTCCCTGAGAACAAGTGTGGGAGCTCGGCGTCGGCCACGAGCAAGGCAGGTGCCTTCTTC
This sequence comes from Hemerocallis citrina, assembly GCA_017893485.1. Lineage (NCBI taxonomy): Eukaryota > Viridiplantae > Streptophyta > Magnoliopsida > Asparagales > Asphodelaceae > Hemerocallis > Hemerocallis citrina. Next base: position 119,547,836 of record CM030367.1, read on the forward strand.
AAGGCACCGCGATCTTGACGCTCGGCGGAGATCCTCTGCTACGCCTGCAACTGTCTTTCTCACCGGTATGGGGGCTCGGCATCCGTCTCTCGCTCGGTTTGGGCTTCTTCAAGCTCATCAACCTATGTACGAGGCGACATCCGCCAGCCACGCCCGCACCGTCTCTCCTTGAGAACAAGTGTGGGAGCTCAGCGTCGGCACCGAGCGAGGCGGGTGCCTTCTTCAAGGCACCACGGCCTTGACGCTCGGCGACGACCTTCTGCTACACCTGCAACTGTCCTTCTTACCCACATGGGGGCTCGGTTACGACCTACTACCAGGTGTTAACAAAAATTTTATCAAGGTTTAGAGCATCTGCCTTCGGCAGACGCCCCGAGCTTCGAGTCGATTTGTTGACCACACTCTCACCCGCGAACAACTCGGGGTTTACGTAGGGATGCTTTCGGATCGGATACGGATCGGATATTGGCTATACCAACATCCGTATCCGCAATCCAAAGACGGATTCGGATACGGATACGGATATGATTCGAAAAATAAAAATCATATCCGTATCCGCAATTTTCGGATACGGATGCGAATCGGATACGGTCTACCGGATAACGGATAGGAATTCGGATAACAAATATAAAGTTTTTGCTATTTATTTTTCTTAACTAGTACTTATACATGTATATCACTGAATTGTGAATATCGATTTCCATATCTAATAACAAAATAGAAATTAACAGAACAAAAAAGGAGAATGAAAATTTATTTCAAATATATACAACTCCTATAAAAAAATGAATATAATACGCACTTACTTGTCTATGTTGCATTGGTTTGAAACTGACTCTTTAACTTCTTTTACCAGGATGATGTGGCATCATTGAAAAAGATATTGTCATACAGCTTCTCCTTGTCATACAGCAACTCCTGTAAAATATGAGCAGACCCAGGATGAGATATTGTCTGGAGACAATGACTTTAAAGAAAGAGATGTACAAGTCAGACAAAAGGAAAGGAGAGGAGAGGAGAACCTCATGTGTTTCAGTAGCAAATTCAAAGTTAGGACCCTCGATAATGGCATCTACAGGGCAAGCTTCCTGGCAGAACCCACAGTAGATGCATTTGGTCATATCAATATCATACCTACACAATCACACCGAATGATACCAATTACCTTACAAAAGTAACAAACAATGGAGGTAAATGGAGAGAAAGAATCAGCAATAGGTGTAAAACCTTGTAGTCCGACGACTACCCTCTTCACGTTCTTCTGCTTCAATTGTAATTGCTTGTGCAGGGCATATCTGTGCATATCGACATTTTCAAACTACTCCGAAAAAAAAAGTTTAACTGATTCAGGAAATAATGAATTAATGATATAGAAAGACCATGTATAGAATTATATGGTTGACAAGCAGGCACCTCATAATGTTTTTCATATAATTTTTTTTATATGTGCTCAGAGCACCCCCTAATCCCCTATGATCTTTGAGTAGATCATGGAATCTACATTTCCTCCTTGAGTTTACTACCACTGTTAAGCTTCTACCTAAATTCATAATCAACAGTACATATAAACATAGTATACCACATACCGCTCCACAAAGCTTGAAAGCAATGCACCGTTCCTCCCCAGTTGGATATCGGCGGAGTGCATGTTCTCCACGGAACCTGGGGCTTAGAGTTAGAGGACCTTTCTCAAAGGGATAGTTAATCTGTGGAAACCTGGGGCTTACAAAATCTGTAATGAAGATACAGGAATTATTTTCATATTCAACAACAATTGTCGGGCTGCATGTGGTAGTACATGACTGTGTTGATTCCAGTGAATTGTTGAAATGCCTGTTTTTGAAAGAGTACTTGCATTGTATGCAATCAACAACACATGATCTGTAAAATACTGGAGGAAACTTGGCTAAAAAGACCCCTCCTGATTTCTAAGCAAACCAAATCTCATTGGTTCTGTTATTGAATGGTTAATAATCTGATTTAATGCATCATGAGAATGATTGATAATGTAAGAAGAAGAAAAAAATGCATATATTTGAAATGTAAGAGAGGTATCGATCGGCATGCAGGCTTGTACATGAAATATTAAATATCCATAGTAACTTTCGTAGTTGTAGACATCAGTACAGGCATTTGGCACGTACATAGGGAGAACGTACATCTTTAATTGTTCAAATATTTGAGGCTGCTCTCCTGAACATAAATTAGTGTTTGGAATGCTGCCTGTTAAACATACAGTCTTCTTCTACAAGTACCTAATCTATAAAGGACATGGCTGATGCAGGGGACTTTTAGAAATTCAGGGATTTTTGAAAAGCTTGGTAAAGGAAATGCATGCAAATTAAACCAATGCCTAACTCTTGTCAAATCCACATACAAATATACGATGGACAGAAGCTTAATTTGCTATGATAATCCGAAAGGGATCGGGAAAAAAAAATGGAGCACTCGGTCTTCACTCACTAGAGATATTTTTATGAAATGAAGAGAAAAGGATAAATAAATATATTAAAGAGGGCGTCATATTGCAATTGCCATTTTGAACTCCAACAGGATTTGGAATGCCCACAATAACCAAATGAGTATTTAGCACTACTTACCTGTAGACTGTAGTCCAGCTCTAGCAAAGAAAGAAAGTCTCATCTCCTTAGATTTAAAAACATCCAGATATCCAACAGTAGTATTCGACTGATCGAATTTCCTGTACTCAGAAGCAACAGAAAGCATATCGACCTCCTCAATTTAAACGTTCAGAATCATACATCTTTGATACTATAGCAATGGCTTCAGCCTTTTCTAAGACAATAAACTTAAAGTATAAACTCAGAAACTTGAAGATCCTACCTTAGATCCAGATTCTCTTCAACAAAGTGCGACTCCGACGGCGGACAGGGGGAGGCACGACAGGACGGGGATGACGGCTGCTGCCGTCGACTCTGGCTGCGGGAGAGGAAGGGGAGAAGAGGCGGGGGCGTGGCTGGCGACGGGGCGCTGGCGACTGGGGACGGGGCGCTGGCGACGGGGCTCGCGACGGGGCTTCGATCTCTCGACCTTCTGATCCCGTGCTTCGATCTCTCGACCTGCGCGCCGTTTGTGTTCTCGAGAGCGGACGCGATGGAGACGGGGGATGGGGGAGAAGAGGAAGACGGGGGAACGCGAGGTCGATGTGGAGTGGAGTTGGGGATGGGGAGTTCGGGACTGGGAATTGGGGAGAACCGGAGAAGAGGAAGACGGGAGAGAAGATGATTTTGGAGTCGATTTGGGATTTTTGATTTTGGATCTACTGAATACGGGCTGATTAGGGTTTAACATTACTCATTGATATAACTATTAAATATATATATTAAATAAATAGATATTAAACTAAGCGGATATCCGTATTCGAATCTGCTTTTTTAGTAATATCCGTATCCGTATCCGAATCCGATTTTTTTTGGACTTGGATATCCGAATCCGTATCCGTATCCGCCCGGATACGGATTTTTCATATCCGTATCCGCAAAAAAATCGGATTCGGATGCGGATCGAATCGGATATATCCTTATCCGAAAGCATCCCTAGGTTTACGGCTTTCACCAGCCCAAACCCCGAACTGTTCGAGGGTGGCAGGGGAGCCATCGACCCTTTGCTCTCTCCATCCTGAGCCAAACGCTTCGAGCCTTCGAGCCATCAAGCTGGCCCTTCTCTCGCCCACGAACAACCCGGGGTTTACGGCTCTTACAAGCCTGAAACCCCGAACTGTTCGAGGACAGCAGGAGAGCCACCACGCTTCGGCTCTATCCGAACCCACGGAAATACTGTGTTCTCTGAGCGCCCGCCTTCCGCAGGCACCCAAATCAAGCGACTCACTGCCTGACAACCAACAAGGGGAGTGGGGATTATATAGCCCCCTGAGGCCCACATTTATTGCGTTCGGGAACATGAAACGACGGAAAACGAAACGTCGCCATAAATACTCATGGGAATGCGAAACGTTGCCATTAGTGACGTAGTCGCGTCAGTGGTGACCCTTCGTAGCAGACACATCGGCCATCCTCGACAACCGAGACAATCAAGGTTCGAGAAAATGAATGCTATTATTATTACTCATTGCTTACAACTCAATTAACGTCGGTACAAATAAAAAGAACAACTCACAAACTCACTCGCACTCGGCCTGAAATTCAAACTCGGCGCCTCCTTCGGGGCTTTTCCCATGCTCGGTTGGATCGGCCCGGGAAGATACTCCCGCCACCGAGCTTCCTGCATCACCGGGCTGGGCCTCATCCAACAGAAATGTCAAAGACCGCCCCGGGGTCGAGTTGCTGGCCTCTTCCATCAGACCCGCGCCTAACACCAGCTTCAGCCTGCGAATCTCCAGCTCTTTCTTAACCACGGCCTCGCGAAGGAAAGACTCCGAAGCCGACCGCCCGCTCGAGGCATCCGATAGGAACCAGTCCGTCTCGATTACCCACTAGTCCCGATCGGCTATGGCCTTCTTCAGGCGCACCACCTCCAGACCGAGCTCTCTAGATCTGTTCAGAAAATAATTCTTAGCGGCCACTCGGTCCCGAGCCTGTTTTTGTTGGCCAGCCAAAACTGCCTCCCAAATCTCCTTTCCCGCTCGAGTCAGAGGTACATCGGCAGAAACGGGATCAGCGATCCGGGTCCCGTGCATCTACCAAAAGATGAAAGCAAATATCACAAAAAACACAAGTCTGGAAAGATCGGCCCAAAAAAGTAAATTTCATTTCTTTTAAAAGTTTGATACAAAAGCCGCGGTGGCCAGTCCGCTTAAGGCAGTTACATCAAAAATGAAAAAAGAAACAAAAACTAGTCTATTCTTGAGAGGGGGTGGCACCTCTTCGTCGCCCTGGAATTCCCCCGTCTCGTCACCACCAGGGGTCAGCGGCAGGTCCGCCTGCCATCCATAGCAGAGGTGGTCCATGCTCTGCTCGGGGTAGATCTGCTTAAAATGGGACTTGGCCTGTTCATACGCCTCGTCCTGTGCCAGCATCAGAGTCTCCCCCAAGGCCGACTCCATCTCCTCCAGAGCCTTCTTCCCCTTCACCGCCTCGGCCGCGATCTTCGCCTCAATATCTTCTCGATCCTGCTTGTGGATTCTGCATAGCGACTCTATCTGGGCCTCGTGGACGGTCACCAGGGTCCGGGCCTCTTTCAACTCATCCGTGGCCTTGTTCAGTTCGCGGAGGTACTTCTCCGCATTCCGCCTCTCGATGTATATCTCCTTCTCCAAGCACTTGTGAAAGTGCTGACCATGGAGCATCGCCTGTCCGAAGAGAGAAAGATCAGAAAAACTCCAAGTTAATGAGAAAAGTGGAGCCAAGCCAACTTACCGAGAGGTGTGCCTGAGACCACCGCATGTAGGCCTGGTCCGCCGTCTGCGTCGCCAGGGCCATCAAATCGTGCTCAGTGGTGGTCTTCGAGACGAACTCGATCGACACAGGCCCATCGAGCAGAGAATCCCCCGCACGATTGACCAATCAGGGACAAAGGGCAGCGTACCCTACTTTCTCACCATCTCCGCGGCGGTCGGCCGTATAGGGGGGAGCCCTTTTTCCGAGGCATCCACTGTCTTATCCGAACCACCCCCAGCGTCCCGAGCCGCCCTCGACGAGTGGGATTGCTGGGAGTGGTACCTCTTGACCCTCTTCGCCGGGGAAGGCTCCTCGGCCATCGGGGCCGGCCCCTTGGAGGACCCTCCGACCTGCGCAGCCAGCTTCTGCTTCTCGGCCGCTATCCTCTCCTGCTCGGCCTTCTTCTTCTTCTCTATCCTCGCCTTCTCGGCAACAGCAAGCAATATCTTCTTAGTGTCCGCCTGTTGAGTTGTCATCCCTGCAAAAACAGAAAGGAGAAGAGCTAACGTTAACACGAAGGCAGGAAAATGAACAAATTCGGAAAGAAACGTACTAGGGTCGGCAGGACTCAGTCCGGCCCGGGCGAGGTGTATCTCGGTCACTCGAGGCCATGCGATACTGTGCCCCCCGACTATCTTCTTCACCCTCTTCCACTCCTTGGCGGTCAAGTCGCTCCGCTTCGGAGGCTTGTGGTTTGGCTTGACGAAGTTCCACCTGGTCGGAATTTCCCAAGACCCCTCAGTCCGAACCACAAAATACTTTTCTTTCCACCCCTTTATGGAGTCCGGATGACCGTGCATGACCTTCTTATGCGGCCTTGGTGAAAAGTAAAAAATCCCCTCCTGATCTCCAAGCGAGTCGATCCCAAGAACGGCTCGGAAATACGTCAGCCTCGGCGTCACTCCCTTCTCTTGGCACTTTAGTATAAAGCATACTAGATGCTTCCAAGAGTTCGGACCGTATTGCATAGGGCACAACCTCGCCCAGTTCAGAACCCTCTTAACAAAAGGATGCAGAGGCAGCCTCAGCCCCGAGAGGAAGGCGTCCTCGGGGAACATACACCGGGGAAGGCGTACCCGGTGCCAGAGCCGTAGTGGGCCGAATACCCGGGCTCGGAATGAAGATCTCGAACTCCCGCAGAATATAGTAGGCGGCCCTAAGAATGTTAAGATATTCCGCCTTCAAAATGCTCGAGATGCTATCAGCGCGAATCTTCACCCGAGTGTCTTCGCCCGGAACAGGAGGGATCGGTTCGATATCCTTAATATCGTCGGGATACATCCGGATCGATCCTGGATTCTTGAAGGAGACCCGGGGAAGCTTGAGACCCGATCTCGGTGTGTACTCATCTGGTGAGGAAGGGCTGTGTGGGGTGGTCAAGACTTTCTTCTTCCGATGAGGGCGAGCCTTCCGCTCGGGAGACAGCGTTGACAAAGGGGGAAGGGGTGGAAGATCTTCTCCGACCCCGATCGGCCTTCCCGCCGTGCCCTGGCCAGCGTCTCCTTGGGCAGCCTCCCGTTCGTCGACCTCATCCTCCTCGTCGTAAACACCCTGTACCTCGGAATACTGACCCTCCTCGTCTTCCTCACCCTCGGCACCCTGCTCCTCCTCGTCTTCCTCCTCGCCCTCGGTGCCTTCCTCCTCCTCTTCCTCATCGTCCTCCTCCTGATCCTGCTCCTCCTCGTCCTCGCCGTCCCCCTCATCCTCTTCCTCCTCTTCACCCTCATCCATGGGCTCCTTTCCCGGCCTTCTGGACCTCAGCGGGGACACCACGAAGGCTACGTCGTCCCCATCGTCCGACCCAGGGTCGGTCAGAACCTCCTCCTTCACCTTATACTTACTCAAGGACGAGGACATCTCCTGCTCGGATTCCTCCACGGAATGGCTTGACGAGCTAGCCTCGGATCCGGACTGAGTTCGCGACATTACTAAAAAGAAAGTACTAACCTGGAGCGTGGGAATTTACCGTCACCGGAAAGTATCGTCGACGGCAAGTAAGAATCCCGCTCTTGTTAAAATTGGAAAATGAGTAATGAAGTGAAGAAGAAATGAGGGAGGGGGAGGGGGTTTTAAAGGGGAAAGCGACTCCTCGATTTTCGCAAAAAAGATATGGCCGTTGGATCTTAACGATCAAGATCCAGCGGCCACCAAGATCTGGAAACGCTTTGATCTTTGCGCCCATGACATCAGCAACAGGCATAAAATTACTCCACTACCCCTCCACTTTTTCTCTCCAAACAGGCTTTTTCGACAAGTCAGAAGGGTCGACGCTTGGATAGTATCGCGAGCCAATAATTCCTCTTCTATTTCACAGAAGGGTCGACGCTCGGATAGTACCGCGAGCCAATAATTCCTCTTCTATTTTTCACAGAAGGGTCGACGCTCGGATAGTATCGCGAGCCAATAATTCCTCTTCTATTTTCACAGAAGGGTCGACGCTCGGATAGTATCGCTAGCCAATAATTCCTCTTCTATTTCCACAGAAGGGTCGACGCTCGTATAGAACCGCGAGCCAATAATTCTTCTTCTATTTTCACAGAAGGGTCGACGCTCGGATAGTATCGCGAGCCAATAATTCATCTTCTATTCCACAGAAGGGTCGACGCTCGGATAGCATCGCGAGCCAATAATTCCTCTTCTATTTTCACAGAAGGGTCGACGATCAGATACAACCGCGAGCCCCAACTGCCCTCCTTTGTTCAGAAGGGCTCGGAGCTCGGATCGCACCGCGAGCCCCAACTGCCCTCCTTTGATTCAGAGGAGCTCGGAGCTCGGATTGCACCACGAGCCCCAACTGCCCTCCTTTGATTCAGAGGGGCTCGGAGCTCGGATAGCACCACGAGCCCCAACTGCCCTCCTTTGTTCATAAGGGCTCGGAGCTCGAATAGCACCGCGAGCCCTAACTGCCCTCCTTTGTTCATAAGAGCTCGGAGCTCGGATAGCACCACGAGCCCTAACTGCCCTCCTTTGATTCAGAGGAGCTTGGAGCTCGGATAGCACCGCGAGCCCCAACCGCCCTCCTTTGAGCCCCAACCGCCCTCCTTTGTTCATAAAGGCTCGGAGCTCAGATAGCATCGCGAACCCCAACTGCCCTCCTTTGATTTAGAGGGGCTCGGAGCTCGGATAGCACCGCGAGCCCCAACTTCCCTCCTTTGATTCAGAGGGGCTCGGAGCTCGGATAGCACCGCGAGCCCCATCTATCCTCTTTTGATTCAGAAGGGCTCGGAGCTCGGATGACACCGCGAGCCGCATGAGCCCTCCTCTTGTCACAAGGGACTCGTCTGCCGACCCCTAGTGCTCGACAAACCGAGACCCAGAAGAAGACCTCGCCTCCTCCTCGCTCTTCCAACTAGCGAGGAGATCGTCCACCGACCCTCGGAGCTCGGCCGCCAACCCTTGGTACTCAACAAAACGGGCCCCAACGGGAGACCTCGGCGTCCCCTCGCTCTTCCAACTAGCAAGGGGATCGCCTACCGACCCTTGGAGCTCGTCCGCCGATCCCCAGGGCTCGTCTGCCGACCCCAAGCCTCGGCAACCGTCGCTCTGGCTCTCCCCTCTCTTCAGACTTGGCCTCCCGTGCAAAATCCAATGAGGGGTCCCTTCCTCCTACCCCCTGACCTTTTCAGAAAATAGCAGATCCTACCTTTTACCCCAACATCCACCCTGCTCTTCCCACAGAGGCGAAGAATCACTCCTACACGGCTAGTTCACCCAGCCCTACAGGAGTGTGGGGCTTGTGATATGGGTCAGGAATAACGTGGCCCGTCTCCGGCCACAGGATCCCCTCAGGATACGTGCTCTTCCTGATCCTCCGGATCAGCCACGTCAGCGTCGAAAAACCGTCCGGACCTCTGTCATGTCAGCCCGGAAACCGCCCTGGCGTCTGCCACGTTAGCCCTATACCGCCCGGTTTTCCACCGCTTCAGCCACTTGGGCAACTGGGTCCAGATCCGGCCCCAAACGGGCCCAGACCCGGTTGGCATCTTCTATAAATACCAGACCCCTACTCCTTCTCCAGGTAATCAAAACTTCTCCACTCAAACCCTAGTTACTGTTACTCTCCCTTAGTGACTGACTAGATCGTCGGAGGGTCTGCCACCGGGACCAACCCCGGTGTTTCGAGACCGTCTGCAGGTACACGAGACCATCGGATCCGAGCCCCAAAGATCCGAGCCGAGCGTCAGCCTCCACCTCAATACCGCCTACCCCAGTACCGTTCGTCCAGTCGATGGTCGTCTGCATAGGAGTCTCCTCCATCAATACAAATCGAGTAAGAACTCACGCCTGATGCATCCATACGTTTTCCAAAAACAAACCGCATCAATAATATTTTTTGCTTGCCTAGAGGTGTAGGTAGTAGGTAAGGTTAGAGGGTAGGAAAGGAAGTGCGTGTGAGTTTTCCTCGACGTTTAGCTTGGCAACTTCATAGCTGCTAAGTCTTCTATGTATTGTATTGTATTGTTTTGTATTGTATTGGGTGAGCCACCTACGCCGAAATTGAGATAAAATTAATTAGATTCTAGTATTTGTTTTTATCTTTTACTTGATACTGGAGGGATGATCTTCTTTATACCATGGTCCATGTGGAACATTTGCAATCTATTAATTTTATGAGTAGATTTCTTTTTCCATCTTGATTGATGGACACGCTGTTCCCAGCACGCATTTTAAAGAGATGGAAGGGTTAGATGAAAGGTTGGGTATCTTTTGAATGGGTCTTTTGTACGCCATAAGATGCTCACCTTTTATATGATCCTTGTGAAATTTGAAAAGGAAATATGTATGTGTTTTGCTTTTTATGCGGATAAGTTCTATACCTGATGGTGCAGGTACTGTTAGGAATTGTGGCATCAAATACATGTAGGCACGGGGTACTTAAAGTTGGAGAAAAAGATGAGGGGACAAAGAAGCAAGAGAAGACAAGCAGCAAGTAGGAGAAGAGAAGTCTGGAGAGTTGCGGTCGACCGGCTAGGGGTGCGGTCGACCAACCCAGTTGATTGAGGGTTCTTCGAGTGCAGGCATCCAACAGAGGAGGGGACGGTCGACTGACACTAGGGGTGCGGTCGACCGGTCAGCCCTCTGGATTGATTTTGCACGATGCGGTCGACCGGCCTGGGGGGCAGTCGACCGACATCGACGCTAATTGTTTCTTTTGGGCTTACGGGAGAAAGGCCCAATTTGCTATATTTGTGTTTATCTTTTAGGATTTTTTTGGGGGCTATATATATGGTCGTAAACTCTAGGGTTTAGATATCCTAAATGCTGTGATCATTATTCAACTTCAAAAGAGATTGTGCCGAGTGTTTCAAATGTGAGAGAGAGATTGAGAATTGTAATCTCTTTTGTAATCTTTGTATTTTTTTGGGAATAAGAAGTATTGGTTATGTAACGCCCCGAATCCCAAATACACTGAATTCGAGATGTTCTACAGGATCTTTTCACTTCCTTTAGTACAATTTTACAAGAAAATTTGAACTTTTCTCTTTACATCAGAGTTTACATCAATATTACACTTTACATTGCACAGCGGAAGTAAAATTTACAGCAATGAAATGAATATACAACAACATTGAGTAATCTTTAAGCATTTGTTCCTCTTTAATCTTTATCAAGCCATTTACCTGCATATAAGACTGTGGGTACGTCAGTTTATTCAACCGACGATCATTATACACGGTCATCTACTCTATGCCGAAAATAGTATAACTTAATTTTCCATATTTAGCAAACACAAACTTGTCACATTTCAAACTAAAGGGACTACCCTATTGATGTCGTGTTGTGATTGTGCACTTAGTCCTTAATGCAATTATTTATATTAGATGACACTAATGCACACTTGTTCAGATTCTATGCATCCCATACTACATAGGTCCGAGGGCAAGCCTCTTATTCGTTCTTCATCTTTGTAGGGTTCAATCCTGTAGAACCCCGTATTTTCAAATATTATTTTTATATTTGAAAATGAATTTAAATTTATTTTTGGAGATTTAATGAATATTTTCAGAAAAATTTATCTTTGTACACGTGCAAAACACGTGCAAATACTTTTGAGAAATTGGAAAATTAAGTTTTCTTCATGAAAAATCATTATTTAATATTTGAGATTTAATTAGTATTTTTCCAGATTTTTCTGAAATTAATTGGAACTATTTGCAATTTTTGAGAAAAGAAGGACCTTTTCGCAAATTTGACAATTTTAGGGGTTAAAGTGCAAAATGAAATTTCTGGACGTTTTGAACAGCAGTGGTTGAGATTTAGAAATTATATTTTCTTTTAAATCCTAATTTAAATGAATTTTGATTGAATTTTCAAGGATAGAACTATATATGCAAGTTGTATTTTGAAAGGGTTTATTTTGCAAAAGTGTGGGTAAAACCCTAAACCTATTCCTGGATATTTAAGGGATTTTTCTCCGGCCGTCATTGTTGATAATATACAGAAATTTTGGAGATTTATTTTGGTGGAGAAAGGAGTTTTTGGATCTACCAAAGGGAAGACTTTTCGTGGACTTTTCTCAATTCAATGTGAGATATATAAAAATTGTTTTGTTGTTTGATTCATGTGAGTGATATAAAAATTTGTTTTGTTGTTTGATTTGATGTTATGAATGAAAGGAATTTGTCTTGTTGTTGATCTATGTGTGCAAGTAACATTGATGTATTGATTTGATGTTGTGAACGACATAGATCTTGTGTTTTGGTATGAATCATGTAAATAATTGTGGACGGAATAGTAGATCTTTATTATTAAAATTTTGTTGCTAAAGGCATGTTAAGATTTGAGTGTGAACACCTGGACATTGAATTTATAGATCAGATTTTGATTTAGATTTGTGAAAGAAATTTAGATCTTGTAAAACCCTAATGAAAGAAATTGTGATTTAGAACACGAGAACTTGAATTTTGACCTATTTGATGTTTTGAGTAATATATATATATATATATGATGAGGAATTGTTGAGATTTATCATTTTTCCTGAATACGAACTTCTTTTCATAAACATTGAATTATTAGAGAACTCCAGTTTCGATTTTGTAATCAGAACTAAATTTTGAAAACTGTAGGCCGACAGTCGACTGGCCTACTGTACAGTTGTCTGGTACGAGCCTGATACTGTATTTTAGAATCTTTGAAAAAGTCGTTCTGGACAGTCGACCTAGCTCATAGGCAGTCGACTGGTTCACTGAGGAATGTATTTTTGTAAAAATTATTAGTCCTTCTAGACAGTCGACCTATGATTCCTTTAAGTCGACTTGTACACTTAGAATAATTTTTGAGACGATTATTGGAATTTACCTCGGGTAAGTTGACTGATTCTTTTCTTAAGTCGACTTATATGACTTAGTTTATTTTTGTAAAATTTTGGAAATTCGTCCTCTGGACAGTCGACTTACTAAAGTATAAGTCGACTGGTACTGAAGGATCTTTGTAAGCTTTAGTGCTATTTCGAATGATTGGTTTTCAGATAATTCAGTATATACTTGACATTCAGTTCAGTATTTGATTAAGCATTTGACTTTGAGATGTTCAGTTAAGTATTTCATTTGAGACATTCAGCTGAGCCACTTTGTTTAGTGGAACTTTGTTTTGACATTTGAGTTGAGTCTCTAGAGGTGTGTGACCCTAGTATACCGGTGTTGAGTATTTTGTTGAGGCCCATTAAGGCATTTCAGTTATTGAGTTTTGAATTTAGGTCGGTAGGGTATACCACTCTAGGAGATTCGTTAAGTAATCAATTAACCCAAAATGATAAGGACAGGCACTAGTGGTGATATGATGAACAGGGATATGAGTCAAGAACCTCAGTATGGCTTTCGGTGTGGGATTTAATCTCCGGAATTATCACAGTAGATTATTAGTGGTGTGGGATATGTCTTCGGAATTATCACAGTCTTGTGGTGTGGGACAATCTCCGGAATTATCACGGTAACTACTTGTGGTGTGGGATTGATCTCCGGAATTATCGGAGTCGAGGTGAAGCACATGTGGTATTCGTGTGGGGATGTGTCAATGTTTCGGTGTGGGATGATCTCCGGAATTATTCAAGTGAAATATCTTGGGTGTGGGATCCATCTCCGGAATTATCGGGCATGCGATACTATCCATAGTTTATCTTTATCTCGTAGTAGTCATCGTGTTAGGATTAGTTCATAACGCGGGGATTGAACCCTATGAAGAGAAGACGTTAAGGGCTTGCACCGGACCTATGTAGAATGGGATGCGTAGACTCCGACAAGTACGCATTAGAGAGTCTGCATATAGAATCTGTGTTTCTTGGATTGGTTTTATGCACGTGGTTTCTTGTTTTCTACACCTGACACTTAGCTTAGTGCCACTTGATGTTTTATGTTACTGTCATTTCGTACTTCCCATATTCTTATTTAGTATCTGTTGTTTAAGAATTTATGAGGTATGATCTTTTATGTTGTTTGTTTGTTTTTATATCTCTCACACCATTTATGGCTAACCCCTTTAGTTTGGGGGTTAGGGATCATCTCTAGCCTCACATGTGCAGGTTATTGCTTAGAGTTGAAGATTGGATGCTTAAGTTGATTTTGAGGAAAAGTGATTTCATAAGGATTTGTGTAAATTTGTAATAACAGTTTTGAGATAAATTTGTGTTGTAAATAAAGAAAATATTCACAATTTCATATGCTTTATCAAATTTGTGTTGTAAATAAGGATTTGTGTATTGTTCAAATAATCCATGACTATACATGAATTTCATATGCTTTATCAATTATCACTTTCACTTTGAAATTCACATCACTAACAAATATTCACAATTCATATTTTCCACATTATTCTCAAATGAGAATAAATAGCATCATGTCACACAATTAAATTTCTTTTTGCCAAATTAATCTTCTAATCCTTCATTTCAATTTCTTTTGTAAGTTATAATTTTTCACAAAGTACATATATAGAACCATAGTTCTATTTATGCCCTTTATTCTCAAATCATAGTTTATTTCATGCAAATATTTTCCAAATCATTTTTATAAAGTCCCTTATATTTTTAGGAGAATAACCATTTTTTTTTTCATAATTTTTGGCCAATTAAAAACCCCAAAAATAATTTTTTTCAATCTTGCCGAGGGCAAGATTCGAACCCAGCACCCCAGAGACACAGCCGAAGGCATAGGCCACTAGGCTGTTTGCGCCAGGCGACATGAAGAAGGCTAAGAGCCATAAGAGCTCTCGGCGGTAACAATATTTATTTTTTTCTTTCAAAAATACAAAAGTTTCGAACCAGCAACCCATGAGAAGCCGCACGACTGTAGCAACCAAAGGCATCCCGACCACTCGAGCTATAGGCTCGAGTTGTCATAGATACAACTCGAAATTTATTTAAAACAACTCTCTTTGTTATTAAAACGTTTCGATGTTCAACTAGCCTTTGTTTCATTTTGCTTTCATAAAAATCACTGTATAACTCCAGATTAATTCTTCCTCACATAATTCACATACCAGTATGAGCAAAATAATTTTTGTAACAATTAAAATATAATTTCATACAACTAATTCAAATTCTACATTATAATACTACATTTCTTCTCTTTTCGACATTTCCTCGCATTTAGCATTCTAATCTTTTTATCAATAAATTTTCACCTTAATTCTCTGTCTTTAACCATTTACCCAACATACAACACACATATTAAATTATTCATGCCCATATTAACACAAAAGATCAATTTAACATAAGAAATTGTATTATCAAACTACTAACTTTTGTGTGTAGTTCTTGATAGTAATAAATGTGTTTTTATCAATCAATCCATGATTCTAATCAATTCACATACAACTTAAATAATAGAACCACATCTATAAAATTGCATATCCACATTTCAATCATTCAAGAAGTCATTTTTCCCAATTAAAGTGTGCTCTTCTTAATCATTTTCATGCTTTATTCTTTCTAATTAAACTAGCATGCATTCCTACTTTAGAAATAGGAAAAATTTTACCCACCTTATTGAAGAAAGTACACTAGTGATCTCCTAGACGAATGTCCTTGCAACAAAATGCTTCTCCTCCTTGTACACGCGCGCACAAGCGTCCAACCCGAGCACACCAACCCGAAAGCTCCCTCCTTTGAATAGCCGGCCTCTCCTTCTTCTTGTTGCAAGCCCAACTCTCACACAACTCAATCTTTTAACTCACAAAAAATAACTACTAGATAAAGTAATAGAACTATAGGTTTGGAAGAGTTTATTTGCACAAGAATACTAACCATGGGAGGGGGTATTTATACTAAAAATCAAGGAAAATAGATGGCTAGGATTGAAGTAGGAGTTAGGAACAAATGGTGGAGATTTAAGGAGGAGTTACACAAACTACCCATGATGAGTAACCACCACACCATGATCCCCATCCAAAATTTGGGTTTCCCTCCAAAAAGAAGCACGACCGGCCTAGAGAAGAGTGCATTTTGCACGTGCATGCAACTAGGTCCAAAAGTTGTACATTTAATTTTTGTATAAAAATAAAATAGTCTTTAAATTGTATTCTACATGATAAGTTGCATAAAAATAGTCCATGGGCTTTAGTTTATGGGCCAAAATAGTTATTTTAAAATAAAATAAATAAATTACATTTTGGGCTTAAAGAAAAAGGCTTTTTATCTAATTAAAATAAGGCTTTTGTATAAAATAATTAAAAGCACATATTAAAATATCTTTACTCATCTTGACGAAAATATTAACCAAATATTGCACGTGCACCCTACGTGCAAAATAAATAATTTTCCATTAAATGAAAAATCAGGGCATTACAGGTTATCTCTGAATATTGATTGTGTTATTGTGAGATTCATATATTATGGTGGCTTGTTCTTGGTTCATCTATTTCTTGGGAGTTTCTATTGCTTGTAGTGCACTTCCGCTATTAGCAATACGAGTTGGGAGTAGATTTCTCCGACAAGTGGTATCAGAGCAGTTGGTTTGAGATGGCCGATAACAAGATGAAGATCGAGAGATTTGATGGGAGTGACTTCGCGATGTGGAAGATTCATATAATAGCGTATCTTCGTCAGAAAGATCTTGATGGTCCGTTGTTTGATGAGAAGCCAGTAGGTGCAGACAAGGATGCGAAGGTCTTAGCGGAGTGGAATCGTTTGGATCAGAATGCGCTGGGGCAGATTCAGTTGGGGCTGAGTAGGAAGGCATTATTTCATATATCGAAGGCAAAGACCACAAAGGAGGCTATGAAGATTCTCACGGATATGTATGAGAAACCTTCGGCATCTAATCAAATTCTTCATCTGAAGAAATTTGTTAATATGAAGTTGAAGGAAGGGGTTCAGTAGCAGAGCATGTGAACAATTACTGTATGGTTTACAACCAGATGGAAGCTATAGGTTTGAAGTTTCAGAGAAAGGACAGTCATTGTTACTTCTATCTACTTTACCCGATAGTTATGGTACAGTGGAACAGACTATTACAGGTACTATGACAGATTCGACGACTTTACAGGATGTGGTGAGTAGCATTCTAAACGAGGAGGTGAGAAGGATGAGAAATGAGGGATATCCATCATCATCTTCTAGAGATTCCGTCATGTACGTTGAGAAAAGACGTGGGAGATCTAAGACTAGTCGAAGAAGAAAGGATCAGAGTAATTCATCTGAGAGTGGGTCTTATGACAGCAATGGGGGGCATAGGCCTGAGTGCTGGTATTGTCACAAGAAGGGTCACATGATGCGCAGTTGTAAGGCTTATATGAAGAAGAAGCAGGAAAAACCGAAGAGAGATACTCCAAAGGAAGCTCAAGTGGGGCTTGTTGAGAATCTATGCTTATCAGCTCGGGAGGAGTTGGGCACTCAAGATTGGTGTATTGATTCGGGAGCTTCTTTTCATTGCACTCCGAGGAGAGAGGTATTTGATGACTACGAGGATGGTTCTTTTGGAGAAGTGATCGTGGGGAATGGTCACCGGTGTCTTGTAAGTGGTGTTGGTACTGTTCGCGTGAATACCATTGATGATCAAAGTGTTGTCTTGCGGGAGACAAGGCATGTTCCAGGCTTGAAGGAAAATCTTATCTCGATTGGAAGGCTAAACAAGAAGGGGTTGTCTACTACAGTTGGTACTGGGGAGTGGTGCATAGCTGCAGGTTCAAGGGTGATTGCAAAAGAAAAGTGTAAGGGAACACTGTATTTGCTTAGAGAAGTGAGGGGCGTTTCTTCTATAGTTGACTCTCAGCCGGAATCGAGTAGTAAGTTGTGTGGGGTGCAACCGAGTTCTTTCAGTTGTGGAGGGGATGTTACTAATTTAGTGGGAGCTGCTGGCCATGGAAGTGATACTAGTGGGCAAGACGTTGCTGCGGAAAGGGTACTTTGTGAATTGGCAGTGGAAGCTTCAAGTCCCTCTTGTGAGATAGAGAGCACTGGTATCGATATGCGGGGTGATGTCGATGAGGGTAACCGAATTGGGACTGTAGGGATTGAACAGTCTGCGGAGTTTGTGGATGTGTCGTCCACGGAGGTTTCTAGTGCAGAGGGTGCATTGAGAGGCTTTGAACCATGTCCGGTGTTGATGGAGATCTTGCGAGGTGGGGAGTCTCATAACACGGAATCCGACACGGGAGGTTGTTTCTCCGGTATTCATGCTCTATGCAATTGGTGGAGCACATCCTTCATGAGGCGATGAGGGGTGGTGGTGCACTCCACGTGGTGGAGTGGCGGAGGTGCTGCTCATGAGAATGGGGAGTACTTGGGTCTTCCATAAAAGTGGGATATGGTAGAGATAATGCGAGGAAAGATTGCAATAACTTTGAAGCGTGGTGTATTTGGTCCAAGTGGGAGATTGTTAGGAATTGTGACCTCAAATACACGTAGGCACGGGGTACTTAAAGTTGGAGAAGAAGAGGATGAGACAAAGAAGCATGAGGAGACAAGAAGCAAGTAGAAGAAGAGAAGTCTGGAGGGTTGCGGTCGACCGGCTAGGGGTGCGGTCGACCGACCCAATCGACTGGGAGTTCTTCGAGTGCAGGCGTCCAACAGAGAAGGGGACGGTCGACCGACACTAGGGGTGCGGTCGACCGGTCAGCCATCTGGACTGATTTTGCACGGTGCGGTCGACTGGCCTGGGGGGGCAGTCGACCGACACCGATGCTGATTGTTTCTTTTGGGCTTACGGGTGAAAGGCCCAATTTGCTATATTTGTGTTTATCTTTTAGGGTTTGCTTGGGGCTATATATATGGCCGTAAACTCTTGGGTTTAGATATCCTAAATGCTGTGATCATTATTCAACTTCAAGACAGATTGTGCCAAGTGTTTCAAATATGAGAAAGAGAGATTGAGAATTGTAATCTCTTTTGTAATCTTTGTATTTCTTTGGGAATAAGAAGTATTGGTTATCTCTGCATATTGATTGTGTTATTGTGAGATCTATATATTGTGGTGGCTTGTTCTTGGTTCATCTATTTCTTGGGAGTTTCTATTGCTTGTGGTTGTAGTGCTCTGTATTTTTAAATATAATTTTAAAGATTTATAAATGAATTAAAATGATTTTTGGAGATTTAATAAATATTTTTCTGAAGATTTATATTTTTACACGTGTAAAACACGTGCAAATCTTTTCTTGGAAAGTGCAAAAGCCAAAATTATTTTGTGAAAAATTATTATTTATTATTTGAGATTATTTGTGATTTTTCTAGATTTTTCTGATATTTATTGAACCTATTTGCAAATATTATAAAAAGAATGGTCTTTTTGCAAAATTGTCATTTTGAGGGATGAAAGTGCAAAATTGTTTTTCTGGACTTTTTAATCAGTGCCGGCTGGAAATGAATGGTTTATTTTGTTTTTAAATCTCTATTAAATTGGTTTTATCAAGTTTCCAAGTATATGGATCTATTTATGTAAAGTTATATTTTAAAGGGATTGTTTTGCAAATATGTTCAAAACCCTAATCCTTCAATTTCCGGCCTATTTAAAAGGTGAAGTGCAGCCGTCTTTCGCTGTAAAACACAAAGGTTTTATTATTTTTATTTTTCTTGGAGATTGAAAGAGAAGATCTTGGATTCCTTGCGAAGGTGAGGCTTTTTTCCCTATTTTCTATTTACAATCGTTTGATCTCTTCCACAAGGGGAGTGACTTATTTTGTATTGCTTTGTATATGTTATATGTGAGTGATGTAAATTTTTTATTGTTTTGTTTTATGTATGTTGTATGTGGTGTTTCATCTATTAGAAAGCATGATAGGGTTTGGTATGAATATGTATTTTGGATGGATGATAAAAAGTGGATCTTTGAGAAGAACCCTAGTTATTGTGAGCAGAACTTCATGTGGATGATTTTAGATTGTTGGAAAACCTAATATAAATTGTGAGTAGGCTATTTCCCTTAGATTATTGCTGATTTGATTGAGTATGATGGATGTTATGCATTAATTGATTAAAGAAGAGATTTTTGGATTATTGGCGAGTTGGATGAAAGCAACTTGGCCATGTTGATAATAAATTTGTTTTTATTCATGAATCAACTATTGAGAATAGTTGAGATTGAGTTTGAGGAATTTTGAGAATGAGTAATGGATTAAAGACCATGTCTTGAGGATTTGAGTTTTGATGTCTAGATTTGGATTTGATACATTTTGACTAAATTTGGGGATTTATGATTTTGTGAAAGATTTTACTTGAATTTGGATTTACTCAAATACTAAGTTTGATATCTGAATATTTTGTTATTTTAGTCTATGGATTGGTGAAGTTGTCTTTGGTGCACGAACATGCACGAACGCTTTCATGAATATAGTATTTTTGTTGTTTTAGAAGAAATAGAGTTTTATGTGTTTCGAAGGATTTGACTATATCTCAACTTATTTTGGTATTGATATATTTGGAATATAAAACAAAGTTATTTTGATGTATAATTTATTCTTAAAAACTCTAATTTTGATATATACGCACGTTCCTGTTTTTATTTTGAAGAAGTTCATCAAACACTTATTTTTATCAATTCAAGTAGTTTTTGATTGGTTTTTATGGATCCTTATATATCCTATAAGTTGTATATGATCATATCAAAAATATACTTTTTATAAATTTCGTTTTTGTAAGATAAATCTTCGTATCGGTTGAATTATGCACAACCCAAATTGCAGTCTGTAGGTGAGGCAGTCGACTGGTATGTTTCGACAATCGATCGTCGCAACCTGGCTGCTGTGTTTTCTCGTTTTTCTTGAAATCTCGTGCGGAACAGTCGACTGAACCATTTCTCCAGTCGACTGTCTCTGCTCTGTTTTGATATTTTCTTGAGGTATTGGATTTTTGCTCTGGACGGTCGACTGGTGACTATTAGCAGTCGACTGCTACTACTTAGAAGTTATTTTCCCAAAGATGTTGGTTTTTCGCCCGGGACAGTCGACTGGTTTCTTTTAGTCGACCGTCAATACTTAGAATTTATTTTCTTAAAGATGTTGGTTTTTCTCTCTGGACAGTCGACTGATGACTTTTTACAGTCGACTGTTATTGATGTTTCTTGAGCTTTCCAGGTGTTCTTTAAATGGTTGATTCTTTAAATGTTTTCGGATCTATAACTTACTATTCTAAATATTATTTCTTCTACAGAATATATGTTTCAAGATATTTTATTATTGGATTTGGATTCTGAAATTTTATAAAGATTTGGATTTTGTTGATTTGGAGAGGTTTCTCCCTTTGATCGTTTTGACAATGGATTAGTGAATTTTGGTCTTGTTAAGATCTCTAGGAGTTGAGTGGGAGTCCAGTGAACCGGCAGTTGAGATTTGTTGAGTTAGACCTGGGGGGTCTTGGTTTAGTTGTTGTTGAGTATTTAAGTCCGGCAGGATATACTAACTCTAGAGATGGAGATTTGGTGTTTTAATAATAATCAACTTAAGGACAGGCACCAGTGGGGATGCGATGGAACTTGAGAAACGTAAGTATAGGCTCATGGTTTTGTTAGTCCAACAGATGCGTTCCAGGACTATTTGTTGTTATGTCTTGAGAGGACATTTGTGTATTCGCGTGTCGAGGGTCTGCAGGCCTATTCACGGAGCATGCAGGGTGCGTTCGCGTGTCGAGGGTCGGCATGCCTATTCACGGAACGTACCTGGTGTTTCTGCACGTCAAGGGCCTTGCAAGCCTATTCGTGGGGTACACGGGGTTTGGGAGATGATTCTCCGGTTGTTTTTGAGCTATCTTACATGATGCTTGCGCGTCGAGGGCTGTGGTGCCTATTCGCGGAGTATTCTGGATCTTGTTTTTCATCACCGTAGTAGGATTAGTTGCATAGCGAGGGGTTATCCCTATAAAGTGGAGATCGCTAAGGGCTTGCACCGGACCTATGTACTATGGAATGCATAGAATCCGACAAGTATGCATTAGAGAGTCAGCATATAGAGCTTGTGTTTTCTTGACTTGGTTTTATGCTTGTGTTTTTCTGTTTTTTTTTCCTACACTTGATACTTAGTCTAGAATCGCTTGACGTTTTCATGAATTACTATTTACTATCTTATATTCATTGATGTTTTCATGCTTTACTTATTTGTTATTTCTCATTTCATTTATTCTTGATGTTAATACATGTTGTTGATGACTCAGTGTTTTATGATTAATTATGTTGTTTGTTGCTTGTTTTTATGTCACTCACACCTTTATGGCTGACCCCTTTAGTTTTGGGGGTTAGGGATCATCTCTAGCCTCATGTTTTATAGGTTGTTGTTACTTAGAGCTTGGGGTTTGGATGCTTAAAATAAATTGATGTAATAGAGCTTTTGTGTAAATTTTGTAAATGAAGTGTTGTAAAAAGAAAGTTTGTAATTCAAGGTATTTTGTATTCCGCTGTGTTTGTAAGGATTGTTGTAATAAAAGTTTGGAATAAAGATTATCTTTGTTTTTGGACTGTATTTAGTATTACATTGAAGTTGATGCTGGGAATTGTACCACGTATTTCTAAGATATCATATTAGAAATTCGGGACACTACAGTGGTGCACTTCCGCATCCGACAAGTACCTCCTCGTCTTATGTATTGATGGACGTATTCTTGCTTCTTGCTTCCATCTGGATAAATTTGACCACTTTCCATGTTACAAATTAGAACTTACGGTATACTAATATTTGATATTTTAAGAAGGTGACTTCTTTTGTTCAGATTAGGGTCTAATAAGTAAATAATGAGAACGGCCTAAGTAAAGAATGGGCATGACAAGTCAGACCAAGACCGTTTATTCCCTAACTTTACACATATTATAAATGCTTTCTTAGAATCCCTCAATAAGAACATTCATTCCAATGTGATCCCATGCGTCATCTCCATGAATTTCAATTAGATCATATTATAATGGCTAATGCTTTAGCCACTACCAATTTCACTACCATTTTTTTCACTATCTTAGGTGGCATACTCCTATTGGAGAGTTCTCCCACCTACTCTATCATCTCCTACCTATTGGAGTGTGCCACCTAAGATAGTGAAGAGAAATGTAGTGAAATTGGTAGTGGCTCTAGCATTACTCTAATATAATAAGCATTTGATGCACACCTACAAAAAAGTATAGTCATTAAATTAAATTAGTAATTTACACGTGCAATGTACGTTTTAATAATTTCAAAAAATAAAAATAAAAACTCTGACGTAGGGAGGATTTGAACCGAAAACCTCATTTATATTAGTTATGTACGTGTGTTGCACATATTGGTAGAATGACAAAATGACAAATGACACTAAGAACTTCTCCCATTATAATATTAGAGATTAGAGATAAATTGTCCATAAGAAAAGATATAGTAAATGATTTAACCGCATATATCAAAATTTTATTCTGAAAATAAAGAAGAACAATTAGCAATTAAGCTACAACCGTCTAGTTAGGATCAAATCATTCACCATCAATGTCGGATTCTAACAAATGTTGCCCATATATAGAACCAGTCTAAAGTGAAGAAATGCTTAGCAAAATCAATATAAACATCAAAATCGAAACGTACAGTGCCCATTCCAGCCGATGTCATTTGTAACCCCTCAGCAAGAAATCCCTATTAACCACACAACAATCTTATTACCTATATCCAACTCATCGTTCTGCATTGCCACACACAAACCAATCAATATCTACTGAAACTCAGGTAAGAAATTACCTTCCCACCTGGAAGCAAGCAACATCAACAGCACCAAATAGAGCAACAGAAACCCAAGCCCGCAACCCAGAAGGCTGCTTTCTCCCCTTGGCTCACTAAAAATAGTAGTTCAATGAGTAAAAGATCCGAACAGCTAATACTTCAACGGAACAAATTTTTTTGTTTTCTCTTGAGAGAGAAATTTCATTGCTCCAGTGGATGCAAGCCTCATTCTCCTTCACCGATCTCAAGTGTATTCTACTTCTTATTTCCGAAACTTTGAGCCATGGTGACTATTTATTAAGAAAGATCAAATTTTGGGAACAAATAAAATATTCTATAAGCAAATCTGTTTGCAACATAGATAACAAAAAAAAAAAGTATAAGCATACTTACCTTAATCCAACCACTAAAGTAAAAGCAACAACAACCAACCAATTACAAAACCAATGTGATTTCTTGACTTTCACCTTATAAATAAGCTTTCCTGCATAGAATAATTATAAGCATAAGTATATATCATATAAAGTGTAGTTAACAAAGTGATATAATAAATAATGTATTTTTTTCTTTACTTAAAAAAAAAAAGAATTGTCAGGAGTTTCTTGTTGTAATCATCTTTCGTCTATTATTTCTACATCTTGCCATGTTGATTATTCATTAGATATAATCTATCAACTTCTTTTAATGGAAACAACATGACCTTAAAGGTTAGCGATGATGGTAAAAATCGTAGCAAATCAGAGCCGTACGATTCCTGCACAGATCTCAAAAAATCCACAGACAAATTAGCAATCACAGGCCTCTTTTACAGGTCTAGGCCAACTCCAAGACATGTGCTTCTCCTAAACCCATAAAAAGTGACAGACTAGGCCTATTAGGAGAGACACCCAGCCCATGCAGTTTATGATTCAAATCTCTTATCCCCTAACAGGGATATTTTATCTCTTGAGGGGGAGAAACATGAAAGAGATAAGATAGTTAAATCGATCAAACAGACACAAATCAGTCTTTTGAAATGTCTCTCAGGGATATAAATACCCCTCTCCTTCTTCAGTCAGAAGGTAATCAACAATTTGCCAGTTTTCAATCTCTTACTCTCTCTCTCTCTCTCTTTCTTGTTCTGACTTGAGCGTTGGAGGGTCTGTTGCTGGGGCCACTCTTCGGTGTTTTAAGCTTTTTGCAGGTCCATCGGTCGCATCAGCAACCGTCGGATTCATATCACGGTGGTCAATCAATGATCCAAATTCATTCTCAGGAGCTCTAACCGTCTTTAACGACCAGGGTCACAAGTTTGACTTTTAGTAGTTTCCTTCAATTATTAACTCACTATCTGTTTGCTCCCACACCGAAATATGTAGCAACAAATTGGCTCCGTCTGTGGAAAAGGCTACACAAGTCAAGCTTGTCTCCATGCCACCAAGACTAAGAGGTAAAGGGGCGGCCTTCAGCCGTCGCACTACTTCTCTTCGTCAACCAGCTCCTCCTATGGATGATCAGATTCCTCCTCAGCAATCACCCCGACAGCCTAATCACGCTCCTTCCAACGGAGAGGCACCGGAGGGCTCCCAACATGAACAACATTCTCAGTACGACCACGTCTCAGTCCATAATGCCTCAAATGATTCAATGGCCTCGCAAGGACCATGGGGGTCTAGAAATCACTGCCAAATCATCAACAACAAGCAACAAGAAACCGACCTGCGAATTAGGTTGGATGAGAGGTGCTCCCGATATGAGGCTGCCCGTTCAGGACATCAAGCGAACCAGAGAACCCATCTTTCTAGACAAAGATCAAGGCAGTCCTCCTCTCATAGGGGGCATCCAACAATGAGGAGCCTAACTCATGAGAATCAAAGGCTTCCTGTGCAAAACAGAGGGCAAACGCCCCAGTCACTAAGGCCGAACTAGATAAATTCAAGCTTGACATCCTTCATGCTCTCCAAGGGAGTCATGATCTGGGCCTCCCCCCCTAATGAAGGATCCGCTGACTCAACTGGATCTCAAAAGAAGGACGACCAAGTCCTTTGCCGCATCCAAGAGGTAGAGAATCGTCTAGAACAGATGAAGAATGAGAGAAACCACTCCAACAGGGCCTACCGCCCTAGTCGACCTCCTTTCAGCAGAGCCATCCTCGACGCACCCGTTCCAAGGGGCTTCAAGGCTCCCCAATTCGAATCCTACAATGGAGAATCAGACCCGACTGACCATATGGAGAGCTTTAAAACACTCATGATGGTCTATAACGCTACCGATGCACTCATGTGTCGAACATTTCCCGCAACACTGAAAGGATCAGCAAGGAAATGGCATTCACGTCTGACTCTTGAATCCATATTTTCTTTTGATCAGCTCGAGGAGCTCTTCATTTCACACTTCGTTACTACCTGCAAAGCTAAAAAAATAAGTGTCTCCCTATTGGAATTGAAACAAAGAGATAGAGAACCGCTGAAAGACTTTGTCAAATATTTTACAACTGAAGCAAGGTAAATTTCTGCCTTAAACACTTCAGTGGCAGCTGCAGCCTGCCGCCACAACGTCACTAACAAAGACCTGAAAGCCTTTCTCGCAAAAAAGCCACCCAAAAGTTTCTCTGAGCTCCTAGAAAGGAGTGACAAGTATATCAGGGTCGATGAAGCTCTCTATCCTCAAGGCAAGAATGATTCATCTACCGGGAACAAATGGCAGAATGCAAGCGAGGAAGAACTCAGCAAGTTTCAGAAAAATGGTGCAAGTTCACGCCGTCCAACTCTAGCGCCACACTTTAGCAAGTTCACTCATCTCAATGCAAGTGTGTCAGCCATCCTCATGGAAGTTGAGAAGGACGGAATAATCCGCCCTCCCCCCACGATGTCAATGTCTCGCAAGAGAAGAGACAAAAATAAGTGGTGCACATTTCACAGAGATCATGGACACACTGTAACATCCTAAATTTTTAATTATAATTAAATAAGAGTTTGTTGATTTTTATGTGTTTCGCACGTACAAATTCATGTGTATTTTTCCCTAGAAAATTATTTTTTTTCCTACCATGAACAAATATTTTTAATCCTTCTCTTTTTATTTTAGCAAGCCTATTTAAATCCTAGGCCTAATTGTTTATTCTTAGCCCACACTAATTAATTAATTATTTTAATTAGAAGCCCATGGGTTCTAATGCCCACTAATTTGAGCCCACTAGTTTAATTCTGTTTTAATTGTCATAACTTGTAGGGTAGACTAGTTTTGTAGACAATTAATTAAATAAATATGTACAACAAGTAACTAGGGGTGTGTTGTGTGACACGTGCATTGCAGTAGCACGTGTCTTGAGCTATGCATGGGGTAGGCCGGAAATGGAACAAAAAAGAGGGGTGAGTTGGTATAGTGGAGAGGTGGTTTTGAGTTCATGGGTAGTTGCTTTAACTCCCTAGTTCATCCTAGCCCCTAATCTACAACCATCTAGTTCATCTTGGCCCTCTATTTCACTTAAAAAAATGTATAAATACTCTCTCCATCTCTTCATGCAACACACTTGAAAAATTGATAAAAAAGAGAAAGAAAGAAAGCAAAAGGTGAGAAAAAGATTGAGAGATTATGAGTAAAAAGATTGAGTTGTGTTTTAGTGTGTGTATCCCTTTCATTTGGAGGCCGGCCATTTCACCAAGGAGCAAGAAGAGCATCGGGTTCCATCAAGTGCAAGGAGGAGAAGGCAACTTGTGGCACAATCTAGGAGGAGAAGGATCGTTCGTTGTTCAAGGAGATTTCTAGGAGTTCTTTTCATTTGTGTTTCTTCAAATATGTGGGTGATTTCTCAAGCTTATACTTTAGTTACCATGCTAGGATTGAAATTGTGATCATGCTCAAATGAATAGGAAAGAAATTGCCATGCTTTTGTTTAAGAAGATTAAAAGGAAAAGAACACCAAAGTAATCTACATGAAAAGTAGTAGAATAAATAGAATGTGTATGATGACTTGATAGTTTATTCACATGCTGAAATGGGTGAATTATGATTTTTGTGAAACTTTGTTTATGCATGAAATGAAAGATACAATATGTGGAAATTGTGCTCATGGATAGATTATGGAATTTAAATTAGTTTGCATGAGATATTAAATAGATGAAATTGTGATAAAAGTAAGTTTATGTGCCTTATACAAGTAGTATTGTGATAACTTGATTTATTTAGCCCTAATTGTCTCTTAAAATATGTAGTTGGGAAGTAGGATTAAATTGATGAATTAAATCTTTAGTAAGAAAGAAAATTTGTATTTGAACTCAATGAGAATGAGAAAAATTGTTGATAAGAAGATTCCTGTAAAAAAAAATGTTTTTATGTTGAAATGAGTTTATTTTGATCTATGTATTAAACTAACTAAGGGAGAAAGAGTTTTTATGTTAAAAAATGAGTTCCATGAAAATTATGAAAAATGCAAGTTATTGTTTTCTTTAGAAATTACACTGAGGAAAAATCTACTTTTTATAGGAACCATTCGAATGAGGGGAAAATCGTGTTTTATAAAATAAACTAGAAACAGTACAGTCACAAACAAAATTGTTTTAACCAAACTTCTTTGTGGGTGAGTCACTTGGACCACAGGTCATCGGGTGCTTTTAAGAGCATTACTGTAGCGAGCGAAGCCAGAGGTCTTGGGTTCGAGTCTCGGCAGAAACATTTTTTTTTTTCCAAAATCTGATTTTATTAAAAACCTGAACACTGAAACTTAAGTATAATTTGAATCACCTTTTAAACAGCCTAGCGCTATGGACTTTTTGGTCTTCGGTGGCGCCTTAAGAGTGTTACTGTAGCTGGGCGGGCCTGTTGTGCTCGGTTCGATTCCTGGCTTCGGCCAAAAATTTTATTTTTGATATTTTTTGGATAAATCTTTATACTTTGAGATTTTAGGTGTTTTAAAAATAGAGAAAAATATTTAGAAATATTCTAAAAATATCTAGACTTCAAAAGAAATTTTCTATAGCTTTTGATCTATTATAATGGGAATTAGAGACTACTTTTATAAAAGAACTTAATTCAAATTATTATAATGAGATATGGATTAATTAAAGAAAATGAATATTACTTTTTTTAAAAAGAAAATTTTGAGAGTTTAAATAAATTGTGTCTTGAGAAATTCTAAATAAAGAAAATTGTGATTGGCTTATTAAGTGAAAGAATGATGTATGGAAGTAAAAGAAATTTTGGAAATTATTTATGAATATGGTAGGTTGAAAAGAAAATGAATTGTCACTTCATACATGAAATTGTACAAGAAATTGAAATAAAGATCATGATGAGTTATGAGAAAAATTTGTGAGTGTGAATACTCAATTTTAATGAACATAAAATGAGATTAATGACTAGAGTGTAGCTAAGTCCTTATACCGGCATTTGAATAAATTCTTTTGAGATAAAATATTGAAATGAAAGACCAAGTTTGGGTCGTTGTGTTGATTGATGGTTAAAACCGGTATAGAGGAAGTGCTAACTCTGGAATGTTGATTTTTATTCATGATTCAAACAACTAAGGACAATACACTAGTGAAGATGTGATGAAAGTAAAAGAAAAACACAAGTATGAGGGCCTCGGATCTACGGTGTGAGAGTGATTCATAGGTTGCCTGCTTGATGCGTCATGTCATGGCGTGAACACTACTCCGAAATTATCGGGACCGTGGCGACGCTTGTGGGGTGTATGGTGACTACGGGTGGTGCCATCGTTCCATGACGGAGGCTGAATTGTCCATAGGTGCTGCATGATGCATCATGTCACGACGTGGGATTCCCCTCCAGGCTATCTGGACATGGACTCGTAACTCATAGAACATCTAGGATACTTACCGTAGTTAATGTTGTAGTTTAAGTCATAGCAAGGGATTGAACCCTACAAGATGAAGAACGATTAAGGGCTTGCCCTCGGACCTATGTAGTATGGGATGCATAGAATCCGAATAAGTGCGCATTAGTGTCATGTAATGTAAATAACTGCATTAAGGATTAAGTGCACTTTCACACACGACATCAATAGGGTAGTCCCCCTTAGTTTGTTTTGTGACAAGTATGTATTTTCCAAGTAAGAGAAATTGATGTATTATATCCTAACGTCAGTTGTATGCAACTGACGTACCCACAGTTTATATACAGGATAAAAAGAGATTGAAAAGATTAAAGATTGATTGCTACTTAAAGAATTGTTCAAGTTGCTGTTTAACTTATATAACATGTTGTAACTTATTATTCTGCTGCATTGTGGTAAACACTGTTGTAATAAAAGTTTTTAATTCCTTGTAAAATTGTACGAAGAGAAGTGTAAAGATCCTGTGGAACTTCGAATTCGGTCTTATTTGGAATTCGGGGTGTTACAGAGTGGTATCAGAGCCACGCTTCCAGGTAGTACAAATTTATAAGGAACGACACCCTAGAGTGGACATTAGAGTGTGAGTTGGGTATATAGATTTAAATGTAAGTCACTTATATTTGTGTTGCTCTATGATTAATGCTTCTTCTTCTCCTTTCCCCAAGGTGGCGAACCACTACAACCCAGCAAGCGATGATGATTGGCACATAATCGAAGAAGACTACTACCCTGGACACGGAGATTCTGACGAAGAAGATCCCGAGGAATATGAAGGAGAATGGCCTGAATCCCGTGAGATCACTCCACCTCCGGACTCATCGGACATTTCATCTGACGAGGAAGAGCCAGATCGGGGAGATCTCATCAAGACCCTTCAGGGTCAAGTGGAGAATCAAAGATTCCAACTCCTCCCGCAAAGCTTTCGTCAAGGAAGTCAACTCCATAGATAACATTTCGCCTGCCAAACGCACCGGGGTCCCGATATCTTTCTTCGACAAGGACTTAGAAGGCGTCCGAACACCTCATTGCGTCGTATTGGTCATAAACCTTTGCATGCTAAATAATGAGGTACGCGGCATCCTGGTGGACAATGGCAGCTCAGTAAATAGCTTCTTCATGGCCACATTCGAGGCTTTCAAGCTCTATCGAGACTGACTTAAGCCGGCCGGTTATACACTCCACGGATTCTCCGGTGTCCTCGTTCAAGTAGAAGGCGTCGTCACAATGGATGTGACAGCAGGGAAAGCCTCCGCTATTCGAATGGAAGCATTGGACTTTATGATAGTCGATGTCAAAGCTGCACACAATGCTATATTCGGCAGTCCCGGCCTAGTGGCATTCCATGCAGTTGCCTCCGTATTTCACATGAAAATGAAGTTCCCAACAATAGCTGGCGTAAACAACAGATGGCGTAGGCCAAGCTGTAGGAAGCCAACAGGCAGCACGAACATGTTACATTGCTACAATGGGGGGCTCCCCCCCCCTCCCCGCCGATGCCATAGAGCTACTGCTAGAAAGCGGTCACAATAATTCAAAAACTGTAAACGAGCTTGAAGCCACTGCTACAAACAACTCTACCAAGAACTTCCAAACCTGCCAAATTATCTCTCACCAGGTCCAAACTAGTTCTCATCATAACACAGTAATAAACCTAAATCCTTCACCCGAAGCCACTCCGCTCATTCAACGGAAACAAATAATCTTGCCTAAACACATTAGTGCATCAGAATATTTCTCTTTCTCTACGCAAAACAATGGGGGGCTCCCTCCAAAATAGGCAAGTCCAGGCAAGGTCTACCAAGTTTTTCGCCTAATGGCTCATCAACTTGAAGACCCAGAGGGCAAGGAGTTATCAGCAGAACTTGGAAGTTAGAACACCTTGTGAAGGTGAACGAGGGTGTCTCAAACGTCCTCTCTTAATAGTAGTTACAAATTCTCTCAATTTGTAATAACGGCCGGCCACTAGAGTAGCCGCCTAGTTTTATTTTCCAGCAAATTTGCTCAATTTGTAATAGTGGCCAGCCACTAGAGCAGCCGCTTAGTTTTATTTTCCAATAAAATGAAGCACGAATTTTTGCAAAATTTTTATACAACTCTACAGATGCATACGGTGAGTTGAGTGCCAAACTTCTACACGAAAACGGCACCAAAAACTCATTAAAAGCTTCCTACAAGACGGGTTCGGAATCCATACCCATGGTTCGAAGTTATTCCAGCAATTTGCAATGAAGCAAGTTCAAAGCGCGCTTCGCCATTCGATCTGCTCCTGCAACTTGTTAATTCATTAAAGCAAACAACGAGCTAAATGCCCAAATTACACTTAAAGCGGCCCTAAACACTCGTTATAAGCTTTCCACGACACAAGTTCGGAATCCAGATCCATGACTCAGGGGTTACTCTCGCAACATGCAATCCCGCACATTTAGAGCACAACTCACTGATTGATCTATTCATGAAACTAGTTAAAGTTTCTTTGAGACTTATACAACGAGTTGAGTGCCAGACTTGTACACATAAATGGCACCAAACACTCGTTACAAGTCTTCCTGTAAGATGGATTCGGAGTCCATACCCATGGCTCAAAGAGACTCTAACAATTTGCAATAAAGCAAGTTCGCAGTGCACTTCGCCATTCGATCTGCTCCTGCAATCCGTTAGCGCATCCACAACCGATTTGGAGTCCATACCCATGGCTCGATAGAGACTCGTGCAATTTGCAAAGAAGCAAGTTTAGAGTGCGCTTCACCATTCGATCTGCTCCTACAACCTGTTAATACTCAAACTAACAAGTTCGGAATCCATACCCATGGCTCAGAGTTACTCTCGCAACCTGCAATTACACACGTTCAGAGTTCAACTTGCCATTCAATTTGTTCCTGCAACTAGTTAGATTTTCCCAACGACAGATTAAGAGGTCCAAAATCGTGGATCGCAATTACTCTTGCAACACTTGAAAAAGCAACACTCAGAGTTCAACTCTCCCCTCGATGTGACTCTCACAATTTATTAGAGAACCCTTACAGCAAGTTTGGAAAACAACTCTCCTTTAGAGTTGTCCCTACAACTAGTTAAGTTCAAGACGGAGCAATGCCAAACTCCGTCATACATCGTCGGCAGTTCATTAGATATACGCAACAGACTTGAAATCCTGTTATTTATCTACAAAGAGCTCAGTCGATAGCACATCAACCATGACAGCAATGATCGAACATATGAAAGGAATTCTCCAAATCATAGAATTAGCAAACTTATATGTTCAAATCCAGTACCACTATAGACATCTACAAATGCAAAATGGAAAGTCCAGAGTCTAACTCTCTCCAAGAGTAGCTCATACGACTAGCCAACCCCCAAGATGATGAATCACATGACAAGACACCGGCACGTAGAAGAGTTCTTATTCCACAGACTACAAGTCTTATTACAACAACATAATTACAATGAGTCTACGTTTTACAACTAAGAATCGCTACCAAAAGTCCTGCGACCACTGTACGACAAACTGTCGTGTAAGTTGTTCTTCCAGCTACACACTGGAGAGATACTTTACCTAAGAGAAACAAACCTCTTCATCAGCCTCCTACCAGCTGACAGCTCCATAAGGTCGCCTCAACTCTTGATGATGAAATTTAAGACAAGTCTTCCTTAGGCAGGCAAGCTCCAGTTTTATCCAACCACCTTCACTTAAGCAAGCTCCAAATCCGTTTCGCTTAAAGCGCCGTGCGAATGGAGAGTCCCAACTCTGTCATGCACAACGTATCACGAAGGAGAGCAAGCTCTATGTCCTAAGGACCTCGTTCGATGTATGCAGCTACTTGTCAGCAAAGAGAAGAATGGAATCACCTCAACGCTGATCAAGCACGAGTGACTTCACTTCAATATTAAGAAGGTTCAGAATACCCACAACTCATTCGCTCTAAAAATGAGTTCTGCACTATGCACGCCACTTGAGTTCCTCTGGCCAACTACTCTTCAACATCGAGCAACGGGTCCAATGCCCTAATCTTCGCTGAAGCTCCATCCATAACTCGTTGGCTCCAAACAATGGGTTCAACGCTCTGCTCTCCGCATGAGTTCCGTCACAACGGCCCTGATTACCGCTTGAGCTCCGTCAACTACTTGTTGGTTCTAAGCAACGAGTTCAATGCTCTGCTCTCCGCATGATCCCTGTCTACAACTCACTGGCCCCAAACAACGAGTTCAGCACTATGCTCTCCGCACGAGCTTCGCCAATAACTCGTTGGTTCCAAACAACGAGTTTAACACCTTTGTCTTCGCTCAAGCTCCATCAATAGCTCGTTGGCTCTAAACAACGGGTTCAACGCTCTGGTTTCTGCATGAGCTTCGTCACAATGGGTCCTACCCTGATTACTGCTTAAGCTCCGTCAACTACTTGTTGGTTCTAAGCAACGAGTTCAATGCTCTACTCTCCGCATGAGCCCTGTCTACAACTCGTTAGCCCCAAACAATGAGTTCAGCGCCATTTTCTCTGCACGAGCTTCGCCAATAACTCGTTGGTTCCAAACAACAAGTTCAATACCTTTGTCTTCGCTCGAGCTCCGTCAATAGCTCGTTGGCTCCAACCAACGAGTTCAAATGCTCCGCAGTCCGCTTGAGCTCCGTCTACAATTTGTTGGCTCCGAACAACGAGTCCAATGCTCCGCTCTCTGCATACGCTCCATCTACAACTTGTGGGCTTCGAACAACGAGTTTAACTCTCTGCTCTCCACATGAGCTCCATCTATAACTTGTTGGCTCCGAACAACGAGTTCAACGCCTTGCTTTCCGCATGAGCTCCGTCTACAAATCGTTGGCACCAAACAACGAGTTCAGCGTTCTGCTTACTGCTTGAGCTCTATCAAAAACTCGTTGACTTCGAACAACGAGTTCAATGCCTGGTCTTCGCTCAAGCTTCACCAAATAGCTTGTTGGCTCTGAACAACAAGTTCAACGCTTTGCTCTCTGCATAAGCTCTTTCTACAACTCGTTGGTCCCAAACAACGAGTTCAACTACATGCTCTCCGCACGAGCTTCGCCAATAACTCTTTGTCCCCGAACAATGACTTCAACACCTTTGTCATTACTCGAGCTTCGTCAACAGCTCGTTGGCTCCAAACGACGAGTTCTATATCTGATTGCCACTTGAGCTCCGTTAACTACTTGTTGGCACTACACAATGAGTTCAACGCCTTAGTCTTCGCTCAAGCTTCACTCAACAACCCATTGGCACCAAACAACGGGTTCGACGCTCTGCCCTCCGCATGAGCTCCGCCTATAACTTGTTGCCTCCGAACAACGGGTTCGATGCTCTGCCTTCCGCATGAGCTCCGCCTACAACTCGTTGGTCCCAAACAACGAGTTTAACGCTCTACTCGCCGCATGAGCTCCCTCAATATCTCGTTGGCTCCAAACGACGAGTTCTATGCTCCTATTGCCACTTGAGCTCCATCAACTACTCTTTGGCTCTACACAACGAGTTCAACGTCTTGATCTTCGCTCAAGCTTCACTCAACAACCCGTTGGCCCCAAACAACGGGTTCGACGCTCTGCCCTCCGCATGAGCTCTGTCTATAACTTGTTGCCTCCGAACAACGGGTTCGACGCTCTGCCCTCTGCATGAGCTCCGCCTACAACTCGTTGGTCCCAAACAACAAGTTCAACGCTCTACTTTCCGCATGAACCCTATCTACAACTCGTTGGCACCAAATAGTGAGTTCAGCTCTCTGCTCACTCATCAAACGACAGTTTCTCCGTCAACTATGTCTTAAAGATATCTCTCCAAATGTGCCGAGCTCAAACAGCGAGTTTAATGACTAACCCCTTCACGAAATTTTCTTTCAACAAAACTTGCTGGGATCAAACAGCGAGTTCTACGCCAACCTCACTACAGGTTACCTCAACAAACTTGCTGGGATCAAACAGTAAGTTCAACCCTCAACTCAGTCAAAGAGTTGTCTCTTCAAACTTGCTGGGATCAAATGACAGTCTCTACATCAACTATATCTCACAGTTGCCTCAAAACTCGTCGGGGTCAAACGGCAGTCTCTACATCAACTCTATCTCAGAGTTGCCTCGAAACTCGCTGGGATCAAACTGCAGTTTCTAAATGAACTCGATCAAGGAGTAACCTCTATAAACTTGCGGGGTCCAAACAACAAGTTCAAGCTCAAGTTTATCTCGTAGCTCTCCCTACAAACTCGTTAGGATCAAATGGTAGTTTCTGAACTAACTCGTCCTATGAGTTGTCTCTGAACTTGCCAGGATCAAACGACAGTCTCTGCATCAACTCTATCTCTGAGTTGTCTCCAAACTCGCCGGGATCAAATAGCATTCTCTATACCAACTCAGTCGAAGAGTTGTCGCTAAAATCTTGTTGGGACAAGACAACAAGCTCAACACTCAATTCCCGTTGTAGAGCTTTCTCCACAAACTCTCTGGGATCAAACAGCTAGTCTGCAACAGCTCTCCTAGGACAGCTATATATGTACAAGATCCACCAATCGAGGGTGATGGAGTAAAGGTGGGCACACACACACACACACACACACACACACACACACACACACACACACACACACACACATATATATATATAAATTATATGCAAATCCAAATCAAAAAAACTCCAAAACTCCAAAGAGTTGCAAAAAAATGAAAAGATCCCAAGCAAATGTATCCATGATATGAAAGAGGAGCAGTGGCTTCAGATTGGGTCGGATCTATGACTCAAACCTGCAAGAGAAATCAAAGGAATCAACTAATGGGTATTAACGGGTCGGATTTTGAGCCCACAAACCCGAAACACGCTCCGCTTTCCTCTTCTCCTTCTTCTTCTTCAGAATTTGAGCGCTAAAATCCTTCTCTTCTTCGTCAAAAAACCTAAGAATCGAGCTCGACTGAAAGCCCCTCTCCTCTTCACTCCAGCTCCGACTTCGAGCTCTAGCCTTGTTAAAAGCGCCGCCAACTTTAAGCCTTCACCTCGCCAAGCTCCAAGAGCTGCCTCCACCACCGAGCTAAGTTCCTTCATCGAGCTCGAATTTCAGCAAAGCTCCGCTGCCTAGCTCCTTCACACCTTGCCGAGCTATTCTCTCCCACTCTCGCTGAGCTACTTTGGCCGAGCTACAACTCGTCGAACTCCCTCTATCTCGCTGAGCTCCAAAGACGAAGGAAACTCCGAAGGTGGTCGACAATGCAACCCCCTCGACGAAGCTCAAACGCGTTGTCGCCGATCTCTAATAAATCCCAAAAATCTTTTAAAATCATTTAAAAATCGAAAATTTAATTAAAAATTAAAAAATAATTATTTAAATTCGAAAATTAATTAAAAATTCCTAAAAAATAATTAAAATTGAATTTATTAATTATAAATTTTGAAAAAGTGATTTTTAAATTGGGAAAAATTCCAGAAAATTTCGGAAAAAATCGAAGAACTATGGAAAAATTCCAGAAAAATTCCAGAAAGTTCAAAAAATCCGAAGAACTATGGAAAAAACCAGGAAAATATTCACTGCCTTCAGAGGCCACAAATTAGTTTCAGGTATAATTTGTCAGTTTTCACTCTCTTACTCTCTCTCTCTCTCTCTTTCTGGTTCACACTTGAGCGTCGGAGGGTCTGTCGCCGGGGATACTTCCTGGTGTTTCAGGCTTTTTGCAGGTCCATCGGCCACATCATCAACCATCGGATTCAGATCACAGTGGTCAATCAATGATCTAGGTTCATTCTCAAGAGCTCTAACCGTCTTTAACGGCCAGGGTCATAGGTTTGACTTTTAGTAGTTTCCTTCAATTATTAACTCACTATCTGTTTGCTCCCACACCGAAATAAGCAACAACGGTTAGCTATAAGGATCATAGGCAAACATTAATCAACATCAATGAGTAATAGTAGGACTTTAATTACATTAAAAGTTTGAATTGTTTGTGAATCCCCAAATAATTGAGGGCTTGAAAGCACAATCCAAATATAGGATGTTACTCTCAATATGAAATTTTGCTTTCCATAAAGCCACATGAGAATTCCAAAAATCACATAAAATATTGATCTGTAAATAAGTGCGTGCAAAACAGTTGTGTAATTTGTAGCGAAGCCTATTGGGATGGGTGTTGGCGCAGCGGAACTAAATAGATCAATGAGGAAGTCAAAGTAGACAAGTCGAGTCAATTGAGCAAGAAAGCAAATAGATCCACCAATTCAACATAAACACAACGAGGATTTATCCTGATTAGCTTTCGCTTAATCTAAACAAAAAATATAGGGAGATGTAATATTCAACTAGAAGAGATTATAAGGAGCTAATGATTCACTCAATACAAGGAATTAAATCTCACTCACCAAGAACTATCTCTCTCTCAAGCCTCTCTTTGTAATCAAGAAAATATCAATGAAGTACTTGCCTCTCATATTGGAGACTACAACAATATATAGAAGAAGATTAGAGAGAACCCTAGGTTAATCTTGATTCTCAGTCGCCCAATATAATCTGTAGAAGAAATAACTGAATAGGAGCCGTATGATCTGACTTTGGGCTGAAACAACTTAACAAATCGAGGCCCAAAAAGAACATAGTGTCGCACATGGTCGACCGTCCAACAAGACCGGTCGATTGACCTCCTCTCTGCCAAAACCCTGTACAACTACGGTCAGGTGTGCGGTCGGGGGTGTGGTCCTGTGTGTGATTGATCACAATTTTGGACAGTCGACTCAAACTCTGCATGAACTGTTGCCGCTCTATTTTCTTCAACTCTCTTCGACGCTTCAACCTCCGTGCTTCATCATATCTTCTTCTAGTATGAACCATGAGTATTCAAGACATAATCCTAACAAGCTCCACCTCGGATTGCATACGAGTGCAATCACATGATGTGATTATTCATCTTCATACTCTGATGAACCCCACTTGCAAAAATACTTAGAATAATAGTTTCTTCTACTAGTTGAACAAATCTCTACCCAATCTCACTAATTATTATACCCCCTCAAGGACACACCTCAGTAGACGTTATTACGGAGTTGCCAACCTCTGCACAAACTCCACCTACATCGAGGCACTCTCCACCTCTCGACGATATTAGAACGTCTTGGTCTCGAATTGATGATGCTAGTTGCGGCAGACTAGATGAACTTTTGAGAATAACGGGAAAGAAGTAATGACACCTGTACAGGTATTTCAAATTCCCCAAAGTTTGTAAAGATTATTTTGGCTTGGCCCAACCACTCTCATACCTCTAATCACCTTTTAACGACCCTGAAAAATAGGAAGAACTCTACATCAAGCTGTATACCTACAACCCTATGCTTCAAGAGTTCCCCAGGAAGTCAGATTCCGCTTAAGCAGAGGAATATGCAAAACTTACTTTGGAGTGATGATGAACACAAGATTATTCACATTTTAGAGCAATAATCTTAATATAATTGCACATGTAAAAGCTCTATATGTGGTATTTAACTCTTATTTTCTCTTTTCAATAGGAAATAACCAAGAGCAGCAAAACGAAGCAGATTCCAGACGAATACAGACTGAGAAATAATATACAAGGAACTGCAGAAGCAACAGTCGACTGGCTCTTCAAGCAGTCGACTGGACAGAGAGTTTTGTTAAGCTTCGGCATAGTCGACTTCCCCAAACACCAGTCGACTTGACCGAGGAATCGTGAAGCCACAGATGTCTCAGTACCAGTCGACTTATACCCAAGACAGTCGACTGGTACGCGGCGGAGTTAACAGATAAGATATTCAACGATACAC
Source organism: Hemerocallis citrina (assembly GCA_017893485.1). Lineage (NCBI taxonomy): Eukaryota > Viridiplantae > Streptophyta > Magnoliopsida > Asparagales > Asphodelaceae > Hemerocallis > Hemerocallis citrina. The sequence goes on from CM030367.1 coordinate 119,586,864, forward strand.
CTGCATCTAATTCCAAATCTATTTGAATCCAGATTTTATGCGAATTCTCCAACAAACCCAAGCCAGAGACAGGGAATTGGCAAGAGCATGTGGTTAGCAGATAAGGAATAAAAGAAGAAAAGAGAAAGATATAAATCAGCCAATCAAATAAGGAAAGAAATAACAAAGAGAGGGACTTTCCTGAAAAAGGGGAAACCCTAATTCTTTAGCCGCACTCTATAAATATCAGTCAAGAGATATCCCTCTCCGACTCTCTGGCCATCATCATCCACAACCACCACCGAATCACAGGAGTTTTCTGAGCGTTCAAGTCATCAACAGGGGCATCATTCTATCAGCATCAAGGAAGGAGAGAGGAGATCCAGTATTCGAAGGCAGCCGACTGGGTGACAGCCAGTCGACCTTATTGCCGGACTTCATTAGTTTATTTCTTCTCTTTCTATTCTTTTATGTTGATCATGTATTCGAACTTGTTGATTAATAAAAGTATTATTATGTGGAACTAAACTTCATAGTTGGGTAGATTGAAGCCGTAGTGATGTAGTGCTATATTCTTCTGAATTCTTCTATTTTACTTATTGATTGAATCCGTTTGTATTGGTATAGATTGATAGTAATCAAACTTGTTCTCAAAGTCTGAGAGCAGTCGACTGAGGTGAGAGTCAGTCGACTGACAAACAGAACTTGAGAATATCAAGTTTGCATTATCATTTATCTGAATCTGTTATATGAGCATATTGAGACGACCCGAATCTCGTGTTCATAAATTGTAACAAGGGAATCTTTAGGGGTTCTTGGTTCAATCAACTTAAGGGATCTAGATCTGATACCAATTTCTAGAACCTTGAGTGTTTGTTCGTTTCCACAGATCTTATGTTTTCTTTAAGTACAACTTAGTAAATACTATGCTGAACACTTAATGGAAGAAACGAATTAGAGTAGATACCATGCCTAATTCTTGGCTTAGGGAAACAGTACTTTAAGGAGTAGATACCATGCCCTTAAAGGGAACAAACATGAGTAATAAGAAGAAGTTCAGGAGGTGACTTAGCATTACTAACTATTGGTGGAGATCTAAACCCAACTACTTCATAAACATTTGTGATTCAACACTTCTTAACTTAGTTTTAATCTTTTCATTTCTTTTAGACCTTTAAACCAACCCTTTATGATTTTTAGTCTTTTTATTGATTAGTAAGTTAAAGTCTACAATCTCTGTGGGATCGACCCTTGCTATTGCTACGCTTTTCTAACGATTCGTGCACTTGCGAGGTTTTTATAATTTGTGTCTAGTTTTATCTATATATTTAGGGAACTAGAAACCAACAACAAGTGAACATGTTTAGACCGGACATCTTCAAGTCAACTGTCCTCTCACCTACTACTTCACAAATCTCTCCAGTTCTCATCTTCACACAACGCCTTGTAGTAGACTTATAAGTAGAAGACAACTCTCTCTCAGAGCAAATATGAGAAGAACTTCCTGAGTCAAGAAAGAAACCAACTAGACTCTACTTCTAAAGAATTTTAAATAAGAAGACACGAATCACCTGATTCAGAAGGGTAAACCACATTTGCGGTAGTATGTCATCCTTGGCGCTTTTCTGATTCTGCAATTTTCAACAGTCTTTCTTGATATGCTCTGATCTCTTACAATATTGGCAACGAATTGAATCCTTTTGCATAGTACTTTGTCTTTCACCTAAAGGATCTTCCACTGCTAGACAATTTGGAGTAGACGGTGACTTCTGAGTCTCCTTCCTAAGTTGATTTTCCTTCAATGCTTTGAATACATCATCTACCGAAATATTCTCCTTGACAAATCTACCATGTAGCATGGTAGTGATCAAAAGCTCGTACGAATCTGACAGTGAATATATCATGTTGAAATCTTTATCCTCCTTACTCACATCCGCGTTTATTGCCTTGATTCTAATAGAACCATGTTGAACTCTGTAATGTGATCTTGGAGATCGGTACCCTCCTTCAATGAGAAACGAAATAACTTCATCTTCCAATGCATCCAATCTAATAACGACAAACCAGAGTAGTCAGCTATGAGTTTTTCCCACAAACTAGCCACATTAATTTCTTCAAGAAATCTGTACTTGACCTCGTCCACCAAAGATAGTCGGATCAGACTTATATCTCTTTCACGAATATCATCCTAAACATCCTCCTTCATATCGGATGACTTTTCATTCTTCTTAACGGTTAACTATAGAAGTTCTTGAACTAGGACATCATACATGTCTACCTTCCAAAGATTGAAGTTGATCTTTCCATCGAACTGCTTGATCTTCAAAAGACTGTGATCTGTCATCTTAACCAAGGGACTCAGCAACCTGAAGCTTTGATACCACTTTGTTGGGATGGGTGTCGACTAACACCCCAGTAGCACAGCAAAACTAAATAGAGCAATGAGAAAGTCGAAGTAGATGAGATGAGTCAATTGAGCAAGCAAGCAAATAGATCCACCAATCCAACACAAACACAATGAGGATTTATCCCGGTTAGCTTTCGCTTAATTCGGACGAAAAATATATGGAGATATAATATTCAACTAGAAGAGATTACAAGGAGTTAATAATTCACTCAATATAAAAAATTAAACTCACTCACCAAGAACTCTATCTCTCTCTCTTTGCAATGGAGAAAATATCATAAAGTACTTGCCTCTCATATTGTAGACTACAACAATATATAGAAGAAGAATAGAGAGAACCTTAGGTTATTCTTGATTCTCAGTCGTCCGATATAACCTGTCGAAGAAGTAACTGAATAGGAGCCGTATGATCTGACTTGGAGTTGAAGATTGGGTTGAAATGACCTAACAAATCGAGGCCCAAAAAGAACACAATGCCGCGCATGGTCGACCATCCAACAAGACTAGTCGACCGATATCCTCTCGGCCAAAACCCTATACAACTGCGGTCGGGTGTGCGGTCGACCGCAACTTGGGACAGTCAACCGCAACTCTGTCTGTACTGTTGCTGCTCTGTTTTCTTCTACTCACTTCGACGCTTTAACCTCCGTGCTTCATCATATCTTTATCTAATCTGAACCTTGAGCATTCAAGACATAATCCTAACAAAGTCTTCATATGAAGCCTATTGTCGAAGAATGATAAGACTTATCCACAACATATATTTAGGCCTTTGTCAATAACTAACCAACCATTATAGCTAATAGTCTAGCACCAAAGTATGAGGTTCATTCTTCCATAAAATTTATAATGCTACTTATCTAACAAAACTTCTAAAAAGCGAAACTTTCTCAACTAATAATCACTAGTTTATTTAAAAATTCAAAATTTCTCAATAAAAAATCATATCTAAAAATAATCACTATTTCATCGAAAAAATTTAAACTTTCCCAATATACCTCTTCTGATTCCTCGTTCCCTGACTTCTCCCCTATGTACAATGATTCCACCTCACTCAATTTAAAAACTTGAAACATACAAAAACAAACAAACATCAATCTTTCAATTACCACATTTCCTCAAAATAAACAACACTCTTAAACCAACAATTTAATCGTAGACAAATATAAACAAAAACAACTAAAATACCAAACTTTCTCAACTCAAAACCACAATTTCATCTAAAAATTCATTTTTTCTCAATCATCAATCTTATCTAAAAAAACAATCACTATTTCATCTAAAAAAACTAAACTTTCCCAACTTACCTCTTTCAATTTCTCGCTCCCCGACTTCTTTCCTATGCAAAATGATTCCACCTCACTTAATTTAAATACCCGAAACACAATAAACAAACAAACATCAATCTTTCCATCACCAAGAACATTGATCGGTCTCAAAAATTACTATCACCTTAAACAATTTATGTGTAAACTGAAGAAAATTAGATATAATTAAGCTAAGTAGGTAACACTATCAAGTTTATGACTTAAACATGTGTTATTACTAATTGAACACAGTAGAAATGCATTTTCTCTTATTCGAGAAATAGGTGACAAAATGAATTCTTATTAAACTCTTAATTTACTTTGTCCTTAACTTTAACAAGTTTTCAAGCCTAAACTTTTATAAGTTTCCAAGCCTAAACTTCTATTTCTTACTCAAGTTTAATTACAAAATATCAAACATCCACTTCAAAATTTATCTATTAAACATTAGAAAACAGATCTCACAATTCAGAGAAAATACAACAACAAAGTTTAAATCTACATCTCAATGGTAAGCAACAAAATAATTACATGAACCAGTCATTATAAATGAGCATTAGCAGCAGGAAAGCACCTCTCCTAGATGACAGGAAGGTTGGGTTGGTGTCAGGGTGGTGTCGGCAACGTGGGAGGTGGAGGGCTGTGGCAAAGGCAAAAGAGGTGGGGAAAAGGGTTTGGGTTTGGGTTCCTACGGAGGGCTGTTGGATTGCGACGGGGGCACGCTGCGGGGTCAACAAAGCGGCGGCGGGGGGGACGGTGATGGTGTCGGCGGTGCAAGAGAGACGGAGAGAAACAGTGAGGGAGAGGAATAGACACAGAGTGAGCATTTGAATCTTTTGATTTAGGTTACACATGCAGTGCACATGTATATTTTTTGGATTTAGTTTGGACGTGTATTGCACATGTTTATTTAGTTACCAAGTTAGGATTTGTTTAATTACAATCCCTACAAACCTCAGCTCTCACATTACAATATTAGAGATACGCTACATCCCAAAATTGGCACACTTATAAATGAATCTGAAAGAGTTTGTTTCAATAAAGTACTACTCCAATGGCCGAATTAAATGTATAAATATTTTCTAGGGAAATAGGTCAAGAAACCCCATAGTGTTTCCCATTTAAATCAAGAATCTCTCTAACGTTTTTTTTTTCGCTCATTAAACTCCCTATTATATTAAGTTTTGAATAACCGTTAAAAACTTAGTTATAAAATGTCCATTTTGCCCCTTTCTTTGGTCTTTATTAAACTCCTACTTTTCTCATTCTTCTAACTTCTTTTTCAAACTTGCAAACCACCATTCGCTACAATTCACTATCTCCCTTTTCAAACTTTCAAACTTTCTTTTCAAACTTGTGAATGATGGATGTGAATGATGGATTTGCAAGTTTGAAAAGGAACTGAGAAGCATAAGAAAAGCGTAAGAGGTTTTAAAGATTAAAGAAAGGGGCAAAATTGATATTTTACAATTGGGTTTTAATAGAATATTCAAAATTTAACGGAATAGAGGGTTTAATGAGTGAAAAAACTGTTAGAGAGTTTCTTGATTTAAATGGAAAATGATAAGGAGGTTTCTTAATATTTCGCCTATTTCCTATGTCGAAAAATAATGTTTAATGATAACAAATTATGCACCATTTGATTAATATGAAAGCAAAAATCTCATTTCCTTTTCTCCTATTTCTTACTTTTGTTATCACTTTCTTCCTCAAACAAAAATTCTCAAATTTTTTGGGTTAGTTCATACTTATAATTTCTAAAGATTAATAATTATGTTAACCAAGAGAATGGGCTGAATGATAAGAATAATGAATTATGGAAAATGACTAAGGATTTTATGAATGGAATCCCTCTCTTTTCTTCACTTCCCTTTCACCATCTCCACCTACTGCTCTGTCATAATCAAAGCTTTATTAAATTGAGGTTTGTGTTCCTACCAGGAAAATGTCATTGCAACCTAAGTTGGATTGTTCGCTTGAATTGTAACTAAAAGAAATTGTTATTATGGTAAACAATTTCTCGTGACAATCATTTTGTAGGATTTCTCGTGACAATCCGCATTGTTCATTTTGTTTCTTATGTCATAAGGTTTATATGTACCTAACATCAAGTGATTTTGAGACATCTCACTCATCGTCAAGTCGTCTGATTTGTTCATCCACAGTCGTTTTTCTCATTTGCTATAAAATGGCAGCTACAGTAATAGCAAATACGATCGTTCGCTGCAGTCGTTGTTTGCTATATTGTTTCACATTTTTTAGAAAAAAGCGAGCGACGATATACGATATACCGTCTGATCGTTTAAAATAAATTAAAAAAAACAGAATTACTAATTAACTATTAAACTAAATTAATTAACTAAATTAAATAATATAATAAAACTAAACCTAATTAATATACTACCTTAAACCTAATAACTACTCCTAATTATACCTATTAAACCTAATCAGCATTAATTGGATTCCTACTTTCACGGACGGGGTATCATACCCCGGCCGGGGTATGTATACCCGTCCCACCAATTAATTTTTTTTTTTTCTAATCGGCCAATCATGGTCGTTCATTCATTAAAAAAAAAAAAAAATTAATCCATTTGCAGACGGGGTATCATACCCCGTCCGGGGTATGTATCCCCGTCCGACCTATTTAAAAAAAAAATTAAGAAAATTATTGAGACGGGATATGATCGTCCGTCTGAATCGATTAAAAAATTATTAAATCGGAGAGACGGGGTATCATACCCCGTCCTTTATAATTTGAGAAAGTTCATTTCGTTTCTCATATTTGAGAAATGAGAATAGAACGTTTGCCAAAAAATGGCAAAATGAGAAACGATTGCAGCGCTCGTTTGCTATTCGTTTGCTATAATATGGAAAAATGGCATATATAGCAAACGACTGTGGATGCTCTTAGTGATATATCTTTATTTTGCAACAACACGATGATAGGTAAAAGACTTTCAATACTTGAGTTACCTTTTTTTTCTCTTTTTTTAAAGACACATACTCGATTATGACATGAAATTCAAGTGAATGGTATTATACACGTATATTATACGTGGCTAGTAGGTTGTATGTTATTTAGTATTGCTTTAATTTTAGTCCGACGTTGTGCAGAACTCATTATCCTTTGCATTGTATTTGTATATATATTTTGTTCAATGCCTCAATAAAACCATATTGTTATTCCCCGATATATCTTAGAATCTAACATGGTATCAGAGAAAAAATAAGTATCTCAATTAAATCCTAATATGAAAGGTAGAGGTACGAGGAACAAAGGATTCTGTGGGGCCAAATGTATTGTGGTTCTGGAAAGAAATCACCAAGGCATACAACCCAGTAAGCAAAGCCACTACCACTTTCATAGGTAATGTGAGGTGAACAAAATTCTGGTGGGATAGAAGGTTTGGGGGACATGCTCTTAAAAAGTTGTTCCCAGAATGTAACTCCCGTTCCCGTAAATACGTATTTCCTGAATATTTTCGGTATTTTGATTATTTATAAATTTATTTTGTGCTAAACTTGTTTTGGATCTTTTACTAAGTGTTTTATAATCGACAATTATATTTACTTTGAATAATGATGTACTTTCTATTTATAATTGATCGACCATTTATATGTTATATTATTATTGTTTGGATTTTAATGAACTTATTAATCTCAAATCACATTCTGATACATATCATCATCATCATTATTATTATTATTATTATTATTATTGTTATAGTTATTGTTATTATTATTTTTATTGTCATTATTCCTATTATTATTATTTTTGTAAAGCTCGATGTTGTTATTATTATTATTACTATTATTATTATTATTGTTGTTGTTGTTGTTGTTGTAAAACCCATTGATTTTAATATAATCTTGTATTATTATTTAGTAAATTGAAGCCCATCAATCTAAAGCCCGAATTTTATATTCATTTTGCATTATTTATATATCTAACCTGAGCTCAACCCAAGCCCATCTCCTATTGGATTCTAACCTAAACTCTTTCCCTTATTGGTATTTAGTACCTATTAACCCAAACCCATAACCCAAATTCTCCCTAACAACTAAACCAGATCTTCTCCTCCACAATCCCACGTATCTTCTAACTACCCACGATTCACGCACATTATTTTATCAGTAAATATCCTCCTTCTCTCTCTTTCTCCCAAGAACCAAAACAGCCAACCCTTCACCTCCCCCACTGTTCAAACTCCTCAAGCCATTACTGTTCATCCCTACCCCCACTGTTCAACCCCGACCGTTCATCCTCTGTCGCTCATCTTCCGCTCGCTTCACCACCTCGAGACCCCGATCGCCATTGCCGACCATCTCCTCATCCTCCACAGCTACACCATCTTCCTCTGATCGCCCTGTGCCGCACCGTTGAGCTCCACCGTCGTCTCCTTCGAGTCACCCTCACCGCAACACTCATCATCTTTCTCTGAGCATCGTCCTCTGCCTGCAAACCTCCACCGCAGCTCCAATTTCCCCCGTCGCTCCCCTGCCCTCATCAACGTCAGCACCCCTTTCGTTCCCTCACCCTGACTTGCCGCAGTCGAGCCACCGTCTTCTCCACCCGCCATTGCCGAGCTACCCCAAACTCCTCGCCTTCCTCCTTCGCCATTGCACTCGAGCCACCGTCGCCGCCTTGTTCTCCTTGTCGACTGCCTCCTGCGCCACTTCACCTATCAAGGCCCTCGCTGTCGCTACGTCCGATCGCCGCTTGAATCCCCTATTTCCCTCCAAACTCCCGCTCGAGCGCAGTCCACTCCCAACGCTCCTGCTGCCGCCTCACTCTTCCGCAGCCAACCACTTGCCGTCAGTCAACACCCCTGCCCCGTCCAGTCGTCTGCCTCGCCGCCCTGTGGTCACCACCACAGTTGCCTGGGTCCCGCCACCTGGATGAGCTCCGATCACCCGAGCTCCTCTGTTTGGATCGCCAACAATGCTCATCATCTTCTTAAGCCATTGGATCGCAGCTGTCCGATCTCCTCTTGATCATCACGATCATGATCATCACCTCCTTGATTTTTCGATCTCAGCCGTTGATCGCATCATCATCATCATCATCTATTTGATTTGGACCGTCCGATCATCCTAATCTTGATCTTCAATCTCAGCCGTCCGATCATCCGATCTTGATCCTCATCAAGATTCGTGCTCGATCTTGATCATCGTGATCGTTGCTTATCGCCATGTCGCCAGGATTCTGATCCTATTATTCTTCGTACATTCGGATATAATCGTCATCTAAAGGCAAATCCACCTGAACTCGTTTATTTTTCTAGTTCAAGATTATTGATCTCCGCAAGTAGTTCTCTTTCGATTATCGTAATATTGTATTGTGTACCTTCCGTTGGGGATATCGAGGGTTTACACGAGCTAACCCGAAGTATCCTTGACTTCATGCCAACATCCATTGATTCAAACCCAAACTTGCATGCACACACGACATGAATAAATTGATTAGAAACTTGTATATAGTAAAATATAGTGATGAAATGCATGTTGATCGATTGTGTTATTGAGACTTGAATCATGACATGATAACTTGGCTTTGTACACTGTAAAATTCATCCTAATTGCTGTACAATAATGTTGATGCATCCCATGATACAAGAACATATAGATTATTCATTTTGACAAATGTATATGATTGCATTTCATCTTATCCTGCTGCTTGTCTTATTTTGTACTGAGATTTCAACCCTGTTACAATAAGAGTCAACCAAAATTTTATAAAAAGGAATTGTAGCCTAATAATCTAGTTTCCAGAACACTTTACGGATCTAGATTCCGATCTGTGAACTGTGAGATATTGCAGTTTTAGTCATTGCTGGTCTGTATTTCCAGAATTGCAATTTAGTGAAACACCGACACAACTTTCAATTGAAATATTATGATAATTGTAGTGTAATGACATGAAACTCTCCAAAAACTTAGTATAAATGCTTAGGATTCATTTTCTAAATTTTGTAGATTTTTATACTGGTTTTACACCTTGATTTCACATATAGAGTTTTGACTGTAAGCTGTTGCCAGAACCCTTAAGCTGTAAAGATTAGGATAATCGACCTAGTTATAGTCAGAATCAATTGAAACTTACTGAATATGAATTGTAGCCCCATATGTCTAGTTTACAGCCCTTTTGACGGAATCGAATTCCGAATTATAGTTTGTGAATTATTGCTGTTTTAGTACTGCTGTATCTGCTCTTTCCAGATTCACAATTACATGTATTTTATCATGCATCGCATTATTTTGTTGCATCCTTATCATCTCCTTGGCACTTTTATACACATTGCATGATCATGAATGATTTAATAAAATATTAAGAAGCTGGGGTAATAAAGATTGACTTAGTAGTGGATAATCTCAGAAAATGTACTCGGTAAGGCTTTATCGTTATATTGTATTGTCATGGAAAGAGGAGTATCTATCATGAGTTATTAATTGTTAATTGTTGATTGTAAATTATTGTTATTGATACCGAGTACACGCTCTGTAGATCTCACCACCATGTCTAAAACGTACACTATTTTGTATGCACCGAACTTGTGATATGGGACGCAGTAGTATGTGTATTAGTTAGGCTAAATACTAATAGACTAGATTGACATTTGCATCCTTGAATTATGACTATTGAAATTGACATTGCTTATCGATTATTGTTATTGAAAATTGCATTATTAAATTTAGACTTTTCATCAGTCCCTGTTATTGCTTTTGGATTTTGTTCTTGCTTCATATTCCTTGATGTACCATGTTCCTTTACTCTTTGCTTTTCACTACTTGCTGTCCATACTTGCTCTAACGAATATTTTTTCCCACTCTAGTTGATCCAACCATAGGTGCACAAGGAGAATTACCAGAAGGCATTGGTGAGCAGTTCTTCTAGGATTGGAGCAAGAGCTTGCTTCAAAATAAGTTGTTTCTTCCATGTTATGTTTATATCGCATTGTTACTTTTGTTGAACTTTGTATCCCGGGCTTTGTTGACCCGTAATTGTTGCTTATTTTCCAGTTGTTGGTTATTATGTTGGACTACTGCATGTTTTATCTCAGTATTTGTTTATATGATTATGTTTGCTTTTTCCTGCGTTGTTGTGGTTATTCTTTCATGTTGTTGAGTTAAGACTGGTACAGCTTATGGATGATGTTAAAATCATTCGCTGGGCCTTCGTCATGAACTCATATTCCCGTATTTTGGGAAGCGGGGCGTGACTGAATTATATTAGTGGACTCCCAGCCACATTGTACTATGGTCAGCACTTGGAAGACAATAAGAAATCAAAGAATTGAATATGAAGGAAGAGGAACGAGGGGGCACAAGCGGAATTTAAAGAGAATATGGCAGGGAATGAATAACTAGCATGATACTCAAAATAAGTCAACAAATGCAGATGAATGCAAGGCACGGAAAGCAATGAACGACACACGAGCTGGAATAAGAAGGGATCAATGAGGAAAGCAGAAATAAGAGATTGCTTGCACCGGAATCAAAAGAACATGGGTACAGAAAGAATAAATTTATACCCAATAAGAAATCAACAAATCAGGATGATAAGAGATGGAAGGAAGCAATGAATCATATGAAGGGATCAAAATGGATGGAATAAGACTTGTGTCCAGATCGAGTTGATTATCAAATTATTCATGTGGTTGCATGGCCTGTTTAATGTTGAGTTAATCCTGACTGAGTCAAGCATGTCTAATGTATTAGTCAAACTAACACATTAGCCAAACCTTAGCTCTGATACCACTAAAAACCTTGTCACGCCCCGCTTTCCAAAAATACAGAATACGAGCGCGTGACGAAGCCCAGCGAAGGATTTTAACATCATCCATAAGCTGTAGGATCGACTCAGCATCACAACAAGAATGTAACAAGTATACACAACCGAGCATGCATGAATAATTTATTAAGCAACAGAAAACAATTGAAATAAATAATAATATCCAAATAGTTTTCAAGTCTGGATCAAAAGATAAAGCTCGGGAACATAAGCCCGTTACAAGTTTTAAGTAGCAAGAAATAAATAACTCAAAGAGAAGAAATAATTTAAGCATGTCCTTTCTCCATTTAAAGCCTAAAATCTCTACTTACCAATTCCAGTAGGCAACACGTCTCCAAAGTCTGTTCAATAATAATAAAAAGAAGAAAATGAAGGAAACAAGAGAAATGCCCTTAGTGCAAGTTAGGGCCACAAATAGTAAAACAAGTACAAGCAACATGGAATAAGATTTGGAATCATGAATATAATAGGGATGCAATAAGTAGTAGGAATCCAAGAACTAGATAGAAAGAAAGACAACTCAAGTGGCCAGGTTGGGTAACAAATACTAATAGTAGATCAAGTTGCTAGTGAACATGTAATGGTATTTTACATCAAGTGATAAGTATCAAGTACAAGTGTCAAGTAACAAGTCTCAAGTCTAGTGTCAAGTTGTCAAGTACAAGTATCAAGTCTCATGTATCATATAATCAAGTATCAAGTAAACATGTATCAAGTTCAAGTTTCATGTATCAAGTCTTGTGGTTATCACTATCTAGGTAGCACTTCGTGCATCCATACTTTTACTACATGGTTGCTATAATCAATGCAAATTTTGTTTAGGCCTAATAATGGAGCTTATAGAGCGGTGTACTCAGGTCTAATAATGGAGCTTATAGAGCGGTGTACTCAGGTCATGTAGGAAATACGAGCATATGATCAAACCATGGGCTCTAGAGGTGGCCCCCGTCACCCATGACGTGGCACTTAGTTCTACGTGGCACTTAGTTCCATGTGATCGCAAATACATATCATTTAATCATATAATGGGCTCTAGAGGTGGCCCCCGTAGGCTCTAGAGGTGGCCCCCGTCACCCATGATGTGGCACTTAGTTCTACGTGGTACTTAGTTCCATTTAACATAAAATCATGGGAAACACGGGCCCCCTTCCGAGTACACTTACCTATATTGTCCACTACTATGGTATTTCCTTTAAACCCCGGCTTGTTATTTATTATTATCATCAATCAAGCATGAAAGTATGCGAAACAAGTCAAGTAAACATAATCAAGGACATGAACAAGTCTAGACTAGGTAGGATACAAGTTCGAGAGTCAAAACAAATCAAAATATTAAGAACAACGAGAATCCCAAATCTGGACAGCATGACATTGCTGCACCAAAACTGTGATTTCCGTTGATACAAGATAGCAAATGTGGATTCGTTAGAAGGTCTAGAAACTAGATTCCTGTCTGGTTCCAACGCATATAATTACGATACATAAAAGTTGTGGTAACATGTGTCAAAACAGCAAACTATACAGCTTTTGTGTTCAACTAGAATTTGTAAATCTGAGTTTATACATGTGAAACAAGATTGAAACTTCATTAATTAATTCTGAGAAAATTAGGGAATGTTCTCTAGGGTGTCCAGCAACATCATGCAAAATTTCAAATCAATCACTTTCTGGTAGCGTAGTTAAAATAATTGCAAACTAAAGAGATGCAGCAGTTTTTGTGAATCTGCGACTACCGACGCAACAGCAGTAAAACTACGATATCTCCTAGACCATAACTCGGAATTCAAAAATTCTGGATGTTATTGACAACTAGACATTTAGGGCTACATTTCATATTCATAGCTCAAGTTCCGATTTTGATTTTAAAGGGGTCGAAACAGCAAATAGAGTCCAGAATAGCAACAAGTGTGAATGTCTTTCATATATATAAGTTGCATAATAATTGGTTATTATAAGTCTAGATTAATGTGTGGTATAAATACAGATGTAGTGGTTATCAAATCAGCAAGTAACATCTATTTCTCAACTCAAAGGAATGCAAGATCATCACATACATGATACAACACATATCTACAAGTCTAAAGTTTCTTAGTTTCATGTGTTCAAGTGACTAGGAGATAAAATGAGTCCAAGTAGTTTGTATAATATATCAACGAAGGATTGTGAATCTTGAGATCATGGGATCGATGATGAATAATTCAAGATCAACAAATGATGAGACAAGAAGGAGTCACAACTACGACCTAATTGCAGTATTTTCAATTAAACACATGTACTAGAATAAATATTTGTACAAGAAGAATACTTGCCTTAGGGGAGTAGCCGACGAATCCGACGGAGGAATAACAGAGATAGATCCTGGCAATACGAAGACACGACAACAAGCAACGATCAAGATGATCACGATCGGGCACGGATCTCGATGATCAAGATGGTGATCAAGATGAAGATCAAGCGAATCCAACGGTCGAGATCGAACATAAAATATATAAGAATTAGAAGGGTACCAAAAGAGTAAATATACCATGATTGACAATTTGATGAATGAGAACAAAAAGTGGATCAAATGTTTAACTCACCAAGTAAAAGACGAACGAGACGATCAATGGTCGAGATCAAGTTGATCAACCAATCGACGGCCAAGATCGAAAATCAAGATCAAGATGATGATCACGATCGTGATGATCAAAAGTGATCCGACGGTCGAGATCAAGATCTTGATGATGATGGAGACGATGATCACGATCGTGATGGGGATCGGATGGTCACCAATCAAAGTGATCATCAAGATGATGGATATCATGATCAAGAGGATGATCAACGGCCCACGATCAAGGAGATTAAGATCTTGATCATTAAGGTGATTGGACGGTTCAAATTCCACTTGATCAAAAGCTTGATCAATACTCCATGAACAACCCATCTCAACAGCAACCTATTGGCTGCGTTGCTGCAGGGTGGCCGGCATGGCTTCGGCGATAGCGACTGGACGGGACTGCCAGCATCAGGAGGACAGGCCGGGGGGTCGCGACTGATCACTGTTGTGATGGAAGGCGGGGCGCGTTGAGATGTCGTGATGCTGCTACCGGCTGTTGCTGTCGAAGGGGTGGAGCGGCGCAGGGAGGCTGTGCAACACCAGAGGGGGCGTCGGCTGCTGGGCTGCTGGCGTCAGGAGTACAGGTGATAGGGGGAAGTGGTTGATCGCTGATGGAGGTGGGGGAGTCGACTAGGGGGTGGCGACTGGCCGGTAGGGCACTGGGAAGTCGGTGCTGCACTTGCACGGCGTGGTGGTCGCCGTCGCTACTGTGACCGCGCCGCGACGAGGGCAGGAAGGAGTAGCGGCGAAGGGGAACAGGGAGGAGCAGCGATTGCTGGAGGTGGGGGTGAACGAGGTGAAGGAGGGAGATGAGCGGGAGGAAGGAGAAGGGGGGTCTGCATAGGGTGGCGGCTGAGTTAGAGGGTAGAACAGTAGGGGGTAGGGTTAGGTTTAGGTTTAGTGTAGGTTTATATAATTAGGGTTATGGGTTTGGGTTTAGATTGTATAGGATCCAATAAGAGAATGGGTATTGGGTTTGGGTATTAAATGGGTTTAAATCTATTTGGAAAAATGAAATAACTAATAAAAATGTAGAATCATAAGACAAAACATATTTTGTACTACAATATGAAAAATTATTTGAAACCACTACAAATACAAAAATCAATAGAAATATATTTTTAAATCAACAATCAAGATAGTAATGTTAATAACAACAATAATAATTTTGATATACATATCAAAACGAGATTTGAGATAAACAAGTTTAATAAAATCCAAATAGTAATAAAATAAGATACAAATAGTCGATCACTTAGAAAATAATCATTAAAGTTAGAATGTACTACTAGTCGAAGAAAATACAACTTTCGCTTCAAAAATATTTTAAATAGAAGGCACAATTCGAGTTTAAAATAATACTGAATTTATAATAAATCAAAATACAAAAAAAATATTCAGAAAATACGTATTTAGGGAAACAGGGGTTACAGTAATTATCATTAGATGTGGGGTCATAACACTGTCTATTGTCGTGCTCTACATTGCTCTCGACGGGCTTCTTATGTCCTAGAACATGCTACCTTTGCTTAAGCAACTCCTCCAATGAATACTATTTCTGGTCCATCCCTAAACCATTCTCAGTTATAGAGGCTTCTACAATCATTGCAATTGACGAGGTATTTCTTCTTCATCTGGTTCGTCTACCTTTACTACTCATTCAGATAATGTTTCTGCCTCATGGATATTAGATTCTAGTGCTACTAATCACTTGACGCCTACTGCCACAGACTTAATTAGGATCAAACCATTACCATCAACCTCAACCATTCGTACAGCTGATGGGACACATATGCACATGATTTCTATCGGCCATCTCCTTGATTATCCCCATTTTTTCTATCCCTCCTGTTCATTACGTTCCTAAAATTGTTCTAAACATATTTTCCGTATCTCCACTGACCGATATGAGTAGTTACCTTTGATTCATCTTCTTGTGTCTTGCAAGATTCATATACGGGGATGCAAGTTGGAGTTGGGCACAGGAAAGATGGTCTTTATCACATGAATAAACTCCCTCAACCAATACCTGCAACTATTGTTATACGTCTTGTCACAAGTCCACATTCTCTTTGTGACGTTTAACATCGTCGTCTACGTCATTTATCTTTACCTCTGTTGCTTTTCAAGCTTTTTTGGTAGCGACGTCAAGTTATGAAAAGCCCAAAACTTATCATGAGTCAGTTACACATCTAGAATGGTAGTCTGCTATGGTAGATGAATTATAGACATTACAACATGCTCAAACTTGGGTTCTCTGTCGAAGACCTCATGGGAAGTGGATATATAAAATTAAAACCCGTGCAGATATTTCTATTGAATGACATAAAGCTCGTCTGGTTGCCCATGGTTTTATTCAAAAATATAGTATTGATTATGAGGAGACTTTTGCCCCTGTTGCCAAAATGACAAATGTTCGCACTCTTATTGCTATTGCAGATGCTCGCAAATGGCCGTTATTTCAGATGGATGTGAAGAATGTCTTTCTTCATGGGTCCATATCCGTAGAGATTTACATGATACCTCCACCTAGTCTTTCTCATCCCTCATATCATGTTTGTCGGTTATGTCGTGCTCTCTATAGCCTCAAGCAAGCTCCTCGGGATTGGCTTGCATGGTTCACTCAGGTTGTTCAAAGTGCTAATTTTCTTGCTAGTGCAAATGATTCTGCAATGTTTTATTTATACTTCAATATATGGATGATTTGATTATTACTGGTAATAACCAATATCATATTTCTCATTTATAACTCCACCTTCATAATCAGTTTGACATAAAGGATCTTGGCCCACTTCATTTCTTTCTTGAGGTTGATTATTCCGATTGTGGATATTCTGTCCCAGTGCAAGTTTACTGCAGAGATTCTCAATTGTGTAGCCCTGGTTGATTCTTGCACTTCTCCTACTCTGCTCGAGTTGATTGTCAAGTTGCGACTTGATGATGGTGTCAATTACCTAATCCCACTCGCTATCGGGAGCTTGTAGGGATGCTGGTTTATCTCACTATCAATCACACTATGCTTCTATTTTTGCATACTTTGATATCTTCGTGGCACTACCACCAGGTCATTGTTCTTTTCCTTCACATACTTTTTATTCTCTTTGTTAAATACTAAGGTATATTATCGGATCAATATGTTTAAAAAATTGTATGTGGTTAATTGGTGAAATAGATAGATAGTGGGAATTAGAAAAGAAATTATATAAAAAGTAGATAAAAAAAATATGCAAAGAATATTCATTTTTAGAGTTAGAAATGGAGTTATGGGTTATAGATGAAGTTACTGTTTGATGTGACAGTTGCGTCATTTTAGAATAAAAGTTTTTTTTTTTTAAGGAAAAGGTGGAATATGGCCACCCTGTTTCATTAATCAGAAATTAACAAAACATACAAACTACAAACAGAAAATAAAACATGAAGCAATATGATCCTTACAGACAACAGGTCCCTCCAACAATCCTGGAGGGTAGGCCGACAAACCGATAGTCATCGCATACTATCGAAGAGGGCAAGGACAGACCTACTACTCAAATATTGTATTGGACCCCATCTTGGGTCCAAACACAAAGCTTAGCCTAACAAAATTGCATGTACGTCAATTTAGCTTCGTGCACTACCTCCACGGCACGTGCACACCCCCCTGAAACTAGTTAGGAAGGATTTTATCTACCGCCGAACCCTGCCATCTCATCGATGGGGGGAACCCTTCTTCGGGCCCAAGCCCCGCACCTGTCGAACCCAACCTCCTCCTCCTCCTCTCCTCGTGCACCACCTCCAAAGAGATAGCCGCAACCAAAGAGAGAGCCGTGAAGAGGATACCTTCACCTCTCTCACGTTCTTGTTCTCTCGGGCGATTTCTCACCAAACTACACTCTCATCCACCCCACCCAAATACCACGCCCAACGAGAGAGCCGTTGAGAGGATACATTCACCTTTCTCATGTTCTAGCTCTCTCGGGCGATTTCTCACCCACACAAACACACACCAATAGACTCTCACACTCAATCAGAATCCCTAACCAAACAAAACAACAATAATTCCTCATGCCATGAAGGGTGGTGGCGTTGCCACTGTCAGGGATGCTGATGAAGGGAAGAAGAGGTGCTATCAAGAAGGCAGTGGCCTTTGTTGGAGGAAACTCAAGTGCACAGTAGTTAGCTACGGCCCTAGCGGTAATCGCCGCATCGGTGGCAGTCGAGCACACGTCGGCCGTCGCACACATCCCCCTCCGACCAGCTGTAGTCGCCGCACCATCGGTAGTCGAACACACAGAAAGAGTTGCCGCACCAGAGGCAGGAGGCGGCAGCCCACTCGAGCTACACCCCGTACGTCGTCGACGCTTTGAATGTCGTCGACATGCACTCCGTTCGTCGCCTTACGAGTCCCCGTCTGGGACAAGATGTCGACATCGGCGGGGCGAAGTGGTGAGGTGGAAGGGGCGACGGGATGAGATGGAAGAGGGTGCGAAGAGGGAGGGACGACATGGAGTAGATCGACGGTGAGCGACGGGGGGGGGGGGGGGGGGGAGGGGGGGGGGGGGGACGAGCCCTAGCCGCCACCCCCAAGATCAGATCTAGGGTTTGAGACTTTTGGGGTTTTTTGGGGGGGAGAGTTTCTTTCTTTAGATTTCTTATTTTAGAATAAATGTTCTCACAATGGAGTGGAGGGTTGGAGATGCTCATAGTCCCCTAAAATTTCCAAATCAATCTCCAACCGCCATGAACAACAAAATTCGAACACCAAGATTAACATTCAAATTGTGAAAATTGAATGGAAAGCATAAAAGAGAAATGAAAGAAAACTTTACACCATATTTCTCCCTGTGATTCCAACTGCCGTCCTCCCATTCTCTCCTCTCCCCCTCCTGTCTCAAAACCCTAATCCTAAGATTTTGCCAGTTGTCAATCCTTTCAAATTCACAATCTTCTTCACCTTCTAATCTGCAATTTTTTTTAATAAAAAAAATACTAAGAGTTTAAGAGAAGTGCAGTCAATTCACAAATTGGGTAAAGAATTAACCAAGGTTGGGTTAAAAAAATGAGTGATACATTATGGTGGGGCACACTACTATTATGGGTGAATGTAATACACTATGGTGTGGCACATTATTATTACCAGTAATTTGCTCGTGCGAATATATTTTTAAAATGTAAAAGTTTCGACATAATATTGTATTGAACCTGAAACCTCCTTTATATTAGTTGTACACGAATGATGCACATAAGATGATATACCTCCTTTATATTAGTTGTACACGAATGATGCACATAAGATGATATATATATATATATATATATATATATATATATATATATATATATATATATATATATATATATATATATATATATATATTTATTTATTTATTTATTTATTTATTTTTTTATTTTGAAGAAAAGGTGAAGTCTGGCCACCCTGTTTCATTAATAATAGATTAATAAAATAAACTCAGAGTACTGAGCCCATTACAAAGTCCTACAATCAAAACAAAAGTACATAAGCACCACCCATAACATGGTGGGTGGGACAAAGAAACATAGAGTAGCCACTAAACAAAAGTACAAATCCCCCCAACAAACCCTGGGGTGGTGGGTATCTATGATCATAGTAGGGCATGCTGGCTATCAATCGATCATCGGCCCAATCTCGATCTCCTCATCATCAAACTTCTCCACCTGGAATACGCTCGCAATCCTTTTCCTGGGACCTGCTGCAGCCACAGTAGCCCAAAATGAAATAAAATGCATAATGTGGGTCAAATTGTCAGAAATACTATTGCAAGTTCTACGAAAGTAAAGGTTATTTTTGTCTAGCCAAAGAACCCTGGTCATTGCGGCGATAGCGATATACCATGCTTCCCTCATAGAACCTCTCTCCAATGTGAACTTTGGACCTACCCACAGGTCCTCGTATGTACTAGAAAATTGAGTTGTCCCTAGGGCGCTGAGTACCTCTATGAGTACCGCTTTGCTCCTAGGAAATTGAAGAAAAATATGGTCTCTAGTCTCCAGGGCAGCGTGGCAGAAACTCGCATTGAGAGTCCACACTCGGTTCACACTTAGCAAGATTTTCTCTAGTCCGGATCGCATCATTTAGTACCAACCATAAGAAAGCTTTGATTTTTAGCGGGGCTTTCGTTCTCCAGTTGACGGCTGACCACTTTGGGATACATCCCCTAAAATGGATGCAGTTGTACATGGAGCGAACCGTGAACTTGCCGTTCTTCTCCAATCCCCAGGATTTCTTATCGGGGCCCTGGGAGCAACCAATTGCAGCATTGGTGATGTAGGCCTGAAGTTCCGTTAGTCTAAGCTGAGAACCTAGGTCAAGCAGTTGTTTGAAAGGTGGCTTCCAGGCGCCTCTTTTCCAGGCTGCAGCCACCGTGCGGTGTGGTTGTGTTGCCTGTTCATATAAATCGGGGAACAGGGTTCTGAGTGTATGATCAGCACACCACTTATCCTACCAAAATTTGGTGAGTCTGCTGTTACCGATAGCTGACTTCACACAGCTACTGAAGGATTCATAGGCCTTAGTGATGCCTTTCCAGAACCAGAAAACCCGAGGGCCTATCCTGAAGCCCAGATTTCTCGTTCCATTTCCATGCATATAAACCTGAACAAATTGTTGCCACCCTTCTCCATTAGGGTGGAACACTTTCCACCACTATTTACCTAGTAGTGCCAGATTCATATCCCGAAGATCAATTATACCTAGGCCTCCATGTATCTTTTTCATGTACGCCTTCTCCCATATAATGAGGTGATATCCTCCTCGGTCCGGGTCTGTCCCTTTCCATAAGAAACGTTTCCGAGTCTGGTCAATTCTCTAGATTTTCCATCGTGGCATTTCAAAGAAGGAGAGATAATAGGTAGGAAGGTTTGAGAGAACGACATTAATAAGCATGACTGTCCCTTCCAAAGAAAGGGCTTTGCTTTTCCATCCTGCAAGCCGTTTCTCAACCCGCTCAATAATGGGTAGTCAATCCGCCTTTTTGAGTTTCCCGGGTCTTAGCGACAATCCAAGGTACTGAATGGGAAAACTCACAGTGGAGCAATTGAGGATTGTGGCATGTTCAAGTGCCTCTTCTGGAGTCAAGGAAATGGGAATGAGGGCACTTTTGTGGAAATTAATCCTGAGGCCAGACCAAGCTTCAAAGCAATACAGAATTCCTTTGAAGACGGTAGTTTTCCCTAGGTTGCCATTTCCAAATAGAAGAGTATCGTCTGCATATTGGAGTATGGAACACCCTTGGCGATTGGCTTCCTTGGCCACTGGTACTATCCAACCTGCTCTACTGCACCTAATCATCATGGATCTTAGAACGTCTGCCACAATGGTAAAGAGGAGGGGTGAGAGCGGATCTCCTTGTCTGAGCCCCCGTTTGCAGGAGAATGGTTGGCCTGATACTCCATTTACCAAAATAGCCGTTCTGCTGGTTGTAAGAAAAGTGTGGATCTATCTGATCCATCTGTCCCCGAAACCTCTTCTAGTAAGTGCTTCCAACAAACAGTTCCATTCAACAGTGTCATAGGCTTTCTCAAAATCCAGCTTCAGGAGGTAGCTCTTAGAATTCGACGTGTGGCATTGATGGATTGTCTCCTCAGCCGTTGCTATACTGTCCTGAATACATAGTCCTTTGATGAATCATGTCTGGTCTTGACTAATGAGGCCATCCATTACCTTTCCCAGTCTGTTAGCGAGAGTCTTGGTAATGATCTTTACAGAACAGTTAAGGAGGCTTATGGGGCAGAAGTCTCCCACTCGTCGGGAGTCTTCTTTCTTAGGAATCAGCATGACCTCCACGGAGTTGAATCTCCCTAATTTGAGTTTATGCTCGTAGAAGTCTGCGAACACCTTCAGTAAGTCACCTTTGATTTTCTCACAGAATATCTGATAGAATAGTATCGGGAAACCATCTGGACCTGGAGCTTTATCCTTCCCAAGTTGTTGGACTGCCTTCCAGACCTCCTTCTCATGGTTCTTCAAGGGATTGCAGCCTAGGTTCAGAATTGCCTGCCTGGTCTTGCCAGAATTCGTGTTGTAGAGGGACTCTCAAGTCCACTTTGTGCCCAAAGAGGCGCTTGAAGTGGGATTGGAAAGCCAACTTAATATCAACGTCGCCTTGTACCATTCTGGAATCCGATTAGATCGAGTGAATGAGGTTAGATCTATGCCGGGCACTGGAAACTCGGTGGAAGAAAGCCGTGTTCGCGTCTTCTTCTTTGAGCCATGAAATTCTGGATCGTTGTTGCCATTTGATTTTCTCAATCCTGTAGAGTTGGTCAATCTCCTATCTGAATTGGAGCAATCGATTCTACTCTTCCTGTAGCAGATCCCTAGTTTCTTCAGTTTTCTCAAGTTCCTCAATTCCTTCATGAAGGGATTCCTTTGCTCTCCAAATCAGCGCAAATTTGGTTTAGTTCCATTTCTTGAGCTTGCCCCTGAGTCTTCTAATTTTTTCACACTATATAGCGGACGCCTCACCACCCTTGTTCGGGCGAAAGCAACTCTCATTGACCATGTGGTGGAAGCCTTGGATTTCTAACCATGCTTTCTCGAACCGAAACTTTGACGATTTTCTGGGTTGATCTTCCCTGGAAGATAAGAAAATAGGCACATGAACTGAGGTTGGTTTAGGGAGTGATTTAGCCGATGACAACAGAAATTTGGTCTCCCAGTCCGTGGAGACCAAGATCCTATCCAACTTAGCTAGAATGGGCGCCGCTTGCATGTTCAACTAGGTAAAAAGCCTATCAGAGATAGGGATGTCAACCAATTCTAGTCCATGATGACATCATTAAATGCTACCCTGTCGGGGTCACTGGATCCTCTGCCTCTGTGTTCTAAGGCGAATCTAGTGATGTTAAAATCGCCCCCCACCCCCCAGGGGTCTGGCCAGTGTGCTTGGATCGCTCTTAGTTCCATCTAGAATGTCGTTCTAGAGGTAGAAGTATGTGGTCCATAGACCACCATAACAAATTGAGTCCACCGGTCGGATTTTTACTGTAGCAATACTGACAAAGAAAATTTCCCGTGGAGCTCATCTAGACAACAAAAGAGGTTGGGGTTAAAATCTAGAGCGATGCCCCCAGACGCCCCAAGTGATGGGGACATTCTCCATTCGGAGACTCGATTTCCCCTAGTCTTTTAAGTCAAGACATGTTTGAAAGTTTGGTTTCTTGGAAACCCACAATGTTAGCCTTTAACCTGGCTATGACTTCCATAACCATTTCACGCTTGCCCCGCTTATCGAGGCCTCTAACATTCCAGAATAGGGCCTCCATTAACTACGGCTAGGGGAGGGACCATGACTCATTTTAGGCGTCGAGTTCAAATTAAGAATAACCCTTATTAGTTTCCCATCATCTAATTTGATTAAGGATAAGGGCGTTCCTATCAATATCGGTAACCGCAAGACCATAGGTTTCAGCTAGATAAAAAAATCTCAGTATCAGTCATGAAATTAAAAATAGAAGCTAGGAAAGAGCCTGTACCTCCGACGCTTGTCTTAGTCGACTTAGCGGCTTATTTAAGGACTCCTCAATAGCCCTCTTAGCGACTTTCTGAACTCTGAATCCTGGACCGCTTGGAGTGTAGGCTGGCTCCAATGGCTGTGAAGGAGGAAAAGTTGAGGGAACAAACTCTGGTGAGATACCCGCAAGATCTTCAGCCAGTCCCTCAGAGTCAAGTGACTCTCCCTCAGAGTAATCAAAGTCATCATCGAGATTAAGTCTATCCTCTCGATCTTCTTCATCTATTCCAGGTGGTGAGAGGGGGATACTCTTAATTGGGCTTGTGTATAAGGACCCCTCTTTGGAGACAGTCAGTTGTAGTTCCCTATCTTTTGAGCTAGACCCTTCTTTGGGCCTATTTAAAATCTCCATGTTTAAACTCCCCCCTACAACACTACTAGGCCCATCATGAAAGCCAATATAAGAGAGCCCCTCATTCACTTCCAAAAGCCCAGGCCTATCTATAAGTGGGGAACCAGATACAATATTAGCTCCCCCTCTTCGTTGAGATGCCCCACAGTTGAGCGCTCTTCCTTCGGTGAGTGTGGAACCGAATACTCTAAGTTGTGGCAGCAGCTTCGTTGGTCCATTTTTCTGATGCTAGTGCCACATGGCACCTTCTGAGCGGTGGGCGTGGCACACGATGTGATGGGCGCAGTATACGAAGGGTTTGGCGATAGAACCGAAGTTTGGGGTTCTTCGTTTCTCTCGTCGTCACTCTTCCTCTTCAAAAAATTTCCATTTCTATCTTTCCCCTTTTCCTGTAGCTCTTCCCTCAACCTTGTGTTTCTCCCTTTTGGGTCGGAATCTCTGTCACCGCACTGCTCTTTGCTCATCGTCTTCCCCAAAGTGGTAGCCTCCCTAGTCGTCTCTTGCCCCAAAGCTACCAGTTTTTGCCCTTTTGGAGATCTACTTTGCATGGTGATTTCGAAGGGACTTTTGCCTTTTTTCCCTCTTGTACGATCTGCCTCCATGCTCTGCTCCTCACGCTGCTTCCCACCTCCAACTTCGAGGAGTTGACTACCACTTTGAGCTTTCTTTCGAAGGGCCTTTTCTTGATCTTCGAGACTACCCAAATCTGGTATGGAGAGTAGATCACCGTTGGATTTGTTGATCAAGCCTCGTTCTCGACCACCTTTGATCGGAGACACTCTCCCTGTTTCTGATCCCTCCGCCGGGTGTTCATGGCTAAGCTCCTTCCCTCTTGCCACTCTGATGATCTCCCGGTGCGCTCGTTCCACTTCGTGAGTTCCATCTATGGTCAGGTCACACAGGGGTGAGACCACCTGCTTGTATGAACGGCCATCTCTGAATGCGGAGGAAGGAGAGGGGGGAGTGATGGCTGAGAGCTCCGTCTGTATCTCCGCTCGCTTGTCAAGCACAAATCGGATCAGATACGACTCGTCGAAAGAGAATATTTTAGCAAAACGGGGCATTAGAGAGATGTCGGCACTCCTGATGAGTATCCTCGCCGATACTATCTCCGATCGGCGAACAGTCTTCTCGTCGATCTCTTCGATTGAGCCGAAGTCGGCGATGATCTTTTGGAAGGCCTCCCTCTTCCAAAAGTGCAATGGCACATTATGAATCCATATCCAAAACTTCTCGCCTTGGGGTAGCTCCGCTCCGAATCTCGGTGACCATTCAAAAAATTCCATCTTGAAGTGGCCGAAGTCCACTGTTCCCAAGCCAGTGACCTCGACCACCTTCTCCGGCGATGGGAAGGACACAAGGAACTATAGATGGCACATTTTCTTCGCCACCCAGTCTCTGTGGGCCCTCAATGGCCACTTTGAGTTTAGCGCTTGGAGGAGATGCGTCTCCGATGGGCTCCCTGATCTCACTCTAGCAATTGCACACCATTGGCGGAGCCACTTCTCTTCGTTCTTGATCGTGTCGAGGCTTTTTGCCAGTCGAATCAAGGTTGGGTTATCGGGTGACCTTCCTCTGCTCACCGAGCGTGCATTGTCATTGCTAGTCTCGACCACATTAGTGCACACATACGAATTGTCATTGCTAGTCTCGACCACATTAGTGCACACATATGATAGGTGACCCCATTTCATACACTTTAGGCATCAGACTTCTTTGGTGCAATCTTTCCTATAGTGGCCCAAATCGCCGCAATTGAAGCAAGGTATTGTCATGCGCTTTCCGGCCCTATGTTTCTTTGAGTGTTCGAGAGGAGGTGAGTAGGTGTTCTGTCTCTTGTTTGTTTTGCTGATAACCTGAATCCACTGTTCCCCACCTTCGATAGCCTCTCCCTCCACTGTAATCCCATATGACGGCTCCCCATTGTGGGCCCGCTTGATGCTGGATTTAAGTGTGGGATTGGAATTCTTTTGGGGTGGTGGAGGGGATTGTTGGTTGTGGTGAGTAGTAGGTGAAGTTTGTCGAGGGGGTGTTTGTAGAGGTTTGTGTTGGCGAGGACTATGGTGATTGTGGTGGTGGCTGGGCTCTGCTTTTTTGGTGTAGCGTTTCGTTTTCTTTTGCTGGTACCGGTACTTGTTTTGTCTTTCTGTTTGACCTTGGCGGTGATGGTCGTAGTACCTCTGGTCATACCCCACTCCAATAGGGTGGCGCTGGACTGGTGTGTGTGTGGTGGGGGGGGGGGGGGGGGGGGGGGGGGTTCTTTTACGCCGTAGGGGCCAGCAGGAGGACCCCCTTTATGGGCCCGTCCCCTGGAGAAACCCTCATCGTGACGATGATGACTATGGCCACTCCCCCCTTGTCGTTGATGTGCACTTCAGTGTGCATGCGCTTGGGGATGAGCTTGTCTGAGCCTCGGAGCCTCCCCCTCAGGGGGGGTTGTTTAGGTGAGTGGGTTGCGGGGGAGGTAAACGTACAACCACTATACAATACAGGGTAGAGAGGTAAGAAGAGGATTAGGGTGCGTCATTTGGGGTGGTGGTGAAGTAGGGACAGCAACAAAAATTTGAGGGGGTGGTGGTGAAGTAGGGACAGCAACAAAAATTTGGGGGGGTGGCTTCAGAGGTGGGGAGGTTGACGTGGTGGCGTGCCCGCTCATTGGGCCCGCACCCACTTAACTCGAGCTCGTAGAGTATGGTGGAGGAGGTGCAAACTGTTTGGGAGAGCAAAAACAAAAAGAAAACAGAGGGTAGGGAAAAGTACATGCATATTAACACATTAAAACAAGAGAAATGCAGTGTAAAAATACTTTCCCCCAACTGCGTACTGTGCAAAAGTGCTGGAATCTGTTTGGAACGAAGTACAAAACTGATGAATCTGAATGGATCCTTGAAGAGAAATGGTATTTTTGGAGTTTTATGTATATTTCTTTGTCACTACTCATTAGTCAACATACACCCAAATAAATCCAAAATCAATTATAGGTGGAGATTTTTTTTTTTTTGTCATAAGGTGATATATTTACAAACGACAATTCCAACTCATCCATTATAATATTATGAATATTAAAGATTAGAGATGGGTGAATGTGATATAAGGACAATAATCCGATGGGGGTAGGATAGGGCTTTGCATGAAGCCAATTCTCAACCTCGGCCCCAGCCTTTGGCCTAAGATTGTAATACTTGTTAAATAATGACTACTACAGTGATTTATAGTACTTTGATCAAATGAACAAAAACTCAACATATGAGGTCAAATGGCCAACACGAAATAAATCTTTACAAGAGTTGTTGAAATGTCAAAATAGATTAAGCATATATGAGATCAACACCGATTATCCAATTTCAACTTTGGGATTGGAGCTCTAACAGTATCACAAGGGTCAGTATTTTTTTTGATGAACCGGATAGAGTCAACCGACTCCAGCCATGCGACAAGGGTCAGTATTAACCCAACCCCGGAACTATCAATCATATCATTGCAATGATCTAGAAACAAGAATCTATCTCTACTAAGATATTAGGAGGCGGCCTTAGTGCAATTTTTCCATATCTCAATCTATGCAATGCATGTTGATTTTCTTTTTGCCCTTTTCATCCCCCCCTCCCCCCAAATTTTTTCCACGTGCACAGCACGTGTATGATACTAGTACAATAAAATACAAAGAAAGCAATCAAGTGGCTCTCCTTCAATCCCCCTAAAATCAAAGGCCCAGATCTAACCTCACAAAACACATTTTCTCTCAAAAAGTTTTCTCCCAAAACGCAAATTCAAATCCCTCCAAAACAACTCTTTTATTTATTTAATTCTCTCTCTCTCTATATATATATGGGTAAAAGGGATATGAGTAACTTGCTCATTTAGTAAATGAGCAATTGATTATGTGGCATGCATGTGATACATTGGACAACTAACCCTTTTAAGGCTTTTCCAATCACATGCATGCCACATCATCAATTGCTTATTTACTAAATGAGCAACCTGCTCATTTAGTAAATGAGCAATTGATTATGTGGCATGCATGTGATACATTGGACAACTAACCCTTTTAAGGCTTTTCCAATCACATGCATGCAACATCATCAATTGCTTATTTACTAAATGAGCAACCTGCTCATTTAGTAAATGAGCAATTGCATACCCCTTTTTCCCTATATATATATATATATATATATATATATATATATATATATATATATATATATATATATATATATATATATATATAGAAACATGGACTTTTATACCAAAATTTATAATTATTTTTCACCATATACTAATAGAAATATGGACTTTTATTTACAACTAATTACTGTCAAACTACTCAAACATCAGCTACATTATTGTTGATTTACTGTTTACAAGACTTTTTGTATGATGTATCGTTCTGAAGACCTGCCGTAGGCACGTGGCCACGGGCAAATCTAGTATACATATAAACTGGAAGGCACGGTTCTTTCGCTGGAATGGCATCTCATACCTAAAAACACACTCAGGCCATTCTTATTGCCATACATTCAAGTAATCATACAGCTGAAGAATGTTACAAAGTGGAAGGGTAACCATAAAACCTTTCACCCCGTCACTCAAATCACCGTATAAGCTCTTCTTCTTCTTCTTTCTTTTTTCCCCTTTGTTTGTTAGCCAAATCAAGAGTATAAGTAATCGAAAAGCTTCTTAGTATTATAATTCTATATGTACATCATAAATCTGAGAGGAGCTATATTCTCGAGTGTTCGAGAAACAGCTTCTCAGTGGTAACTGTATCTTCTGGTAGTGTGGACTTGCCACTGGTTTGTGCACCTTTGAGATCATTTAGAGCTTTTCTTGCATACATTGTACAAGTAACTGTTAGCACGATTGCAACAGCGAAGGAAATGGCATTGTAAACTATCTCCAATGTTGACATTCTGTAGTTTCCATACTCCATATCAGCTATTTTACGTATTAATCTCCCACTGCATCAAAATATCATCACACTAATAGTTTAGTAACTATCAAAGATTCCTAAAATCGTGGATACAATGACAAAAGACTAACTAAACCCAAAATAAGGGAATGCTTTAAACATTAAGACAAAACTTGCCAAAAAAACACCTAACTCAAATGCCATATTAGCCTGTAACTATATGGCCATAAGATAAAACTCGGTTGGAGGGAGGAAAATCGTTTCAAAATGTCGAACGCTATTTGGAACGTGAAACGTTGCCCTCCCAAGTTACATAGTATGGAATGGAATAGCATATCTAGATTGTTTAATCAGATCAGATTATACTAATCCTGAAGATAACATGGTTTTTTACAAGGTTATAGAGGAGTTGTACAGTCTGACACACTATGAAAATGCAAATGTGCCTCACTTAGAGATGTCAAATGGACCTGTCCGCCCGAACCCGGCATGAGACCGGCACGAAAACTTTGGGCTTCAGGTGGCACGAACACGAAAAACGGGTATTGGGTGGCACAAGCACGGATGTTTGGGTCGGGTTCGATGTGGACTTTTCTTCTCCGGCACACACGACACGAACACGACACGAGCCCGAAACCTGATAAGAAACCCGAAAATCCGATTTGAGAATAGAAGACAAGGATAGGGTCGAGGAGTTGGGAGGAGAGACGACGAGAGGTATGATGCTGTCGGTAGTGGCAGAGGCAAAAAAGACGAGGAAAAAGGTTAGGTTAAGCGTCTCATAGCAGAAACATCCGTTTTAGGAGTTTTGTTCCATTTTTCCGTGAAACGACGTGAGGGGAAAGAAATATTACATGAATCCTTTACTCGGTATTGTATCTTTTTCTATTTGTTTAAAAAAAATCAGTAAACTAATTTTTTCTTTTTTAAAAAAAAATTAAATATTTAAAGCCTGGACACGAAGCCTGTTAGACACAAGCCCGAACCGAACCCGAATCCGATATTTTAGGCTTTTGGTTTGGGCTTGACGGAGGTATTGGAGCGTGCGGCATGGCTCGACACGAATCCAAAAATTTTTGGCAGGTGCGAGAACAAACCCGAAGCACGAAAAGCACGATTTGACTGGGATTTGGGCGCACGACACGGTACAACACGATTGACATCACTAGCCTCATTGTTAATAATAAACACCGGCATGTAACCCGTGCGATGCACGAGTGGACATATTCATGATTTTCAAGTTGCGAAAATGATGTTAAGATTAAAATTTTAACTTTCTCACTTCTTTTTTACCAGAAAATTTCACTTTTTGAAGGTAGATAAACAACAAAGAACAACGCCAATTTTTCAATTTATAGACCAAACTAAAAAGGTAATAATTTAGGAGAAATAAAAAGTAGTAGGTTAGTTGAATAATATATATGAATAATAATTGATATGGGTAAAAAATAGAACCAAATCGGGCATGGATCTTAAAGCTTTCAGGGGTAAAACGATAATTTGACTAGAAATGGGGCCATGAACGAAAATTGGACGTCTCGCAAGTTCAATATCCCAAAACGGATCTGTCTTACTGGGTTGTCATAACGGCCCTATATAAATGAGTTCAATATCCCAAAACTCATAATTATACACAAGAGATGGTTCAAAAACCATCTCTTATCACGAGAAGAGTTTCAACTCAATCTCTCCAACCACTCTTATCTCTTCATGAAGAAGAGAATCAATTCGATCCAAAAACACCGGAAAGTGGAGATAAATTATTATCTTGAAACTAACCCCCAAGGCGACTATAAATACCCTCCTACCTCCACTAGAATAAGGTAATCAGTGTTTTTCCAACAAAAGCTCTCATATTCTTCTTGAGTTATGACTTGAGCATCGAAGGATCTGTCGCCGGGATCAACCCTGGTGTTTCAGACTTTTGCAGGTCAATCGGAGTGATCGTCACCATCAAGATTGGATCCAAAGGTGCGAACGAGTCAGATTCGGAAGTCAACATCAGTTGAAAGTAGTCAATACTGATGAAAGTAAAAAACGTAAGTTTTTTTTTGTTTTAAAAGAACTCATATAATGTGTTTGCTTCCACACAGAAATTAGCAGCAACAGATTGACGCCATTTATGGGAAACAGTAAAAAACAATGCAACCAAAGTTCGTCGATAAAAACAGTTTTCAGCCATGCCTCCAAAGAAAAAAAGGAAAGGAGGCAACCTTAAGCCGACGAGCCAACTCTTTTCCTCCACCTCCTCATGAGGACGTCCTTCCTATCCCTCAAGTGGATCAACCTCTTCATTTAGAAGAGCCTATTCAACTCCCCTCCAAGAAGCTTCCACCGGGGGGCTCCCGAAGAAATCAACCCCCTGCGCAACACATTGAAGAGAACAGAGGGTCGGTCTACACCTCTACACCCTCCACCGTGCCTCCCGAGGGACCTCAACCTCAACAAGACCTCCACCATCTCATAAACTTCAAACAGCAGGAGTCCGAACGTAGGGGTCATTCAAGCAGGTCAAATCCGTCACTTCAGGTAAGCGCAAGGAGCCCCTCTCCTCAGAGCCAGGGACGTAGATGAATCCTCTCTCCAAGAGGGTACGGAAGAACTCTCTCCCAGAAGGCGAAGAAGATCCTCCTCTCCTATGGGGCGAAGAAGCCACAGCTCCCCAAGGGACCATAAAAGAACTCCTCGAGAGAGGATGCATCCAACTTCAATCAGTAGAACAACCTTTAGAAGAGGAAGGGATGAAGTACCTATCACCAGAACAAAACTCCGAGAGTTCAAAGATGAAATTCTTCAGACCTTAGACATAATTCCTCCCAAGACTCGACGAACTAGTCCTCACCACTCTACCCGTCCACAACACGAGAAGTCTCATGGGTCCACTAGATCTGATCAGCAAGAGGGCACCATCCTCCGACACCTCCGAAAGATGGAAGATTCTCTAGCACTACTGAAGCAGGAAGAAGACAGGAAAGAAGATAACGTTCCGTCAAACCCCCTTCTCTAAGAAGATCATTGCGGCTCCCATTCCCGTTAACTTCAAGATTCCAACATTTGAATGGTACAATGGGGAGACTGACCCAATAGACCACATCGAGAGTTTTAAAACTCCCATGATGATCCACCAAGTGTCTGACTCCCTTTTATGCAAGAATTTTCCAGCAACCCTGAAGGGATCCGCATGGGATTGGTTCTCTCGTCTCTCTCTAGGGTCCATCTTCTCCTTCGACCAACTTGAGGAGCTCTTCCACACGCACTTTATCACCAACCGCAAAACAGAGAAGACAAGTGCCTCTCTACTTGACATGAAGCAAAGGGATGATGAGTCCATCATGAGTTATGTTCGGGGTACGGCTCAACATTCGAGTGCTCCCAAAACTCGTCGTCAACCTGTTCAGAGTCCATAATCATGGTCCTTCGAGTCGCCTTATCAACTTGCCGCTAAGTAAGTGTGCGGGGCATGCCTCACCATTCGAACACTTCCGGAACTGGTCACAACGAGAGTACATACAGATTCAATCCTCTACTAAACTCGCCTCCTGTGCGACCCTCTTTTTCTACAGTGAGCTCGGAGCTCAACTCATCTCTAAAGTTGCTCCTCAAACTTGCCACCTGAACGGCCATATCCTTAAGTCCGGTGATGCTCTTCAACCCGCTCGCCTCTCGAGCGGCCTTCTTCCACAATGGGTTCGGAGCTCAACTCATCCCTAGAGTTGCTCCCCAAACTCGCTTCCCAAACGGCTCTCTTCTAGAGCCCGACGATGCTTTTCATCCCGCTCGCCTCCCGAACGGCCTTCTTCCAAACGAGTTCAGAGCTCAATTCTTCCCTAGAGTTGCTCATCAAACTCACCTCCCGAACAGCTCTCTCTTAGAGCCCGGCGATACTCTTCTCGTCGCTCGCCTCCTGAGCGACCCTCTTCTTCCACAACGAGTTCGAAGCTCAACCCACCCTAGCGGTGCTCCCCAAACTCGCATACCAAACGGCTTTTCCCAAGGATCTTACGAAGAACTTCATAGCTTCTCTGTGGTGAAGCTCTTTTTCTTAGCCCACGGGAGCGAAGCTCCTCTTTAAAGATTCCGGATACCAAAGCTCTTCTTAACTTCACAGAGTCGAGGATATTGCGGCCCTATTTTTACGCTAGAGACGGATGATTCTACAGCTGACTTCTGAAGAGAAATTGTAGATCTTCGAGTCACCTTCGAAACGAGGGGTCACATGCTCTAATCGAATTTCTGTAACACCGAGAAAGTTCATTATACCGCAGCATCATGCAGATCTCTCAAAAGAGCACTTCCAAGTTAAATAAAGTGTGATAGCTAACTTCTACAAGGAAGTAAGTTGGTCAAGTAGTTACGCTGCTAACCCCCCACCTCTATGCGCCTGGGTTCGATCCATAGCAACCCCCTTGCTCGGTGAATTATTATTTTGCGGCCAAACGACAAAACCATTGACCAGTCAACAGTCCACATGAGCCACGTCACCAATTAGAAGAGTTCAGAGTCGCGTGCTGAGCAAACGTGGCCCCAATCGAAGATGAACATGTGATGCTCAGCAGAACCGTCACTAACGTTCGGTGGCGCGCATCGAACAAATGTGTCCCCGATAGAAGATGAAGCAAATCTCCTTGATTGGTCAACGGTCAACGGTCAAACAGGGACACGTGTCGCACAGTCGAACCACATCTAGAGTTTGGTGGCATGCACCGAACAAACGTGTCCCCGATCTAAAAATGAAGGATAACCGTTGACTAGTCAACGGTCAACGGGATTACCTGTCGCACAGCCAAACTACCTCTAGAGTTCGGTGGCATGTGACAAACAAACGTGTCCCTGACCTAAAAAGAAAGCAAAAATCTTTGACCGGTCAATGTTCAATGGTCAAACAGGGACACGTGTTGCGCAGCTGAATCACCTCTAGAGTTCGGTGGCATGCGCCGAACAAACGTGTCCCCAATCTAAAAAGGAAGCAAAAACCCTTGACCGGTCAACGGTCAAACAGGGACATGTGTCGCACAGCCGAACCACCTTTAGAGTTCGGTGGCATGCGCCGAACAAACGTGTCACCGATCTAAAATGAAGGAAAGTCGTTGACTGGTCAATGGTCAACGGTCAACGCCACGTGTCAAACAGCTGAAGCATCACAATCGATCGGTGGCGCGTGCCGAACAAATGTGCCCCCAACCGAAATGATCGTTGACTTGTCAACGATCAACCGTCAAAGCATCACTTTTGCCTTTTGATCTCTGTGATATTTGCGCCAGTCATGATCAATGCTCCAGATTTCACCGCGTGATCAGGTATTTAATTAATTCCTTTATTTAATTATTAAGTCGAATTAATTATTTAAAAATTCCAAAAAAAGAATTAAAAATCGTAAAATTAATTAAAAATTCTAAAAAAAATTATTAATTCGGAAAAATACTTTTAAGTTCCAAAAAATAATTATTACATTTAGAATAATTAATTAAAATATTTCAAAAATTCAATATTAAATTTCAAATTTTGAATAAAAATTTTGAATAAAAATTTAAAATTAGGTAAAATTCAGATTAATTTGGAAAAATCACAAAAATCCAGAAAATTCTAAAAATAATTTTGGGTATTTACAAACTCGGAATAACACCATTACACCTCGAGTAAGATTCAAATGTCCCCGAAAAATCTAATAAGTTCTGTAAATTCTTAAAAAAGGGCGAACTACTCCTCAATTGCTGTGAAAATCGGTCTTCGGGAGTGGGGGCTGGTGATATGAGTAAAAAATTGAACCAAATCGGGCACGAATCTTAAAGCTCTCAGGGGTAAAACACTAAAATGGTAATTTCACTAGAAACGGGTCCATGAACGAAAAATAAGCTTTTCTCAAGCCAAATAACCCTACACGGATCTGTCTTACTGGGTTGTCATAACGGCCCAATATAAATGAGTCCATATTATTTAAATATGATTTAAACTCATAATTATCCACAAGAGACAGTTCAAAAACCACATCTCTTATCATGAGAAGAATTTCAACTCAATCTCTCCAACCACTCTTATCTCTTCATGAAGAAGAGATAATCAATTCAATCCAAAAACACCGAAAAATAGAGATAAATTATTATCTTGAAACTGACCCCCAAGGCGACTATAAATACCCCCTACCTCCACTAGAACAAGGTAATCAGTGTTTTTCCAACAAAAGCTCTCTCATATTCTTCATGAGTTCTGACTTGAGCATCGGAAGGTCTGTCGTTGGGGTCAACCTCGGTGTTTCAGATTTTTGCAGGTCAATCAGAGCGATCACCATCAAAATCAGATCCAACGATGCGAGGTCAGATTTGGAAGTCAACATCAGTTAAAAGCAGTCAATACCGGTAAAAGTAAAAAAGGTTAGCTTTTTATTATTTTTAAAAGAACTCATATAAATTGTTTGCTCTCACACAGAAATTAGCAGTAACAATAATCATGCACAAATTAACAATAAACAAAATTTTATATCTAGATTTTTCAAACACTATTAGGCGGATTTGAATCATCTGTAATAAATTGTATTTTCAACATATTCCACTCCAACGTATTAGATCGTATTTCCAACACATTACATGCACCCCAACATATTAGATCGTATTGCACCAACCATTTAATATTGAAGTAAATATTATAGATTGGTTATCGAAGCTTATTTCAAACTAAAACTTCTTTACTTCTATTTTCATTATTAAGAGAGAAAAATGTGTGGTCTAAGATAATGCCCAGTCTTTCAAATTAGTTTAAGCACCAACCATTTAATATTGAAGTAAATATTGTAGATTGGTTATCGAAGCTTATTTCAAACTAAAACTTCTTTACTTCTATTTTCATTATTAAGAGAAAAAAATGTGTGGTCTAAGATAATGCCAAGTCTTTCAAATTAATTTAATTTTTTTTCCATTTTCTTACTCTAGTGTGAGGGTAGTTTAGTTGAGATCTGAAATATATAGCCTAAGATAACACCAAAGTAATCTGAAGTAGTTTAGTTAAGATTGTATTACACAAAAAAAAACACGTGTAGAGGAACATAAAGCTTGAAGAAAAAAATACCACTTGGCGGAGAAATTATAACTTGAGTCTCTCTAAAAAATGCCTATATGACGCAAGCACACGAATTAAAACTCAATATATATATATATATATATATATATATAGAAAATTATCAACAACAAATAAATAAAAAAAGAAGAAAAAACTAGAATAATGACTATGAATAATTGTACGTAGGTTCAAGCGAGAAAGATAATTTGGGGTAATAAGTATATTTTTTTCTAATAATTCAACAACAATGCTTGAACCTATAGCCTTTTGATAACCGCGTCTCCTAAAAGCTTAAAATGATGGCATGTAGATTGACATTAAATATCAAGCAAACTTATAGCACTCAACAATTATATAACATTTCATCTGTTATGCATTTAAAGTCACAAATACACATGCACATCAACAAGAATGGATAAAATTAGTTGCCCGGATTTTTTCCCCCCTAACCTTATAAATGGATAGAGATAAAGAACTAAAAATTGTAGTTGATAAAGATGACACAAGAAGTGAGAGCATATAGTAGAATAGCTGTAAAAATGTATTCACCACTTGGCGCTATATCTTTAACACGGGTGTTATATAGATTTTCCACATGGCGCAAGCAAAAGAATCAAAACTCAACTTTAAATATATATAATAGATTTCAATATGCGTTAGCATCTGCAGTAGTTCGCTTAAAACCCAATTTTTCCTAAAAATAAAAGAAAAAAGAGTTGTAATAATTTTGGTTTCAGGGGAACAATAGTCGGCTATATTTGGGAGAAGATAAAGGAATTCGGAAAATATAGCCGACGAACGATGATCTTTCGTCTGTTCATTTTTATAAAAAAAGAATCGGACGAAAGATCATCTTCCGTCGCTTCTTTTTTTTATAAAAAATATCCGATCCATTTTGTTTTAAAAAATCGATCACACGGGAAATCACTTCCCGTCCGATCGATTTAAAAAAAAGATTGAACAGGCAATCATTTCCCGTCCTACAAATAAAATCCAAAATTGAGATGAGAAAATTCTAGGGAATTAGGCCTATAGAATTATTATGCATACACCATTAGGATTTAATCAAGATTTAAGATTTAATTAACATTTAATTAGGATTAAATTAAGAGTTAATTAGGATTTAATTAGGAGTTAATTTGGAAAAAAAACTCTTGGACAGGAAATGATTTCCCATTCGTGGTTAATTTTTTTTTTTTTAAATCCTCAGATGGGAAATGATTTCCCGTTCGTTAGGTTTTTATTTTTTATTTTAAAAAAAAAATCAATGGACGGGAAATCATTCCTCGTCTGACACATTTTTAAAATGATTTTATTTTATTTTATTTTATTTTATTTTTTTGTGTGGGGAGAGACATCATCTATCGTCCGTCAATTTTTTAAAATCAAAACCCAAATTTTGGGTTAAAACGACTATAGCTCAAACCCAAAATTCTTATTCCTATATGTCAAATATGTCAAATACACAAAATGTGTGATAGAACGATTACAGATGCTCTTATGTATAAAAAAAAACTGTGGTGTATTCCACCAAACCAATTTTACAATGTTCGATTAATAAAATATATGTGAGACAAAAGTATGTTTGGATTGCAGCAAAATAAATCAGCACGTTGATTTCATTGGCCCAGAATGATAAATACTAGTGTACTACCATCCTGAATGTGCATTCGTAAAATGTGGATCACACAAGGTTTGGTAATTTCTAGTGATATAGATATGGGAGTCTACTCACCTGTAGATGTAAATAAAAGCTTCAGGGATCATTCCTGCAACTGACCCACATAAATAAGGTCCAAATGTCATATTGGTCACAACTACGCCATAATTGAAGACTGCGTATGGAAATGGAGAGATTCTAAAGAGTGTGATGACTCGAAATTGTTGGAAACAGCTCCCTTCGCCAGCCAGCCTAATAACAGCTGCCTGTTGAGGCCATCTCTTCAACCAAGACTGCATGATTTATCCAAAGGAAGATTTATTTAGGCCCTCTGGTTTTCCAATAGCCCCATCAACTTTATTTCATACACTTTAAAGTTTAAACCATTCACCAACCCAAATATTTTGGAAAAGCCCCTTTTGTTATACAATCAGATTTATGTAACAAAGGTAGTTTCCAACATATATAATAGTGAGGGGTTTAAAAGTAGCTGAAGGAGAAGAATATTATGATAAACAAACAGAGTACAAGGTATTAAAGATGAAGAAGCTCAGAGGCCTTACAAGTATATATTCGCGGAAAAGCATGCCAATTGAATAGGGTAATACCATGCCGATAGTTGTTCCTACCATAATGATAACAAATCCAAGGCCATATCCGAAGATCATCCCAGCTAGCCACATGGAGGGTCCAGAAGGGACAAAGATTAATGGGAACAAAGCTAACGATGCAACAAGCACAAGAGCAAGAACAGGTCGCCCGAAAGAAGTTGCTTCCCATTGCATAATTGGAATGAGAACCTGCAGCATGCATATTCTGGTTAGCTTGGACTAAGAAAAAGAAATCATGAATTTATAATTGAACATAAATATAATAATGATCTCATCCATAGAAATGAAAAAAGGGAGATTTGTATGCTAAGTTTAGAAGAGAAATTAAATGAGAAATATTTTAAGAAGAGAAATCTGATTAACTATCTACTGTGTTTAAAAACTTTAAAATACTGGAATATTGATGTACAACAACAACAAAAAGTACTAGCATGTCCAATTCATGTGTTGTAATACCCCAATTTTTTACTATATAATTTCTTCCAACATTATTTTTATTGTCACACTTGTTAGAACATAACGACTCCAACAATTATTGTGTAGTATATAAGGGTGGACAATTATTATCCGAACCGACCAATCCGAACCAATCCAATCCTAACCGACCAGTTTTTAACCAAACCAATTGGGGGTTTGGGTTGGTCTGGTTCTTGATCTTCAATAACCAACTAGACCGGATCGGTTGATGGATGAAGCTTTCAAATAACCGATAAAACCGAACCGACCGTACCTCTATGCATTAGTCCATAAAAAATCTAATTCTCCTTTAATTTCTTGAATATACAAACAGTCATTTCTCATTTTATTGGAGATACAAAGGTTTCCTTTAATTTCTTCAATACAAACCGAGCAGTTGTTCTACCTATGTTTTGATTCTCTATAATCATGTGTGTTATATTGCTGAGAAATGCTTGATTTACAGTGTGGCTCAGCTTAATAGAATAATGAAGTTGATGTAATATTTAGTAGTTACTTTAATCAAGTCAAGCATAAATTATTTTCTAAATCTTTTTTATAGTACATGAAATTCAATTAGTTATGGCTATTGATGTTTCTTTTATGAGAATAAACTAAGATTACATAAGTATGCAGGTGAAAAAGCAATGTATCTCATCCATTTAAACGTCATCATCTCAAACAATTAGTGTAAAATTCATTAGTAATTTGTGGTTTTATGAATCTTCATTTTAAATTCATTGCTAAACAACAAATAACAAGTTGTTTCTTAAGTTTCATTGAAGTTGATCTTTCAAATTTCAACAAAATTGTGAATGATGTTTGAGGTGAAAAGTAGTATGCCAAACCTACCATCCAATTTAATCCATACCGAGCTTAATCGGCTTGGATGGAAACCGATCCAATTAAGGCTCGGATTGGTTGCGGACGAGAAAACTAAAAACCGGTCTTCTTTGGATCGGTGGTGGATGGTCCATATTAGGTCGGATACCGACAGATGCCCACCCCTAGTAGTATATACGACTTAATATCAGATACCTGATATGGAGAAATAATAATATATCTTAATCAACTAAATTTAGGAGTAACCATGTTAAATAAATTAAGGGATTAATGGTGGATAATTAGGAATTCATTAAAAGAATTCACGTGGCTACAACATGCAAGCATGCATGGGACTGTCGGCAACATGAATAAGCATGCATGAGTGTGTGGGCAACTCATGCATAGCTTGTTCCCAAGCATGCATGGGCAAGAGAAGGGAGCAACAACAGCTGCCCCTTCCCGCCCCTTCCCTCTGCCATCGTTCTTTTCGCTTAAAGAAATGTGAACCCCACAAAATTTCTCTATAAATAGACCCGAACTGTGCTTCAATATAATCATCACCAACAAGAACAACAATAAGTAGTAAAAAAGTTCATATCTGATGGCTGTCATTTTCAGAGATCTTTAAAAATTAAGTAGCAACAATTTTAAGTAATGAATTTCGGCTTTCCTTCCTCATCCAGTTATTTATTAGCTTCTTGATTGCATTTCTCTTTAAACAATACTTTTATCATGCCAGTATAATAATTCCAACTGAGTTGAACAACCCACTTTGGTGGGGAAGTCCTAAAATTATTTTAGGCAAATAAAAGTGGGGATTTATTCCTAAAAAAAAGGAGAGTAGTAGTGCTCTCGGTATATCATGGTAATACTAAAAGAAATGGCAGGTACAAAGTT
Source organism: Hemerocallis citrina (assembly GCA_017893485.1). Classification (NCBI taxonomy): domain Eukaryota; kingdom Viridiplantae; phylum Streptophyta; class Magnoliopsida; order Asparagales; family Asphodelaceae; genus Hemerocallis; species Hemerocallis citrina. The sequence goes on from CM030367.1 coordinate 119,627,241, forward strand.
CATAAAAATGTTCTAAAAAGCTACTACAATAGGAACAAATTTGGTATCGTTTTCATTGATGACATTTTAGTCTACTCTAAGACGAAAGAGGAACACGAAGAACACTTGAAGACAATTTTACAGACTTTGAGAGACCATAGATTATATGCTAAATTGAAGAAATGTGAATTTTGGCTTAAAACAGTACCATTCTTAGGACACATAATATCAAAGTTGTCATCAATTGGAGACAACCTACCACCGTGACTGAGGTTAGAAGCTTTCTAGGGTTAGTAGGATATTTATCAATAATTCGTAGAAGGATATTCTAAAAATAGCCATGCCGTTGACTCACTTAACATGCAAAGATGTAAAGTTCGAATGGACAGACAAATGTGAATCAAGCTTTCAAGAACTAAGGAATAGGTTGGTTTGGGCACCCATTGTAGCCCTTCCATCAGGATTAGAAGGATTTGTCATTTACAGTGATGCATCAATTAAAGGGCTAGGCTATGTTTTAATGCAAAATGGAAGAGTTACTGCTTGTGCATCCAGGCAGTTAAAGACCTACGAAAAGAATTATCCTACTCATGACTTGGAGCTAGCTGCAATAATATTTGCTCTAAAAATTTGGAGGCATTACCAATATGGGGTGACATGTTAAATTTGGGTGAAAGGGATATGAGCAACTTGCTCATTTAGTAAATGAGCAATTGATTATGTGGCATGCATGTGATACATTGGACAACTAACCCTTTTAATAATTTTTTAATCACATGTATGCCACATCATCAATTGCTTATTTACTAAATGAGCAAGTTGCTCATACCCCTTTTTCCCGTTAAATTTATATAAACCACAAAAGTTTAAAATACATATTCACCCAAAAGGAATTAAATACGAGGCAGCGGAGATGGCTCGAACTTTTAAAAGATTATGATTGCACTATTCACTACCATCTTGACAAGGCTAATGTTGTGACCGATGCACTGAGTCGCAAAAATTGTGGGAATCTAGCAACTATGATAATAACCCAAAAACATATTATTGAATACTTCCAGAAGTTGGGAATTGAGATCAGGTTCCACAAAAGTGAAGGTTATCTAGCTCAACTCAAGGTACAATCAACATTAGTAGAGCATATTAAAACACAACATTGTGACTATGAGCTAGTAAAGAAGATTGAAGGAATAAACATTAGAAAATTCCCATGATTTAGAACAGATGATATAAATACTTTGTGGTTTAATAAAAGACTGTGTCAACTAACCCCAAAATAAAGAAGAAAATTCTATATGAAGCACACAATTCCCATTTTGCTATTCACCCCGGAAGCACAAAGATCTATCGAGATCTAAAGGAAAACTTTTGGTGGAAAGGAATCAAACGAGATATTGCAGAAAATGTAGAAAAAAATACTTACTGTGCCAGCAGGTGAAAGTAGAAAACAAAAAAACCAAAAGGAACATTACAACCACTTCCAATGACAGATTGGAAATGGGAACATATCACCATGGATTTTATAGTTGGATTACCTAAAACACAAGGACATCACACTGTTTGGGAAATTGTTGACAGACTTACAAAATCAGCTCACTTCTTGGCAATTTGAGATAATTATATGCTAGATTGCTTAGCTCGATTATATATAGAAGAAATAATTCGACTGCATGGAAATTTAGTTTCAATTGTGTCAAACAAAGACCCTCGATTTACTTCACGATTTTGAAGGGGCCTACAAGAAGCAATGGAGACAAATTAAAACTCAGTAACGCATTTCACCCTCAAACTGACGGTTAGTCAAAACTGACCATCCAAACCCTGAAAGATATGTTCCGAGCCTGCATCCTAGAATTCCAAGGAAGTTGGGTAGACATCTCCCACTAATTGAGTTGCTTATAATAATAGTTTCCAAGCCAGCATCTAAATGGCCCCATATGAAGCATTATACGAATGAAAATGTCGAACTCTGCTTTGTTAGGATGAAGTAGGGGAAAGGAAATTGTTAGGACCAAAAATTGTACAAGAAACCACGGAGAAAGTAAAACTAATCCGCGAAAAGTTGAAAGTGCCCAAAGTAGACAAAAAAGTTATGCAGATAAGAGACGCAGGGATCTAGAATTTCAAGTTGGAAACCATGTTTTTCTTGAAGTTTCACCATGAAAAGGAATAATGAGGTTCGGAAGAAAAGAAAAACTCAGTCCTCGTTTTATTGGACTGTTCGAAATCTTGCAGCGAGTTGGAGCAGTCACCTACAAATTAGCACTACCTCCAAGCCTGACAAATCTTCATAATGTATTTCATGTTTCTACCCTTAGAAAATACGTGCATGACCCTACACATGTGATTGAATATGAGCCAGTCAAATCAGAGCTCGTCATACAAAGATATTCCGAACAAAAAATTTAGATTGCAAAGAACAATTCCTTCGGACAAAAGTCATTCCATTAGTCAAAGTGCTATGGCAAAATCAGACTATTGAAGAAGTTACTTGGGAACCTGAAGACCTTATGAAAGAAAAATACCCACAGCTACTCCAAACACCAGGTACATAAATTCCGAGGACGAAATGTTCTTAAGTGGGGGAGAGTTGTAATACCTTAATTTTTTACTATAAAATTTCTTCTAGCATTATTTTTATTGTCACACTTGTTAGAACAGAACAGCTTCAACAATTATTTTGTGTAGTATATACGACTTAATATTAGATACTTGATATTGGGAAATAATAATATATCTTAATCAATTAAATTTAGGAGTAACCATGTTAGTTAAATTAAGTAAGGGATTAATGGAGGATAATTAAGAATTTATTAAAGGAATTCACGTGGCTACAACATGCATAAGCATGCAAGAATTGCTGGTTAGCATGCATGGGACTGTTGGCAGCATGAATAAGCATGCATGAGTGTGGGCAACTCATGCATCGCTTGTTGGCAAGCATGCATGACCATGCATAGCTTGTTGGCTAGCATGCATGGGCAAGGGAAGGGAGCAACGACAACTGCCCTTTCCCTCTGCCATTGTTCTATTCGTTGAAAAAAATGTGGACCCCATGAAATTTCTTTATAAATACAGCCGAAGTGTGCTTTAGTCTAATCATCACCAACAAGGGCAACAACAATAAGTAGTAAAAAAGTTCATATCGGGTGGCTGTCTAATTATCAAAGATCTTAGAGAAATAAAACATCAACAATTTTAAGTAATGGATTTCTGTTTTCCTTCCTCATCAAGTTATTAATTTGCTTTAACTGCACTTCTCTTTAAATAGTACTTTTATCATGCCAGTATAATAGTTCCAACTGAGTTGAACAACCCACATTGGTGGGGAAGTCCTAAAATTATTTTAGGCAAATAAAAGTGGGAATTTATCACTAAAAAAAGGATAGTAGTGCTCTCCGTATACCATGGTAATGCTAAAAGATATGACAGGTACAATGTTCATAAAAATACTGTAAAAAGCTATCAGTTCTTCACAGAAAATCTTTTGAATTCTACAATTCACTTGTATATATTGTGGGTATCGTTAAGTTGCCACCCCTTACTGGGCAATTTGTGCTCACCCCTTTGACATTCAGTTTCAGGTCTAAAACATGAAGATAGAAGCATGCACGAAGAATCATAAGTAGAAGTATATTTTATTTTACAGTTGTATTTTGTTCACGAAAAATATTTGTACTTTGACAAGGATATGTAATATTAAGAAAGTTTGTACTCTTTTCATATATAAAAGTATTCTGGAAATGTCTGGTAGCAAATGCAAATGTTGTATCTGTACTATCCCATGACACATGAGCATATGGGTCTGGGATGTGAGATTAAAATTTAATACGTATTATGAATAGTTATCTGATGCTATTTCTAAAAGAATATGATCACTAAACAATGGTGTGGGTCAACTCCTATGAGGCATGGATAGACGTGCCGCATTAGACACGAATATGATTCAATACTGGATATTTCGGTGTAAATTATCCTTTGTGTGTGTGTATATATATGTGTGTGTGTAGGTGTGTTGTGTTGCATTGTATCCATGTCCGTGCTTGTTATGTCTACTTTTATTTCAGAAAGGAAAAATATATATACTTTAAACAAAGGTATATAATATTTATAGTGTGAAGACCACACACACGTCGAAAAATGGGTATGCTTCACATCCCGTTCTGTAACTATAATAAGAAGACTAATTACAAAGAACATGTGATCCACATGAGCCATTTGTTTAAATCTTTAAATTTAAGTTGATTAGATTAAAACGTGTGATTGAGATTTTAGTTGGGTGTTGTGGATAGTTCATATAACTTGAATTTTAAAATGTGTGGTTGAGATTTATTTGGATGGTGTACATATAACTCTAAATTACAAATGTATGCTGAGACTGGTTTATATGGGTTGGTTGTCAAAATTTTACATAACCCCCACTTTCTCATCATTTTCATTATAATAGTAAAATGTAAGACTTTTAACAATAAAGATAAGTGTTTGTGTCGGCATATGGGAATGTGTCCTGTTCATCCCTTCGAGCTTATTCTGTGCATTTTGAGTTGAAACTTGGAAGCAACTCTTATTATAACATCCAAACCAACTAAGAGAAAGATATTCAGCAATAAACAACTAGAACACGTGATCGATCACATACCTTCTGAAAAGTAAATGGAACTCCCCATTTTATAGTTATCACTGTGAGTAATATTAGAAGCAAGCTTCCAATTAAAACCTTCATCCACCAAGTGAAAGATTTATGCCCTGTTTTCTCAACAGGCTGTGTGACATTCACAGCAACTGTTCCTGTATCGTTTGTCATAACAAGCCTTACATACTCACCATCATCTCTGGTATATTGATCAGAGATTTCAGTTTTAATACCCAACACTTCAGATGAATTGGACATCTTTAGAAAATCTGTAATTAATATACAGGATTGAATAAATCATCAGATTCGACCCAACTTATAGGAGGAGAATGCTGGAATCAATAGATATCAAGAATCCAGCCAGCAAATTCAAATAAAAATATTAATACAAAGGAAATACAATGATACTAACTAACAAGTGTTGCCTCTATACATGAATTTATGTGAAAGATGCTGATTGATGTAAAGGTCGGGCAAGAAATCTCACTGCAGTGATTGGTTCTTCCAGCTAAGATCTACTAAATCGCACGTACTGCAATGTCCTCAAGTGACATCAATTTATACATGTATACACATGATGCAGAACATTCCTTCTCATTGTAAAAAAAGTCAATGAAATGTGTTTTCTATCAGATTTCAGACACAAGCGTGAAACCAAATAGAATTACAAATTTACAATCATCAGATCATTCTTCTACATAAATTTTGATATCAAATTTGTTTCACACAAGTATTCTGTAGCAATCATGCATGACTAGCAATCGGGAGTTTCATGCACAGATAAGCTGTACTGGCTCTCCTTTCCACTCAAGCCACAATTGATATCATAGGCACTCTTTAGGGCAGGGACAGAGCTGTAATAGCTCTCCTTTCTACTCAAGCTACATCTGATATCATAGGCACTCTTTAGGGCAGGGCCAGAGCTGACAATTTCTTCCTTAGAGGGCGATGGTGGAGGTGGTTTTTTTGTTTAGTTTTTTGTTTTTGTTTTTTTTTTGGCGGCGAGGGGTAGCCCCACGTGGTTCCGTCCTTGCTCAGCGCACCCATGTCAAGTTGTCTATCATGTGCATGTATCTTTAGCTAAAATCAGATTTGTTGGAATTTTTTTTCCGTACTGAACCACTTTTTGAAAATATTGAGCAATCTGACCCACTTTCGAAAATATTTACCCAACTGACCCAATTTTGGACACATCAGCATTAACCGCTATTGGAAATAATGACATAGGTTATTTATATGTCGTTGTTTCCAATAGCGGCATCTGTTTTCAAAAAAAATTGCATGCCTCTGTTTGGAGTAACGACATCAATTAATTTATTCCCAATCATGTACTCTTCTGACTTGGAAAAAAATTACAAGTGAAAAAATCCTATAGCTGATGCCACTATCCCGAACAACGGCATTCGCATTACAGATGCCATTGTTACGAATAGTGGCATCAATTATAATATTCATTGTTAGATATAACTGATGTCGTTGTTTGGAATAGCGGCAACAGTTTATTTTATTACTTATACTTGGCTAATCTATTTCTCTGAACTATTGTCGTTGTTTCTAAGAACGACAACAATTATCTCATATCGTTGTTTGGAAGAACGATTGTGGAGGAAAAGAGTTTAATGAGTATTATAACTCATGTCGTTATCACCAACAACATGTCTCCAAAATCTCCAAAAATCTCCAAAATACTAATCTCCCCCACTAACCAAATTAGCCACTAACCCTAATCTCTAAACCCTAACCCTAATCCACAAGAGCAGCATAAGCGGCTACACCATCGGCCATCATCAACAACATCAAGATCCAATTCAACAACAGCAAGATCCAAGTTCCACATCAACAACAGCAAGATCATCACCTACCTCCTGACCACATCGGAAACAGCAAGACCCATCGGCAACATCCACAACTCCAGACCACCACCCGACTGCTCCCAATCACATCAACAACAACATCAGCAACTCCCGACCATGACTTCTCCCCACAAAAATCCCACAAACCCGACTGCACGCAACCACCGACGACAACAACCCCAACTGCAATTCCGAAGAACTTCATCGTCAACCCCGAACACCCAAATCCCTAGTACATCCGCTCCACCCTCTGCGTCGGACATGCCGCCTTCATGGGCTCCCTCCTCCTCGTCGCCAACGCCCCCGACGACCGCTACTCCCTCCCCATCGCCTGGCCACCATCAACTCTGCTCCTAAAACCTTAACCCTACTTCCCTATATTCTAAACCCTATCTCTCATACCCAAAAACCTCAAACCCTATATCCCTATACCCAAAACAATCCAAACCCTACCCAATCCGATTTCAAATTCAAAAAAAATCCTAACCCTACCTGACCTCAAATCCTCTAAAATCCTAACCCTACCCCCAAATCACCCAGAACTCAACCACTTTAAAAAAAAAACTTTCTTGCAGGTTCTTCAAGCTTCTACAGTTTTCCCAATCCCAAGAGATTCCGGTACTTCGTCAACAAACTCACATTGATTAATCTATCGTGAGTTTGAGAGGGGGAATTCCCGACATCATCCCAATTCCAGACGTCATCTCAGATCCCGACGTCACCATCACCCTCACTACTTTCGACGGCTACCACAACTCTCGTTCAATACCCTCTTCAATAAGAGCAACAACCCATCTCCAAATCCTCTTCAACAATAACAACCTTCTTCAACTCCTCTTCAACAGCAACAACACACTACTTTCTTCCTCCACTACTACTACTTCTTAACTCGGGGGTGAGATTCCAACATGCACCGCTACTGTACACCACCAACATATTACTTTCTTCCTCTACTACTGCTACTCAGTTAGGGGGTGAGATCCCAACATGCGCCACTTTCGTGCGCCACCACTTCTACTACTTCTCAGTTCAAGGGTGAGGTCTCAACTCAGTTCGCCATCTACCGTGCACAACTCCTACAACTTTCTAAATCTACACCTTTCAAGGTCCAAGAGCCAGATTGTCCATGCGCCATAGTGCGTCATCCCATGCACCATCTACTTGAGCGCTTTTCCTACGCCATGCTTCGTCATCAAGTGCATCATCGTGTGCTGTCCCTACCACATGAACATCGTCAATATTCCAAACTCATAATGCTTGAACCAACTTGAGTTTGAGAGGGGGTGTTAGATGATAGATATTAGTTTAGTCTCATATCGAATAATGTATTGGTTTAGTCTTTCCTTCTCCTATAGATAGAAGATATATTGTACTCAATTAATTCAATCAGTAAGAACTCAATAAATTATTCTTTTCTATCCCTAAATCTAACAATTGCCAAGAGTATCCATTTTTTGAAGTATATTAAAACTTTTGGACACCCTTAGTAAAGTTGTGATATATTTTTGGTGATTGAAGTCCTGGTGTAATTCATAAAACTTGATAAGCTGTTCTTTACAGATTTCTATAATAGAAGACATACATAAGCGAGCAAAAAAAAAATCACTAATTGTTGGGTTTATTTGTCTTGCATACTCAATCTGAAGTGAAGAGAAGATGGTGTTACAAGAGAGGATATGAGCGAAGATTGAAGAAGAAGAAGAGAAGCAGCACCCGACAACAACAACCAGTAGAAGGATAGTCAACTGTGATGGGCTCTAGATTGGACCGGAGAAATACAGTCGACTGCCTACGGATTGTTAATATATCAAGTATATCAAACTAGGTTTCTCTAGATCTTTTATAAAATCAAAGTAACGGCTAAAGAACAATATGATTCTACTATGTAACGCCCCGAATCCCAAATATAGGTAATTCGTAGCACAACCAGGATCTTTACTTTAATTTCATACAAAATTACAAGAAATTTAAAACTTTTCATTACAATGTTATTATTTACAATGCACAGCGACAATTTATATGAAAGAAATACAATTTATAACATCCAATATCTTCAATTGTGCAACATCCATCAACATCAAACCCATCTCCACGTCGCTCTCTAATCCGAGTCCTGCAACTTGCAAACTACGGGTACGTCAGTTGTATACAACTGACACAATGCTATAATACAACGATTCCTCAATGTAGCAAACACAAACTTGAATGCAAAATGAAAAGTGATTATCTTAATTATGTCAGTGTATAATATGAACTTAATGACTAATGCAGACATTCATACTTACAATGCAACATGCAACACTAATGCGCACTTATTCAGATTCTATGCATTCCATACTACATAGGTCTGAGGAAAAGCCCTTAACATACTCCTCATTATAGGATTGAATCTCCTGTTATGCAAAACTTACACCCATGACTAACATAAGTTTAGACAATTTGTAAGTACTTAGCCCACGCCCCGATAATTCCGGAGATTAATCCCACACCGCAGATGATCATTCACATCCCAATAATTCCAGGGATTCAATCTCACACCGCATGCCATGGCGCCTCACCACACAAACATCCCATGAGCGTTGCCTCGATCTTGATAATTCTGGAGATGAATCCCACACCACCGCTGACCAGCTGAGGCTCTCATACTCATGTTTATCCTTACTTCATCACATCTCTATCTAGTGTCCTTAATCCAGTTATAACTATTATGACCTAGAGCTAGCTTACCCTACCGGACTTAAACCAAATCACTGAGAATGTTAGCCTACACTGGCTATTTCTCAAAAATTTCACAAATTATAGTTTGCCGGCACTCTGAGTCTCGCTCAGCCTATAGAATCCACATCTAAGCCACGGAGACCTAGGTTTTTTTTTTGGAAAAAGGTGACTGCGTCACCGCTTCATTAATAAATTATTAACGAAACAAGTATTACAAGTATATAACATCTATCTGTTCCTAAAACGGAACCACAGAAAACAATTACTCAGTTAAGCCTACAACATTAACTAGTCCCTCTCCTAGCTAAACTTATAGACCAAGCCACCTATAATCTGTTCTCCCCTCTGTCAGATGTTACGCATGCAAATTCCTATTGAACAATCAGATACCGACTCATCGATCACCAACCATAGTTACGCATTGCCCATACACCTTCAAGCGACGTCTAACTTGAACACCACTCCAGCACCAACTTCACTACCCCATTCGATGATACCTAATCAGAACAACATACTGGAAACGACTTGCCTAATCACAATTCTGATAATGACTTGCCACTCAGTCCATTCAGTGACGACTTGTCACTTCTCTAGTCTGGAATGCTCTGCTCATTCACCACCACGGTGGCCGACGTTCCGTTCGTGACGTTGCTGATGACTAGCCCAAACACTTTCTCTGTGACGACTTGGCCACCAGCAGACCTGCAACGACTCACATCACCCTCTCTACAGCAACAACCTCGCTCAAACTCCCAAACTAGCGACGACTCGCACATCTACCATATTGGCGCCGACTTGAACATCTATCACAACTGTCACAGCTCGTACATCCTCCACCATATGACGACTCGCACATCATCCCAACGATGTTGATAAAATCGGACACCCATCGGTGAAAATTAGCAACATCACCAACGATCGTTCAATGAAGGACAAAAAGAAGCAACTCAATCTGACCTCTTACTCTCGACCAAGAGTCCAGATGAAAGCCCTCGCACACGTTCATCACCTCCCAAATGTAATTTGAGTTTCGAAACTCTAAAATGAAATTCAAACTCCATCAAAATAACTCACCCCCGTATACACTCCCTCCATCTTCCCCCAAGCATCCACCATGTCAACAAACACCGCCACCGTCTCTTGCTGGCATACTTACTTCTTTCCTAATGACGTTGTCGTATAGGAGCAGCCTAACCAACTCCACCGCGACGCCCTCTTCCGATTGTGCCAAATCCAACCATCAACAGTAGTCGTTGTTTTCAACCATCAGGCCGATGGTATAGACGATCTATACCACCAGCGAACTTCACCGCCCAACAAATGTAACGCATGTCCTCCACCCCCCGACTCATCTAATTTCAATTTCAAACCCTAATTTGAAATTCAAAAATTCAAAAACCAACCAACCAATCAATCAATCAGTCAATCGATCAATAATCAATCAATCATCAATCATCAATCATCAATCAACCAATCAATTTCAACTCAATTAGCATCAGATCTAGCACCTTTCCCCTTGAACAATCCCATACCAAAGCCCCTTCTCGACCCATACCCTCTCTCCGGCCAACCCCAACCGCCCCGGCCGACCTAGCCCCGGTTGTCCATCAACACATCGGTGTTGGAGTCTCTGACCCATTTACTCCACCTAGCCCCGGCATAGGAGACCAAACACCTCCGATAAGCTACACCACGTTGGAGTCTCGAAGCATCCAACCTCTCCGCCTCGACGCCACCAAAACATACCTTAATAGCGCTCCTCCATGGACACACCAGCTCTGCTGCGTCGACGTCGCCGACCACATCTAAGGAGCCTAAAATCGCGAAACCCTAGGCGATCTCTGACCTCTACACCGCTGTGGAAGCGGGAATGGGTGGGGGGGTAGAAGGAGGACGAGGTGTCGAGGGACTCCTCCCCCCTCCCCGATCGAGGACATCGTCACCCGGCTTTCCTCCAATTTTTGTCACCGAGTCAAAATATTCAAAAGCGCAACTCTAATGTTCACCAAACACCTGAACAACCTCACTCCCGCCTTCCACCTCCCCAATCCACTCCTCCACTCCCTCCAATCTTTCCATCACATCATCTCTCGACACCAATCTCGATGCACTCGCTGCCCTCCTCATCCCCATCCAACTGTTCATTTTCCCATCTGCCGTCACATTCGCTACCGCCACTGACGTGGCACCAGCAACTGCCGCTACCTCCAAGAACACAACCACCGACACCGAAATCATTGCGCTAACCACCTCCCTCATAATCCCTGCCAATTCCACCTCCTCAACCGATTTGGACGCGAATCTTGATGAGATTTGTGGTTTGGAGATGTCGCGGATTGAGGAAGCCAACTTGATCAGCTGCTTCTCGATCTTTCTGCTCGATCTGATGCAGGACGGAATCTTGGCGGAATCTCTTCATCGGATCGTGATCTGAGATTCTGACTGGATTGAGCTGAGGTTCACGATCTCGGATCTGAAGATGCCGTGAGCGTCGGCGAGGCGGAGGAAGTCGTCGAGGATCCAATCCGACCGGTTGGATCCGCGGCGGAGGGAATCTTGGTTTTCGGGGAGGTTGAGGAGGTCGGAGAGGGAGTGGAGGAGGTCGAGGCGGTTGAGGCCGTCGCAGATCCAAGCAGCGGATCCCAGTAGCGACGGGGATGGATGGTGAAGGGCGGACGGGAGGGAGCGGCGCAATCCTAGCTGCCACCCCCTCCAAACCCAAATCTAGATTCAGGGTTTTCTTTTTTTGGGTTTTTTTAGGGGAGCTTCTTTCTAGAGAGAGAAACTCTATATGGTTATCCTTCTAGGTTATTCTTACCTCATTTACAAATTCTCATTCAGTATAAATCATTTGATTCATTTATTCATTCTCTTTAAATCAAAAATCTCAAACAAATAAATAACTTCTTATTCAATAACACTTCAAATTTGATAAAATCTTTCAAATGTCATACGTCTACTTATCACTATTTCATTCTTTGATTATTCATCAATCTGAATAATGGGCATCAGCTCCAAATGAAAATTTATTTTTGAACAATACAAAATCCTAGGATGAATCAAGATTTAAACCATCACATTTCACTATTTTAATCAAATTTGATCCAAAGTTACCTTTTTAAAGTTTACAACGTAATTGATTTACACAATGAATCTTGATATATTATATATATATATAAGCTTGTCAAAATATTTCATTAACACCTTATATTAATTTTAAATTTTTTTTTCTCAAAGAAAAGTAAAGAATTTATAAAGTAAAACAAAAGAAATGAAAAAATATATATTAATTTGGCCCTAATCGGGTTCGAACCAGAGCACTTAGCGCTCTAAATCACGCCCAACAACCACAAATCCAAGTCAGTGTTAGTGCAAAATCCTCCATCAAAATTCCTCTTATATCTCTGCCAATTGTTTTTATGAGTTAATAAAATTTTAAAAGAAAAACAGAGTCGCAAGACTCGAACCCACAATTTTTACACTGTACACAGCGCCCCAAAGCCATGATCTCCCCCTCTTTCTCTCTTTCCCACGTGAATATTTTCTTCCCTTCTTTTCCTTTCTGCTCGGGCACCGCCACCGAAAGAAAAAAAAGGAAGAAAAGAGCAAGAAAGGAGATTAGGAGATTAGTGGATGACAAGGTATTATATATTTCCATTATTAATTAGATTAAACATCCAAATATTATATTTAGTATTCTTATTAAATCCTGAATTTGTAGAAGAGATCTATAATTAATCTATACTTGTATTATTGTTATGTATTAGGATAAAGAGTAGATTAACGTGTATACATATATATACCTTTGAGATTTTGAATATGTTAACATTGTTAATTGGATTATAATTATTTTGTAATAAGAGAATTGGATTTGAGGAATCATTTGGAGAATCCATAGCCAATTTGTTATTCGCCAGCCACTGTAAATAATTGAATATTTATACCTCGTAGAATGCAATTTTATAATATGCTTATTGTTTTGTAATGTTGTTATATTGTGTATATTTCTAGGTTATTTTATGGGACGTGATGTGACGATGTACAACTATTAAATTGAGATTAATGTACTGTGGTGTTTTTGTATAAATATGGAATTGTGATATATGTGTTATTATCTGTATGTACATTGTGGTTAGTAATATATGTGGAGTGCTGATTTAAACTATAATGTGATGCATTATTTTGGACAGTTTGAGTAGGGCTGTATGTACATTATCTGTGTGATATATGTGTTATTATCTGTATGTACATTGTGGTTAGTAATATATGTGGAGTGCTGATTTAAACTATAATGTGATGCATTATTTTGGATAGTTTGAGTAGGGCTGTATGTACATAAGTGGCCTTATGATGTTGTGAATATTGAGATTGATAAGTTATTACCATATTTATAGTTGTGTTATTCATGTGTCAGCATCCATGTTTGTATACCGGTATATAAGTCGGGAATCTAAGTAACCCATTTGGCTCTAATGTGTCCACTTTGAGTGCTGTTTGTTCCTATCATAGATTGTAGTGACGTTTACCTTGTCAACCGGACTATAAGTGTTGACCAAATTGCACGTGTTATTTGTCCCGACCACGGACCGTAGTGGCATTTTAATTGTGCAATTATTTGTTCCTGCCACGGACAATAGTGACGTTTACCTTGTCAACCAGACTATTAGCGTTGACCGCATTGAGAGATGGGCGTACCTAAATTCTCTTGCATACTAGAATACTTGTATCCGATTATTTACGTAGTATGGGATACGTTAATTATTAGACAAGTGCCGCACTAGGTATCCTGCATTATTTTCTTGTGTGATCATCTTAATTATTGTTGCATTTATATGTAATAAGAGCTTTAGTTATAATATAAAGTCCTGTTCTATACTTACATTGTTTTATGATTGTGCATTAACATGTTTAATTGTTAATGCATTATTTTATGAATTACCGACTACTTATTATATTTATTCAATTACTTCTAGGCATCAACTCATTTTGTTGTTAAGAATTTTTTTTCAGATTTGTGCACCAAGATCGGGTGCTTGAAGAGAATAAATGATTTGGAAGTTTATGTCTCTTAGGAGTAAATTTTCATAGAGCTTTTAAAGTTGATAAACCATATTTCTGAAATTATTTTAAATTATTTTATTGATGTTTTAAGGAGACTCATTTCTTAAAGAATTTGAATTATTTTCTTTTGTAATGAATTAAATACTTTTATAAGCCATTTGATCTACTTTCTATTGATGAATTTTATCGTCATAAGATTTAATAAGTATTATGTAGTTGAAATGGTTGCCTTCGGTTTGGGGGCATTACATATTCCTTATATCTTTCTCTAGTTAGATAACATCTCAGTTTTTTCTCCCACCGAATTAGGCAAAAGCCAAACCGGGACAAATTTGTGTGTTTTGGCATGTTTGGTGTGATACACTATTTTGGTTGGTGGTTTGTTAATTGACTCGTGCCATTAAACTCAGCAGATTCGATCCGGAATTTCCTCACACTAATAGCATAAAAAACTTAAAAAGTTGACACGTGAAAAAAGAGTAAAAAGTTTATATTTAATACATAACGTACTTTATTCCATATACCCCAAAGTCACCAATATCCATTTTTGGGGTTGGCTACTTTAAAGAAATTTGATTTACAGCAAACTCGTATATACAATCATAATCTATGAAGCACGAATAGTACGCAAATACGCCAATTTCTAAGAAAACTAGGATACATGTAGGATATGCTAAATTAAAATAATTAAAAATAAATAATATATATATATAACTAAAATATTCAATTCAATTCAAACATAGAAAATTAAGAAATAAGAACATGGTAATTAAAATTAATACAAGCAGCCAATGTCAAACATAACATATTAATGGGCAATTCCAACCACACCAATACCAATATTATATGACCAAAATGTTTAAATAAAAGTAACCTAGTCTTAAACCAAACAAGTTTTAGATTGCATTCTTCTGAAAGACTCAACTTGAAAATGTGTGAATTTCTTCAAATCATTCACCATCCTCGGTGAAGACCACACGTTCAATCTTGGATTCGTCAAGTGACAAATTTGCAATCTCGAGTTCATCGATACCGGCAAATGTATCCCATTCATCACCATTGATGTTCCACAGCCTAGGTCTAAGAAAAACTGTAACATTCTTGTTGTTTTTCTGATCATCCATGGTATGTTTTCAAATTTGTTGGCAAGTAATGTATGTCATTACGAAGACACTCCATTCATTCTATTTTGTTGCATATGGGAGGAAATGGGAGAAGTTAACTAATAATAAACTTGTCAGTTTCTTTGTTATCGCCTAACACAATTCATTATAAGTGTTCATCATTTTCATACAAGCACTTTAACAAACACCTTGTATTCTACAATTCACTACTCATTAAAAGATTGCCTCTTTGACCAAATTATAGCCTTTGGATAATCAACTGACTGAAAAAATAACCTCTTTTACCTTTAAAAAATGTCAGCTAACTCCGAATCGAGGAATTGACGGAAGAGGTCAAACCCTTAGAGCTCCAAAAACCCTAGCTCTGGTAGTTAAATTGGAGTGAGGCCCGGCCCTAGATCTTATAGCTTTTTGATGGAGAGGAAGGAGATGAGGGTAAGGGTTTCAATTTGAGCAAAAGAGAACAGATGAATCGTGGGTTTGGGTTAGGGTTTTGATGGAAAGGAAGGAGCCGTCGGAGGAGATGGCGGATCGCTAGAGAAGCTAGCGAATAAGGCAGGGAACCAACGAAGGCAGTGGCGGAGAAGGCAGAGGAGGTTGTGGAGGAGGTGCAGGAACTAGCGGTAACGAGGGAACAGAAAACGAGAGAAAATGAGAGAGGTTTGACAATAGGAAATAAGGGAGAGAATGAGAGAGATGGAGGAAGTACTGGGCTACGACCGAATTTATGTTTTGGGCTGGAAAAAAACAAAAAATAGCCCCGTGTATCCAAAACTTGTCCTGCATGTATCTCGAACGTGTCCCAACGTGACCCGAACATATCCGACCTTATTTTTTCCTTTTTTTTAATTAATAAGTTATCCCAGTACAAAATCATTGGAGAAAGAAGTAGAAGGGGGAAAAATAAATAAAAGGATGTACAAAAGGAAGTGAAATTAAGATTCACACCTAATATTTTATTAAAACTAAATACAATAACGGTTCATGCTATTTGATTTTGATTTACTTAGAATTTAAGAAATTTGGCTCTTATCCTAGTCGAAAGGTATTCAACAATAAAAGGACAAGACAACACCTACTAGAATATCAATATTAAGTGAAAAAATATGAACAACGTGATTAATGGAATTCAATCGAAAACCAAAAATGTTGTCCAGATATTTGAATGAGTGAATTTTCTTTTATCAATGTAAATGTTATCATTCTATCTCTTCTTCAAAATGAATCATGACCATCCTCTCCCTTGGTTTGTTGGTTAGGCTTAAGAATTGCAGCCTAAAGACCTAGGTTTCGGGAACTAGTAACCAACAACTTCAAAATGAATCATAACAATGTCAAGGAATCGGCTACATGAATCCTCTTCGTCCAGTTAGAAGGGGAATTTCTCAATTAGCACAATAAGCCATATCTAACTTTTTTCAATTATAAGAGCTTATTCCTAGTAAAAAAAAGCTTATTCCTCCACAAGGCTCTGTTTGGTATTACTATGAATACAAAGTGCTTTTGCTGAAATGTGATGGTATTAAAAGCACTGTTAGAAAGAATTATGTTTAACTTCCAAAAAGTAAAAGCACCTTTTGAAAAGCTAAACACACCATTTTAAGTGTTTTGAGAAAAATGCTAAATATAGTAGTTTAAGAAAAACTACTTTTAATGAAACACACTTTTAATTAAGTTAGTCAAATACTTATTTTAAGCCTAAACGAGCTTTCAGATCCAAAAGCACCTTCCAAAAGCAGTGCCAAATGGAGCCTAAGTTTATACCCGATCATATACACACACCCCAAAACAACCAAATCAAGGGCAAATTATGAACCCCAACATCCTGCAATCCTATAAAATTCTCTCCAATTTCAACAACCCAGATGATGCCAAGTCACCTAATTCTGTCACATCAATCTTGAAGTCAAATTATTACCAATTCACACGAATCACACCACCTACATGAAGATCAAAAAATATTTCTATGGGTACTTCCCAACTTAGCTGACCTAGTTCTTGAAAGGGTTTTTTCATGAGGTTTTAATATAGAAGTTTCTTTACAAGAATAATCAAAGAAAACCCATTTGCAAGAACTGCAAACAGACCAGTAGAACCCAATTAAGATATTTTAGTTCACCAATAAAACCAAGTAATCCCAAAAGAAAATTTGAGAGCTACCAAATCTACAAGAACGCCACCAACGACGAAACCTTCATCCCAAAATTTTGAAATGGCAAATCCTAATTACAATAAGTAATAAAGAAACCCATTAAATGGGTGCATGCGAAACCTTTAAAAAGAGCTATTCTTCATCAAATTAAACCCAATAAAGAACAGAGATTAATAAAAACGATGTACTGCATGAAGAGGATGTTACCTTGGTATGAACGAAGTTCTCAAAAAGGAGAAGGAGACAAATAACCAATCTTTTGTCGGTGAGAGAAGGAAACAAAATTGAGAATTGAGCTTACTTTGAAAGCAATGACAAGGAGATCAAATATATAATTGGTTGAGAATTGGATTTTTTTGCCATACTAGGCCACTTTTTGAAATTATTTGCAATTCTAGGCCACTTTCCAAACTATTAGCATTCGTGGGCTAGCCAGCGCCACGTTAGCATAGCGGCATCTTCATTTACAAAACCGCTAATGGGAATAGCGGCCAACACATTGTACTCATTGTAATTGGTTGGTTGCTGTCGCTATTGGCCGTTAGCGACCACCATTTGGACGAAGCCATTGTTGGCAATAGCGATACACAATGAGCAATATTTTCCCATACTTAGGAGATTTTAGGGAGGGTTTTGTATAATTGGCAAAAGACACCTCGTGCAACTGAGGTCGTTATTGAAAATAGTGACCTCGTCTAACTGAGGTCGCTATTGGCAATAGCGACCTCAGGTGGGCCCGGTCGCTTTTAAGACAACGCGACCCCACTGTCTACCCTCTCTCTCTTATACCGTTTTCCTTCTTCTCTTTCTCCCAAAACCCTAACCCCTAATTTCTCCCCCAAAAAATCCATTAATCCGAGTTACATTCATCTCCACCCGATCTCTCTCCTCACACTTCATCTCTACCCGACCTATCTCCTCATTACATATTTGGACAATCCCTAATTTTGAAACCCTAAAGAGGTATGCCTAGTATTTTGCAAGTGTGATTGATTGATGAATGTTTATTGATTGATTGATTGATGAATGTTGTTGAAACTCATATTGTAGTTGTTATACTAGAACTTAAATATTGTGATAGATGTACATTCAACTATTTCTGGTTAATGGGAGGTGAATGGTGTTAGTTTGGCTCTGGTGAACTCTCTTGTTAATGGAATGTGATCATGTGTACTAAAATTAAATATATACTAGGTAGTCCCGTGACCACGTGCCTACGACACGTCTTTGGTACGATGTAGCATATGAAAAAATTCTGTAAAAAGTAAAATATATGTACGTTTTCGTGAAGGGTTCGTGAAGGATGATTTATATAAATGTTTATTTGCCGGTCATAGTTGTAAAGCAATAAGCGTGTACACTGATGTACGTCTTCATGAATACAACTCTACTTTTATCAAGAAATGTACACTGATTTCAATTATTATATATGCACACACCTATACAAACTTTTATGGTCCGTTTCAATTACGAACTTGTTTTTGCACCGATGGCAATAAGCATGTCATAAAATATACCTTCTATATCATATATTGTGCTTGTGCGGACCTGAGGTGAAGAGAGAGTTTTATAAATTATGCATAAGGCTTAGTTTGCGTTGGATTTGCATGAACCCCACACATATACCGGTTATTTTAAGTAACATTTTCGAAGTCAATCTGGTTACATTTGTCGATATCAGTAACATATAGCAGGTGCTTGTAGAGTTGGATGTAGGTTCTATATTACCATAAGTTGCTAAGCTCGCTGGATTATGCAGTTTGGTACGCATGTTCCATCTTGTGGTACATTAGCAATGTGGAACTATGAAATAAATGATCCTGATATTCTTGAACTCCTTTGGAGCAATTCATATGTACATTTATGTGACTCATGTGGCATATGTTCTAATTATTTGCCCAATTGGTGGAATGCTAGATGCAATGCTTTCGACTTTCTTTAGTTGAGTCTTTGTCTCTCACCTAGCAAGTCAAATTTAACTAGTTTGCTATATCATAAACTATTGCTCACAAGCAGTGTTATTTATGATGGAGTATGCTTTGATTCTCGGATCTATACATGCTTAGACTCAGTCACTTGTGAATCAAAATAGACTTCTCTGCTGACTTGTACTGATGAACTCTTAGTTTTGATTAATTTTATAGCCATATAGATATATTATATTATATAGATATATTAGTGTTATTTAGGGTCCTATACAAAAATTTAAAATGTAGTATGGGAGGTGATACTTGAAATGAAATCATGTGTAGTGATTTATATACATCTACTTTCTCTTTTAATAATATTGTGATTTTTGAGGATTAGAACACATTCAGGTTATATTTCACGCCACAGTTTAAATATTCATTTCAAACATGGATCCATTAAATAATATAATATAAAATGGTTAAATGCCATGGTTAATCTTTGTTAATATCTATTTAATTTTTTTTTTTATGATTGTATACTGAAATGCAAATTTGTGTACTAATATATAGGTTTGGACTATAAAATTCATATTTGATTGTATTATGAGGGAGAAAGAGTTCGAGACCCAAAAGTAGGATTTTGCTATAAAGGTGTTGAACCGAAGATAGTTTGGGCAAATCGTAATATCAAAATGCATGAATTAGTAGAAAAGGTATACGAAGTAACTAAATGGGATAAAGGTGAATGAAGTGTTGAAATTAAAGCTAGGTATGCAACTGGAAAAGGCAAAGGAGGCCAATATTTTTTGGCGGTGCCTATAGTTGATGATGATTCACTTGTTGCTATGATTGCAAGATCACTTGATTCGTAAAGTGGTTGGTTTGCAATGGAATTATATATAGATCAAACCAAGATTCATGTATGTAGTCCACAGGTTGCTCGCGTGTCATCTCCAATACCCGAAGTACCGGCCTCTCAGATGATTCCCAATGATCCAATATAGTTGCATGTAAGATTGTCTCCTCCACATGGTGACATATTCACAAATCCAAGTACATCAAGTCCTGCACAAAATGAAATGCCAAATCCTTCCATTTTGATATGCCATCTTGTGGAAAATGAAAATATTATTGAAACCTTTGAGCATGCTTTGGTTAACAATGACTTGTTAGAAGATGAAGAAAATGAAGAAGAGGTGGAAGATGTAAAAGACGGTGAAGATGAAGATGAATAAAATGTGCACGTCAATGATGTGAATGCTAACATTAATGTCGTTAACGATGTTCATGATTTGGAATGAAATGTCGAACGAGCCATCCCCATGAATGAATTGTTTTCTTCAACCGTTCATGATGTTGGACCGGTGGACTTGGCTAACATTGCTAGAGTATACCACTTTGGTGAAAGAGTCTTCTAGCTCATATGACCCACGTAATTTGTACATTTGCCAGAAGTTTACAACCAAAGATGTCGTGATACATGTCGTAACAATGTTCTCCATCAAGGAACATCGAGAGTTTGTCATAGTTAGGTCGAACAAAACCATATTTGCCGTGAAATGTAAAATGGCACCAAGGGTTCGTACAAAAGCGGAGCAAGTAGCAAACCTCGATGTGGTAGAGCCATGTTGTACGTAGAGATTTTGTGCAATAATTTCATCTGGGCAGACATATTTTTCTGTGAAGAAATTGGAAGGGTCTTATACATGCATCAATCCAACATTGACACAAGACCACAAGAAAGTTGACTCCAAATTAGTTTCAAATTTGATTTTGAATGTTGTGAAGGCACAAATAGGATTAACACCAAAGGCGATTATTGAGATAGTGTTGTTACAAGTATATTACAAGATTTCTTACAATAAGGCTTAGCGAACGAAACAAAGAGCTATTGAGAGGCTCTTCGGTGGGTTTGCGGAAGCATATACAAAGTTGCCTTATCTCTTATCGGCAGTGCACGATTCAAATCCCGACACATATGTCAAGTGGGATAAGGTTTTGACCGGTCCGGGTGAGGAGCCATTCAAGAGAGTATTCTGGACTTTTGCGGCTTCGATCGAAGGATTTATGTCTTACAGAACGGTAAGAAGTATTAATGGAACACATTTGTATGGTAAATATAAGGGATGTTTACTAATAGCGGTTGCCCCCGACGCTAGTGATCAGTTATTTCCATTTGTGTTTGCTATAGTGGATGCAAAAAGTATAGTAAGTTGGACTTGGTTCATGAGTTGTATTTGATACTATGTAACGGACCGTCAAGGGCTATTCGTTATCTCTAATCGTCACGCCTAGGGATGGATTCGGGCCGGGCAGGCCGGTTCGGGTCCCAACCCAGCAGGCTAGCCCGGGTAACGGGCGGGGCCGAGTCGAGTTGGGTGAATATTGGGCTCGAGATGGGCCGGGTTCAAACATCAAAATCTCGACCCACATGACCCGTGAACCCATACGGGTTCAACCCGACCCGGGCCGGGCCAGGTCACGGGTTGGCCCACCATTTTTTTTAACTCCAAAAAATATAAAATTGTATATTTTATATTAAATGAGTGTGAACAACAAAATTAATTACTCGCTAGCTATTTATAGCTTACTACTCAATTAGCCCACCCCACCCTATCTATTTATAGCCAACTCTACCTTCTCATTTCTCTCATCTCACCAGTGTGGGAGTAAATAACTTTTGACTAAACATTGAGATTATTGATGCTTTTCATTTGATTACTTTGAACCATTTTTAATATAAGTGTCAATAGCTTGTCTTGTCCTGGCTTAATCATAACAACAGACTCAATGATTTTGGAAGATATTCATCCAACTACATTAAAGAATAATTTTAATAGTTATGGTACATTTATATAACAGATTTAAAAACTACAACATTACATCAACAATTATCTATATTTGTACAAATATAGGTCAGAAACCACAGAGAATGCTACTTTAAAATGTCCTCCTCTAATCAATTATGAGTGTAGGCAATCATTTCAATTTCTATTTTCTATAAGAGAAGATATTCGTTTTGATGGAAAGTAAATTTGAGGAATTTGTAGACTCAACTTTTGATATTACTTACATACTTGATGATGTTCTCATCAGATTGACTCTTTCATGCTCTGAATTTCAAATGTTTCATTATGACGATTAGAACATTACGAGACAACTATCCAGCAATATTGTAATGAGATGGAGTCTACACCAACTTTTTCTTTTCTTTTTCTGAAGGCAGCGAGTCTGCACCATTGAAATCACTAACCTAAACAACCTCAACTCGCTTGTAAGCCCCATACATAACTGTAATAGTAGTAGCTTTTAATTTTGGATTTTAAACTTTAAAATTTTTTTAGTCTCACATTGGTGTGATGAGAGAAGTGAGGAGGTGGAGTTGGCTATAAATAGCTAGGGTGGGGGTTGTCTAATTGAGTAGTGGGTAGTAATCAATTAATTTTGATGTCTACTCATTTTTATAAATTTTTGAGGAATTAAGGAGTATATCTATATGCATATATACATATGTATACATATATTTTTCAGTATATGTATACATATATATACATATATTTGGCACAAATGGGTCGAAGAATATATATACATATATTTTGCACAAAAGATTAAAAAAAATCCAAATGGGTCGAATCCACAAACCCGCGGGTCACGGGTCAGGTTCGGGCGGGTTTGAATGGGTTTGCGGTTGACGAGCTGGGTTGAGCGGGTTGGTATTGGGATTTTTCCAACCCGGGTTGACTCGGTTGGGATAATGGGTCCAACCCGAACCCAACCGGACCAAGGTGGGTCGGGTCGAGTTGGGCGGGTTGCGGGCGGGTTGCGGGTTGACCCGACCGGATGCCATCCTTAGTCACGTCGGTATTCTGTCTTGCATGGAACTGGAAAATGGATCTTGGAATGAGCCACATGCCTATTACCATTATTGTATGCACCATTTTGCTACCATTTTTTTCCCAAATTTGGTAATAAGGAGTTAAGGAACAAAGATGAAGGTAGTGTCATGTCAAAATCAGCCAAAAAAGCTAAAAAGGGATTGATAGAGATTGAGTCAGTAAAAATCGAGGGTGACTAATTGGCTTAAGGAGAAACCTATTGAGGAATGGGCACTTGCGGCAGATGAAGGACGTCGGTACGACATGATGACTACAAATAGTAGTGAAGAATTTAATTCTGTGTTGAGGGGGTTCGTAGCTTGCCCGTTACCGCTGTTATGGAGATGATATTCTACCTTCTAAATAGCTACTTTACCGAATGTCGTCAAGCAGCACAAAAAATGATAAATGATGGGAATATATGGCCTTTAAGTGTTCAAGATATATTGTTGATAAACGATAAGAGAGAGCTAACATGCACGAGGCTATAATGTTTCACCTTAGCCCATGTGTATTTCAAGTTAGAACCGGTATTAGGGTTGAAAAAAACCAGCAAAGGGGTGGAAACCTGCATACTGTCGACTTGGGAGCCCGGGCATGTACTTGCCAGAAATTTTAGCTTTACCATCTTCCATATTCTCATGCATTGGCCGCTTTTGCATCCAGGGCTGTGGATTACCATCCTTATGTTGATCCATTCTATTCTACAGATTGTTTATTACGCACGTGGATGCCAACTTTCAATCCAATTCAAGACCAAGCATACTGGCCTACCCAATGGGGATCTACACTCAAAGCTGATGACACACTTAGAAGATGTCGGAAGGGTCGACCTAGAACTACGCGCATTCAGAATGACATGGATGTGAGAGACGGATCGGGCACAAGGATAACATGTTCCGAATGCAGTGAAATAGGACATAATAAACGTCGATGCCCGAGGAAACAAACATCCAGTAGTACTAATACGTTGCAGGTAGTTTAAATGTTTAGTTTGCTTTTTTCAACTTAAATATCATGCAATTGTTTTGAATTGTTAATTAATCGTACATTTAATTGATGAAGTTATGATACATGCAGGACGAGACATTCAATGCGACAAGTAGACGTGGAAAAGGAAGGGGAGCATGGAGTCATGGTGCACGAACTCCGAGGAGCACCGTAAATACTTTGTCTGTCATTTGATGAATGCAAATATTAACAAACTTTTGGAAGTATAGCTGGTCTTGGAGTTGGCTTACCTCAAATATATCATATAGAATATGGAAAATTTTTGGAAGTATTTTTTGAAGTATAGGTTGAAGTATAGGTTGGATGCTGTGCGCAGGGAAGCATGTTGTTAGAATGTTGATTTTAGAATGTTGTTAGAATGTTGAAGTATATTTTGAAGTATATGTTGGATGCTTTGCGCAGGGAATCATGTTGTTAGAATGTTGTAGTTAGAATGTTGAAGTATTTTTTGAAGTATATTATGAATATTTTTTTGCTTTCGATGCTGTTAGAATGTTGAAGTTGCATTTTTTATTGATTTGAAGGTTGTCAGAAGTTTAAAGTCGAATGTTAAAACTAGATGCTATGATTGAAGTTGAAGTATTTGCTACAAATTGTTAGAGGGTTCGAGTTGTAAATGTATTTATAATAATTTAAAGTACTTCTTGATCTGTTATTTTAGTTATTCAATGGTTAATACTGAGACCGCTAACGGCATTAGCGACCATAGCACTCAAAAGTCGCTAATTCCATAAGCAATTGTACTGATGGTTGAAATCCACTTCTTCTCTGGCCCTCTAGTTGAAATATGAACACAACTGTGCATGCTATTGGCAATAGCAACCATAGTTATATGCAAATTTCAGATAGATTGACAGAGAAGAAGTGGTTCAACTTATCAACATAATTGCTATTGACCATAGCGACCTGTGATAGCTGTGGTTGCGAATTCCAATAGCAAACACAGTTATCTACAATTTTAAGCTATATTGCTAGATACGAAGTGGATCAACTGATTAGCATAATCGCTAGTGACAATAGCAATCCCTGATAGTTGTGGCCGCGAATGCCAATAGAGGCCTCAGTATAAACAACCAACTCTATAAGATTAAATATGACCACTTTCCTGTTTACAATTTTTCTCAGCCAAATTAGTACTGTAAAAAACCTCAAACCACGAATAAACAACCTCCAATTCATATGGACATCCAAATTAGAACTTAAACATCTAAACTATGAATATGTGCCTCAATAACTTAAACAATCAAACAACCAAAATAATAAGTAATGAAGTTCATAACTTAAACATTCAAACTTAAACAATAGATGATTACAAAATTAAGCTTCAAAATATGATAAAATGAGGTTCGAATCTAAATAACTCTTTGAAACCTACGACGGGGTATACATATCGGGCTTCCTTTTTTTACGAACGGCTCTTCATGTACAACCAACTTGTGTAACTTGTGAAATTAGCATTTCGTCGAGAATTTCTGCCTCAATTTCTTGCGCTTGTTGTGCATGTTGTACAGGTTGTTGTGCATGTTATGCTTCTTGTTCCTCAATTTCTTCATCTTGTTGTACCAGTTGTTGAGGTTTAACTAGTTGCTCTTCGACAAGTTCTTCGGCACGTTTGCGCCCCCGTGTTGACTTCTTTTTCTTCTTTTGTTGATGGCTCGATGTTTAGGGAATGGGTGATGTCATCATCGCATCAAATCGTGCCACCTCACCCACCTCCTCAATAGCCGAACGACACGGGGTCAAAATCTCGCGTGCAAGATCCTTTGCGGCTTTAGGGACATTACTACCAAGCACTTGTGCGCATTTCCGTGCTACAACCCATAATTGGTCAATCTGCACATCAAATACGAAATTGAATTGGGATCAAATTATGGACTTATCAATTACGAAAAAAACAAAGACATAAAATTAATAACAAAATAATATGGCAATCTAAATATGAGACAAACAAATTATCATACGATTTTCCGAGTTGATGCTGCCTTTGGTTGGTACATGTCTTGCGAAGAGGAATGGGCGGGTGCGGGTTCGACCTCGGTACTCGGTATAGGAAGAAGGACCCCAGTAGGAACAAATGTACGAGGAGTGACATATAAACATGTGATTCTTTGGTACTAGGACATGTACACAGCTTGGAATGATCCATCATACGAAGGAATGCCTACTACAATGGTATCATTCCTCTGCTCATTCCAAGTGTTGACATGAGCTTGGTGATGGGAAGCCCAGTCATGATCGGGGACACGACCAACCCCTTTTACCTTGTACAGGAGAGTGTCATATGATCGTGGTGCGGGGATGTGTTGTTGAAGTCCAAATTGACGAAGCACACGGTCAGGATAGTACATCTCGATGATACTGAAATTGACGAGTGGAACTCTCGTCAACCATAGATGGCTTCGTTCGGTACACGCAACATCCTGAATTTTTTAATTATAATTAAATAAGAGTTGTTGATTTTATGTTTTTTGCACGTACAAATTCATGTGCATTTTACCCTAAAAAATTATTTATTTTCATACCATGAACAAATATTTTAATTCTTCTCTTTTTATTTTAAAAAGCCTATTTAAATTATAGGCCTAATTGTTTATTCTTAGCCCATACTAATTAATTAATTATTTAAATTAGAAGCCCATGGATTCTAAAGCCCACTAGTTTAATTCTCTTTTAATTGTCACAACTAGTTTTGTAGACAATTAATTAAATGAATATGTACAACTAGTAACTAAGGGTGTATTGTGTGACACGTGCATTGCACTAGCACATGTCTTGAGTTGTGCATGGGGTAGGCCGGAAATGAGCAAGAGAGAGTGGGAGAGTTGGTGTAGTGGAGAGGTGGTTTTGAGTTCATGGGTAGTTGCTTTAACTCCCAGTTCATCCTAGCCCCTAATCCACAACCATCTAGTTCATCTTGGCCCTCCATTTTACTTCAAAAAATGTATAAATACCCCCTCCATCTCTTCATGCAACACATGTGAAAATTTGGTAAAAAAAAAGAGAAAGAAAGAAAGAAACAATTGTGAGAAAAGATAGAGAGTTTGTGAGTAAAAGATTGAGTGGTGTTTGTGTGTGTGTTCTTGCATCATTTGGAGGCTGGTTTTTCATCAAGAGGAGCAAGAAGGGCTCGGGTTCCATCTAGTACAAGGAGGAGAAGGCATTTCTTGTGGCGCAATCTAGGAGGAGAAGGATCGTTCGTGTGTTCAAGGAGATTTCTAGGAGTTCTTTTCATTTGTGTTTCTTCAAATGGGTAGGTGATTTCTCAAGCTTCTACTTTAGATATCATGCTAGGATTGAAATTGTGATCATACTAAAATGAATAGAAAAGAAATTGCCATGCATTTGTTTAAGGAGATTAAGAGGAAAAGAACACTAAAGTAATCTACATGAAAAAGTGGTAGAATAAATAGAATGTGTAATTGAGTATGTGTATGATGACTTGATAGTTTATTCGCATGCTAAAATGGATAAATTATGATTTTTGTGAAACTTTGTCTGTGCATGAAATGAAAGATACAATATGTGGAAATTGTGATTATGGATAGATTATGGAATTTAAATTAATTTGTATGAAATGTTAAATAGATGGAATTGTGATAAGAGTGTGTTTATGTGCCTTATATAAGTAGTATTGTGGTAACTTGATTTATTTAGCCTTATTTTGTCTATTAAAATATGTAGTTGGGAAATAGGAATAAATTGATAAATTAAATCTTTAGTAAGAAATCAGAGAGAGAAAAATTTGTATTGAACTCATCATGAATGAGGGAAATTGTTGATAATTTTTTTTTTATATAAAAATAAATGTTTCTATGTCGAAATATGTTATTTTGATCCATTGTTTAATTTTAACTAAGAGAGAAATAGTTTTTAAGATAAAAAATGAGTTCTAAAAGAATTATCAAAGAACAAGCTACTGTCTTCTTTTAGAAGTTATACTCAGGAAAAATATATTTTTATAAGAACCGTTGAATGAGAAAAATTGAGTTTCTACAATAAACTAGAAACAGTACAGTCACAAATAAAATTGTTTTAACAAAACTTCTTTACGGGTGAGTCACTCGGACCTACTGGTCATCGGGTGCATTTTTAAAACGTTACTGTAGCGAGCGGAGCCAGGGTCTTGGGTTCGAGTCTCGGCAGAAACAGTGTTTTTTTTTAAAATCTGATTTTATTCAAAACCCGAACACCAAAACTTAAGTATAATTTAAGTCACCCTTTTAACAGCTGAGCGCTGTGGATTTTTTGGTCTTCGGTGGCGCCTTAGGAGAGTTACTGTAGCTCGGGCGGGCCTGTTGTTGTGTGTGTGGGTTCGATTCCTGGTTTCGGCCATTTTTTTATAAAAATTGATTTTTGGGGGGTAAATTAGTATATTTTTAGGTTTTAAGTATTTTTAAAAATTAAGAAAAATTATTAGAAATATCAGAAAAATATCTAGACTTCATGGAAAATTTTCTACAACATTTTTGACTTATTAAAGGAGGATTAGAAGAAAATTTTGGGAAAAGTGATTAATAAAATTTCTTTAAAATATAATTATTTTGTAATTAAAGATGAGAATATTTTTGTTGAATATAGAAAATTGTGAAGAGTTCAAAATGAGATTTTAACTTATAAATTATTGAGTAGAATTTAATGTGAGATTGTTTAAGAATATGCAAGTTGTGCATGAAAAATAAATTGAAAAAGAAACATGATGAATTGTGAAATTTGTGAACAAGTACACTCTTATTTTAATGAACATGAAAAGAGAATTTAGACTAAAATTTTAGCTAAGTCCTCACGTCGGCAGGAATGAAAGTTTTGAAAAGAGAAATGTGTTAAATTGTGACCAAGTTTGGGTAGTGGATAATGATTGATATTTTAAGACCGATATAGAGGTAACGCTAAATTCTAGAATGTTGATTTTTATTCATGATTCAATTACCTAAGGATTTAGATACATAGTGGAGATGTGACGAAAGTAAGAGAAAAACACAAGTATGAAGGCCATTGGATTGGCGGTGTGAGAGTGTTCATAGGATGTCCTCATGATGCGTCATGATTAGGGCATGGATACTATTCCAGGATATCGTTCCGGTGGCGATGCTTGTGGGTATTTGGTGATGACGGGTGGTGCCATGGTCCATGGAGGAGGTGAATTGTCCACAGGATTCCTGCATGATGCGTCATGTGTCAGTGCGTGAGATTCTCTCCAGGATGTCTGGACGTGGGCTCGTAACTCATAGAATACCTAGGATACTTACGGTAGTTACTGTAGTAGTTTAAGTCATAGCGAGGGATTGAACCCTACAAGATAAAGAATGATTAAGGGCTTGCCCTCAGACCTATGTAGTATGGGATGCATAGAATCCGACCAAGTTCGCATCAGTGTCATGTAAATATTAATAACTGCATTAAGGACTAAGTACACATTCGCACACGACATCAATAGGATAGTCCCCCTTAGCTTTGTTTGTGACAAGTGTGTGCTTTCTAAGTAAGAGAAATTGATGTATTATATCTTAGCGTTAGTTGTATGCAACTGACGTACCCACAATTTCTATGCAGGATAAAGTGAATGACAAGACTAAAGATTGATTGCTGCTTAAAGAAATGTTCAAGTTATTATTCAATTCTTGTATAATGTTGTAATTTTCTTCCGCTGTGTAAATTTGATGTGAATATTTGCAAGTGTACAAAATCGCAACAAGTAGTATAGTTTAAGAGAATAGAGTGTCGAACCCACAGGGACTAGATATTTTATTGAGTACCGAATTTACTAGATTAATCACTATTTGGAAGATCGAAATTTATAAATGATAAAACAACTAAATTATATTAATCTAATTAAAACTAACTAAATTTGTGAAGAGGGAGAGGACTGTGAAACTGTGAAGCTCTTGTACTTTGTTAATGGTAAAATTAGTTCTAGGGCTCTTGATTTCACCTCGTTTATCACACACACAAATTATAACTCCTTATGAAAAAAAAAAATTATCTTTCCAAGTTGTAGACCAAAATCCTAAAAATATTAACCACTCTATCCACGTAGTGTAAAAATTATTCTCAACTAATTATTTGCCTATCCATCAAATTATTAACTGAAAATTTGGATTTCTTAACGGTCACGTCCTCCAATAACGGTGTTTAATTTTTATTAACCACAAATCACCCGTTCGGTCTCTTCATGATTTAAAGGATCATACAAATGTCTATCCACCATTGTACGCATAAATAATAAAAATTAACACACAACCAGGAAAAATAAAATAATAATAAGGAATTAAAATTGTGTTATACAAAACTAGGCTACATCTTAGCCTCTAGAAAAATAAATTTAGTTCATATTCAAGTTGCAACTAATAAAAATTGTTTGGGATTGCATCATAAAAATATAGAGAAGAAGAGATACAAAAAGATATAAAAATAATGCAAACCGAACTCCTAGAACTGCGCCCAAGTTCCTTTTTCTCTCTTCTCTATTCTCTGTCCCAGAATCAGAAGCCAAAACGCTGTCAACTCGCCTTGGAAACCGCGCGTGTCACGTCAAAAACAGCAGGAGTTTGGTCTCCTGTGCTGTTTTTTCCCTCGGTCAAATCGCCACGTCAGGTCGCCTTCGGTTCCGTGCGCAAGGTCAGAGCTCAGAGCCGCATGCCAGGCCTAGTCAACGCCTGTCTTGTCGCCGTGTGGGTCCTGCCGCCTCTGTCGCCCTGCTTCTCTCTCTCCCTTTTCGTTTCAACCCGCCCGCAATCAAAAGAGTGGAGAGCTCTCTCTTACTTCTATAATTTTTTTTAATTTATTATTTGTTTGTTGCTGATTAGTAGCCGTCACCTCCTACTTGAGTTGCGTGCCCTTCATATGCATTTATAGAGAACGGGAAGAGCAATTAGGGTTTGCACTTTTGCAAAAAACTCCACTCTTTTCATTTATTTCCTTCCTTTTTAATCCAGATATTTATTTCTTTCTCTTTTCTTCTTCTTTTTCCTTTTCTTGCCAGCACGTGCTACTGCATACACAAATCAAGACCAGAATTTAGGATTTAAATAAAATAAAATTAATTAGTTTAAAATTAATTAAACTAACTAAAAATCATATTAGCTCAATAAAAATCCTTTTAAAATTATTTATTGCACTTTTACTCAACAAAACAATAAAAAATTAATAAATCCATTGTGTTACTTTGTTTGTTGATTTTTTCCACAAATCTTTACTTTTTTGCATCAAAAATATTATTTCTTCAAAAATAATTAATTAATTGAAATCTTATAAAAATAAGATGAATTATAGACAATATCAACGAAAACAAGCAATTTTAATTGGTAAATGAGTACAAATATTTGTATATAAATTAGATACATCAAAAATATAATCCTTGTTGTAATAAAAGTTTTAAATTCCTTATAAAATTGTACGAAGAAAAGTGTAAAGATCCTGTGGAACTTCGAATTCAGTCTTATTTGGAATTCGGGGTGTTACAGTACAAATAAGAGGTAACCTTTCCAATCTATCGTTGGTGTACGGTTCCCACACAACAAACTCCTCTCGCAACATATCTAGCTCATCTCTGTAGTAGGTGACAACCCCACGTGGATTATCTCTCCACGTATGTCCCCAAGCCCAATAAACGGCGATGGGAGCCAACACGTGAACATTTGCTGCATCCCTCATCTACCCCTCTGATTGCCGATTGATGCGAGGTCTTCCTAATTGTAAGTGTTCCCAACACCAAATCTGGAGTATAAACATCGGACCAATCATCTCCTTCGCCATCA
The DNA here is from genome assembly GCA_017893485.1 of Hemerocallis citrina. Lineage (NCBI taxonomy): Eukaryota > Viridiplantae > Streptophyta > Magnoliopsida > Asparagales > Asphodelaceae > Hemerocallis > Hemerocallis citrina. Next base: position 119,659,311 of record CM030367.1, read on the forward strand.
ATGCTCCATTACAAAGACTCCTGTATAAGGAGGCTAATGCTGCACTACCCCAGCTGTATTGACGAACTCTTGTCAAATCACCGATCAGTGGAAAATACATAAGAGGCACAACATCTCCAGTCAAATGGGGGAATCTGACACCTCCAAAGACTGTCATCAGATAAGCCTGGGTGTAGCATTTGATCTGATATTGGTTAGAATCATTGTTTAGGAAATTTTTTAATGTATTCTTCAACCAACTTAATCGAATAGAAACCCCATCAAATATATTATCATCTGGCTCAACACCTACAAAGTCCATCACAAGTTGTTCCTTATGAAAGGCCATGGTTCCTGTGACGGCAAGTCCATCAACTAGTAGTCCTGAGATAATCGCGATATCCTGATGTGTCACGGTCATCTCTCCAAAGCTAAGATGAAACGTATAAGTTTCCGGCCTCTATCACTCGATTAAGGCTGTAAGTAGATGTCTGTCGAGCTTCATTTTTCCTATCAAACCTAGCCCGTAGAAACCGTCCTTTACTAGGATCTAGTGTGTCATTGGAGGCATAGGCAAGGTCTCATGTGTGCGAAAACTACACTTTCGAGATGTACCATCACTATAAGAAATTTGACATATAGTGACAGCAAAAATCCGTGGGTAAAAGGCGAAAAGCCGTAGGTATAGCCCGTAAAACCTATACCAATGGACATATTTTTTCGTCGTTTTTAATTAGCTATACCCACGGCAAAATGCCGTCACTATAGCCTATAGCGACGATTTTTTCACCCGTTGGACAAAATCTCGGTGTTATACCCACGGTTTCGTATCCGTTGGTATAGGTTTTAAAGACACCTTTTGCTTTCCTATACCCACGGTTGAAACTCCATTGCTATATGTTTTAGTGATGGTTTTCGCATCCAATTATTTGAATATATACCCACCGTGTTTATTCCGCTGGTATAGTTCTTTTTGTGTATTTCAGGCTGATTGAGATGTTCCAGCCTCATTATTGTGTTTGTTTAGTTCTTCATCATCAGATATAATCATTACAAGAGATCAACATCGATCATGTTAATCACAGATTCATAACCATTATAGTAATCAACTCAGAATTGGAAATATTAGGATATTGTTTCATACAGGTAATCAAATTTACAGCTTGTTACATTCTGATACTGATCGATCAACTACAACTTTGACACAAACAAAGAATGCCAAATTTACAGCTTATTACATCTTCTCATCCCTTCCTATCAGGACAGTAGTGTATTTAGCCACACACAAAAAAACTGAATCAATCAGACTCTAATCTCAAAGCAGAGTAGTGCATCCTTGATTATCACTGTTCATTGTCCTACAAATTAAAGACATCACATTACTAATCAAGATTACTAATCAAGAAAACTATGTGAGCTGGAAGAACCTACTGAAAAGTAAGTCCTTACTGCCATGCAAACATGACCATAGTTTGTCATCCATCAAACTTTGCTAAATCAAGTTTAATTAATCAACTGAGCAAAGTTGGAGTAGTAATCAAAAGTATCAAATAGTACTCAAAAGTTGTACTGGAAATATTTAATGACCATGAAGTATAAGAAAGTGGGAACCTTTATTTTTAGATAAGTGTTGTTGCTTTCTAGGCTCAGCCAAGTGATTGCAGATGCAATTAGCGAGGTGGAGGGACTTGCTTGAAGATTAGCAGGATAGATTGTAGCACCACCTGAATCCTTGAAAAAATGCTGCATCCAATAGTTGGGAGTTCCGTAAGTCTGCCATGAGTTGAACACTATGGCATCAGGGTTAAACCTGAATCACAAAAAAAACTATCAAATGCCAAAACATGTTCCAAAATTTTTGGGAATAATGGGATGATAACTGAGGTAACTGTCAACGTTAAGACTATGAATATCTGTTTTCTACTGCCAGACTTTAAAAAAGAACCTCAAGGTGGATGGTATGTACAATTCACATTGATTGTAGAAAAGCGAGCACTAGAGCGCATATCAAAAAGAATAACGAGGAAGAAAAATAGGTACCCCCGATCTTTGGAATTGACGAAAAGCGGTGCATAACTAGCCATCTCAACTACATCGCTATTTGAAAAGCAAAAACCTATATAATTATTAAATGATCAACAAGTGAACATGTTTTGAAAAGAAATCCGTGCAAGTCTATAATAGTGAGCTAAGGGTGAACAGACCTGTTTCTTTCAAGCCTAATAAGAAAAGAAGCTTCTGCTAATGCTGCTAAAAGGCTTCCAGAACCAGCGTCGCTTCCATGTACTTCACACTCGCTAACAAAAGCCTGGCAGTGCATAGAAATTACATAATGCAACTTTTCATGAACACTGAACTCTATAGACACAATTCCATGTGTAGTTTCATATAAATGGCTTTAAGAAATATTGACATGCTTTAAGTACCTTCGTTGCAAAACATGGTGCATGGTCAAACTGATGAGCCATAGATAACATAATGGATGCAGAGGTATAAACCTAAGGAATGACGACATCGCAGACTTCTTAACAATATGTAGTTACTATTGCGTCAAGTGCCAAAAAATAAAAAATAAGCATTTTAAAGCTTAATAGTAGAGGAATATTTTCCGGCTTACATGATAATCATAAAAGTCTATGGGATGGGCGAGAAGACCCATCGCAGTTGGAAATAATTTTGATGTCTGGATAGATAGATTTTATTCCATCATAGAACTTGAGGTAATTTCCCGTCCAGAAAATATTTTAAAGCATGTCAGAATCTTGATTGATGATCTTATTCCTTTATACTATTCTGATGTAATAAATGTAACAACTTTAAATGCAAATTTAGATAAATAAAAACTATGAATATCAGAAAGAACAACATAATAAATGTAAGAGAGGCTGGAAATACAGTTTTCATATCTAGCACATATTGAACTAAAGTTAAATAGCCAGTGATACTTATTGTTATAAAATGAGCAGGGAACATACAAATCAGGACAACTAAAAAAAAAATCCTATTTGAACTATACATGTATTATAACTTTATGGTTGTTATTAGTAACATGATTCCGTACAAGAAGGCATTAAACCAACATTTATTTGTAGACCAAGTTTAGGGAACATAATCACAAGATAAAAAAAAAATGATGACCACTTGATTGCATATCTCAGTGATATAATGTAATTCAAAAGAAACCAATACATTTTATTAAATCACATAGTTTATAAAATTCGTAATAAAAATCCCCTTAAGAAATTTATTGAACAAGAAAACACACCTAGATAATTACTACTCCAACATATTGAAAGATCTGAATAAAACACCAACATCTTTTACCAATTCACCCATTATATAGTTTCACGCAAACTCACGGATCGAGATTACAGGCTATGCTATTCAATGCAGCAAGACTGAGAAACATCAACTTGATTCCACTAATATTTAACAAATATTAACAAAGGGATATCAACATCCATCAAAACGTGCAGTAGACTTTAAATCACATCGGTTATTGAGCTGTCATTAATGAGGAAATAAGAGCATAACCAAGACCCTGAAAACTTAGTTTCCAACTGAAAATAAAGCTTCAGATAATCTGTTTAACACACTAATCCAGAGAACTGGTCAAGGGAGGATCTTTTACTACTAATAGTGTAAACATCTACCTATTCAAAGCTAAATATGTTCACAAAAAAGCTACAATCTACTCATTATTTGAGTTATGGACATAAACAGCAAAAACATACAGAGCAAGGTTGCCAATTAGGATCATACATAAATCTAAACTATGTCTACTAGCCAAATACAGAGTGTGTTGGTAGACGAGATGCACATCAGCTACTACATCAACAAAATAGTCTAAATGTAGCAAGGTCTTGATTACATTTGTCCATGCCAAGACTAACACTATTCTTGACATAAACAAATCTCCTGCCAAATGCCTAGTAAGCATTTTGACTAGTGAGTCTGTTCGATTTTGGTTGTGTGCTGGAAATTGTGCACCTTGTTTGCACAATTTGAAAGGGCAACCATAAAATGCCTCCAAAAGGTGCAAACCACAAAGACTTAAACATGAAATCCAATGAGAGTTTTCTTTCACAAACAAAAAATATTTTTTTTCTCAATTAACATTTTCATGTGTAACCCTAGTACAACCCAAAAACAAGTCCAATGCAAAATTCAACAATATAAAAGGATATAGATTACATTATAAATTTTTTATTGCTCTTAGTTAACATTGTATACCCACTATCATGTCATAGAAATCAAAGCCCAAGACTTTCCACAAATAAAATGTCCAAAACATAATCAGATCACTATAATCATCCATATGCATGATACAAACTGATCTTAAAAATAAAGCAAATGTCTACTACATTATAGAAGAATTCAAATTGAAAAGCCAACGTATGATAATTTGTAACATCAATAACTAGAACCTTAATCATATAAATCCTAAACTCTAAACTTTCAAAGATTTCCCAAACCCTACATTCATCTCTTCATGCACTACTACATACTAATTTTCTACACCCAAGTAATCACAATTCCAAAAAGGGAAGCTAAAAATATTCAAATAGGCAAAATTCAGAACAAATACATAGACAACCAACTGTTATTCATTCCTCCTACTTAGTACTGGAATCCTCGTCACAACATATCAATTAGAACCCAATATTCACTATAACAAATGCCCACAACATAATTCAACAAGTCGGAATATTACTATACTATCATCCATAAGCATATGTCACAAAGTAATTCAATAATTAAACAAATACAACAGCAATGTAGTATGACTCATCAACGATGCATTATCAGACAACAATTAGAGATATATTTAATTCATAATACACACTAAATTCGTAAAAAATATTCTACCAAATTAAAAAGCACTAAAAGTCTAAGAGACAAGATGGCAATAGATTTAATGTAGCTCATTCAGTGTGACCTACTTCCAGAATCCAAGACACATATCCGGTGATCTCCCCCACAAACAAGAAATTACAATATAATGTCCTTTCTAGCTCGTTTGGTTTTTCTTGCTCTCCTTGTTGTTTCACATAATGGCTGCACTATAAAGCATTACAAACATATAACGATAACCTACAAACTGTAGTTAACCTCGATAAACCTAAATGACAAGAATAACCTTGACCTGACATGAAAGGGCTAGTGTGCAATCTTCAACTAACATTTTGTGGCTTGAAAAATGAAGCTCCACCACAAAAAGATTCATCATTTATGAAAGCGTACTTATTAGTGTTAGCAATGAAGTAATAAAGTACTTTTATAAGAAGTCAGAATTCTAATCCACATTTTAGAGATAGGTGACTATTGCCTCAAATCACAAGCTTAATTTGGAAATCTTGATCAACATCTTCATCTAACCCATTTCATATCAGAAAGGGTTGGCAGTGATTATGAAGCTAGAAAAAAAAGATAGATATCATAAAATTTAAGCACGAAAAAACTTCGGGCTTTCATATTCAGTGCCAAATTACTGGTACAAGTGAACTATGATTGTGGCAATATATCTAGAAAAAGGGGAAATGATAAATTAGCCATAGAAGATTAAATTCAGCTCTCAGACACATTACAGCTAAGAGACAAACAAATGAACAGTACACTCCTTCAAATGCAGCAACAGAAAGAGCTTCTATCAGAAAGTTTCTTTCATCATGAAAGAAGGACTACTTCATTGATGAATTATATGTGCACCGATAAATTGTTATGCTGGTAAAGACAAAGAATTGCGGAACTATCAATATTGGTATAGGCTAAGACAATAACCTATAAGTCTCTGTTAAGGTTAAAATATGAAAATGTACACTATATTGTAGCCTTGTTAGCGATATCAAAAGCTCAAAAAATCAGAATTAAAATAACTACCTCTTAAATGAGCTTGAATGCCAAATCCACGCTCAGATTAGGATCGATTTGTAACTATCACCGCAGCTTATAGTTACCCCAATCGAAACCCTAATTATCCCAATCGAAACCCTAATTATTCAGAATAAAACATGTACATATTCAAAATCAGCGAACCTCAATGCTGGTGCCAGCGGTGGAGGAGAAGGAGGAGGTGGCGGATGCGGGGGAGATCTCGTCGAGATCGACGCCGAGGAAGAAGAGGAGGATGCGGGGGAGATCTCATCTTCTTCCTTTAAGTGAGGAAGATGGGGCGACGGTAGCGGTAAGAGGGGGGCGACGACAACGGGAAAAGGTGTCTGCAACGGTAGCGGGAAGAGGGGGGCGACGGCAGCGAGAAGAGGAGGATTTAGAGATTGGGTTTAGGGAGAGAGGGATTTAGAAGTTTTAGAGGTATAAATGAAATATATTTTTTTGGAGGGGGGAGGAAAAATAAAAAAATTGGGGGAAAAATAAATTATGGACTATACCCACAGTGTTTAAAAGCTCTAAAGCTATAGGATAGCTATACCCATAGTTTACTACACGTCTGTAGGTATATGATGCCTATACCCACAGTTTTAGAGATCCGTCACTATAGGTGTCCGTTGGTATATGGCAAATTTCTTGTAGTGCGTCCCACACCCGTTGGGATTTATGTGTCTACTGCAACGTCAATACTGTTGGGTCATGAGGGCCTGACCTTCCAGGTGCAACATGAGACGAACTAGCATGCCCAGACGATGTAGACATAGATGGAACATCGCCTTGGCCACCCTGAGGATAAAATATACTATGTTTAGTGAACACTCGATAGGATGAAATATATTATTTTAACATTACAAAATAATAGGGCCTAGCATTGCTTGATCCCGCTCCCATCGTTCCTACCATATTTGCGTAAATTACCTAACAAAGTATAAGCAAACTAGGAAGTTTGCTAAGATCGTTGTTAAGAGTGTTCATGTGTCATCAAGAAACTACTCATTCAACCAACAAAAATAAGGAAAAACAATATATGCAGACAAGGATGATCATGGATGGTATTATGGGATGAAACAGAACTCATAAATTGCTATAAAAACTATGGAGCAAACAGAAAACTAAAAGAGTATGCGGAGATCAGAAAAATATCATGTTACATATGAGATGTATTGGTTTATGTTTTGAGGAGCGAAGCAGTAACTGCTTTGTAGGTATATATATATATATATATATATATATATATATATATATATAAAGGGTGAATGACCAATTGGCACTCAAAGTTAGCAATAATACCCTATACACACCTGAAGTTACAGTAATACCCCAATAAAACCCAAAGTTTTGAAAATTGGACCTATAGGCACCCGCCGTTCAATTCCGTTAAGTTATTAACAGATATAGCGTGAATTTACGTTTTTACCCTTACCTCCTTATTTGTTTATGTTATCTCTGTTGTCTTCTTTTCCTCTCTTTCAAAATCAGATGAAGCATGGGGCAGGGGCACACGGCGTTGGATGGGGCCAACGGCGCGTGACGCGGCAAGTGGTAGGCGGTGCTTCAGGTGGTAGGTGGTGCCGCACAAGCAGCAGATGCATCAAAAGGTGGGGAATCTCTCATCTTTGCATCTGATGAACTTGTCTCTTAGTCTTTATGGATTATTTGTAGATTAATTTGGGTTTTAATTATAGAACTACTCTTAATTGTTGATTATTCTTGAAGGTTGTAGTATCTTTCCTTCAATTTAGGATTGAATTTGAGATTGTTATTAGGGTTGAGTTAGGATTCCGATTTGTTGCAAATAGAAATTTGGGATTGTATTTCTGATTCTGAATTAGGAATTTATGATTTTTTAGAGGGGTTCCGAGTTAGGAATTTGGAATTTGGGCAATTAATTTTTGTATTGGAATTTGGGCTTGAAATTGAAATATAAATTGAACACATTATACTAGCTTTGTACTTGATCCATTAGAAACTGGCAAATACATGTAAATTGAACATACATACAATGCATACATAACTAGAGTTAATTTCTATTACAAACACATTTTTGACACTTCCAGTAGACTTGAGTATGTTTTGCAATTAATTTAGTATACAAGTACATGCTGGGTTTCTTCTCAACGGGTAGGAAGGACTATTGTCTCTGCCTTTTTTTGAATGCATCAGTGGCAGTTATCCCCCCTGCATACACTTTCGTTCACCACCATTATACAGAGGCAGTACTTCTCTAGTTCGGAAGATGAAGAAGTAGTGGGTGTAACAGTATATTCAAAGTACTTAATAGCTTCTTGACACACACTCCTCATATTCATGCTATTTGTTGCATGATTGTGAGGTGTGCATGCTAAAATACATTGTGACACACACTACTACTCCGTCCTCCGAAACTAGAGAATTACTGCACTCTGTGTAATGATGGTGAATGAATGTGTATGAAGGGAGGAGAATAGCTACTTCTACATTCTAAAAAAAATTCCCAAAAAAACAACTTAAAAAAGGAAAGAGGCAGAGTCAGTACTCTTCCCTACCCATTGAGGGAAACCCAGCATATACTTGTATGCTAACATAGACTTGCATTTATCTCCCTTATCTTCTTTCTTATTTTTTTCTTCATCTTCATCTTCTTTCTAATTTCTTTTTTGTCTTCTTCATATTCTCTCGAAAACATGATGAAGAATGATGAAGAAGACACTCTTTGAATTTGGTATTTATAGCAGCAAGGAGACACTCATTGAATTGAATTGGGTATATTCTCCAAAAACTCAAATTTCAGCTTCTTTTTCTTTCCTTTCTTCATCTTTTTTCTTTTCTTTTTTACTATCATGTTCAACAGAACACATGATGAAGAAGACACTTATTGAATTAGGTATTTAGAGCAGCAAAGAGACTAGACAATGAAGAAGACACTCCTTGATGTATAATGCATCTTTCCCATCAACAACAACACTTACCATTGACACACAAATCTAAAAGTCAAAAGCAATGATACACTTCTCAAAATTCGAATACAACATCAGTAAAAAAAATAAAAACAGCAGCAACAAAAATAATCAAAAGCAGCAAAAGCAGCAATATCAAATATCAGAAGCAGCAGCAACAACAGCTAAATCAGATGAAGTAACAGCAATAAACACAAGCAGCGATAGTAGTAATTATCAGAAGCAGCAGCAGCAACAGCTAAATCAGATGAAGCAGCAGCAATAAACACAAGCAGCGGCAGCAGCAATTAAGAAACTATGCAGCAGCAAGAGCTAAATCAGAAGAAGCAGCAGCAATAAACAAAAGCAGCAGCAACAGTAGCAATTATCAAAAGTAGCAACAACAGCAAAATATCAGCAGCAGCAGCAAAAATCAGAAGCAGCAACAGCAAAAATAGAGCACAGTAGCAAAAATCAGAAGCAGCAGTAAAGTCAGAGCATCAACAGTAAAAAACAGAAGCATCACTTCAAATGTCTATGTATGATCAGTTGAAATGTGTATATTTTACTACGGTCATAAGCTCAGATACGTATAACTCATAAGCATTCCAAAATTTATATATAAACTTCAAACTTCTATATTTTACTAGTGTACTTATGTTGAAATATGTATAACTCATAAGCATTCCAAAATATTGTCCTTGTGTATAACTCATATGTATGAGCAAATATGTATATTTTACTTGTGTCTATATAAACTCACATATGTATATACGAAACTGTGAACTGATCAGATATGTATAACTGATGTACTCGTGAAATTTTTGTTCATCAAAAGCAACAACAGTCATATATGTATAACTCATAAGTATTCCAAACTCAGATGTGAAACTAAGAAGCATTTTGTTCATTTTAAATTTTGTATAACTCATTAGCAACAATATAATATGATTGAACAAATAACTAACAAAACTTGATACAATTCTAAATCTTGTTCATTTATTATCGTACAAAGAACTATTACAATCTGAAGAACTTGCAAAAACTCTCTTAATAAACCAAAATTAAATGAATAAAAATCAAATTACATTCCAAATATTTTTTCTTATTCTACTTCTTCAATACAGCCAAACTGCTAATTCTTCAGTAGAGGTGCTACATTTTCAGATTCAGCTACTTCAATATACTAGCTTCTGCTACTACTGCTTCTTCTTCTTTTTCTTCTTCTATCAACCATAAAAAAATCATGCTTTTCTTCTTCTTCTGCCAACCACACCAAAAAAGAGCAGTTTAGCAACAATTTTCATGTATCTTTACGTACATGATACTGAACAGTAAATTAAACAATTACTAGTAGGCTCAAAACACAATTGTATCTGTACATACATGATACTAAACAATAAATTAAACAATTACTAGCAGGCTTAGAACAGTAAATTCACCCATGCCTACAAAGAATCCAAGATAATTCCCAACCCATATTATTTTCTATGAATATTGTATGATTTCCATCCACAATCAAGAACAAGAAACTAAGTATCATATAAAAAATGATTTCACTAGGGCTGCATTCTAATGCTATGCCAACTAGTTCAGCAGCAACAACAAAAATCAGAAGCAACAACAGCAAAATCAGAAGCAACCAACCATAAAAAGCTGCTCCAAAAGAATGAGCAGCAACCTATGCATAAGCAGCAGCAGCAAAAGCCTAAGAAAAATCAAAATCATCAGTTCACCCATGCCTACAAAGAATCTAAGAAAATTTCCAACCCATATTATTTTCTATGAATATTGTATGATTTCCATCCACAATCAAGAACAAGCAACTAAGTATCATATCAAAAAACAAACAATACTATTTTGTGTGACTCATCATTGCCTGCTGAGAATCCAAATTTTTTTTGCGAATACTTAAACAATATTGTACGATAAAATTGCAACTGAGAATCAAACACTTCCCTTTGATATCATAATGTCAAAAGACATACGCTATTTCAAAAACCCAACTCTAACCCTCAAATTCAGATGGGAATTCAACATTGGATGTAGGTTGGTAATCGACATTGGTGTTCACAAAAATGAGGCGGCGATTGAGGATGTACGGGGCGTCGAAGATTAGAGATGAAAGATATACAATACTTAGGGTTTCGAATTGGGATTTCGAAATTTTAAGATTGGGTGATTAGGGTTTACAAAGGGGAGAAAGAAATAACCAGGAAGAAGAAGAGATGAAGAGAGCAGGGGCATTTTCGTCTTTTGACATTCTTCTTAACGGATATGAACCCGTTAAAAGGTATATACCATGAATATTCCACTAACTTAACTGATAATTGAACGGCGGGTACCTATAGGTCCAATTTTCAAAATTTTGGGTGTCATTGGGGTATTACTGTAACTTCAGGTGTGTATAGGGTATTATTACTAACTTTGGGTGCCAATTGGTCATTCACCCATATATATATATATATATATATATATATATATATATATATATTCATAATAGCATAGTAAATAGTAAACACAATTGTTATGCTCATCATCCTTAGAGAGTCACATGCACAAGCTATCTTGAGACTAAGAGACATAAAGAACCAAGGACGGTAATCTTGTGAGGAGAGAGATCTTTATAAGTATGTGACTATGCACAAGATATCTCCTCACACTTCATCTCCTCATACAATTGTTAAGTATCTTTCACAAAACCAGCAGAAGCCATTTCCTCACACTTCATCTCTATTTCAATTGTACATGTGACTATATAAGTATCTTTCAAATGATAGCTATCTTGATGGAAAGTTAATCTTTCACAGTGAAAAATCTGAATCAAGGTTATCATGAATTAATGGAATGATCTTATTATATAAGTATGATACCTAGTTCCTTTGCATGTGATTGGTATCGTAGAGTCCAAGTTCACCTAGCTAAAGGAAGAATACAGTCACAACTATCGGTATGTCAATAGCATAATAACCTCCACATCTAGTCTCTGACTCTTGTATTCATAGTTTCATACTTGAGACATGACCTTGAATGCCTATCCTATACTATTTCCTACTGCCATTTAAAGTACAAGTTCAACTCACAATAAAAATATATCTAATTGAGTTATCTCAGTTAACATCATCAACAACTTACAAATTGTTAAACATAGATAAAAACTATCTACAATTCGGCAACTAATAACCATCACGAAATAAACTAAAATAAACTATAGTTTAATCAACGAAGAACCATCATAATACAACTCTAGTTGTAAGTCTAATACATTCATCAATCAATAAACAAACATTGAATTTGTAGCATATTTTTAACAATAAGTGAATAATTTGTAACCAACAATTTGAATCAAATACCACAATTGCAAAATACTAGGCATACCTCTTTAGGGTTTGGAGATTGGAGTTGTATTGGGGATTTCCGAAATCTGTAGTGAGGAGAGAGATCGGGTAGAGATGAAGTGTGAGGAGGGAGATCGGGTGGAGATGAATCAAACTCGAATTTGTTAGTGTAGGTGCCCTAGAGGCAATACAATGATATTATGTAATCAGTATTATTGACATTATGTTCTATTTGATTATATTAATAATTTATTATGCTTCGTATTTACTGCGTTATAAATGTTAGCATGATAAATGTCCTTAGATTATTAATACGAACTATATGAACATGAGATTATATATAGTATAATAATCTTAAATGTCCCTAGTCGAGTATTATTATTAGGACAGTAATAATACATTGAGACTAGTATGTTGATTGATTGATGACCACCTCTCATGGGTCATTAGTATAGAGATACTAAAATCAATACATAGGTAAATGTAAGAGTACATTGTACTGGACAGACCCACTGTGAGATTCAACCATGGAATAAATAAGTGTCATAAGTAATCTCACTGTGATAATGGTGTAATGGTCCTCTGACCTGAAATCATTATATTTCTACACGAGAATTAATGTACTTTGATTTTATCAAAAGTTATCTTTAATCGGGTAATGATAAAGATAGTATTGGGTTCATTATGAATCGTGTGAGAAATGTGAATGATCTAGATGGAATTTAACCCTCCTAATTTTAGGAGCGATATTATCGGCCTCTTGTTTGAGTGAGACTATGAAATGCATGGCCATGCTCAAATATTGATTTGTTTGAATAGTCTACTCATCGATCAAGAAAATAAAGATTAAATTATTAAGAGGATGACACGACCCATGTCTCTAGTTTAATCTATAATATCAAGGTTAAAAGGATTATATTACATGGAGACATTAGTCACGAAAGGTTTAATTGAATCACCAATTATTATTATTACTTGGGTAGCAATGATGTATTACTAGATGCCGCTCATTGTTTATAATTTTATTATTAGATAATAAAATTATTACCAACGTAATAATAACCTAAAGGGTCACACACTTAGAACGTTTAAAAGGAGTTTTAATTTAAATTCGGATTTTAAATTAAATGATTCGAAATCAGATATTTAATTAATTGAGTTGGACTTAATTAATTAAAGTATAATTCGAATTTGAATGATAAAACCAAATCAGATTGGTCTTAGCAGAAGCCAAACCGATTACGGTTACGCCCACCTCATTCTCTCTTATAAATACATAGAGATGTATTGGTTCAGAGTTCATCTTTTGGTAAATTCGTTTTCCACAAAACCCTAGCCGCTCTCAACTGTTGAGAGGCAGGAGAGAGAGAGAGAGATAGATGCAAGCATCATCGGCTAGTACCGGCTCCCTTGATCGTTGGACGATCGGACGTTCGTGTGGACTGCTTTAGAGACGCGGATCTTGCTACAAGGGTTGCGTGGTGATTGAGGACCTCCATCTTTCAGCCTTCGTAAAGCTCCTAAAAGGTAAAATTTCGTTTCTCCATAATCAGCCATGTCTTGTATACAGATCCTTGGGTTAGGGTTTCGGATTTTTTATCTATGGTTTTTCGCTGCATTTGTGCCCCGAATCCCTTCAGAATTAATGGATAAATTGGGGGAGAAATTAGGGGTTAGGGTTTTGGGAGAAAGAGAGAGAGGCCGCTATTGGGAGAAGAAGAAGAAAAATGAAATACGAGAGAAAGAGAGAGAGAGAGAGAGTGGTCGTTGAGTCTTAAAAGCGATCGGGCCCATTTGAGGTCGCTATTGCCAATAGCGACCTCAGTTACACGAAATCTTTTGCCAATTGTACAAAACCCTCTCTAAAATCTGCTAAGTGTGGGAATATAGTTAATTGTGGATCACTATTACCAATAACGGCTTTGTCCATACGGTGGTTGCTAACGACCAATAGTGACAATGGTCAACCAATTACAATGAGAACAATGTGTTGGCCGCTATTCCCATTAGCGGTTTCGTAAATGAAGTAGCGGCTGCTGCTGACGTGGCGCTGGTTAGCTCACGAACGCTAATAGTTTGGAAAGTGGTCTAGAATTGCAAATATTTTCAATAAGTGGCCTAGTACGGCTAAAAAATCTGAGAATTGAGCTTACTTTGAAAGCAGAGACAAGAAGATAAAATTATGTAATTGGGTTTTTTCCACCTAACTCGCTAACAAATATTTTAATTTTATATAACTCACTTACAAATTGTTATTCCTATATTACCCTCTCAGCTCAAAAGTAAGATTAGTTATAACATCATGAAATTTGTTATGTAATCAACTAACTTTGAAAAAATTTCTTAAGTGGAACTGTTCCCCCCCCCCCCCCCCCCCCCCCCCCCCCCCCACCCCAAAAAAAAAAAAAAAAAAAAAAAAAAAAACCAAAACCAATTAAGATTACAATAGTAAAACGACTATTTTGAAAGAATAGGATCCTTCCACTAAATAATTGTTTCTCAAAAGTTGGTTCAATAATTAGCATCTTCATGAAGTTGAATTAAAATTACCAATTAAGATTACAATAGTAAAACGACTATTTTGAAAGAATAGGATCCTTCCACTAAATAATTGTTTCCCAAAAGTTGGTTCAATAATTAGCATTTTCATGAAGTTGAATTAAAATTCTGATTATTCCTTTTAGAGTCAACCCGCTGAATAATATATAAATAATGATTTTTAGTGACTTTATGAAATTTCGACATTTGATTTTTTTAAAAAAATCCTTAGAACATTTCCTATGTGGAAAAAAAAAACCTATATAATTCTATCAATTTTGTATCAATTTTAAAGTGGGAAAAATGATGTCTTTTTCAGAAACACCTAGGGGTATGTTCGGTTTGTTGGTTTTTTTTTTTCCAAATTCCAAAACTCGTTTGGTTTGGTTGTTTTGTAAAAACAGTTTTCACACTATTCTCTGGACCGCCATCATAGGACAATACCGATTTAACATAAAAGTACATAAATCACCCATTAATTTGTGAGTATTGCAGTATGTACCTGAATCTCTACGCGAAGTAATCAATAAATAAGAAAGTCAATACAATATTGACAAAGATTTACTAATACTCCCTTACCTATTATTTGAAGATTGTTTAGATTGGGGTAATTTCAAGAACTAAATGGTACTTGATCAGATATGCCATAACTTTCTATGAGTTACTAGTACATAGCAAATTACAATATAATAACCAATGAACATTAATACATTAATATACTACTTTAACCATTTCTGTTTCTGTTTCTATTTTTAGATAAACATTTTTTTTTCTATATTTAGGTGCCATATAGAGAGGGCAGTTTGTCGCACCAGGAAGGACGATTTTTGACATAGGTCGTGTCATTCCATTTTGTTCTGTTATATTCTGTAGAGGCAGTGAGAGTCAAATTTGCCTAGGCCCCCTCATCCAAATGAGTAATGCTTTAGCCACTACCAATTTCACTATCATTTTCTTCACTACCTTAGGTGGCATTCTCCTATTGGAGAGTTCTCCCACCTACTCTATCATCTCCTACCTATTGGAGTGTGCCACCTAAGATAGTGAAGAGAAATGTAGTGAAATTGGTAGTGGCTCTAGCATTACTCCATCCAAATTGAAAATTTTACACCATATTTCATTAATAAGAAAATAATAAATCTTTTTTATTGGGGAAGATATTCAGCCCGACCAGCTATTGGTGTGTCAGGTTCCAAATCCACTGGTGGGACATCCACCAACACCTCAGTCGTGTTTGTAGTTGGACCGTACATTTTTATCACCAAAACCAAAAATGAAATCGCAAATGAAGTCCCCACATAACTTCCCATTGGGCGTAATTCCGGACAATCATTCCTATGATCAGTTAACGACATAGTTTGTGAGGTTGCACCTTCCCATTCCCTTGATCACCTCTATGGTCTCTGACTTATTTGCAACCATCTTCTCTTCGTACTTGATCGACTCGTTTGAATGAGCCACTTTTGTTTTGAACTGTTCTAAATAAGTATCATCCTCATTACCATCGCTCAAACTTCCAATTCCAACTCCAACACTACATAATTCTTTATTTGACTGACCAGTTGGAAAAAGGAACTGAATGACAGTTAGCTCTATGCCTGAATGCTCAGTAATATGCGTAGCATACGCGAGTGGTTCTTGATCGTCAAGGCCACGGAAAAATAGGACAACCACTGAATAAGACACTTCGCTAGCTGTAACTTGGGAGCTACCTCCAAGCCCACCGTCGACTAGGATGCCAACCAAGCACGGAGCGCAGGCTAAATCCCAATTGTTGATTCCTTGATAGTCGTATCCGATGGACTCCATGGATCCATCAATGTTTTCATGCTTGTGGAAAGGTAAGATGATGAATGTAGTCCGCTTAGACCTATCGATGGAAACAATGTCCTCATAGATAGAATTGAAGTCAGAGATGGAGGTCATGGGCCAAACTAAGACGTAGCTGAGTTGTTGTTAGGTCTAAAAGGCGACAATTATTTGGTCACCGTTCGAAAAGGTCTTCTTGTTGAAGAAGAGGAGGCCATTACGACGAGCCTTGTGGATCATTGAGATGGTAGAGGTGTTAGGTTTATGTTTTGCATACTATGCTCGATGTGAAGAGAAAACGATAGAGCGACAAGAGGTTCGATGTAGATAATGGAGCAAGAAGATGCTGTTGTTTCTTGCTGAGAAGGGAGTTGACAATCGACTGCTAATATAACAGTTGACTACAACTAGGTAGAATGAGCTCGACTTTAGGAAATAGTCGATTTCTTTTGGGAGCAATCAACTGACAACAGCGCAGCAACAGTTTTGGGCCGGTTTTGGGGGAATAATCTGTTTGAGCCAAGTTTCTTCTCCAAGTTAGACCGTTTTGCTCCTATTGTGTGGTTTTCCCTTCACGGTATATCAAACGGTGATTGTATCAAGACTACAACCTAGGGTTTCTCTAGATCTCTATATAATATTGTAATGGCCTCCGTTGGGGGGCGTATCAAAAGCATTGAGTACTTCATCTGAGAGTTTTTCCATTGTACACAACGGAGTATTTTTAGTGAGGCTTGAGAGATAGATAGGATATTGGTGAGGGTGATTGTAACTCTTGATTATTTCTCCATCGGATAAGGTTTGCCAGAACTGGGATAAAATTGTGTATTGTGTGTTTGGTTTGGTTTACTTGCTTTGGTTGTTCATTGTGATCGGTTATCCCTTCTCTACAACCCTTTCCCACTGCGCTTAGTTCCCTAACAACTAGTATCAGAGCAAAGGTTACTGAAGTTCCTTCGTGAAGATGATAGATCATAATTTCACGAAGATCAAACAGTTCAACAGTAAGATTAACTTTAACCTCTGGAAGGTGGACATGTATGATGCATTGGTTCAACAGAGCTTGCATTTTTCCCTAGAAGGAGATAAAAGGAAGCCATTCGACATGAAGCAGGAGAATTGGACAGATGCCTTGAGTTTAATCCGACTGTCATTGGCAGACGATGTCAAGTGCAACTTCCTTGAGGAAAGAAGCGTGACGTGTCAGTAGGTGAGACTCATCATTGACCTTTCAGAATCATCTTTACAATATTGATTGTACTGGAAGAGAAAACTGTTTCGTTTCTCAATGAAGGTAACGCTCTTCAAGAACATATAGCAGACTTCAATAAGGTGTTATTTGAATCGAAGGCGATCAATGCAGATAATCTAAATGAAGAGGATAAAGCTTTCAACTTGAAATATTCACTGCCAGATTCATACAAGTATTTGATAACCACCATGCTACACGGGAAATCTACCAAGAAGTAGCTTTTGGTAGCTGATGTGATCAAGGGCTTGCAGGAGGATGAACTTAGGAAGGAGATATAGAGATCAGCATCTACTTCTATGAGTTGCTTGGCGGTCGATTGTACTTCAATTGAAGAGGGATTGGGCATTACAAGAGAAATTTTCGCAAGTTGCTGAATCAGAAGGGTGCCAACATAGTCGGTGCCGCTGAATAGGTGATAACTTAAACTATGTTCTTGTTTCAAGTTCTATAGATGTGGATTCTGGCTGGTTTCTTAATTTGGGTAGTTCTTCTCAAAT
Organism: Hemerocallis citrina; assembly: GCA_017893485.1. Taxonomy (NCBI): domain Eukaryota; kingdom Viridiplantae; phylum Streptophyta; class Magnoliopsida; order Asparagales; family Asphodelaceae; genus Hemerocallis; species Hemerocallis citrina. Next base: position 119,677,528 of record CM030367.1, read on the forward strand.
TTGATCCGACAGGGAGATGTTTTCTACTTACAAGTTTACAACATGTCATTGTGTGAGAACAAGAACTGGTGAATTTTGTGACGTAGTTAGTGGGGGGAACAACTGAGTCGGAGATGCTTGATGGAAAAATGTTCATATTGGAGAAGGTCATGCATATTCCTTTGTTGAAACAAAGCCTGATATCCTTGGGAACTCTGGAAGCACAGGGTTGTAAGTACACAGCTCGAGGTGGATTTCTATCAGTTTGGAAGTTGTAAGGTGATGAAGGGAAGGTGGGATGTTCAGCACAACCTCTACGAGGTTTGTCGGAACGAGAATACATATGCGAGTATTTTGAAGTTCATCTGTAACCCCCATTCCTGCCAATTCCGTGTATTTTCTATATCTTGATTTTTATAAAAATTTTTTGTGCTAAATTCGTTTCGAATATTTTATTAAAGTGTTTTCTAATCGAAAATTATATTCATTTTGAATAATGGTGTATTTTATTCTTGCTTTCTATTTCTTATCGATCGGCTATTTATATTTAAGCCCAAATCAAATATATTATTATTATTGGATTATTTTAATAAATTCGTTAAACTCGAATACAATTTTGTCATATAATTTTATTATTATGATTATAATTATTAATTGTCAATTCTTGATTATTTATTTAAAATTCATCTATCGAATTATTTTGTTATTGTACTTGATCTAATTTTGTTGGTGAATTCTAATTTATTTTCAAGCCCAATTTATTACTTTTCATTTGTATTGTTTATTTATCTATTTGGATCCAAACCCATTACCCATTCTTATTGGATCCAAACCCTATACCCAATAACCCACACTTTTCCCTATATGTACTATTCTACACTAACCTGACCCTAGTCCCTATTCAACCCCCAGCCGCCAACCCTTCACCCCTCCCTATACAGTTTAAACTCATCCTACCCTATATATAACCCTGTTCATCCCTTACCTTCGAAACCCACCCACCTCCATTCTTTTCTAAACCCACTCTCGTCACCCTATCTCCACCCCTCTTCCTCACCGCCTCGACTCCGCAACCTTCCACCCTTGACATCGCTGTCCCATCGCCATCCTCATCCCATCGAGCCCCGTCGAACTCCTCCTCGACGCCGTCCCCTGTTTCCTTCCCGAAACAGAGCAACCTACCCTGCCATCATCTTCTCATCCACCATCGACCTCATCCTACGTCGTCGTCTTCATCCCCTCTACTACTCCTCCTTCTTCACCGTCACCCATCTCCTCCTCATTATTCCGCCCGTCGAACCCATCATTCCCTGCCTTTACCGTCCACCTCTGCAACCTCGTGCACCCTCAAGCCTCCGTCGCCGTCGCTTCCTGACCGCAACCACAGCTCGAACCCATCGCCACCACCTTTAGTGCTGCCTCCCCTGTTCGGCTCCAGTCCTTCATCACCATCACCCCAAGCTCCAACCCCTACCGTCGAGCCGCCCTCAGTCGTGCCCTACCGCTTAGCACCGTCGTTGACGCCCTGTCCACCACCGTAGCCCCTCGCTGCTAGCCGTGCCGCCCTCCCGTCTCTAGCACCCGAACCCCAATCCGCCGTTGCTGTTTTGATCGGATATTGCTATTTGCTGTTTGATTTTGATCTCGACCATTGATTATTGATCTTTGATCTTGCACTTGATCTCGATCTTGATCTCGGCCGTTGATTGCTTGATCTTGCACTTGATCATCGATCGTAATCATCACATCATGATTTGCCTTGCTCACAATCATCGTCGTTGCTCTGGAATTCTCATCTCGTTATTCTTTGGTATTCGAATTAATCGTCCATTAAGCAAGTCACTTTTTCTCTTGAATTGAATCTTGTATCAAATTCAAGTTTTTATTAAAATTCTTGCAAGTAGATCCAATTGTTTATCGTATCGCATATTATTGTTCCTCTTTCAATGAGTATATTGAGGATTTACATGAGCTAATCCAAATATCCTCGACTTCGGGCCTTTATTGACCCTAAAGATCAAATCTTCCGTGCATTCATGTATTATTGGTGATAGGGTGATTCATATAAGCATCACATAAAGATACTATCGTAGAATCAAATACTATGTGGATTGTTTGAGTGATTGATTGATGAATTGTGTGGTTAATTTAGTATATGTGTGTATTCTTAATGATGCTTACGATACTATTCTACCTACCAAACTGATTATGAAGTTTATTGACTAATTGAAGTGGAACCCATCTTGTTTAATCTCTTTATTTCATGAGAATATCAAAAATCTGTATATTTACTTGCTGTCTGGATTTTTCCTGTCATTTTTGACACAGTATTTGATCTCAAAATAAATAACTTTCTGAATAAGAGTTGTATCCCTATGTCTCTAGTTTTCAGTACATCTTGAATTGCTGAATTCCGAGTTATATTGCAAAAGTTATGATGATTTTACTACTGCTGTGTTTTAATTCCAGAATTTCAGATTCATGTATGTTTTCAAGTTTAAACTATTAAAATGCTAAATTAATGTTAGAATAATGTATTGATAATTTTCAGAATGTTAGTTAACATGTTTAAGAGTCTAAAAGATATTTTTGATGATTTTATAATTGAGTTTTCGCTGATTCTAATGATATAACAGCCTGATGTCGATTTTCTGTCTAAACATATAATCTGTAAAGAATGATGTGTTTGACCTAGCTACTGTTGTCAGATTTTGTATTTTAAATATGTGTTGGAATCGTGTGGAAGTCTAGTTTCCAGAATTTTAAATATGGTTTCAGTTTTCGATTTTCGTAGCAGCGGAAAAACTAATTTTTGTACAATGACCTCTTACTGTCTAGAAATTCGTTCTCCAGATTTTCTTAATATAAGTATATATATATATATATATCATTGTATTGCATGAATTGAAGTGTATATATTGCATTGCATGATCTTAGTGTTGTTTTGTCATCATTCTAGTATCCCCTATTGATCGTCTCATCGTTTTCCCATTGATATTATTGTCCCTATTGTTCCCTATTGTTATCCGAATGTTGCCAATAACTATTGCATATAGATTGAATAAAGAATTGTTAACAAGCCACGGTTTAAGGGTTGACTTTAGTAGTGGTGGACAATATAGGGACTGTACTCAGATGAGGGGCCCGTGATTCCCTGTATCGTTATCTTGTGATCTTGTGTTCTTATGATCTTGTAGCATCTTATGGATAAATTCTCGTTATGGATGGAGTATTGTTATTGTAAAGACCTGAGTACATGATCTATAGAGTACACCACTATAGTCTAAACGACATTGATTGTATGTATCAAACCTATAGAATGTGATGCAGTAGTACGTGCATTAGTTACGATTAAAATGATTAATAGACTTAAGAATTGACACAACAACGACACATTGCATATTGTACCTTATTATTTCTATTGATATCGAATATTGTCTCAGTGTTATTGACATCAACCATTGAATATTATTATCGAATATTGAATCATTGTTTATAACCATTGTATCGATTACCATGATATTGATTATTGCTATTGTCTTATGTTATTGATTCCTATTGATTCATTGAATTCATTGTTATATCGTTATTCCATTGTTCTTTGCTTTCTCTACTTGCTGTCCATGAGTTGCTCTAAGGACAATTTTTTTCTCTTTTTAGATGAAGTGTTCACAGGTAATGAAGGAGAATTGCCTACAGGAATTGGAGAACAAGATTTCTAAAAATTTATGCTTTCTAATTGATTATTATTTCATGGACTTATTGTATTGAGACTTATTATTATTGTGATTTGATTTATTGTATTGGGCTTATGACCCGAATATTATTATTTATTTTCAGATGTTGGATTATTGTATTTGGATATTTCATATTGTTTTATTCTAAGTATTATTGTTCATGTGTGTTGCTGCTAATTTCGTTGTAGGAGAAAACAGATGAATTTGTGAGTTCTTTAGGAAAATAGTAAAGCGAACCTGTTGACTCCACCTAGGTGTTGACTCATTCCTTGCTGTGCCCCGTACCTGCACGAAGATCGATACACTGGGATAGATCCCAGCGATGAACCTTTCGACGCTCTTGTCAATAATCTCCAAGATTAAGAAAGAGCTTTAGGTAGGCAAAGATTCATTACCTTGTAATGGTGGGGGAGAGGGGTATTTATAGTTGCCTTAGGGATCTGTTTCGAGATAAGAACAGATCTCTACTTCCCAGTGTGGATGGATAGAAGTCGTTAAAACCACCTCTTGGGAATAATTACGAATATGAATCCCTATTTATCCTTCTGAACTGGTTTGTAACGGGTTGGTACCCGTATCCACTATGACAGATCTGTTTATGGGTTATTGGACTTTGAAGAAGAGACTCAGTTTCCATTTCGAACCCGTTTGTAGGTGAAATTGCCGTTTTACCCCTGAGAGCTTTAAGATTCGTGCCCGATTTGAACGGTCCTAATTTAGTCCTATTTTTAGCTATATCACGAGCCTCACACTCCTAAAGACTCCTTTGTGGAGTAATTTTACTGTTTCAATGGCGTACGGGACTTTATCGGAATTCTTAAAAGGGGTTTCGGATTTTGCTCGAGGTGTAACGGTGCCAATCTGAGTTAGAGGAGTGCCCATAATGATTTTGCAACTTTTAAGAATTTTTCTAATTTTTCCTAATTTTCAAATTATTTTTCGAATTTATTTATTCAATTTTGCGAATCAACAATCTATCTTCAAAAGAATTAATCAATTATTCTAATTAATAATTATTTATCCAGGAGATCCAAAATATTTTTCTCGAATTCATAATTATTTTTTAGAATTTTCGATTCATTTTCTTGAATTTTTAATTATTTTTCGCAATTTTTAAATAATTAATTAGAATTAATAAATAAGAAAAATGAATTAATTAGCAAAATATCGACATGGCCAAATCTGGGGCGTTCATCAAGCTTTGGTGCGAATTTCTGACTAATCGGACGACTGATCCGGCGCGCAGGCATTTTTCCCCTCATGCCGCGCTCAGAGCCACGTTTGCTCGGTGCTGACATCAAGGGAGTGGCCCATTCTGAGCCGCTTGATCTTGGTCGAGCATGAATGTTGAGGCAACGTTTTGGCCAATTCCATGCTCGGAGCCACGTTTGCTCGGTGCTGACTCCAAGGGACGTGGCTCGCTCTGAGTTGCTTGATTAGGGTCGTGTGCGAATGTTGAGGCAGCATTTTGGTCAATTTGATGCTCGGAGCCACGTTTGCTCGGTGCTGACTTCGAGGGATGTGGCCCATTCCGAGCCATTTGATCTGGGTCGAGCACGAATGTTGAGGCAGTGTTTTGGCCAATTTCACGCTCGGAGCCACGTTTGCTCGGTGATGACTCCGAGGGACGTGGTTTGCTCTGGGCCACTTGATCTGGGTCGAGCGCGAATGTTGAGGCAACATTTTGGCTAATTTCATGCTCGGAGCCACGTTTGTTCAGACCTAACTCCGAGGGACGGGGCTCGCTCTGGGCCGCTTGATCTGGGTCGAGCGCGAATGTTGAGGCAGCATTTTGGCCAATTTTACGCTCGGAGACATGTTTGCACAATGCTGACTCTGAGGGACATGGCTCGCTCTGAGCCGCTTGATCTTGGTCGAGCACGAATGTTGAGGTAGCATTTTGGCCAATTTCATGCTCGGAGCCACGTTTGCTCGGTGCTGACTCCGAGGGACATGGCTCACTCTGGGCCACTTGATCTGGGTTGAGTGCGAATGTTGAGGCATCATTTTGGCCAATTCCACACTCGGAGCCACGTTTGCTCGGTGCTGACTCTGAGGGATGTCGCTCGCTCTAAGTCACTTGATCTGGGTCGAGCACGAATGTTGAGGTAGTATTTTGGCCAATTTCACGCTCGGAGCCACGTTTGCTCGGTGCTGACTCCAAGGGACGTGGCTCGCTTTAAGCCACTTGATGAGGGTCGAGCGCGAATGTTGAGGCAGCATTTTGGCCAATTTCATGCTCGGAGCCACGTTTTCTCGGTGATGACTCCGAGGGACGTGGTTCGCTCTGGGCTGCTTGATCTGGCTCGAGCGCAAATGTTGAGGCAGCATTTTGGCTAATTTCATGCTCGGAGCCACGTTTGTTCAGATCTGACTTCGAGGGACGGGGCTCGCTCTGGGCCGCTTGATCTGGGTCGAGCGCGAATGTTGAGGCAGCATTTTGGCTAATTTCATGCTCAGAGCCACGTTTGTTCAGATCTGACTCCGAGGTATGGGGCTCGCTTGGGCCGCTTGATCTGGGTCGAGCGCGAATGTTAAGGCAACATTTTGGCTAATTTCGTGCTCGGAGCTACGTCTGTTCGGTGCTGACTTCGAGGGACGTGGCTCGCTCTGAGCAGCTTGATTTGGGTCGAGTGCAAATGTTAAGGTAGCATATTGGCCAATTTCACGCTCAGAGCCATGTTTGCTCGGTGCTGACTCCGAGGGACGTGGCTCGCTTGATCTGGGTCGAGCGCGAATGTTGAGGCAACATTTTGGCCAATTTCATGCTCGAAGCCACATTTGTTCCAATCTGACTCGAGGGACATGGCACGCTCTGGGCCGCTTGATCTGGGTTGAATGCGAATGTTAAGGCAGTGTTTTGGTCAATTTCACGCTCAGAACCACGTTTGCTCGGTGCTGACTCCGAGGGACGTGGCTCGCTCTGAGCCTCTTGATCTGGGTCAAGCGCAAATGTTGAGGCAGCATTTTGGCCAATTTCACGCTCGAAGCAATGTTTGTTCGGATCCGACTCCGAGGGACATGGCTCGCTCTGAGCTGCTTGATCTGGGTCGAGTGCAAATGTTGAGGTAGCATTTTGGCCAATTTCATGCTCGGAGCTACGTTTGTTCGGATCTGACTTCGAGGGACGTTGTTCGCTCTGGGCCGCTGGATCTGGGTCGAGCGCGAATGTTGAGGCGATTGATCTGTCAGTAATTTCATGGTGTTTCCTGAAATTTCGTCTTTACGCCTTCCGTTGTTTAGCATTCTTGGGCTTTTCCCATTTTTGGGGCCCAATTGTCCTAGAAGCCCAAGCGGCAACCTTCACACAGTATAAATCTGTCCTCGCACTCCTTTTTTCATTATTCACTTTTTACTCTTGGAGAATTTTTTCACTCTCAAGTGGTTCTACTAGTGGTCGCGGCAAGGTGTTGGACTTTCCGGTGAGATATTCCGACCGCAGTTGTCATATCAAGGTAAATATATATTCTCTTTTGTATATAATGCAAGATGTCTAGGGTTTCTTTGGGGAGTGAGACCTCCACTTTGGACCACGAAGAGGATCAGCCTTTGGTCGTGGCTCTGAGTTCGGACAAGGGGAAGGCAGCGGTGGGGCAGTAAGGTCTGTAATGATAGTGGAGATGGAGAGAAGGGCCAGGGCATTGGGTCAACTTCCAGGTCCCTTATCGAACCTCAGTGGAGTTCGAGAATAATTTGCTAACCTTCTAGCAAAGGCCGTGTACGGGAGGTCGGCCTCATTTGAAGAGAGCAGGGCGAGGGAGCACACCAAAGTTGAGTACATCCCCTCCATGTTGACGAAGAATGACCTGGTTCAGATCCGACGCAGATTCCAGATTCTGAAGGAACTCATGCTCCTCTTTCGGGTGCGGGTGTCAGAGCTTTCACACCGACCTCCCTCGACACGTGTATATTCCTATTCGATGCCTTCTTCGCTGGACTGCGCTTGCCTATGCCCCCGTTCATAGCTAAAGTGCTACAATGGTACGACTTGAGTCCAATCTAGTATATACCGAATATGTGGTGACACATCGACGGTTTTATCCTTCAGTGCCAAGCAATAGGGGTCGCACCCCAACTCATTACTCTTCGGAGTATGTATCGTATTTATCGGAAGAGCAAGACGGAGTATCGGTTTTACTTATCGCCGAGGCGGGGCGTAAAACTGATCGAGAACCTAGACTCCATCAAATTTTGGAAGGAGAAGTACTTCCTGATCCGAGGTGATGCTCCGTGGAACATTCCGACTAAGTGGAGGGAGGAGGTGCCGAAGTGGGCGAAGACTGAGCCGGTGTTGACTCCGGAGGAAGATGACATAGTGGCCAAACTTATTGCTTGTGAACCATTGGGCTGGAAGGAGTTGACCAAGGAGGTCCTCTTCGGTGGGGGTCTCAGTCCAATCGACCCTAGTATGCTTCGCATTTAATTTTTTGTCTTTTTAGTTGAAGTTTACTTTCTTCATGTGCCGATCTCTGTTCATTTTCTACAAAGGCTCCAGGTATGGATTTCAGGGCGATACTGTCTGATCGAACCGGGGTGGCTTACAAGGCCCCCGATGGTAAGAAGAGGAAGAGGACGACCACAGGTCCTTCGGCTGCCAAGGTGGTAAAGGCCCCTGTGGTTGCAGTGCCGATTATCATTCTTGAGTCAGAGTCACCTACCCCCCTGGTTCCCCTGCCTTGACTACCGAAGGGATTTCTCTCGATCAAGTGTTGGCACTTGAAGCTCCCTCCTTAACAGCGGCAGCGGAGGCAATCCTCGCTGAGGAGCATAAAAAGCTGTTCATCCCATATTGGTGAGTGATAAGGCACGATGGCTTCTTCGGGGATGCCATTAGTTGTATGCAGGTAGTTCGGCACTTGCCGACCCCTAAGGATCGGGCGGTGCCTAAGGCAGGGACGGTCGGCGACGATGCGCTTGAGATAGCCAAGGCGACCATGTCGGTGAGTTTAGTCTCAATTCCCTTGTCTCTTCTTCAGTTATCATTTTTTCTCAAAGGGTCCCGTATTTGTTCATGCAGATGACCTGCCACTTCAGTCACATGATGGAGCAGATCACCGAGTAGGAAAAAGAGCTCAAGGCTGCGAGCGACTGAGACAGGGCCGAGCATGCCATGGCTTTCAAGATGTTCGAGGCGGAGAGGTGGTTGTCCAAATCTCAGGCGACCCAGATCTAGCTTTTCCAAGTCGCATTGGCCAAGGCATAGGAGCAGTTGTCTCTCGAGAAAGAGAGGGCGGACAGAGAGGTGGAGCGGGCTGCTAAGGAGAAGGAGTTGGTGGTGAGGGCAGCTGAAGATGTTGCGAGGGAGAGGGAGGCTGCCATGGAAGCGTCTGCGGTGGCGATCAGGACCGAAGCGAAGGCACACATGCGCTCTAACATAGAGCAGTCTTACGCCCGGGCCCTGAGGCATGTGGAGGCGCGTGTCCCCAGTTTCGATGGATCGGGGTACAGCTTATACGGCCTCCTCGAGGGCGAGGTTGCTTAGACGGCTGAGGTGACGATCGAAGTAGAGGGAGAGGAAGAAGAAGAAGAAAAGGGGAGGGTGCCGCCACGATCATGGAGACAACCGAGGAGGACGTCTGTGGAGTTGCCGAACTGTCGGTGGCGCCAACCAAGGTGGTCCCCTGATCCCCTTCGTACCTTCATTGCACTTTTCAGTCGCTCTTTCTTTTGTTTGTATGGAAGCCCTGTAGCGGACTGGCTATCGCTCTTTGTACTTGTGAAATTTTTAATGAAATATCCTTTTTTGAACAAGTGTTGGTGAGATTTTGAAATGATTGAGAGTTCGTCTCACTTTTGAGTTGCCTCGTAGTAGCCTCGTTTAGACTTGGGCATTTGTATTTTTCTCGACTTTTTCAGATTGCCGAGGTATCACGCCTTCGATCTTGTCTAGGTTTCGCGAAGTTGGGCCTCGCTCGTTCTCGTGAGAGGCTTTACAAAGCCGAATCAGAGTTGAGTCATTTAAAGCTGATGTTGGTCCGTCGAGACTCCGAGTTGAAATGCCTAGAGGAGAAGGCTCGCGAAATGCCACCGAAAGGTGAGGAGGTTTGCCGTTCGATGGCCGTCAGTCAGGGTTTGAGACTCAAGTTCCTTCGTTGTTCTTTATTCAAGGCAAGATCCGAAAGGGACAAATTGAAGAATGTGGTGCTCGAGAAGAGCATAGAGGCGGCACATCTCCGACGGAACATCTCCGATGCTTCGCATGGGGGCGGTTCGAGTTGACTGTCTCGCTTGAAGATAAGAGTGACTGATGACACTCTCAAAGAGCAAGTTGTCGAACTAGAGGCAGAGAATCTACGCCTGCGATGGCTGTCTAGAGGGAGCAATGTCAGAAGCACCTCCTGTCCTCAGGGTGAGTATTCCCAAGGAAGAACGTTTCATGAGTTAGCTCTTCGATCTCCGTCTGTCTTGCGAAACCCTAGAGATGCGCAAAGCGGAGTATCCGGCTCTTCGAGCGGAGCATCTGTCGGGGCGAATGTTAGGCTCCTAGGTGCTGGTGACGCTACTAAGCTCGCCGGCTTGGAGACTTCTATGGAAATGAGACGACAACAGCACAGTGCTCGCCGACCCCGAGTATCGCTTAATAGAAGCATCCCGTTCCCTAGGAGGGGCTAGGGCAAAATTTTGTAATCTTGTAGTCTCTGTTTCATATGAGTCTTGCACCTTGATGTAATAATGTAAGTTTTGGTCTAGAATTAGACTTGTACCTCAAATTTTGAAGAAATAATATACCCATTTCTCGAGCTTCCTGTGAGAATTTGTGTTTCGTTAATGTTTGCAAGTGTATCAACAGTTGTAGGAGCAATTCCGAATGGTGAGCTACTTTGTACTCGCTCGTTCGCAAGTAGCAAAAGTCGCATCGAACCAAGTTTTGGACTCTGAACTTTTCTTTTAGAGAGTATCAATAGTTGTGGGAGCAATTTCGAATGGTGAGCTACTTTGTACTCGCTCGTTCGCAAGTAGCAAAAGTTGCATCGAACCAAGTGTTGGACTCTGTACTTGTCGTTTAGAGAGTATCAACAGTTGTAGGAGCAATTCCGAATGGTGAGCTACTTTGTACTCGCTCGTTTACAAGTAGCAAAAGTCGCATCGAACCAAGTGTTGGACTCTGAACCTATCGTTTAGAGAGTATCAACAGTTGTGAGAGCAATTCCGAATGGTGAGCTACTTTGTACTCGCTCGTTTGCAAGTAGAAAAATTCGCATCGAACAAAGTGTTGGACTCCGAACTTGTCGTTTAGAGAGTATTAATAGTTGTAGGAGAAAATCTAAATGGTGAGCTACATTGTACTCGCTCGTTCGCAAGTAGCAAAAGTTGCACTGAACCAAGTCTTGGATTCCGAACTTATTTTTTAGAAAATATCAACAGTTGTAGGAACAAATGGTAAGCTACTTTGTACTTGATCGTTCGCAAGTAGTAAAAGTTGCATCGAACCAAGTGTTGGACTCCGAACTTGTCGTTTAGAGAGTATCAACAGTTGTGGGAGCAATTCCGAATAGTGAGCTACTTTGTACTCACTCGTTCGCAAGTAGCAAAAGTCGCATCGAACCAAGTGTTGGACTCCGAACTTGTCGTTTAGAGAGTATCAATAGTTGTAGGAGCAAATTCGAATGGTGAGCTACTCTGTACTCGCTCGTTTGCAAGTAGCAAAAGTTGCATTATACCAAGTGTTGGACTCTGAGTTTGTTTTTTAGAAATTATCAACAGTTGTAGGAGCAATTCCGAATGGTGAGCTACTTTGTACTTGCTCGTTCGCAAGTAGTAAAAGTTGCATCGAACCAAGTCTGGTTGGACTCCAAACTTGTCGTTTAGAGAGTATCAACAGTTGTGGGAGTAATTCCAAATGGTGAGCTACTTTGTGCTCGCTCGTTCGTAAGTAGCAAAAGTCGCATCGAACCAAGTGTTAGACTCCAAACTTGTTGTTTAGAGAGTATCAACAGTTGTAGGAGCAATTCCGAATGGTGAGCTACTTTGTACTCGCTCGTTCGCAAGTAGCAAAAGTTGCATCGAACCAAGTGTTGGACTCTGAACTTATTGTTTAGAGAGTATCAACAGTCGTAGGAGCAATTCCGAATGGTGAGCTACTTTGTACTCGCTCGTTTGCAAGTAGTAAAAGTTGCATCGAACCAAGTGTTGGACTCTGAACTTGTTGTTTAATGAGTTTTTGTTTGTAAGCCCAAAGTTAGTACAAACAGAATGCTTAGAATAGAGAATTTTCTGGGGGTAGATCACTTTTATTGAAAATAACTAAGCGACTGCTTCTAAGTTGCGAGCCATTATTACACTTAATAAAGAAAAAGAGAAACTTTGACATGCTTTAAGGAGAACGGTCTTAGAGAAGTTGCTTGGTGCGGTGTTTAAATACCCTCTTGTACTTCAACAAGTGCTCTGCGTTCCATGTCCTTGGCACCCTCTTGCCCCCCCAGATCTTCAAGTTGATAAGCACCCGGGTGGACAACTTTGGAGATCCTATATGGTCCTTCCCAATTGGGTGCCAATTTGCCTTTCTTGCCTGAGAAAGAAATAGACACCTTCCTGAGCACCAGATCTCCTTCTTTGAGATTAGTAGGGCGGACTCTCCTGTTGTAGGATTGCTCGATCCTACGCTGATAGATTTCTTGTCGAATGAAGGATCTCTCACGGATTTCATCGATGAGGTAAAAGTTGCCTCGAAGCTCGTTCGCATTTTGCTCTTCATTTTAAGCAATCAAGCGGGGGGACGGTAGACCCACCTTTAGAGGGATAACGACTTTAGAGCTGTAAGTGAGGTTGAAGGGCAATTCTCCAGTGGGGGTCCTCTTCGTAGTGCAATAGCTCCAGAGCACATTGGGGAGTTGCTCTACCCATAATCCCTTAGTCGACCTGCTCATTTTCTAGTCGATGAGAATTTGCTGATTGGCGTTCTCTGCCTGACCGTTGGACTGGGGGTTGGAGACCGAGGAGAATCATTGCTGAATGCCAAGGTCTGTGCAAAAAGTACGGAAGGTTGCCCCTGTGAACTGAGTTCCATTGTTCGTTATCAACTTTTGGGGCACACCGAATCTATAGGCAATATTTTTCCAAAAGAAGCGCTGCACCCTATTCTCCGTGATCGTTGCTAGGGGCTCAGCTTCGATCCACTTAAAGAAATAGTCGATCACTACAACAAGGAACTTTAGCTGGACTGGTGCTGGAGGGAACGGCCCGAGCAAGTCCATTCCCCACATTGCAAAAGGGGTTGGACTAGATAGAGAAGAGAGCTGAGCATGCGGTAGGCGGCGGATTGTTGAGAATTTTTGGCAAGGGTCGCATTGACAAACGTGTTATTCGGCATCGCAAAGGAGAGTTGGCCAGAAATATCCATAGTTCAAAATCATGCGGGCGAGGGACCTTGCTCCTAGGTGAGCACCACATATCCCTTCATGTACTTCCTTCAAAGCGTACCGGGCTTCGTCGGGGGAGAGACACCTCGAGTAGGGTCTGCCATCTACATGGGTGTAGGAGCATTTGTACAAGACTCCCTCGATGAGTGTGTACCGTTCGGCTCTGGTTCGGATCTTCCGGGCCTCTTTAGGATCTAAGGGGAGGATCCCATCTCTGAGGAACTCAAGCAGAGGCCTCATCCAATTCTCCCCGAGTTGCAAGGGCAGCGTCTCCATCGGCTCGAGGCCTTCCTCCTCGATCCTGGGCTTCAGCAGAACTTCTATCAAGATAGTTTGTTCATGCCCTTGGAGGGAGGAGGAAGCTAGCTTTTAGAGGGCATCCGCCTGCACATTCTCTTCTTGGGGGATACATTGGAGTTGTGCCTCCTCAAAAGAGGTTATCAGATCTTTGACCTTGGCCAAGTACTTGGCCATGTGACCGTCCCGCGCTTCGTATTCCCCTGATACCTGGTTCACCACCAGCTGCGAGTTGCTAAATATCTTGACATGCTTTGCCTCTGCCTTGCAAGCCATGCACATGCCTGCTATAAGGGCTTCATACTCGACCTCATTGTTGGATGCTCTGAAGTTGATACGGAACGAGTACTGGAGGATGAAATCATCTGGGCCCGCCAAGATGACTCCTGCTCCACTTCCATTGGCGCACGAGGACCCATATACATAGACCGTCTAGAAGGGGGGTTCCTCTATTACTTTGCTGGCCTCGAGAATTGTACTCTCCACTATAAACTCGGCTAGGGCTTGAGCCTTGATAGCAGTTCGAGGCTAATAGCTAATATCATGTTGGCTTAGCTCGATGGACCACTTCATAAGGTGCTCGGAGGTCTCGGGCTTGTGAAAGACTTGTTTGAGCGGCTGGTCAGTAAGAACGAACACCGAGTGAGATTGGAAGTACGGGCGGAGCTTTCGGGCCGCCATGAACAAGGCATAGGCCATCTTCTCTAGCTTAAGGTAACGGAGTTCAGCGTCCTTACGGACTTTACTCACGTAGTAGATGGCCCTTTGCATCTTGTCTTCTTCTCTTACTAAAACAGCGCTGAGGGTCTGCTCCGAAGTGGCGAGGTATAGGTAGTGGACCTCCCCGGGCCTTGGCTTGCTCAAGAGTGGGGGGTTGACTAAGTAGGCCTTGAGCTGGTTAAAGGACTCTTATTGCTGTTGCCCCATTCAAAGCCTTTAGCCCCCCTGAGGGCCTTGAAGAAAGGGAGGCATTTTTCCCTGGATTTGGAGAGGAAATGCCCTATCGCCACAAGGTGCCTGGTGAGTCTCTGCACATCTTTAACACTGGAGGGGGGAGCCCTATTGAGTATGGCCTGGATCTTCTCGGGGTTGGCCTCTATGCCCCTTTGGCTGACCATGAACCCCAAGAACTTGCTGGATGAGACTTTGAACGCACACTTGTTCGGGTTCAGTCTTATATTGTGTCTCCTCAACACGTTAAAAGCTTCTTGGAGATCAGACACATGATCCGATCCGCTAACGCTCTTCACCAACATGTCGTCTACATAGACTTCCATGTTCCGCCCAATCAGCTCTTTGAAGATCTTGTTAATAAGGCATTGGTAGGTGGTGCCCATGTTTTTAAGCCCGAAGGGCATGAACCGGTAGCAATACAGGCCCTAATCGGTGACGAAGGAGGTCTTCGGAATGTCAGGAGGGAACATTCTTATCTGATTGTACCCAAAGAACACATTCATGAAGCTCAAGAGTTCATGGCTCGAGGTTGCATCAATCAAGGCGTCGATGCTCAAGAGCGGGAATGGATCTTTGGGGCAGGCTTTCTTAGATCCATGAAGTCAATGCAGATCCTCCATCTCCCGTTGGCTTTCTTGACCATCACGACATTGGAAAGCCACTCTGGATATTTTACTTCCTGTATGAACCAGGCTCTAAGGAGTTTCTCAACCACCTCTTTGATAGCTTGCTGGCGCTCGGGGGCGAATCTGTGCCGCTTTTGCTGAACTGGTTTGGCCCCTGAAGCGACACTAAGGTAATGCATGAGGAGCTCCTCGGAGATCCCCGGCATGTCAGTTGCAGTCCAAGCGAAAAGGTCTCGATTTTCCCTTATACAATGGATAATGTCGGAGCGAACGGGAGGGGGAAGGACTTTTCTAATCTGAAATTTTCGGGTCGGATCTCCTTTTGAGAAGGCCACCTCTTCTAGCTCATCGACCGACTCTGATATAAGTGGGCTAATCCCTTGGGGGAGTTCAAAAGCTTCAAGGGAAAGGAATGGCCCTCCCATCGAGGTCATGTAGCACTTGCAGGCCGCCTCCTGGCTCCCTTTGACTTCTCCCACGCCTCCCGTGGTGGGGAATTTCATCTTCATGTGGTAGGCCGAGGGCATGGTCTGGAGAGCCGCTAGGCCTGGTCGGCCCAGGATGATGTTGTAGGTAGCTTTCACATCCACTACCATGAAGTCAATCGGCTCGGTTCGGGTGGTGAGAGTTTTGCCAGTGGTTACGTTGAGAGTTATGACACCCTCGATCGTTACTGGCACTCCTGTGAACCCGTGCAAAGTGTAGCCGGCGGGCTTAAGCCGATCCCTGGATAGCTTGAGCCCCTGGAAGGCCTCCAAAAAGAGGATGTTGACCGAGCTACCATTGTCAAATAGGACCCGGTGCACTTCAAAGTTGGCCAATCACCAATGCATCACAATAAGGGGTTCGGACGCCCTCTAGGCAGGGGCGTAGCTGGCATGTCCCGAGGGGGTGCAGCTGCGCCCCCTGGTTTTTTAAAAAAATTTCGATTTTTTTTTTTTTTGTAATTTTTTTTTAATAAGGGTTTATTTGTAAATTGTCAACACATTTAAGGTTCCTTCCTTTCTTCCTTTTCTCTTCTTCTTCTCTGCCGACGCCCCCAAATTTCTTTCTCTCTCTCTCTCTTGTTCATTATTATTATTCTTGGTCTCACCCAACCTCCACAATCTTCTCTCCCGAATCCCGCTTCCGGCTTCTCTCTCTCTCAGGTTCGTCACTCTCTCTCGGTCTCTCCTGAAAATCTGAAATTGTGTTAGGGTTTCAGGTTGTTCAAATATTTCTAGATCCTATGTGTAATCGCTAATATTTCTAGATGACTAGATAGTCTAGATCCTATTTGATTCGATCTGATTGGTGTATGTAACAGATGGACATCGTTAGCACAATAGCACTAGATTTAGTTATTTTACATTGTCTTCTTGGGCACATGGACTGTTTGATACAATGCCACACTCAAAATTTTCATCATTTTTTTAATGTTGCTATGCTGTAAAAGAAACCTTTTAGCTAGCACCCACTGATGCACTGGACACTTGTAACTATGTCTGTCAAGTAGAGGGATGGGCTAGTAGTTAATAAAGCAAGGAGAGAGTGATTCATATAGATGTCTGTCAAGTATAGTTCTATGTCTGTCAAGTATAGAGTGATTCATATAGAGTGATTCATATACACTGGACACTTTTAACTATGTCTGTCAAGTATAGTTCTGAATCACTTGGCACAACTCAACAGAATTTCATAGCTGATGAAATGATGGAGAGAGTGATTCATATAGATGTGATGGTGATCGGAACCAAATATTTGAAGTGCATAAATGCTGTCCCAAGAAGATTCAAAATCGCGCATTGAATTTGTTGTATTACCAAGCTTCTGTATAGGTCAACATTTAATTATCAGATTGTTTTATGATTACTTTATTTAATTTTGTAATAAAGGGTCAAGTAACCCACATTCCAAAACCGTATAGAATTGGGTTGAAGGTTATTTTTAAAATATGAATGCCATTTGATTAATATTATGTTTAATTGATTATTTTTGTGAAGCTAACTTATTTTGCTTTTATGTTCTACAGAAATCCCTGGTTCAAGAGTGCTTAGCTTTTCTCAATAGTGCTAACAGCCTAACAAGTAAGTAATCAAACCGTCCAATCTTACCTTAGCTTTTCTCAATATCAATCTGCCTTAGCTTCTGCAAATTAATGGTCAAATAATTATTTGTTAGTTTCTTTACATAGGTTTATGTCATACATCTTTTTACTTCATTTTCTCTCTGTAATATAATTTAAACCGTTTTATGAACTTGTACTTTTGCACTTATTTTTTTGTCATACATCTTTTGACAATGAAGTCTGCTTCCAGTTAATGGTGTGACTCAGTCCTCCAATCTGCTCCAATTTTCTCCCACAATTTTATGCTAGCACACATATCCTGTCGATACAAATTATGTATACTCTGTCTTTCTCTTTAAAATTAAGTCATGAATAGAACATATCGTACTGCTAATAATGTTCCTATGAAATGAAAATGTGCAGATAAATTATCTATTTTAAACTAAAAATAAGCATCCACACACTTCATAAAGATGAAGAAATGAAATATTAGACGAAGATCAGTAATTAATGAGTACTCATATGTTGCAAATGATCATGAAGTTCTGGCATACACTACATTGGCACATCTTGAAATATAACTCCTGAGCTAAGTGCGATGCATCAAATTGAGTAGCATCCAAATTGATCCAGCTCAAACTAGAAAGATAAGAGTTGTCAAAGTGTTTAAAATCTGCACGAAGTCAATCGTGTACTGAGAATTTATAAGTGCATATATTATATGGAAACTAATGTATGACTGTAATATATCTATTTAAGCACTAGACAGAAAAGATCTGAGGTTCTATTCTGTCTCAAACATTGAATGTCAAAATCGTTGCATTGGACTGTTTGATACAATGCCACACTCAAATTTTTCATCATTTAAAATTTCAGATGAAAAATACTACACTATTCAAGTTTTTTAAAAACTCTCAAGAACAAGCTGCTTCAAGAAGCCAAGAGCCCCCACCGAGGCCACCCCCATCCCCACGACAGCCCGTTGTCCAGCCCCCACCTACTTGCATTGTAGAAGAAGAGTATCCGTCTGATCCTGCTTTAAGAAAAAATATTTATGAGTACGATGTTAAAGAAAGAGAGAATGTTCGACGATACTACTTGCAAAAAGGACCCTGTCAACCTAAGGATCACAACTTTCCTTGGCGTTATTGTGCAAATGAGAAGCGTCGATTTCAGGCTTCGTGGTTCAAAGATTTCCCTAATTGGCTAGAATATAGCATTACAACAGATGCCGTTTATTGTTTGTATTGTTATCTTTTTAAAGTTGATCATGGTGGCCAAGGTGGTGGTGATTCATTTGTTGGTGGAGAGGGATTTAAAAATTGGAGAAAGAAAATGAAGTTGAATGGGCATGTTGGAGACCACACTAGTATGCAGAACAAATGTGTGAGAGCTGGCTATGATCTTTTGAAGAAATCGCAACACATTGAGCATTCTTTGGCAACTCAATGTATTCAAACTCAAGCCGACTATCGTCTTCGTTTGACGGCATCAATTGATTGCATTAAATGGCTGTTGCGCCAGGGACTGGCTTTCCGTGGTCATGATGAATCTCAGGAATCACAGAATAAGGGAAACTTTCTTGAACTCTTACAATTTCTTTGTGACCACAATGAGAATATTGATAAAGTTGCATTGAAGAAGGCTCCAGAAAATCACAAATTGACATCCCCTCAAATCCAACAAGAGATTATTACTTCCATTGCAAAGGTAACTACAAATGCTATCATCAGCGATCTTGGTAATGAACTGTTCACTATTTTGGTTGATGAGGCGCGTGACATATCTGTGAAAGAACAAATGGCTGTTGTTTTACGTTTTGTGGATGAAAGAGGGCATATTATGGAGCGCTTTCTTGGCATTGTTCATGTGGGTGATACCACTGCCTTATCACTTAAGGCAGCTATTGAGTCTCTGTTGTCCCAGCATGGGTTATGTATATCGAGTATACGGGGGCAAGGGTATGATGGTGCTAGTAACATGCGGGGAGAGTTCAATGGATTAAAAAGCTTGATTATGATGGAGAATGAGTCGGCTTATTATGTTCACTGCTTTGCTCACCAACTTCAATTAACACTTGTAGCTGTTGCAGAAGGTCACGGGAAGATTTCTGTATTCTTTGACATTGTTACGAGTGTATCAAATATTGTTGGAGCATCATGCAAGCGCAGGGACATTCTTCGTGAAAAGCAATTTGAGAAAGTTGTTGAAGGAGTTTATAATGGTGATATTTTGACCGGGCAAGGTAAGAATCAAGAAATGACATTGAAGCGAGCAGGAAGCACCCGTTGGGGTTCTCATTACGGTACACTAATGAGTTTGATTTGTTTGTACTCGTCTGTGATTGATGTTATTGTGATTGTTGAAGAGGATGCAAAGGATAAGAAGATAAGGGGGCAAGCAGAAAATCTATTGGCAATCATTGCACAATTTGAGTTTGCATTTCATTTACATTTGATGAAGAATATTTTGGGAATTACAAATGATTTATCACAAGCTTTACAGAGAAAAGATCAAGATATTATAAATGCCATGACTCTTGTGAGGATAACCAAGCAACAATTGCAAAATATGAGAGATGATGGATGGGAATCATTGTTGGAAGAAGTTTCTTCATTTTGTGCGAAACATAAGATAGTAATTCCACCTATGGATGAATTATTTGTACAACATGGAAGATCTCGTCGCAACTTCGAAGGAAAAACAAATATTCATTATTATCGTATTGAATTGTTTTATGAAGTGATTGATTTGCAACTTCAGGAGTTGAACAATCGTTTTAATGAGGCAAATACGAAGTTGTTGTTGTGTATGGCTTGTCTTGATCCAAGCGATTCATTTTCTGCTTATGATAAGAGAAAATTGCTCCGCTTTGCTGAATTTTATCCATCTGATTTCTCTAACATTGAGTTAATGCACCTTGACCGGCAACTTGATACCTACATTTTGGATGTGCGCTCTGATGACCGATTTTCTGAAGTTGCAGGGATTAGTGGGCTTGCTAGAAAGCTGGTTCAGTTAAAAAAACATCGTGCATATCCGTTGGTATATTTGCTGTTGAAGTTGGCATTGCTATTACCCGTTGCAACCGCAACAGTAGAGAGAGTATTTTCTGCAATGAAAATCATCAAGACGTCATTACGAAACCGATTGGGAGATGAGATGATGAATGATTGTTTGGTTGCATATATTGAAAGGGATGTATTGGATGCAATTGATAATGAAGATATCATTCAATATTTTCAGAATATGAAATCTCGAAGGGTTTTATTGCTAAAAAAAAATGCTATTTAGTGATTGTAATAGTTTGTATTTTTGGTAGTAATATATGATATTTTGAGGCTTGCAAATGTGTTTATTATAAAAAAAAAAATTATAGTAAGTGTCGCGCCCCCTAGATTGAAATCCTGGCTACGCCACTGCCTCTAGGTCTCTATCCGAAAAAGTGACCGGGACCCCCAGACCCCTTGGGGGGGACGATTCTGCACGGAATTTACTTCCCGGACGAAAGCTCTTCGAAAGGAGTTGGAATCTCCCCCCATTGGGCCTTCGTGGATGAGATGCAGGATGGCCTCTGGTTCCGAGTTCGGGGTCTCCACGAGCCGCTCGGGTCGGGCAGAGAAGGATCTTCCCTGTCCTTCCTCACGAACCTGGAGAGCTGCCCCCTTTGAATGAGGGCCTCGATCTCGTCTTTTAGGGACCGACAGTCATCCTTGTTGTGGTCGTGATCCCTGTGGAAGCGGTACCACTTGTCCCGGTTCCTCTTCTTCCCCGGGGTGTTCATCTTCGGAGGTGGCAGGAGAAGACCCTCTTTTCCAACCTTCATCAAGATGGCTGAGACACTCGCGTTGAAAGGAGTGAACTTCTTGAAGCGGGGAGGTGGGTGCCGCCGGCCTCCGTTGTCCTTCTGGAGCTTCTTAGCTCATTCTTCTTCAGCGCCCTTCTATTTGTTCCTGGAGGACGAACCTTCAAAAGCAGGGAGGGAGAGATCCTCTTCTGCTCGGATGTATTTCTCACTCCTGAGCAGGAGTTCTGAGAAATCCCGAGGAGGCTTCTTGGTAAGGGACGCTTGGAGGCTATCGTTAGCGACGTTGGATTGGAAGGCGGCAGAGGCTACGGACTGGTCCAAGGAGGCGATGGATTTGGCCTCCGCTGTGAAACATTTGACATAGTCTCTCAGCCGCTCGCCCTTCCTTTGGCGAAGCAATAGCAGGGCGGTGCTTGTTTTTTCAGCTCGGCGGCTGCTCACGAAGTGAGTTAGGAAGAGGCCTTCGAGCTGATCGAAGGAGAAGATGGAGGCTGGGGCTAGGCGGACGTACCATTCCCTTACAGGCCCCTACAGCATGGCCGGAAAAGTTTTGCAGAGGAGCGCATCTGACTCCTGATCTATCATCATGAGAGTTTTAAAACTCTCGATGTGGTTAGTGGGGTTGGACTCCCCATTGTACGATTCAAAATGAGGAGTCTTGAAGTTATCTGGGACCGGTGCCTCCATTATAGTCCGAAAGAATGGGGGCTTACTGGGGCGGAAATGCCTTGCCTGTTGCTCTTCCTCTCTGTCCAGTCGACCAAGGCGCCTCTCCATCTCGTGGAGACGACGATAAACTGAATCTTCCCTCCGGTGATACCTTGTTGAGGCCCGGGATTCGTCTTCGTGCAGAAGGGGACTGGGAGTGAGATGACGATAGCTCGGGGCTGGTTGACGACTGGGCGTACGACGCCAATGGTCTTAGGCAGGTTATGGACTGGGTGCCCGCTGATCGTGGTCGGGGGCAACATTGAGGGCCCTCAAGACCGCCTCCTGGAATTGCTGGAACTCTGCCTTCGTGACTGGGGCCTCCTGCTCTTAGGGGTCCCGAGGAGTGGGTCGGCCGACTAGAGAGTGGCTTGTCCTTTCATGGTGCTGGGGGGACTCCCTCCGCCTCCTAGGAGAGTTGGACCACCTGCGTTCCGGCCTACGGGGGGATCGGGCTCTAGGGGACCTGATCGTTGGACTCCTGTGATGTTCTCAGCAGGGTATCCCGTCATGGGTCCGTCTCTCATCTAAGCGGGTCCGGAGATCCACCCCATTATGTCTGTAGATGATGATGTTCCAGAGGTCATTCGGCGTATGGGGACTGTGTGAGGCCATGGAGTCGGAGGAGGGGTTGTGTACCGACACATGGTCGGATTGAAGATGTTGCCCCTGTCGACTTCGGCGGGAGGGTCCCCCGGCAGCCTCTTATGGCCCTTGAGGAGTCAGCTGGGGATGAGGTTGTTGAGGGAGAGGCCGTACAGGCTGTGGTTGCTGGATGGGTCGAAGAAGAGGATGTCCAGGCTGGTGGACTTGTTGTGTGGGTTGAGGGAGAACTTCCTGGACTGGAGGAGGAGAAGGTGCGGGAGTGGCCCTGCGGTTAGAGACCGTTGTCTTCCCCTTCTTGGGAGGCATGGTTAGAAACTAGTTTGGCTGATGAGAGAGGACTGGATCAGTGCTTCTATTTCCTATAGACGGAGCCAATCTGTTGCTGCTGATTTCGGGTGTGGGAGCAAACAGATGAATTTGTGAGTTCCTTAGGAAAATAGTAAAGCTAACCTGTTGACTCCACCTAGGTGTTGACTCGTTCCTTGCCGCTGTCCCAAACCTGCACGAAGTTCGATACACTAGGATGGAACCCTCTGACGCTCTTGTCAGTAATCTCCAAGATTAAGAAAGAGCTTTAGGTAGGCAAAGATTCATTAACTTGTAACAGTGGGGGGAGAGGGGTATTTATAGTCGCCTTAGGGATCCGTTTCGAGATAAGAACAGATCTCTACTTCCCGGTGTGGATGGATAGAAGTGGTTAAAGCCACCTTTTAGGAATAATTACGAATATGAATCCCTCTTTATCCTTCTGAACTAGTTTGTAACGGGTTGGTAACCGTATCCACTATGACAGATCCGTTTATGGGTTATTGGACTTTGGAGAAGAGACCCAGTTCCCATTTCGAACCCGTTTGTATGTGAAATTGCCGTTTTACCTCTGAGAGCTTTAAGATTCGTGCCCAATTTGAACGGTCCCGATTTAGTCCTATTTTTAGCCATATCAATGTGGTTGTTATGATTGCCTGCGCAATCGTTTTATATTGTTATTATTGTTGAGAATGGGTAAACAGCTTATGAGTAACGTAAGTCATTTGCTGGGCCAATGTCACGTGCTTGTGTTCCGTATTTTTGGGAAGCAGGACGTGACAAGGTTTTTAGTGGTATCAGAGCCCGGGTTTGGATAATATATTAGTCAAACTTGACTAACATATGGAAGTTTGGCTTTGACTTATATATTTGTCAGATTTGGGTTTGACCCAATTTGACTCAACAGTATGTGCAATACAGGAATCACATGGATAATTGATAACCAACAATTTGGATACTACTCTTCATTTTTGGTCCCTTCATATTCAATTCTCGAATTCCTTGTTCCTTCCATCTCTTACAGTCGTCCTCATCGATTGATTCCTTATTGGGTATAACTTCATTCTTTTCGTACCCATATTTTTTGATTCTGGTGTTATTCATTCTTTTTCATTCTGCTTAGTTCGTCGATCGGCATCGCTGGATCTACAACGACATGTCAGTGGCTTGGAACATCACAAGGAGATGAACTGTCATTTTTTGCGCCAAGATGTGCATGCAGAGTCCCAGAATCTTCCTGATCAGAGTTGCGCAGCGGAAGCGTGGTGGGCCCATAATCCACAGGTCCCAGGATTCTCTTATTACTTCTCCTTCTTTGCATTGCTTACTTCTTCATCCATTTGCATTGTCATTTTTGATTGAATATTTAATCAACATCATTCTAGATCACTCCATTCATATCCATGTTCTTTCTCACTATGGTGTTGTCACCATTTTGTTTCTTTCCCTTTAATTCCCAGTTTTGTTATTTCATCATTTGGTTTTGCCTTGTCCTATGTACCACCTAAGAAAATTTCAAGGACGAAATTTTGTTATAAGGTGGGTAGAATTGAAACCCCCATTCCCGCCAATAAATATTTTCCGTGTATTTTCTATATTTTTATTTTATAAATTTATTTTTGTGCTAAATTCATTTAGGATATTTTATTAAAGTGTTTTCTAATCAAAAATTATATTCATTTCGAATAATGGTGTATTTTAATCTTACTTTCTATTTCTTTTTGATCAGCTATTTATATTTGAGCCCAAATCAAATATATTATTATTATTGAATTATTTTAATAAATTCGTTAAACCCGAATTCTATTTTGTCATATAATTTTATTATTATGATTATAATTATTAATAGTTATTTCTTGATTATTTATTTAAAATTTATTTATCGAATTATTTTATTATTGTACTTGTCTAATTTTCTTGGCGAATTCTAATTTATTTTCAAGCCTAATTTATATTCTTTTCATTTGTATTGTTTATTCATCTATTTGGATCCAAACTCATTACCCATTCTTATTGGATCCAAACCCTATACCCAATAACCCACACTTTTCCCTATATATACTATTCTACCCTAACCTAACCCTAGTCCCTATTCAACCCCCAGCCGCCAACCGTCACCCCTCCCCATAATGTTTAAACTCATCCTACCCTATATATAACCCTGTTCATCCCCTTCCTCCGAAACCCTCCATCCTCCTCTGTTCTTTTTTCGAAACCCACTCCCGTCACCCTACCTCCATCCCTCTTCCTTACCACCTCGACTCTGCAACCCTCCACCCTTGACGCCGCTGTCCCATCGCCATCCTCCGTCGAGCCCCGTCGAACTCTTCCTCGATGCCCTCCCCTGTTTTCTTCCCGAAACAGAGCAACCCACTTCGCCATCATCTCCTCATCCACCATCGACCTCCCATCGACCTCGTCCTACCCCGTCGTCTTCATCCCCTCTGCTACTTCTTCTCCTTCACCGTCACCCGTCTCCTCCTCGTCATCCCGCCCGTCGACCCATCATTCCCTGCCTTTACTATCCACCTCTGCAACCTCGTGCACCCTCGGGCCTCCGTCGCCGTCGCTTCCCGACCGTGATCACCACTTGATCCCATCGCCACCACCTTCAGTGCTACTGTCACGCCCCGCTTCCCAGAAGAATATGGAATACGAGCGCGTGACAAAGCCCAGCGAATGATTTTCATCATTCATAAGCTCTAGGATCGACTCAACAACATAACAGGAAATATAACAGAATATACTCAACCACGCATGCATGAATAAATTATTAATCAACAAAAGTTATTTAAAACAAATATAAAATTCCCAAATAAATACAAGATCTGGATCAAAGTAAAACTTCGGGACAACAAGCCCGTTACAAGTTTCAAGTAGCAACAAGAATTAAATAAACTCAAGCATAAGTAACTAAAGCAAGATTTCCCAGGCGAAGCCTAAAATGTTTGCTCACCAACTCCTGTAGGCAATTGATCTCCAAAATCTGTATTTTTAACATGTGGAAGAAAATAGAAAAACGAAAGACAGATGCCTGATAGTGCAAGTTATGGGCCGTAAGTAGTACAAGCAACGGGTATGGGAACAAGTGCAAGAAATTATGAAATAAAGATTTGGAATCAAGAATATACAACATGACATGGTAGGGATGCAACAAGTAATGGGTCTAATGAACTAGAAAGCAAGTAAATCGAGTCAAGTAATAGGATCATGTAACCAAGTGAGCATGTAATTTGTAACAGGTATCAAGTAAACAACTGAACATGTAACTTTAACAGGTATCAAGTAGCATGCGAGACAGGTAACAGGCATGTACAGGTAAACATGTTATTCTTAAGTCTATTGTTTAATTCTATCTAAGGTAGCACTTCATGCGTCCCATTTATTTACCACATGGTTTGTAACCCCTGTTTCCCCAAAAATGTATTTTTTGTGTATTTTCGGTATTTCAAATTTTTGTAAATTATCTTTCTGCATTCACTTTCTTTTGTCAAATTTTACTATTGGATCTCTTATTAAAATCTGTTTTCGACCAATAAATTTATTTGCAACTACTTCTATGATTTTATATTGTAACACAATTTTTATTTTTATTATTATTACTGTTATTAGCAGTATTATTATTATTTTTATCATGGCCTTATTATTATTGTTATTATTATTATTATTGTTATTTGTATTATTATTATTATTTTTATTTTTCGACTGGTTATTAAAAATCCACTTTTAATTACTAATTGTATTTGTAGTATTTTAAATAAATTCTATTTGTAATGCAAATTACATTTTAATTCATATTTTTTTTATTGGTTATTTCATATACCCTATTGGATTTTACCTATTTAACCCAAAACCCATTTTGATTATTAGATCCTATACCCCATTTAAACCATATTAAAACCCCAAAACCCTATAACCCGTGTTCCCCTTAAACCCAATCTAATATCTCTCTAAAACCCATTACCTGTTACCCATCTACCCTATTAACCTAGCTAAACCCAAACCCTATAAAATCTAACCCATACCCGTTAGTTTACCCCAATACCCATTTATACTTTAAAACCTATTTCCCTATTGAATACCCTACCCTGTTTTACCCCCACACCCGAAACCCACCTAACCCCTAAACCCTAACACCTATATATAACCCATCTTGCATATTTCCCTCAGCCACCTCTCGTCTCTCTCTCTCTCTCGACTATTCTGCCTTCGTGCCGCCTCTCCCTCCCGATGCCTAGCCGCCGTATCGCCCTCAGCCGCTCATCTCCCAGCTCTTTCCTCTCCTCTTCGGCAGCCAGAGCGTCGCCTTTAAGCGACTGCACCTTGGCACGTCGCGACCCACCTTCAGTCGACGTCAGCAACCAGTCGCCTCACAACCCCCTTGTCGCGACTCCACAGGCAACATCAGCCGATGCCCCTGACTGCACCAGCCTCCTCTCCCTCGGCAGCGCTCCACCATAGCCCTGCCACCTTCCAGCGTTGCGAAACTAGGTTGCGACTGTAGTGCCCTGCCGCAACAGCTCCCTGCGCTCTCCGCAGTTGACTTTCCGTCCACCCAGCCTCCTCGCCTGCAGCCACCTGCGGTGTCGCTTCTCCCTACTCGCGACCACCGACAGCAAGCAACAACCGTTGCTTTCGTCGTCGTGGTCCCGCCGTCGTCCACCCTGTGTGCCGTTCCCCCCTCCGCTGTGTGCCTCTCACCCTGTGTGCTGTTGTGCCATCCAGCAGCCGCGACAGCCTTTTCTCCTCTTCCGTGTCGTCCTGCCCCTCTCATAGTGCACACTTTCCCTTCGTCAGCGCTGTCCCTATGTACCGTCCTTCGCGATGACAGCAACCAAGCCAGTGCACCCATTGGCTTTTGCTGTTGTGTGGGTTTTGATCTTGTTGATTGTGAGCCATCGATCGTCATCATCATCTTGATCATCATGATCATGTCCCCTGGTTTTGATTCTGGCCGTTCGTTGGATCTTGATCATCATGCTTGATTGGATGTGGGCCGTTGATCTCCTCTTGATCATCCGATTAGATCCTAGCTGTCCGATCTCTTCTTGATCGTCACGATCATGATTATCATCAATTTCCTTTGCTCACAGCCGTTCGATCGATTGATCTTCATCTTCAACATTATCTACGACATCAGGGAAATTTGACCATCCGATCTGATCTGATCAACTTGATCTTGATCTCCGATCTCAGCCATCCGATTGTGTTCGTGATCTCGATCGTCTTCATCTTGTTCGTGATCGTGTGTTCATGATTGGTTTGTGATCCGTCCATTCGTTGTGTTCGTGCTCGGGAATCCGTTCCTGTTATTATTGCTTGGAGTTGTTTTCGTCATCGGTTAAGGCAAGTAACTTGTATTTGTAACACCCCACAAAATTTAAATGACAATTTTGCCCTCGGGTGTTACGCACGTGCATTTTGTACTGTTATTGATTAACACATTTTGATATGCATTTTGAATTTCGATTATTTATGCAATCCGGTATTCTCAAAATCCCATTTGAGACAACTCAAATGCAAAATTTCAATCCTTGAGTTTTACGTGCTTTTACGTATTATCGATGCACGTGTCGATTTCGGGTATTCCACCGTTACGTGCAAAGTTTTTCGATGAGTTTCAATTATTTATTTTTATAAACATGTTTAACTTCATTTTTGTAAACGGAATTCAATTTTGTCTATTTTAATTAAAATAATTTTTCTTCATGCAATACACGTGTTTTTTGTACGTTTGAATACATTATCATATATGTATATTAAATATATTCTTATGTTGCATTCCGATTAATTATAAATATTTTTCAGGTTGATAAATTCAATTTTTGTATTTTGAGATTTTACGGGCGACACACGTATTTTGGTGCACGTGTTTTAAGCGTATTATTCTTTCGGAACAAATTTCATGAAATTGTTTGTGTCTATTTTTATTGTGCATGAAAAGTATAATTTCTAACTTAATTTTATATATTTATTACATATATAAATAAATTGTTTTAAATAAATAAATTATTTTGTACACAAAGCACGTGCACGTGCACACGTGCGATGTACACACAACTTTGGGGACCAGGATGTTTTAAAGAGGAGGGAAAAACTAAAATTTGATTTTTGAAAGAAGGACAGAAAACAAGTTGAAAATTTTAGAAGTGGAGTTAATAGTGTTCATGCGAGAGGTGGTTACTTTAACTACCTCCTAATTAACCTATAAAATACCACCTAGTCCCTCTCACTCTCTCATTCTCTTCTTTCTTTTCCCTGGTTCCAATCCGAAAGCAGCCACACCTAGCCATGTGCTACAACCTACTCACCTATCCAATTATATATATAGATACATTATTCATAGGTGTGTATATATATATATACATACATATATATGGTATGTGCACATGAATGAGAGGAAGGTGCTAGACTTGCGGTGCACTTCGGGAATCTTGATGGATGCTTATCGAAATGGAGTGTGGGCTTGCTTTGGTGCACGGTTTTCGAGGAGGTTGCAATTGGAGTTTTCTTTAGGAGCTCTTAATTCTAGGAGTCCATTTGAGTACATTTCTTCAACTTTAGGTGGGTGTTTCTTGAATGCTTTCTAATTTAGGAGTAGAATTTACATGATAGATGATCTACAATTTATTTGTTGAATTTGAATTGGTATGATGAGATTACATGCTAATTGTTGTAGAGATTGAATTGCTAAATTTTTAATTATTGGGATAGGTGTGAATTGTTAAATTTATGGTCCAAAATGTGTTATGATGATTGTTAGAATATTTGCATTTTTGGCAAGTTTTAATTGGATGATGCATGGTTGAAATAGTAATTGAAATAATGCAAATGTGTATAAAAGAATTATTTGTTGTTAATATGGCAAAGAAGTGTGGTTCTAACTTCAAAATATCTATTTTTGGAGTATAGAGATTTTTATAAAGTAATTTTTGATAAAAGACAATATTCTATTTTGGAAATTGATTGTATATGTTTTTATGCATTTTAAAGGATTTTTATTGAAAGACGAGCAACTTGCGAATTTGAGAACATATACGAAATTGTTTTTAAGAGGAATACATTTCTGGAGATGATCTATATTTTTATGGAAGTACAAATCAATTAAAAGGTCGAAAAATATATGCAGGCTGTAATTGGTGAAATTGACAGTCGACTGGCAAGTATAAGGAAGTGGTTTTCGTCGGCAGGACAGTCGACTGACTACTTTCACAGTCGACTGCTGCTGTCCTGAATTTTAGTGTTTGAGTTTTCAAAGTATTCGGGGAACAGTCGACTGATACTGTCACCAGTCGACTGAACCGACTGTGATGATTTGATGTTAGCAGAACAATCGACTGATACCGACTGAGATGTTTTGATGTTCGCTGAACAGTCGACTGACACTGTCACCAGTCGACTGAACCGAACTGGTTTTGGTTCTTGAGTTTGGATTTGATTTTGACAAATGAAAGTTAATTAAGTTTGAATACGAGATTTTATGATTATTAATATTTGACTGAGTTTTATTGTGAAATGCACACAAGGATGTGAAAGATGAAATTGATAAAGATGTCGAATTGAATTATTCTCATGTTATGAGATTATAAAAGGAATGTTTTGAGAAAGAGTTGTGAACAAAAGAAATGGAAATGATTATTTGAGATTGATTATGATCTCTAGAAAGAGATAATTATTGGAATCTAGAGGCTAGGCGAGACCCTAGTGACCGGCAGTATTATTTATTGATTTGAGAGCTAACCGTTGAGGGTTGAGCATCTCTTTGAGAAGTAGCCAGGTAGGCTGACTGTCT
Source organism: Hemerocallis citrina (assembly GCA_017893485.1). NCBI lineage: Eukaryota > Viridiplantae > Streptophyta > Magnoliopsida > Asparagales > Asphodelaceae > Hemerocallis > Hemerocallis citrina. Next base: position 119,707,747 of record CM030367.1, read on the forward strand.
CTGTTGTTTTGATTTAAGTCCGGTAGGGTAAGCTAGCTCTAGGTTGTGATGATTTTCTTTTAAAACAAATTTTGTAAGGCTGTGATGGAAGTAAGAGAAAAAAACACGAGTATGGGGGCCATTGGATGGGTGTTGTGAGGGTATGCACAGGTTGTCTTCACGATGCGTCGTGACATGACGTGGATACTACTCCAGAGTACCATCCCGGTAGCAATGCTTGTGGGATGTTTGGTGACTGCAAGAGGATCGTGTGCCATGAAGGAGGCTGAATTACTGCAGAATGCATGCTTGATGAGTCAAGACATGGCGCGGGATTCCCCTCCAGGTTTTCTGTACACGTGCTTGTAATCATAGAACATCTATGATACTTACCGAAATTACAGAGAGATACATAGTGAGGATGTGATGAAAGTGAGAGAAAAACACAAGTATGAGAGCTAGAGTTTACGGTGCGGGGGTGAGCCAAAGAATGCATGCTTGATGAGTCAAGACATGGCGTGGGCACTACTCAGTAATGATCGGACTTTAGCCACGCTTGTGGGATATTTGGTGACTGCAAGAGGATCGTGTACCATGAAGGAGGCTGAATTGCCACAGAATGCATGCTTGATAAGTCAAGACATGGCGTGGGATTCCCCTGCAGGTTTTCTGTACACGAACTTGTACTCATAGATCATCTAGGATACTTACCGTAGTTACAGTAGTAGATTAAGTCATGGCGAGGGATTGAACCCTACAAAGATGAAGAACGAATAAGAGGCTTGCCCTCAGACCTATGTAGTATGGGATGCATAGAATCCGAACAAGTGTGCATTAGTGCCATGTAATATAAATAACTGCATTAAGGACTAAGTGCACCGCACAACACAACATCAACAGGATAGTCCCTTTGTAGCTTTGTTTGTGATCAAATTTGTGTTTGTCAAAGTATTTAAGAATCGTTATACTGTTTTCGGCATAGAGAGGATGGCCGTGTATAATATTTCGTCAGTTGTAAGCAACTGACGCACCCACAGTTTTATATGCAGGATTTGGAGTTACATGAAGATATAAAGAGAATTGATGCTGTTGATTACTTAAATGTTAAAATTGTAACAATTGTACTTTCATTATTGTTGTATTTTATTAATTCCGCTGTGTATTGATGTAAAAGACTCTGATGTAATCATTGTTGAAATAAAAGTTTCAAATTCCTTGTAAAATTGTACGAAAGAAGTGTAAAGATCCTGTGGAAATCTCGAATTCAGTTGTATTTGGAATTCGGGGTGTTACAGTATTAAATTCCTTTACAAATACAAGTACTAAATACCGCTTGTAGTGTAGTTGGGTTCTAGAGACAACTTGTGTGTGTGTTATTTTTGATGAGTATCGTCTCTATAGTGCTATTGACCATAGTTGCCTCACAACACAAATTTGATATGAAATAACTTAGGTTTTGACCATTCTTGATGTGATCATATATATGAGTTATTTGTGAGAATTATGTGTTTGTTGGGATCCATGTGATATACTTATTGTGGACATGCTATATACCATATTTCATGATGTTTGGACACTTGGTAGACTCTATTTCACGTTTGGTTGTGTTTGGAACGAGTTTCGTATGATTTATGCTGGTTTTGTTTCTAAAGGAAATTTTGTATTTTGTCGGTAATATGTTTTGATTGGTATTTTAGACCATATTAAAGTCAGAATCTTAATTTCAGTAGTAAACATGATTTGTATAAAAATCTGTCTTCTTTCCAAATTTTCTGACAGAGATCGATTTCGTTTTCGCATGTATGAGATATGGTTGTTTTACTATAGAGGTGTATTATATTTTCAGACTTTGTTTCTTGATGATTTCGATGAATAAACTATTTTGAAACTAGTGCTAAACATATTATTTTGATCTAAAACTTTTGTCAGTACTTCTGAACTTGATTAGGGATTACCCAGAATTTTTTTGGATTTAATTGGTAAGATTTATAAACCGTTTCATTCTTTCAAACCAAAAACTATACTTGCTGAATTTTGCTCGCTGTTCTGTAAAGAAGTGTATTTTCACCCTAATCCCTTTTACTGTATGAAAAATCTTTGTGAAATATGAAAGTTAGATTATTTTTTCTATTTTCATCTCCCTTTGATGGATCTGGATTTTGTTTCACGGTTTGCGAGATATTATAGTTTTCGTACAGCAGTGTTGGGAATTCCAGATTTGTCAAACTATCGTTTCTTGATGTTTTATGATTTTCGTTGACTAAAATAATTTTACGGGAAAATTATGAAACTTTATATTATGATTCTAGACACATAGGGAATTTCCCTAGATTTTCCTGGATTTATTCGAGATGTTTTGATGCTGTTTTCCTGACTTTGAATTCGATCTTCTGATTTCTAGCTGAACGTGTTTTCTGGATTCAAATCAGTTTTGAGGCTTGATTTTGTAAAATACTATATGACTTATATATGTTTGCTGGATTCGGCTGGGAGTCTATTTTCTATAAATTTCAACTGATTCAGATTTGAACTTTTGTAACAATGGGAATCTCAGTTTTACTACAGTATGGTCTTGCTGTCCTGAATTAGAAATTTGGTTATTTTATCCTTTTATGAATTATCTTGCACCCGTACATATTTATGTTGCAACGTGAACTTATCACATGATCATGCCATGTTATTCTTGCTATATTTTGTACACGCACAAGTTTTTTTGATAATAATAATAAATAATTAAGGCGGGGTTTAAGGGAAAGATCTAATAGTGGATAATTCAGAAACGTGTATTCGGAAGGGGGCCCGTGTTTCTCATATTTGGAATTTGATATATGATTTGGATTATTTGGAATTTGGTATATGATTTGGATTATTTGGAATTTGGTATATGATTTGGTTGATTTGAAATTTGGTATATGATTTGGATTACTTGTCCCTGAGTACACTGTCCTTTATGGTCCACTATGAAATCTAAAGCGAAATTGATTATTATAGCAACCATGCGGTGTGGGATGCATGAAGTGCTACCTAGATAGTAATCACTACAAGAATCGATATATGATACTTGAACATGATACATGCTTACTTGATACTTGATTACATGATACATGAGACTTGATACTTGACACTTGCTACATGTTCACATGATACTTGATACTTGATGTTTGATCACATGTTCTTGTTTACTTGATACTCGATACATGCTATTTGTACTTGTTCACCTTACCATACTTGTTGTTATATTTTGTTATCATGCATATTCCATGTTATTAGTTAGTTTTTTCCCATATACTTGTATCCTGCATTACAAGCAGCCCGTACTTGCATTGACGGGAGTTTGTTTTTTTTCCTATTCCTGCAATTGTTAAATTATAGATTTTGGAGAATAGGTTCCAGATGGTATTGGTGATATGAAGTATTAGCGCTGGATTTTATTATTGTTATTTCTCGTTGCTTGCTAGAATAATTGTATTTTGATACTTGGATTTATTTTTTTGTATTTGGGCAATGTGACCCAGGAATATTTGGTTTATTCAGATCTGGATTATTTGAGATTAATATATTTTGGTTTCAAGTATTCTTGTTGGTATTTTGGTTCATATGTGTATGTTGGTTGATTCTTTTGCTTCCGACTCTGATTATTCTTGTGAAATGTTTTAAAGATTCTTGAATAGCTTATGGGTGATGAAAATCATTTACTGGACTTAGTCACGTATCCGTATTCTGTATTCTCATTTAGGTAGCGGGGCGTGACATGGTTTCTACATACAAACAAGTTACGTTTTAGGCATAGTGGTGGATTATATAGGGCGGTATACTCAGGTATCATATAAACAGAAACATGCACGAATCACGTAATCGTGAGATCGTGGCATCATGTAATCAAGAACAGGCATGAATCATGTAATCATGAAATCATGGCATCGTGTAATCATGTAATTAGTAACATGCATAAATCATGGCATCATATAATCAAGTACAGACATGAATCATGACATCATATAATCAGGTAGTTAATAATAGGCATGAATCATGTAATCACGAAATCATGGCATCATATAGTAATATACTAGTAACAGACATGAATCATGTAATCACGAATTCATGGCATGATGTAATGGGAAACACGGGCCTCCTTCCGAGTACAATTACCTATATTGTCCACTACTATGGTCTTTCTCTTAAACCCCGGCTTGTTAATTATTATTATTATCAAAACAGGATGGAAGTGTGCAAACAAGGCTATTAATCATGATAGAAAAACAGGGAACAAGTTCAGGTTAGGTAGAAAGCATATTTGAGTGTTAAAACAAATTATAATTATAAAAAACGACGAGAATTCCAATTCTGGACAGCAGGACATTAATGCACAAAAACTGAGATTTCCGTTGCTATCGGAATGCATATCTGGATCCGTTAGAAAATCTAGAAACTAGACTCTCTTTCGGTTCCAACACGTATAAACAAGATACATAATAGTTGCAGAAACTGGTGTCAAAACAGCAATCTACACAGATTTCATGTTCAGCCAGAATTCTCAAAGTTGTGTTCGAATGCATAACAGGTTTGAAAACTCGATAAATAAATGCAAAAAAATTAGGAAATATTCTCTAGCATGTCTAGTCTCAGCATATTAAATTTCATGTCATTATATTACAGATAGCATATTCAAATTTAATTGGAAAACAAGGTGACACAGCAATTTGTGAATCTGGAATTCCAGACCCAGCAGCACTAAAACAGCCATAACTCACAAAATATAATTCGGAATTCGATTCTGGCAAAAGGGTTGTAAACTAGACATCTGGGGATACATTTCATATTTAGTACTCAAGTCAAGATTCTGACATTATCAGGGTCGAAAACAGCAGAAAAATACAGATACTTTTTGCATGAAATGTCTTATAATTATTATTTATTATGGATCTAAATTAATGTATGATACAAATCAGAGTGTAATAGGTATCAAGTCAGCAAGCCCCATGTATTTTCAACACCATTAACAAGAGAGACATTAATCACACGCTCAACACACAACCAAACATCTACAACATGCATTCATATGAATACATTTCCTAGATCTACATAGTGTTTGTGTGACGGATATATTAATGGATTGTTTAGGGAACTCATTTTGACTATAGAGTTGATAGAAGCCAAGCAACGAATAGAATCAAGATTATCAATGAGTGAGAACATGAAGAACAAGTTATAGTAAGGATCTACTTGCGGTATTTATGCTTGTACGAAGAACAAAAATATTACAAGTACTTGCCTTGATTGGATGATGAACTTGATGAATATCGGGATCGGATGGATCAGATCTAGCACGGATCTTGATGACGATCAAGATCAAGAGATCAGACGACTGAGATCGCTTGATGATGAAGATTATCACGATCGTTGATCGAACGGCTAGATCGCGAGATCACCAAAAACAGAGCAAGGAGGGGGGAGTGCTCTGCGACTTCGATGGCGGCAGGGCTTTAGCGACGGAGATCAGCATAGGGGCACAGGGCGGCGACGGCAGGAGTCTAGGGGTGCAGACAGGGCAGCGGGGGACTCGGGGTTCAGCGACTGCAGTAATGGCAAAGGTCGGTGGAACTTCGGGGCTAATCAGTAGTGGAAGGAGGCACGTCGATGCTTTAGAGGAGTAGCGTCGTTGGATCACTGCAGCAATGGAGTGCTGGCAATGGTGGAAGACGAGGGGGCATGGTGTAGTCGGGAGGGGCTGGCAGACTGGCGGTGATGCAGTCGAGGAGGTGGAAGAGGATGACGAGGTGGTTGACGATGGGTGGAGCGATTGCGGTGAAGGGCAGCCGAGGCTGCGAAGGTCGAGGGGGCGTGAGGCTCGACTGAAGGTGGATGAGGGATGCAGAGGTGGAGTGGCAGTGGGTGCGAGGAAGGATACGAGAGGTTGCAGGCGGGATGGGTTGAAGGTGGAGGGTGGTGAACAGTAATGGGGGTACGGTTACGCAGTGAAGGGGGGAGACGAAAGGGTTAGGGGGTGACGGCTATTTATAAAACGGGATTAGGGTTTAGGATGGATTATATAGGGTAGATAAAGGGTTAATGGGTAATGGGTATAGGGTATGAATCCAACAAGAAAATGAGTTTGGGTTTAAATCCAATAGAAAATGGGTTTTAGATTAAATCATTAAATAATTAAATAAATGAATAAATATATAATAATATAGTTGCACAAATAAATCAGTTAGTATGCATTAAATTAATACTCCAATACTAATAATTGCAATAGGATGTAGGAGTTCGCAAAATAAACGAGATTGGAATATAATAAATAGCAATTAATTAATTAAATCAAATAGTATACAAAATCCATACCCCAATAATCATAAAATACAGACTAAGATCAATGGACTTTCAAAAATTAATAACACAATTTTTAATGATAATAATAATAACAACAACAATAAGATTTGTATTATAATATAAAAATCGTTGGAAATAGTCGCAATTCAAATTACTGATTAAAAATAGACTTCAATACGAGATCCAATAATAAATTTTATCAAAAAGAATTTGAGAGCGGAAAAACAATTTATAACAAATTGAAATATCGAAAATACACAAAAAATACATATAGGTGGGAACGGGGGTTACAGCTGCCTCCCTTGTTCGGCTCCAGTCCTTCACCACCACTACCCCGAGCTCCAACCCCTGCCGTCGAGCCACCCTCGGCCGTGCCCTTCCTCTCAGCACTGCCGTCGATGCCCTGTGCACCACCGGAGCCCCTTGCCGCCAGCCGCGCCGCCCTCTCGTCTCCAGTACCCAAACCCTAATCCGTCGTTGCTGTTTTGATCAAATATTGCTGTTTGCTGTTTGGTTTTGATCTCGGGCGTTGATTTTTTATCTTTAATCTTGCACTTGATCTCGATTTTGATCTCGGCCATTGATTGCTTAATCTTGCACTTGATCATCGATCATGATCATCACATCAGGATTCGCCTTGTTCGCGATCGTCACCGTTGCTCCAGGATTCTCATCTCGTTATTCTTTAGTATTCGAATTAATCGTCCATAAGGCAAGTCACTTTTCCTCTTGAATTGAATCTTGTATCAAATTCAAGTTTTTAATGAAATTCTTGCAAGTAGATCCAATCATTCATCGTATCGTATATTGTTCAACAAAAGTAACAATGCGATATAAAAATAACATGGAAGAAATAATTTATTTCAAAGCAACTCCTGCTCCAATCCTAGAAGAACTGCTCACCAGTGCCTTTTGGCAATTCTCCTTGTGTACCTGTGGTTGGATCAACTAGAGTGGAAAAAATGTCCGTTAGAGCAAGTATGGACATCAAGTAGTAAAAAGCAAAGAGTAAAGAAATATGGTACGTCAAGGAATATGAAGCAAGATCAAAGTCAAAAGCAATAATAATGTCAATAAACAATGGGCAAGTGTACGAGTGTCAACTTAGGTTTATTAGCATTTTATTACCCTATCTAGTGCACGTACTACTGTGTCCTATACCACAGGTTCGGTGCATGCAAAACAATGTACGTTTTATACACAGTGGTGGAATCTACAGAGTGTGTACTCGGTGTAACAAGATAACAAGGTCACAAGATAACGTGATAACATGATAACAAGGTCACAAGTTAACGAGGTCACAAGTATTTCTCCACCTTCCATGTCAATAGTCCAAGTAAACAAGAAGGGCCCTACCAAGTACAGTTTCTGAGATTATCCACTACTAAGTCAACCCTTATTACCCCGGCTTGTTTAATATTTTATTATGTCATTCATGATCATGCAAGTTTGTATAAGAGTATCAAGGCGATGATAAGGATACAAAAAAATGATGCAATGCATGATAATGTACTTGTAATTGTGAATCTGAAAAGAGCAGACACAGTAGTTTTAAAATAACAATAACTCACAAACTATAATTCGGATTCGATTCCGTCAAAAGGACTGTAAACTAGACATATGGGGCTACAATTCATATTCAGTAAGTTTCAATTGATTCTGACTATAACTAGGTCGATTACCCTAATCTTTATAGCTTAAGGGTTTTGGCAGCAACTTATAGTCAAAGATCTATTGGTGAAAACAAGGTTTAAAATCAATATAAAAATTAGGAATGGATCCTAAGCATGTCTATTAAGTTTCTGGAGAGTTTCATGTCATTACACTACTATTATCATCGTGTTTCAACTGAAAGTTATGTCGATGTTTCACTACATTGCAATTCTGGAAATACAGACCAGCAGTGACTAAAACTATAATATCACACAGCTCACAGATCGGAATCTAGATCCGTAAAATTTTCTGGAAATTAAATTCATTAGGCTACAATTCTTTTTCATACAGTTTTGGTTGATTCTTACTGTAACAGAGTCGAAACCTCAGTGCAAAACAGAACAGGCAGCAAGAAATAATAAAAAGTCATCACATACATTCATCGAAATGATTAATCGACATGTTCTTGAATTATGGAATACATTAACATTAATATACAGCAATTAGGGTGGATTTTTACCGTGTACAGAGCCAAGTTATCATGTCAAGATTCAATTCACGAGATCTCAATCAATCAACATGTAATCAAATTACTATATATATACACGTTCCTAGTCAATTTATTCATGTCGTATGTGCATGCAAGCTTGGGTTTGAATCAATGGATGTTTGCACGGAGTCAAGGATACCTCGGGTTATCTCGTGTAAACCCTCGTATCCCAAACGGAAGGTACACAATGCAATATTACGATAATCGAAAAAGAACTACTTGCAGAGATCAATAATCTTGAACTAGAAAAATTAAATGAGTTCAAGTGGACTTGCCTTTAGATGATGATTATATCCAACTGTGTGAAGAATAACGAGATTGGAATTCCGGCAACACGGCGACGAGCAATGATCACGATCACGATCTAGATCGAAGGTCCAAGTTCACTTTGATGATGATGATCGTGATGATCAAGAAGAAGGTGATCTGATGGGGGATCGAACGGCTGAGATCAAGGGAGGCTCTGTTGGTGGAAACACACAGAGACATCAGCAATGTGCAGCGGTCAAGGGAGGCAGCGAGCAGAGGATGTGCATAGGCGGGGTTGTCGTGGCGAGGCACTGGTGGTCGATGGTGGCTTTCAGATGACGTCGGGGAAACAGAGGAGTTGGAAGTGGTGGTGCATTAGATGAGTCTTTGGGTGGTTCTGGTGCAACCGTCGATGGGTTCTCGGAGGTTGGAGGATGGTGGTGGAAGGTGACTAGCAGCGGGGTGACGAGCGGCATTGGGAGACCCTGCTGGCACAGTGGGTGCGCTGCGGCAAAGTTGAGGGTGGCTTGATGGAGAATGCAGGGTGCAGGAGCTCGGGGATGGTGACGAGGCTCCGATGGACGGTGGAGGCGGTCATCGAGGTGGTGGTCGGGTTGAGCTTGGAGCAGCAACAGGGCGGAGAGTGCGAGGAGGAGCGAGCGGTTCAAGGATGATGAAGCTTGAAGACGAAGTTAATGGGTTCGATGGTGGAACTCCGGTGCAGCTTCGAGGATGGAGGGGGAAAAATGAAGGTGACGATGAGGGAGGCTTTGCTGTGCAACGCGATCGGGAAGCAACGGAAGCGCAAGACGGAGGCGAGTGGAGGTAGGCGATGAGATGAGAGGAAGGGTGCAGGCGGAGGTCGGGGACGAGAGGACGAGGGGTCGGCTGTAGGGAAGGTGAACAGTCGGGGGGAGGTGAAGGGTTTGGTTGTGGAGAAGATGAAGGGTTTGTTTTGGCTGTATTGAATAGGAAAGAGAAGGAGGGGGAAGTTATTTAATGATAAAATAACTGGAGTAAAACGTGGGTTGTTAGAGGATACGGGGGATTGTGGGGGAGAAGATATGGGTTTGGTTGTTAGGGAGAATTTGGGTTGTGGGTTTGGGTTAATAGGTAGTCTAGGATCCAATAAGGGAAAGAGTTTGGGTTGGGCTAGGATAATAGAATGGGCTGGAAAAATAAAATAGCAGGAATAATAATAATAATACAAGAACAATAAATTGCAACAGAAGGCCGACAACAAGCCTAAGACCCAAAATACATTAAAATAGAAAAGAGAATACTACAAAATACGAGAAAAGTCCATACAACCGAAAACAGGGGTTACAAATCCTACCCACCTTACAAGAAGAATTTCGTCCTCGAAATTCACATCGGTGGATCGTAGGGCACCTCGAGCAAAGAAAGCAAAAACAAACATACAAACAAACAAACAAACAAACAACTACTCAAAGAGATGGGGGAACTTCTTTTGGACCTCCTCCTCTAGTTTCCAAGTCGACTCACTGGGCGAGTGAGGATTCCATGAGACACGAACAAGTTTGATAACTTTATTCTTCAGGGCCTTCTCGCGTCTGTCCAAAATAGCAACTGGCTGAACTTCGCAAGATAAGTCTGGTCTCACAGACAACTCTGATTAGTCAATCACATGACTGTCATCCCTGACATACTTCCTGAGCTGGGAGATGTGAAATACGTCATGGACTCCAGACAAGGCCGGTGGTAGAGCAAGTCTATAGGATACCTTGCCCACACGTTCCATGATATCAAAGGGACCAATAAATCGAGGACTCAGCTTACCCCCACCACCAAACCGAATGACACCCTTCCATGGTGATACCTTCAGGAATACATTATCTCTTGCCTCAAACTCTAAAGGTCGTCGATGATAGTCAGCCCATTTCCTCTGCCTATCCTGAGCAGCTTACAAGTGCTTCCTAATCTGAGCTACCGCATCAACCATCCTTGCGATCAACTCTGGTCCCAAGAGTTTCCTTTCGCTAATGTCGTCCCAATAGATTGGCGACCTACATTTGCAATCATAGAGTGCTTCAAACGGAGCTGCATTAAGACTCGCCTGATAACTATTGTTGTATGAGAACTCAACCAGGTGTAGATGATTCTCCCAAGAACCTCCAAATTGTAGAACACAGCATCTCAACATGTCCTCCAGTGTCTGAATCGTCCTTTCGGACTGCTCATCTGTCACGGGGTGAATTGCTGTGCTATAGTTTAACTTGCTCCCCAAACTCTTCTGAAGGCTATTCCAGAATTGGGACCTAAATCTCGTATCCAGATTGGATACGATGCTGACGGGAACACCATGCAGTCTCACTACCTCCTGAATATACCGTTCAACCAGACTCTCAGTAGACTGATCCACTCTAAATGGGATGAAGTGGGCACTCTTCGTCAATCGTTCAACGATCACCCAGATAGCATTATGACCCTTAGGACTCCTTGGTAACGCTGTCACGAAATTTATAGTGATATTCTCTTATTTCCACTTCGGGATTGGAAGAGGTTGTAACAATCCAGTGGTTCTCTGATGCTCCACCTTCACTTGTTGACAGATCAGGCATTGTGACACAAACCTTTCCACGGCCCTCTTCAGGCCATGCCACCAAAAATGCTGCTTCAAATCCCTGTACATCTTGGTACCTCCTGGGTGAATAGAGTATGGAGACCGATTGGCTTCATCAAGTAGTTTCTGCCTGACTTCACCACTGGGAATGCACAACCTGGAGCCAAAACGGAGTGATCCATCTGAATGAATGACCAAATCGGATCTCAAACCTGCTTCCACTTCACTACAGAATTTCTGTAATTGTTTATCATCTGCCTGAGCTACCTTGATCTGCTCCACCAATGAAGACTGCAACTGTAACATCATACACTGTGATGCTGTACCTGGAAGAATCACCTCTAATTCTAGCCTTCTCATATCCTCCAACATTTCCCTCTGCTTGGTAAGAAACATCGTAGCAGGTCTCCTGCTTAAAGCATTGGGTACCAAATTAACCTTGCCCTGGTGATACTGTAAATTGATGTCAAAATCCGCCATCAGTTCCAACCATCTTCTTTGCCTCATGTTCAAATCCTTCCGCGTGAACACATATTTGAGGCTTTTGTGGTCTGTAAAGATTTTCACTCTATCCCCAAGCAAATAGTGCATTCATAATTTCAGAGCAAAGATCACGGCTGCAAGTTCTAGGTCGTGGGTGGGGTAGTTCTTTTCATGCGGCCTCAACTGCCTAGATGCATAAGCTACAACCTTACCTATCTGCATCAGAACTGTGCCCAAATCCCTTCCTAAAGCATCGTAGTGAATCACGAATCCTCCAGAACTATCTGGTATTGTGAGCACAGGTGCTGATGTCAACCGGTTCTTCAATTCCATGAAGGCTTCCTCACAGGCACTATCCCAGACAAATTTCTACTCCTTCTTCGTCAAATTGGTCAAGGGTTCTGCAATCTTCGAGAAGTCTTGGATGAATTTCCGATAATACCCTATCAATTTGAGGAAACTCCGCACCTCTGGGACTGACTTCGGCACCGGCCAATCCTTGACAATAGAAATCTTCAACGGATCCACTGATACACTTTCACCGGAGATAATGTGGCCAAGAAAAGCGACACAGTTCAGCCAAAATTCGCACTTGCTGAGCTTCCTGTACAACTGATTCTCTTTCAGAGTCTGTAAGAAAACTCTCAAGTGCTCGGCATGGTCTTCCCTATTCTGCGAATACACCAAGATGTCTTCTATGAACACGAAGATAAACTGATCCAAGAACAGTAAAAACACTCTATTCATCAGACTCATGAATACTGTCGGTGCATTGGTAATGCCGAAGGGCATCACCAAAAGTTTGTAGTGCCCGTATCTTGTGCGGAACACTGTCTTTGGAATGTCCCCAGTCTTTACCTTGACTTGATGATAACCAGAGCGAAGGTCCAACTTCGAGAACACGGATGCACCATCCAGCTGATCGAATAGATCGTCAATTCTCGGCAGTAGATACCTGTTCTTCACCGTGACATTGTTCAGCTCTCGATAGTCGATGCAGAGTCTGCGACTAGTCCTTCTTGTTGACGAACAACACTGGAGCTCTCCAAGGTGAAACACTTAGTCTGATAAAGCCGTTGTCCAATAATTCTTGGACCTGCACTTTCAGCTCGACCAATTCAACTTTCACCATGTGGTACGGGCTCCTTGAGATTGGTATCGTACCCGGCTGAACCTCAATGCTGAACTCTACATCTCGATCTATCGATAATCTGGAAAATTCTTCAGGGAAGACATCAAGAAAATCCTGCATGACTATGGGTGCAACCTCACCATCAGTGCACAATGACTCAAGTGCACCAGTCTTCGGGGATATTAGGCTCTCGACATGCTCAGAAGGTGTCTCACCCGCATGAAATTCGAACTCTGGTTGGCCGGGAAGCTTGAACACCACCTTCTTCTTCCGATAGTCGATTACTGCATGGGTAACTCCAAACCAATCCATTCCCAAAATAACATCGAAGCCAGAGTTGTTAATCACAATCAGGCCAGCTTCGAATTCCATGCCACATATCAGTAGAGGACTCTGCTTGCACACCTTAGAACAGACAATGGTGCCTCAACCGGTGGTGATATCCCCGACTTTCGGCATGACATTGCTTGCAAATCGATGACAATCGACGAAGTGGGAAGACACAAATGAGTGGGTAGCACTGGAATCGAATAAAACATGGGCAGGGAGAGAATGCACAAGTTTGATGCCTAACAAAAAGATCCAATGAATAAGAATGAAATATGCATTCAGGGTGTACAAAAGATTAAGCATGAAAGAAAGAAAATATGCAGGAATTGAATATAAATAACACAATTACTGCGACATACCTGCAACCACTCCAGTAGCCGTTTCAGCTTCCGCTGCAGTCAGGTTAAAGGCTTGACCATGGCCTCCCATTTGACCTCCTCTAGGGCCCGTCCTCCGTCGATTGAAGGCCTACCTCTGCGGTGGAAGAGGTGGTCTGCCCTGAGCTCAGATTGGTACTCCCATCTGATCTGGACCTCTAGCCGGTACAATGGGCCTGTTCGTGGGACATTCGCAGATAATATGGTCACAACTTCCGCACGCGAGGCACAAACGGTTGGCTAGGCGGCAATCCTTGTATAGGTGACCAACCTTACGACAGAAGTTACAAGCCAGGATCGTCCTCGAAGCAACGGGCGGATACGACAGTGCTCTCACAGGGAGGGTCGGTACTAGCCTCCGAGTAGGACCTACAGCTGGTCGAGCGACGGTGGGGTACTGCACCGCCTGCTGAGTGGCGCTGTTCCTTCTGTGAGCCTGCTTTTGAATCCTTGTGGCATCAAGGATGTCGTCATAGGTACGATGGTGGTGGGCCACCAAATGGTTCTGAATATCCGAACGCAGTCCCAACAAGAATCTGCAAGCCCGATCTTCCTCATTTGCTACCATGGCGGCTGCAAAGCGGCTGAGCCGAGCAAACTCTGCGGTGTACTCATCCACCGACCGATTCTCCTGATCCAAGATAATGTTTAATTAATACTGTCACATATGTAGTAGGCAACAATAAGCGACATTAAACAACATTACCCAACCGGAGTCAATAAAACGAATTGCTGCTCCATCTCGACCCTAGTGACACTGGGGAAGAATTTAACCATGAAGCTCCCAGTGAAGGTGGTCAACACGATGGGTCTTTCCAACCTCTCAGGTTTTGCCTGCCACCAGATGTGGGCAAGGTCGGTAAGCTGGACGCTCACCACATCCACACGATCCACATCAGAGACCCGCACTGCTTGCAGCAACTGCTCAGTGCGAACCAGCCACTGTTCGACCTCCAGCGGCATCTCCATACCAGAGAACATGTCCGGGTGCAATCTCATGAAATCTCCTACCGTACGGGCCGAGGTGGCAGCTGCCCTGAAGCGGGTCCCACAGCAACCCGATTCACGACCTCCAAACTGGCCCTCATTAATTCGTTGTGCTCCTGCTGCAGTGCCATCATTTTCAGCAGCGCTTAAAGCACAGCTGAGTTCTCGGACTAATCATCCCTCTACCAGGAAGTAGAAGGGCCTCCACGAGCCATAGTTTGCAACATAGCAAGAATGATTAGTATCCAGATTGCATGTTGGTTATTAAATATTCATGTGATTAACATGGTGCACATATTGTTGAGTTAAACCTGGCTCTGATACCACTAAAAGCCTGTCATGCCCCGCTTCCCAAAATACGGGAATACGAGTCCGTGACGAAGGCTCAGCGAATGATATTAACATCATCCATAAGCTGTACCAGTCTTAACTCAACAACATGACAAGGAATAAACACAACCACGTAGATAAACATAATCACATAAACAAAATACTATGATAAAACATGCAGTAGTCCAACATAATAACCAACAACTGAAAATAAGAAACAATTACAGGTCAACAAAGCCCGGGATACAAAGTTCAACAAAAGTAATAATGCAATATAAAAATAACATGGAAGAAACAATTTATTTTAAAGCAACTCCTGCTCCAATCCTAGAAGAACTACTCACCAATGCCTTCTGGTAATTCTTCTTGTGCACCTGTGGTTGGATCAACTGGAGTTGGAAAAATGTTCGTAAGATCAAGTACAGACAGCAAGTAGTGAAAAGCAAAGAGTAAAGGAACATGATACGTCAAGGAATATGAAGCAAGATCAAAGTCAAAAGCAATAACAATGTCAATAAACAATGGGCAAGTGTACGAGTGTCAACTTAGGTTTATTAGCATTTTATTACCCTATCTAGTGCACGTACTACTGTGTCCCATACCTCAGGTTCGGTGCATGCAAAACAGTGTACGTTATAGACATAGTGGCAGGATCTACAGAGTGTGTACTCAGTGTAACAAGATAAAAGGTCACAAGATAACATGAAAACATGATAACAAGGTCACAAGTGTTTCTCCACCTTCCATGTCAATAGTCCAAGTACACAAGAAGGGCCCTACCGAGTACAGTTTCTGAGATTATCAGCTACTAAGTCAACCCTTATTATCCCGACTTGTTTAATATTTTATTATGTCATTCATGATCATGCAAGTGTGTATAAGAGTATCAAGGCGATGATAAGGATGCAGCAAAATGATGCAATGCATGATACTGTACATGTAATTGTGAATCTGAAAAGAGCAGACACAACAGTACTAAAATAGCAATAACTCACAAACTATAATTCGAAATTCAATTCTATCAAAAGAGCTGTAAATTAGACATATGGGGCTAAAATTCATATTCAGTAAGTTTCAATTGATTTTGACTATAACTAGAAGATGATCTGATGGGGGAATATATTCTTTGATAATTTTCAAAATGTTAGTTAACATGTTTAGGAGTCTAAAAATATTTTTGATGATTTTATAATTGAGATTTCGCTGATTCTAAAGATATAACAGCCTGAAGTCGATTTTTTTCCTGAACATATAATCTGTAAAGAATGATGTGTTTGACCTAGCTACTGTTTTCGAATTTTGTATTTTAAATATGCGTTGGAAGTCTAGTTCTCAGAATTTCTGACGGTTTCAGTGTTTGATTTCTGTAGTAGCGGGAAAACTAATTTTTGTACAGGGACCTCTTGTTGTCTAGAAATTCGTTCTCCAGATTTTCTTAATATATATATATATATATATATATATACTAGGTATGCTCGTGGCACGTGCTTACGGCACATATTCGGAACTACATATAAATTTATTTGTTTGATAAAAATAACAAATAATCAAGCCGGGGTTAAGGAAAAGACCATATTAGTGGACAATATAGGTAAGTGTACTCAAAAGGGGGCCGTGTTCCCATTACTTGATGCTATGATTTCATGATTACATGATTCATAATTGTTATTACTATATGATGCAATGATTTCATAATTACATGATTCATGCTTGTTATTACTATATGATGCCATGATTTCATGATTGCATGATTCATGCTTGTTATTACTATATGATGCTGCGAGTTAACGATTACGTGATTCATGCTTGTTACTTGTTACATGACGCCTGAGTACACAGCTCTATAGAAACCCACCACTAGGCCTAAATGTAATTTGTATGAATAGAGAAATCATGTGGTAAAAATCTGGGACGCATGAAGTGTTACCTAGATAAGACTAGATACAAGATTTGAAAACAACACGATCACTTGACACTTGTTACTTGTTACTTGTATATGATACTTGATTACTTGACACTTGTTACTTGTTACTCATTTACATGCTACTTGACACTTGTTACATGCCACTTACACTTGTTCATATTTCCATACTAATTGTTTATGTTCTTGATTATAGTTAGTTCTCTGTTTTGTTGTTACATACTTTCCATACTATACTTCTGCTGTTACTTTATTCTTATCTATCTTTCCTGTACTTGTTGCCTGCACAATAAGCGGCCGTAACTTGCATTGACGGACGTTTTGTTTCTCTTTTCTTTTCATGCAATTTATTAAATTGTAGATTATGGTGATCAGCTGCCCGATAAAATATGTGAATAAAGATTCTAGTTGGCTGGAGCTCGTGCTATATATATTTATTTCTTGTTGCTTATCTTGAATAATTGTACTTGGTTACATGGATATGTGTATTGGGCTTTTTTTGTCCGAGACTTGTGTTTTGTTCCAGACATGATTATTTGAAATTCAATATTCTTGTTTCTTTTCAAGTAATTTTGTTGACTATATAAATTCATTTATGCATGCGTGGTTGACTATTCTTCTTGTATCTATCTTGTTTATACTTGTGCTTGTTGTAAAGATCCTGACAGCTTATGAATGGTGAAAGCCATTCACTGGACTTAGTCATGTATCCGTATTCCGTATCTCCTTTTTGGGAAGCAGGGCGTGACAGGTAGTTTGACCCTAACAGGATAATCTCCGTTCAACCTCACCTTCAGGTTTGAAGATCTAATCCCCCTTAGATCTTTGACCCATAGTCCCTTTGGAGCTTCATCAAGCCTTTTCTTAAACCCATCAACGACCTGTCTGTTGGCGTTCTCGGCTTGACTGTTGGTCTGAGGATGTGAAATGGAAGAGGATCATTGTTTGATCCCCATATTTGAGTAGAAAGTGCGGAACCTCTTTGCGGAAAATTGGGTTACGTTGTCGGTGATAAGAATCCAGGGGATCCCAAACCTGTAGACAATGTTCTTCAAAAAGAATTGCTGAATCTTCTATTCGATGATGGAGGCCAACAGTTCCATTTTGATCCACTTAGTGAAGTAGACGATAGCCACTACTAAGAAGTTTATCTATTCGGTCGTGGGGGAAATGGCCTAAGTAGATCAGTTCCCCACATGGCGAAGGGCACCAGGCTTGACATGGAACAGAGATCGACCTGGGGCACCCGCTTGATTGGGGAGAACTTGTAGCAAGGGGTTCATCGACGAACATATTCTTGGGATTCATCGAGGAATGAGGGCCAATAGTACCCACAATTAAGAATTTTTTGTACGAGGGTCCTCGAGCCCGTGTGGCCACCACTAATTCCTTCATGTGCTTCTCTAAGAGCATTCTTGGCCTCCACGTGGGTGAGACATCACAAGTATTGTCTTCCATCTATCAGAATATAAGAGTGCTTATACATGATTTCTTCAACAAGTGTGTATCTTTCAGCCCTTACCCGGATCTTTCTTACTTCATTAGGATCTGTCGGGAGGACGCCTTTGTCAAGGAAGTTGACCAAGGGCTTCATCCAATTATTTTTGGGTGTTTGAGTGATGGCCATGAGCTCTAAAGCCTCCTCTTTGGTGTTTGGCTTGAGTATGACCTCAATGAGCACAGTGTAGCCAAGAGATTTAGAGAATGAGGAAGCTAACTTTGAGAGGGTGTATGCTTTCCCATTCTCCTCGCGGAGAATGCAAGTGACCTCTGGCTCTTGAAATGGGCCAATAGTTTCTTGATGCAAGCTAAGTACTTGATTATTTGGTCATCCCTGGTCTTATACTCTTCTTGAATTTGATTCACCACCAATTGGGATTTGCTAAACACTTTGATCTTTCGGCCCCCTTCTTTTCGAGTTAGGAGGTGGCCGACGATCAGTGCCTCATATTCAGCCTTATTGTTGGAGGCTCGAAAATTGAGAAGGAATGAGTATTGTAGAGTGAGCTCATCTGGGCCAACCAAGATGACATCGGCCCCACTCCTCTCGATGATGAATTCGGCTAAGGTTGGACCTTGATAAGTCCTCGTCCAATAGTTAATGTCGTGTTGACTCAACTAGATGAACCACTTATTGAGTCATCGTTGTTGGAAGCTCGAAATTTGAGACGGAGTGAGTATTATAGAGTGAACTCATCTGGACCAAGCTAGATGACACCGGCCCTCGCTCCCTTCAATGCAAGAGGAGCCATCGACATAGACCCTCCTGAATGGGGGGGCGTGGGATCTTCGACTTCCTCGGGGGAATCCTAAATAATGCTCTCGACGATGAATTCGCCTAAGAGTGGGCCTTGATACGTCCTCGGCCGATAATAGAGATATTATTCAACTCGGACAAATCTATTACAGGGGAGAAATAATAGAGATATTATTCAACTCAAGAAGATACTAGAGTTACAATCATTCTCACCAAGAACCTATCTATCTCTCAAGCTTCACTAGAAAGTTCTTTGCCATTTAGAATGGAAAAAAAATTCAGATGAAGTACTCGATGTTTTTTGCACACCTTTCAATGGAGGCCATCACAATATTATATAGAAATCTAGAGAAATCCTAGGTTGTAGTCTTGATACAATCATTATCTGATATCCCCTGAAGAGAAAGCCACACGATAGAATCCGTACGATCTAACTTGGAGAAGAAACTGAGCTCAAACAAATTCACATAGAACCGACTCAAAACTGTTATTGTGTTGCTATCAATCTACTGCTCCCAAAAGCAGTCGACTACTTCCTGATGTTGAGCTCACTCTGCCTAGTTGCAGTCGACTGCTATATTATCAGTCTGCTGTCAACTTTCTTCTCAACCAAAAACAACAACATTTTCCTGCTCCAATATCCACTTTGAATCTCTTCTCGCTTCATCGTCTTCTCTTAACATCGAACCTGCAAGATATAAACCCAACAATCTCCACCTTGGATTGCATACTCATACTTCCACACTTGTGTGATTAATTGCCTTTAGACTCTTTCCTTTTTCTCTTGCAAACAACCCGATTCAGTGACTTCTTTTGCTAGTTGAATTTACCTCCTCCTATTATTAATCCAATCATATGCCCCCTCAAGGGCATGTCCCAGTAGGTTTCAACAAGAAGGTGCCACCTTCTGCACGAAAACCACCAAACCTGAGGCATCCTCCACCTCCCAATGATATTCGAACGTCATGATCTCGCTTCGGTAATTCTAGTGGCGACGAACCAGATAGTGCATTAGGAATGTTGGTGTCATCCCATGCTTCCCACAAATACGGAACACAAGCATGTAACATTGGTCGAGCGAATGACTTGCGTCACCCATAAGCTGTTTACACATTCAACTCAACAATAATAACAATACAAAATGATTGTGCAGGCAATAATAACAATCACATGAACAATAATACTTGGAATAAAACAATATGAAATATCCAAATACAATAATTCAACATATGGAAAGAAATAATAATATCCGGTTCATAAGCCCAATACAATAATAAATCCAATCACAATAATAATAAGTCTCAATACAATAAGTCCATGAAATAATAATCAATTAGAAAGCATAAATCTTTAGAAAGCTTGTTCTCCAATTCCTGCAGGAAATTCTCTTTTATTATCTGTGAACACTTCATCTAAAAAGAGAAGAAAAATTATTCTTAGAGCAAGTCATGGACATTTAGTAGAGAAAGCAAAGAACAATGGAATAACGATATAACAATGTATTCAATGGATCAATAGGAATCAATAACATGGGACAATAACAATAATCAATATCATGGTAATCGGTGCAATGGTTATAAACAATGAATCAATATTTGATAACAATATTCAGTGGTTGATGTCAACAACACTGAGACGATATTCAATATCAATAGAAATAATGAGGTACAATATAGAATGTCGATATTGTGTCAATTCTTAAGTCTATTAATCATTTTAATCCTAACTAATGCACGTACTACTGCATCCCATTCTACAGATTTGATGCACACAATCAATGTCGTTTAGACTATAGTGGTGTACTCTATAGATCATGTACTCGGGCCTTTAAAATAACAATGTTTCATCCATAACGAGAATTTATCCATAAGATGCTACAAGATCACAAGAACACAAGATCACAAGATAACGATAAAGGGAACCACGGGCCCCTCATCCGAGTACAGTCCTTATAATGTCCACTACTAAAGTCAACCATTAAAGTCCGGTTTGTTAACAATTCTTTATTCAATCAATATGCAATATTTGTTGGCAACATTTCGATAACAATAGGGAACAATTGAGACAATAATATCAATGGGGAAACGATGAAACGATCAATAGGGGACACTAGAATGATGACAAAATAATACTAAGATCATGCAATGCAACATATACACTTCAATTCATGCAATACAATGATTGATATATATATATATATATATATATATATATATATATATATATATATATATATATATATATATATATATATATATATATATATAATTACAAAGAAAGCTATCAAGTGGCTCTCCTTCAATCTCCCCTAAAATCAATGGTCTAGATTGATTCTCACAAAACATGTTTTCCTGCCCAAAATTTCAAATTCTAAAACCAAAAAATTAAAACCCCAAAATACATTAACTCAAACAACTCTCTCTCTCTCCCTCCCTCCTACTTCTCCAGTTTTGTCTCTCTCTTTCATCCATCCCGCCCCTCTTTCTCTCTCTCTCTCCTCACTTCCCGACCCCCCCTCTCTCTCTCTTCCCGATCCCCTCTCGCCGATCCACCTCCTACCGCCCCGACACCCCCACACCTTGCCTCCGTCGACGTCCATCCCGATCCTCTCTCTCTCTCCTCACTTCCCGAACCCCCCTCTCTCTATCTCTCTTCCCGATCCCCTCCCGACGCTCCACCTCCTGCCGCCTCGACGCCCCCACGCCTCGCCTCCATCGATGATGCTGATCCCCTTTCGACGCCCCACATCCTGCAGCCCCGACTCCCCGATGCCTCGCCTCCGTTGACGGTGCTGCCCTCCTCATCCTCCCCTCCTCTAATGGGTTAGTCCAATTTCTAGTTTTGATGCTTATTTCAATGTTCTTATGGGTTAGATTGGATGGAAAAAACCCATCACTACTCATCATGATGGTTAGTTATTGGTTAGTTAAACTTGATGGTTTGAGATATGATTTTGATGCTCATTCTCATGTAAATTTCAATTTCAATTTTGATGCTCATTCTCATGTTCTTATGGGTTACTTAAATTTGATGGTTTGAGAGTTAAGATTGTTCGGCTACTACTACTACTCATCGTGTTCTTATGGCTTTCGTTGTTTTCGTTTATCCTTCCTCTGCTATAGTTCGGGTACCATGAAATGATTTGTGCATTAGTTGATTAGTCTGGACATCAATTGTCGGATTGGTTTTTCTTCAAAATTATTGGAAAACATCTAATCAGTGTTTATTTAGATAATGTTCATGTGTTTTGCCAATTCTCACAGTTGCAGAATAAGTTTACTGTGTGTAAAAGAGTGATGGTTTGCAGAACTTATATATGCCCGTGCATCCTTCTCTCATATTTATTTGAATTTATTAAGATGTCTTTCATACTCTTTGTTTTAATGTCAAAAGTCTTGACAATATGTATAGATCTGCATCACATCCCAAGTTCGTAGATAAATATAGATTTTCTCATCTTCTTCCTATATTCAATTGACTTCAGGAGAAAGTGAACATGAAAATAAAAGGTTTGGAACTACCGATGTCGATTTTTTGGAAGACAATGAGAAAGATGAAGGAGTTGGAAATCCTCCAAAGGTGAGAATATAAACTTCTTTCCAATAGCTGCCGAAATTTATCCTTCAACTTTTATTTAGAAAAGGGAAAAAAACTCTACAAAGATGAAAACCATTATGAACATGATTTTTTCTTACTATTGAGAGTGATGATTAGGTTGCTTCTTTGATGTGTTCTTTGACAAATGTTTGGTTACCTGACAAGTAAGTATTTGACCTTGCTTTTTTTCATTATTATTATTTTTGTTAAAATGCAAAAAAAACTACCCAAAAATTTCACCAAAAAACTAAAAGCTACTCTCATTTCTTTTAAATGCAAAAATACTAGAATGTTTCCATTTTCCAATAAACTTTGGGTAGTGAAGATGGATAAAACTAAAAGAGAAACTTAAGGTTGCACCTGGGAATTCATCAAAATGTTGGTGGGGGTTCTAAAAGTAGCGCTGCATTGTTAATGGTTGTTGCCAATTTTCAATTTCAATTGGTTTTGCATTGCAAAGATGGAATTTTTATGTGGCATTGTTTATGGGGTTTGAGGATTTGGGTCCATCATTGATGACTTTTTGGAAGGTGGATTTTTGTGTGGTTTGGCACTGGAAATATAGTTGTTTTTGGTGACATTGTTAATGGGTGTTTGACGATTTGGATAGTGGTTGGAGTTTTAGGGTTAGTTTAATTTGTTGAAAGCTGTGACTTCATGAAAAAGTTCATGGGTTTCTGAAAATTGTGACTTTGTTAATGGGTTTTCAGCCTGTAGTTTGGTTCGGTTTCATGAATTTGGTTGGGAGGTTTGGGATTGTGTTTGTATGCCTATGTTTAGCCTGGGTTATGGGTAAATGTATTGTTTTCCTGCACAATTGTTAATGCGATTTGAGATTTAGTGTCCATTAACTTATATTTGGTAATGGTAGAGAGTTTTATTCTTAGAAATGGGTAATTCCATTTGTGCATGAGCAAAGAAGAACAGCTATAGTAGTAGTTGGGATTTAGAAACACCCTATGAGATTGTGTTTGATGGAAGAAAGTGGAGTAGGAGTACATTTAAATGGAGTTGACTTGATAATTAGTCAGTATGCAATAGTTGTTGACTTGAAGGAGGGGGTGAAGCTTAAGAGAGGTTTTCTCTTATCCTTCAAAATTTTGAATATCAACCTTTCCTTTTTGGATTTCTCGGGCATCGGTAATTCATTTCACAAGTGTCTTTGCTTATACTCTTGATCAAATTTGCAGATGCCAAAAAAGCATTACCTGGAGCTCCTATTCCGGTGGACTCTTCTCTCCATCAACCTATTGGTCATCAACTAGCAGCTACCGCTGCATCTGTCATGGCTAGAACTTTGGGTGGAGATCAGGCCAGCAACTTTTCGGCCATCCAAAATGGCTTGCAACACCCCTCTGGTTTGGGAAGTGATCCATTCACTCAATATCTGGCTGAAATGTCCAGACAGCAGCTATATGAAATTATGTCTGAAATGAAGGTAGGATCTTTTTACAGATATTACAAGCCAAGTTTTTCCCTTTTCTGTTATTTTTTTGGTAGCTACTCATTATAACATATGATATATTTTGACTTAATGATAGGCCTTAGTTGCACAAAACAAGCCACTAGCTCAGTAGCTATTTCAAAGGAATCCACCGTTATCAAAGGCTCTTTTTCAGGTTATTGTTCAACTTTTGCATATGTTGATGAACTATGTTATATATGATAACCTAGAGTCCTAGACAAGCCTGTTTCTGTTAGGGAGAATTTCTTAGATTAAAAGCGCATATGTTTGTATTATTTATGCTAATATATCTCTATTTTTCTTCCCAGATGAGAATATCAAACTGAAGCATAATGCACCTGGAGTTTTATCTATGGCAAATGCTGGTCCAAACACAAACGGATCACAATTTATTATCACCTTCAAGCCGACGCCCCATTTTCATGGGTAACACCTATTCTTAGTTTTTCAATGTTTCTATGTTCATTAAAAATCAGTCTTATTATATAGTATATTTTCAACGGATCTATTCTTAGTTTTCTAACACCAATTCTTAGTTTTTCAACGGATCTATTTGTTTTTCTTGCCGAGCATCTCATTCTTCATCATAAGATGTGAAGTTGAAAAAAATAGTAATGGCACATGCTATGCACATTTATTGATCATTTAAATTAAAAAAAACAACATAAAAGAAGCAAATTTACATACTACCATTGATGTTATTCAGCAGAAGTCCGGATAAGCTTTAGAAATCCAGGTAACAATCCCTGAGAAAACCCAAACCCGTATCGATCCAGGTAACAACCCTTTGTTACCTGTATAAATACTATATCTATTAGCATTTTTAGCTCTATTTATGTTGTTTCCAGGCGTACTGACTCTGTTTATGTTGTTTATTAGCACTAGAAGACAACAACAGGTAAAGAGTT
This sequence comes from Hemerocallis citrina, assembly GCA_017893485.1. Classification (NCBI taxonomy): domain Eukaryota; kingdom Viridiplantae; phylum Streptophyta; class Magnoliopsida; order Asparagales; family Asphodelaceae; genus Hemerocallis; species Hemerocallis citrina. The sequence goes on from CM030367.1 coordinate 119,732,879, forward strand.
GAAGCATGTATGAAAACTTTTATCGCCTCATCTCAGATGCATAATACATCTCGGACAGATCATTCAAAATCATCTTCAAACCAAAACACATACAAAGATTTTAAAAAAGAAGTATATGATCCAAACAAATTTTGTCTGCGAAGTAATGCAGATGTAGCTACAAAATTGACATTCTAATTTTGATGCTCATTAAAAGATTTTGATGCTCATTCTACAAAATGGACATTCTAATGTAGCTACAAGGTAGTTGAATTCTAATTTTGATGCTCATTCTCATGTAAAGATTGGATTTGTAGGCTTTTGTAGCTTATAGGCTTTGTTCTAAGTTCGTATACGCTTTGAAAGAAATCATGCTCATTCAATTTTGTAGCTTATTTGGATCTGGTTTGATATTATTAAGAAATGCACTTTGTCACTGATTTCTTAAACTATAATTATTTTTAGAGAGCATTTTATTCTGATGTAACCCCTGTTTTTCATTTTATGTATTTTGGAGTGTATTTTTCATTTTTGTGTATTTTATCTCTCTTGTATTTTTCTAAACCGTATATTGGATTTGTTTTCAATATATATTCATTTTTATTTCATTTTGAGCTCGTTGTGTTTGATTGATTATCTCTTTTGTCTCGCTTTTCATCATTTTGATCTTTTCCTCATTTTTGGTCTCATTATCTTTATTTTATTTTTTTCTTGGTGTTATGGTGGTGTTTTGGTGGTATTTTCCTTTTTCCCATTATTTTGTCTCCTAATAAGATTTCCAGAGCCAAAAAATCCCAATCCTATTTGCATTCCTATTGTTATTTGACCCAAAATTCAAAACCAAATTGTACACCTATTACTAGATACTAATACCAACAACCCATTAACCCACATTTAAACTCCTATATATAAACCCCCTAATCCTTAAACCCTAAAGCTAACCCTAAATCTCTCTCCCTCACAAACCGGCTCTCTCCCCCTCTCTCTCTTCGACTGCATTAAACCCGAGCCTCCCCCTAGGCCGACACCCTCTCACCAGCCGGCCACCATCCCACCTAGGCCGACCATCACCTTCGGCCTTCAACACCTCACAAACCCAACCACTCCATCTCCTTTGATTGCCGACAACCACCATCACAACCATCATCAACTACCCTTGCATCATCCCTTCCTGTGATGTTCTCAAAGTGGGTGCTTGCCACTTTGATCGTTGCTTTAAGGAGGAGCATTCGTGGGTAGATTTCGCTCGTTGGGCTTGGATTCGTTGCTTGTAGCGGATTTCGTTCATGGGTTTTGCTTCTCTTCGTGTTTGCATCGTTCTTCATCCCCAAATTAAGGCAAGTAACTTGTACTCCAATTCATTTGTTTGATACAAGTCAAAAAGTTCACCTATAGTGTTATTGGGTCTAGTTTCAACCAAAGATTGTGTTTTCCTTGATGGGTTTTGTCTCTATTGTGATAATTTGGCCATAGATGACTCATGACACCAATCTTGATATGTGATAACCTAGGAATTGCCCAATTCTTGATTTTTAATCATGTATGTGAAATTTGGTGTGAAATTGTGTTTGGATTGAGACCCATTCGATAAAATTGGAATGGATGTGTTAATAACCCTAAATCATGATGTTTAGATGCTTGGTAGGTTGTATTTCAAGTTTGGATGTGTATGGATCAATATTCTTGAAGTTATGATGTTCTTGTTTTGAAGTGTGAAATCTGTATTTTCTGGATGTTCTGTTTGTTTGCTGTTTTCGACTATGCTACAGCCAGTATCTTGATTCCAGTATAAAATATGAATTTTAGATAATTTTATCTATTTTCAAACCCATTGGTTTTGTTTGATTTGGATTTCTTATGACTGAGTTATGGTTGTTTTCGTACAGAGGTGTCGATCTATTTCGGATTCTGTTTTGGGTTAATTTTATTAACAAACTATTTTCAAGAACTATTCTATACATATTACCTTGATCCAATATTATGGTCATTATTTCTTTATGAAGTTAGGGATTACCCAGAATTTTGATGAATTTTATTGATAAGTTTTATGTGATGTTTCATGCTCATTTCTAAAATCTACTCGTGCTGTATTTTGCTTGCTGTTCTATAAAGAACTCTATTTTCACTATGATTCATTTTACTGTATGAATTTTTTTTGTGAAATATGAAAGTTATTAAATTCTATCTATTGTCATATCCCTTTGGCGGAATTGGATTTGGATTCACTGGTTGCGAGATATCTTAGTTTTCATACAGCAGTGTTGAGATTTTCAGATTTGCTAAACTATGTTTTCTTGATGCTTTTGTATTTTTGATGACTAATCTATTCTTACTGGAATAATATGAAACTTTATATTTTGATTCTAAACATATAGGGGAATACCCCAGATTTTTCCTGGATTTAATTGATGAGTTTTAATGCGGTTTTTCGGACTGAGAATTCGTTTTCCTGATTTCTGACTGAACATGTTGTCTGTCTTCGAACCTGTTTTGGGTTAAGATGTTGTGAAGTACTATATGACTTAATTATATTCGTTGGATTCGTGTGGATGTATATTTTCCAGATCCTTTGACGGATCTTGATTTGCATTTATGTAGCGACAAGAATCACTGTTTTAGTGCTGTACTATCATGCTGTCCTGAATATGAACATACACTGTTTTGCTCGTTTATGTGACTGTATACCATCTATGATTGATTATTTATTTCCATGAACCTATTACTGATTATACCATGTTAGTTTGACACTATTTCTTACACATCATGTTGACCAAAATAAAAATAACCAATCTGGAATTTCTTAAGGGAAGATCTAGTAGTGGAAAATATGGAAACATGTACTTGGAAGGGAACTAGTGTTCCATACTGTTACTGTTACTGTTACTTTTACTATTTTCTGACCCTGTCTACATTACTTCTTATATGAAGGTGTAGAGTAGAAGAGAACCACTAGGTTCTGACTGTTACTGTTACTGTTACTGCTACTGTTATTGATACCTGAGTACACTGCCCCATCATGGTCCACTATGAAATATAAAAGAGAAACTGTTTGTTGTAGCAACCATGTAGTAAAAACTGGGATGCATGAAGTGCTCCCTAGCTAGTAATACACACAAGACTATAAGAACATAAAACTGATACTGCAAGACTGATACTGTTGGACTGATACTGTTTTACTGTTATCCTGAATCACTGATATACTGAGCTTACTGTTACTAGACACTGTTAGATGCCATATGACACTACATTTGACATAAACAACTGTACTGTTAGGATACCATGCTAGTTGACTACCATGCTATTAGTTAGTTTCCCCATGTGCTTGTATCCTACATTATTTGTGACCCGCGACTTGCAATTGACGGGTACTTGTTTTCTTCTTTTCTCTTTCTCCTACAAATTTACTAATTGCAGATCAGGATGGAAGAATGCTAGATGGTATTGGCGAGATGATGTATTAGTGCTGGAGATTCTGCATTATTATTATTATTATTTTTATTGTTACTTGAACATTGAATAAAATGTATTTGGCTTATTGGATATTATTTATATTTGGGCGATGTGTCCCAGGATATTGTTTTCTACAGACTCTGATTTATTCAAGAATATTGTAATTGGTTTCAAGTAAATTTCTGTTGGTGTTTTGTTTCAATTTTGCATGTTGGTTGATACTTTTGCTTCCGACTCTGATTATTTGTGTGAGATATTGTAAAGATTTTTGAACAGCTTATGGATGATGAAAATCATTCGCTGGGCTTTTGTTACGTATCCGTATTCCGTATTCTTTTTGGGAAGCGGGGCGTGACATCTGATGTGCTAACTTTGAATATAACAATATGGTTGCATGATGATGAGAGTGCGTTGCTACAGCAAGCTCTTGCAATGTCCATGGATGATGCTAGGTCTGGTGGTGGTGCAATTGCAGACACTGACATGTCAGATGCTATGGCAGATGACCAAAAATTGGCTTTCGGTTAGTTCTTATTAACATTCCAACTTTATGACAATTCTCAACACATTTGGCAACTTTATTTATCTTCTTTTTTGGCCCAAAACATCCAATTAGATGGTAGTTTTTAATATTTTTTAAAAAAAGTTTTGCTGATGCCTTGCCAAATTGATCTTGATGAAAATGATTAATTTAAAAAATGGTGGTTAACTGGTAAGAAATCCTTCGTTTAAATCATGGCTAATTCGCTGTGAAAGAAGAGATAATTTATTGAGAAAAATGGCCTTTAGACGCTTTGTTTTAGATCTTTGCATTGATAATTCCTATGCCACATTGTTTTAGATCATTACTGCCAAATAGGGATACATGATCGATTTATGAAAAATGAGATTATGAAACTGGAAATTTAATAAGATAGAACTCTACCCCAAATAAAAAGATAGATCCTATACGATAGAACTCTACCCCAAATGAGTCATCAATTTGTGCAAGTTAAGCAATCAGTGCAGAGTTGAGAAATCTGTGGTTTTGAGACATTAAATCATCATTTTTTAATTGTGTGGTTGATCATGGGTTGATTCAAGTTCGTAAAGTAGCAACATTATGCTAGGATGATGAAATCTGAACTTTATGCTACTTAATATTTTACTTATCTTACATATTACCAACTGTAGTGAAGCACTTTAGTTAGATTTCCTTAGGATGGAGCCTACAACTTTTGATTAGAGTGATAAAAAGATTGATTTTGTTCCAAGTTAATTAAATTTAGTAAGGATTTAAACTGGAAATTTAACTTTTTTACGTATTACTTATCATATGCGCTACTACATAGATAAGAGTGATAAAATTGATGGAGCCTATTACTTTTTTCTTCGAATTCCATATTTGTCATCTTAGAGGTATATAGAATAGTGAAGTTGTGGTCAATTAGAGGCTAACATCAAGTGGCAGCAAACTATCTATTTACGCTCAACTAATATGCAAACCATTAGTTCACAGTTACTGTAATTGTTTTGAAAAATAAATTGCAAAACTTTGGATCTTCTTTGCCCTTCGATTGTTTGCATAATTACTTGGTCTACATTTGATGATGTTCTTCTACTTAATTCATTTGGTGGAAAAACTTTTGAAATGGTTTATCTTGAATTTAATTAAAGATAATGGTTTATCTTGAATTTAATTCCTTAAGAAATATTGTTCATGAGTACCATATTATGAAAACGAGTTTCTTTTACACCAACCTAACTTCAAAATGGATGCTTATATACACCCTTATTTCCTTCCAATTTCATGTAGTTCTATTTCCTCTATGTAATTGACACAAATCACAAAACCAAGTTAGTACGGTTACTAAGTTGTAGCTCAGATGGTAGTTGGTAAAAGACTGTGAAAGATAACAAGTACTCCAGGGGTTTTATATTGCTTGGTTTTGCTTACAATTAAGGTTAATAAATACGCACAGGTCTTGGTCTCTCTCTCTCTCTCTCTCTCTCTCTCTCTCACAGTTAAACTAATAGCTTAGAAGAATCGAGGATTAACTAGGACTGAAATTCCCAACCTCTTCCTGACTATATTTGTGTGTGTATAATCTAGGATTAACTAGGAACGGAATTCCCAACCTCTTCCTCTGTACTAAGAGACTTACACTACACCAGAGTAACATTTCCACAACTATGATGATGGATCATATTTTTGTCTAATTAACCACACCAGTATTATAATATATGCATACGCACATGAATAAAAAATCATGTGGTATATTCAAAGCATAAATAATTTTCTTTGAAAAGAAGAATATTGCATATACCTGATGGATAGTCATTTCATCAAGGCGAATGTGTGCATACGCTCTATCTTTAGCCAAAGCTGTGATATCACTGTAGACAAAATAAATTAACTTCACCATCTCCTAAAAAACAAAACTCCAAGTATGATGAACGTTAAGAGAATGAAAGGAGAAACCAGAATAAGAGGAAAAAAACACCTTCTAGAGTATGTATCCAACAAAGAATCATTGTCGTCCACAATTGGTATTGAACTAACTCGAGCTGTAAGACAATCAATAACATTACAAACATACAAGTAAAAGCATTTTTGTATATATGAAGTTAAATAGGAAAAAAACTGGTAAGATTCAGCTAAATAAGTATAATATTCATAAACAAAGACTGAGGAACAACAGAACTGTTGTAAGAAAGTTGTGCAAAATAAGATTAATCAATATGGAAGTAGAAACCGATCTTAATTGCATAAGTATACATACTTTCTAGGTAATCCTAATACATTAGGAATACTTTAACTAATGAACCTTACTTGAATATACTCAAACTTTTTATTCAGTTAAGTGATCTTCATAAACTCAAGTCACCAATATTTATTAATGATTCTGAGGTTAATAATAACTATTTGTTAATTCATTAATTAAGAGACTTAAGATAGCAAAATTTTCACTAAATAGTATTATGGATGATCCACAAACTATTAAATGTCACCAACCACAATTAAAAAATGTATCTACCAAACTGTGCATGAGCTACCATTCCCATACTCAGCACATGCTCTCAAGTATACAGTGTCTATATTTCCTTATAAATAATCTTATTAACTATATATTTAAGTATGCATGGAAACAAAGATCTTAACCATACAATTTTAAATTCAGGAGTAAAAGAAAAGTATATACAATAGTAGTTATTAAAAAAATTCTTGACATATGAATGACAAATAGTATCTTATCAAGCCTTTAGTGTGATCATCTGTTTATCAATTCACACTTCACAGTCACAATACTCATAAGTGACTTTTTAAAGTGGAGTTATAAAATATATGTTTCAATCTGTAACAGATTAACTTCTTTACTTATTTGATAGAGATGGATATTAAATATAACTACAGTTTTTCTAGCTAAAAAATTAAATATAACTATGGTTATCTTAAACACAAGCATATATATTGAATACAATATAATTTTGTATATTAGATAGCTAGAACAAACAGTAGGTTGTCACTCTCATCCTATATATTGAAATGACATCTTTTATTTTTCTACAAGACGATGCTAAATTTCCAACCATATAGCAATTGGAGTTGCAATAACAAACAATTATGTAGCAGAAAATGTAGACATCTTTTAAAAAATCAATTGCAATCCTTCTACATAATTGTTTGCATTTTCTTAAAGATGTCTGCATTGAACAAAGATGTTTAAAAGATGAGAGTGATACAGTATGAATTTTCAATTTTGACAATTGCTATATAGTATTGGAAATGCTATATACATTATTGAATCAGTATTGAAAATTTTAAAGAAAGGGTGATACTGTAGTATAAATTGTCAAAATTGTGCTGATACAGTATCACCCTATATTGAAAATTCTATATAGTATAAATTTGAAATAAAGGGTGATACTGTATCAAATTTGACAATTGCTATATACAAAGATGTCTGCATTTTCAATTACTAATGTCTATATGAATGTCTGAATTTACATATAGTTTACAAGTATCACCCTTTCTTTATTTTCATTGTTTATTATATAGATTTGATGGCATTTGAATTTCTAACTGTATTAGCAAACATTAAATCAATAATGAACCAGCAAACACTTCAAATCAATTAACTTATCAGTAAGAAGAAAAAAAAAGAAAGAGGGTCGTCCTGCATCGTGTAATATTATAGACTTACCATAAATGTATGTTTTATTATTATTATTTCTTTAATGAAATAAGATGACAAAATTAAAAAACCAATTATATATATGATAGACTTACCAAAACTTTTTTTCATTGTTGTTTTACTTTTGTATGACTTTCGTATTTGAATTGTAATAGGACTGGGATGTAGCTGACATGGACCTCAAATTTATAAATGCAACTACATTGATCAATTGGGGTTGCAATAAGGTAAATTGATATTTACTACAACTACACCCTATTTTTGTCGTTAATTGCCGCTAATTTAATGCTTCTTTTTTCCCCAGATTGTTGTCTACACTCAAAACTGTTATGTACATATTTACAGTTTAACTTTTGGTAGGGTGATGAAGAACATGTTCAGTTAAAAGGCATTGTCCTGTTTGAAAGGTAATGATTTCAAAACTCTTACTATTGTTTTAAAACTTTCATTGTTTTCACTAATTATTGTAAACTCTTACTATTTGTTTCAAACCTCTTATTGATTTTTTAGGCTCATTGTTTGGTCCAATTTTCGAAGACTTGAAGCTTTGTGTTTTCTTACAATCCTGTAAAAAAAATTAATCATTCGGTGGGTTGGTGTATATTTTGGTTAAGGGTGTAATAGTTATAATATTTAGCATTTTTTGAGATGATGTAAGTATCTGTATATAATGATGATATAAAATAGTTATGTTAATACCTGTACCCGCAAAGTTCTGTTGTATTGGGTTCTGTGTTTGATTTTTGAAAGGTTTTTCAAAGGTTTTTCTAAAATTCTATTATGTTTTCAAACGAAATTTTGGTTTTTATTTTGTATCTTGCATTATATTATGATTATTTTCCCCCAGAGCCTTATATATATGATGCCTGTGTGATGTTGCTTGGTTTGGCCTGAGGAGGATTGATATTTATTGCCTGTGATGTTATATTTTAAATTGTTAGCAGAATTCCGTAAGGAATTGCTGTAAAAGGGCTAATATTTTAAGGGAGGTTCTGTCAAAAGTTTTACTAAATTTCCTAAAATCTATTATGTTTTCAAACGATATCTTGGTTCTTATTTTGTATTTGTACTCATATAAAGATTTTTCCCCCCAGAGCACTATATATATGATGTCTGTGTGATGTTGCTTGGATTTGCCTAGGGAGGATTGATATTTATTGCCTGTGATGTTAATTTTTTAATTTTGAGCAAAATTTCGTAAGGAATTGCTCTTAAAGAGCAGAATTCTTACGTTTTCAAACGAAATCTTCATTTTTATTTTGTATCTTCGCTAATATGAAAATTTTAGGGAAGGATTAATATTAACTGCCCGTAAAATTTTAGAGGAGATTGTCGAAGGAATCGGCCAAAATTACAATCAGCCAAGATGCAATTCAGCCAGGATACAATTTAGCCAATATACAATCAGCCAAGATACAATTTAGCCAGGATGCAATTCAGACAATATACAATCTTCCACCAAAAGTGCTCACCATTAACACTTTGGAAAATGCACACACAAGGTAAAAACCTATAAGTATTTTGAAGAATCGCAGTAGGGTATACAACTGTATGCGAAAGAATCAACCAATACAAAACCATCTATTTTTACACAAGGAATTTTGCTCATTTATGGTTTGAAATGGTCCAAACAATAATAGAATTGAAATATGAAACACACAATAACTAATTAACCTTGCTCAATAACCAACCACAAGAAGAAGGAAAAAAAATTTAATATTTTTTTTTTTGAATAAGTCCACTCAAAGCTAACAAGCAACAATATTGATGGGGAGTTTTCCGTTACATACAAAAGGTATACATTACATCTGTTAATGTCCGAGTTTTTTCCATATATCATTTTTTTTCCATCAAGTGACTTCACTTTTCCAAAGACAAAGCCTATCTTCGTGGGCATTCCATCTACAAGGAAATTCTCATATATTTCTTTGCACTCTTGAACCATGCGACATTTCAATCCATTGCATACATCAGAATAAAGACCTATGTTACAAATGCACTCCAGCATCCAAGCATTTAAAATGATCAAATGCACTCCAGAATCCAAGCATTTAAAATGATCCAAGCATTACAGCAAATTTTTTATTCATGCTTTTAGAAGGAAATGATCAAATGCTCACCTCTTTCGCATCTTTCCATGGTATTCCTTCACACAAACCTACAAGCTTCTCGACAACCTCAGGCTGCAAATGAAGAATAAGCACATGTTAAGGTACTTCTGAAGCATTTTATCCCAGTCCCAGACAATCCAATTGGTTATAAGATTATAGTTAATTAATCTTATTTTCATCTGAATTGGAAACTTTTAGGGCGAAAGAAAGTCTGTAGAATGATTGAATCTTATGTCTCAAAGTTGTGTAGATACATAAATCTTACGCCATGTACACAGTGAGATATAATACTTTATATTTGTTTACATTCAGATTTTTTTTTGGGCACTGTGCATATTTTTAATGGATGTGCTCACATTTTTTGAAAAATAGTTATGTTTTAGGAGAAGTGGCTAAGTCAATATTGAGAAATTTAAGGGCAGTAAAGATGAAATAATTAAAAAACTGAAACAATTTAACGAAGGTTTGTTAAAGAGGTATAGTGAATGACTCCAAATAAATGCATAAATTTATATGCAGTTCATACAATCAAATAACAACAAATAAATTTATATGCAGTTCTGAATATGTGCTGTAGGCACGTGCCACGGGCATACCTCTTTATACACACACGGGCACGTGTAGTGTAAGTCTCTTAGTAGTGAGGAAGAGGTTGGGAATTCCAGTCCTAGTTAATCCTCGATTCTTCTAAGCTCTTAGTTTAACTCTGAGAGAGAGAGAGAGAGAGAGAGAGAGAGAGAGAGAGACCAAGAACAATGTGTATTTATTAACCTTAATTGTAAGCAGAACCAAGCAATATAAAACCCTTGGAGTACTTGTTACCTATCACATTCTTTTACCAACTACCATCTGAGCTACAACTTAGTAACCGTACTAACTTAGTTTTGTGATTTGTGTCAATTACATAGAGGAAATAGAACTACATGAAATTGGAAGGAAATAAGGGTGTATATATGCATCCATTTTGAAGTTAGGTTGGTGTAAAAGAAACTCGTTTTCATAATATGGTACACATGAACAATTTTTCTTAAGGAATTAAATTCAAGATAAACCATTTCAAAATTTTTGCCACCAAATGAATTAAGTAGATGAACATCATCAAACGTAGACCAAGTAATTATGCAAACAATCGAAGGGCAAAGAAGATCCAAAGTTTTGCAATTTATTTTTCAAAACAATTACAGTAATTGTGAACTAATGGTTTGCATATTAGTTGAGCGTAAATAGATAGTTTGCTGCCACTTAATGTTAGCCTCTAATTGACCGCAACTTCACTATTCTATATACCTCTAAGATGACAAATATGGAATTCGAAGAAAAAAGTAATAGGCTCCATCAATTTTATCACTCTTATCTATGTAGTAGCGCATATGATAAGTAATATGTAAAAATTTTAAATTTCCAGTTTAAATCCTTACTAAATTTAATTAACTTGGCACAAAATCAATCTTTTTATCACTCTAATCAAAAGTTGTGGGGTCCATCCTAAGGAAATCTAACTAAAGTGCTTCACTACGGTTGGTAATATGTAAGATAAGTAAAATATTAAGTAGCATAAAGTTCAGCTTTCATCATCCTAGCATAATGTTGCTACTTTACGAACTTGAATCAACCCATGATCAACCACACAATTAAAAACTGATGATTTAATGTCTCCAAACCACAGATTTCTCAACTTTGCATTGATTGCTTAACTTGCACAGATTGATGACTCATTTGGAGTAGAGTTCTATCGTATAGGATCTATCTTTTTATTTGGGGTAGAGTTCTATCTTATTAAATTTTCAGTTTCATAATCTCATTTTTTATAAATCACTCATGTATCCCTATTTGGCAGTAAAGATCTAAAACAATGTGGCATAGGAATTATCAATGCAAAGATCTAAAACAAAGCATCTAAAGGCCATTTTTCTCAATAAATTATCTCTTCTTTCACAGCGAATTAGCCATGATCTAAACGAAGGATTTCTAACCAGTTAACCACCATTTTTTAAATTAATCATTTTCATCAAGATCAATTTGGCAAGGCATCAGCAAAACTTTTTTAAAAAAATATTGAAAACTACCATCTAATGCGATGTCTTGAGCCAAAAAAGAAGATAAATAAAGTTGCCAAATGTGTTGGGAATTGTCATAAAGTTGGAATGTAAATAAGAACTAACCGAAAGCCAATTCTTGGTCATCTGCCATAGCATCTGACATGCCAGTGTCTGCAATTGCACCACCACCAGACCTAGCATCATCCATGGACATTGCAAGAGCTTGCTGTAGCAATGCACTCTCATCATCCTGTTACCATATTGTTATATTCAAAGTTAGCACATCAGAATAAAATGCTCTCTGAAAATAATTACAGTATAAGAAATTAGTGACAAAGTGCATTTCTTAATAATATCAAACCAGATCCAAATAAGCTACAAAATTGAATGAGCATGATTTCTTTCAAAGCGTATACGAACTTAGAACAAAGCCTATAAGCTACAAAAGCCTACAAATCCAATCTTTACATGAGAATGAGCATCAAAATTAGAATTCAACTACCTTGTAGCTACATTAGAATGTCCATTTTGTAGAATGAGCATCAAAATCTTTGAATGAGCATCAAAATTAGAATGTCAATTTTGTAGCTACATCTGCATTACTTCGCAGACAAAATTTGTTTGGATCACATACTTCTTTTTAAAAATCTTTGTATGTGTTTTGGTTTGAAGATGATTTTGAATGATCTGTCTGAGATGTATTATGCATCTGAGATGAGGCGATAAAAGTTTTCATACATGCTCAAAAATTTCAACTCTTTACCTGTTGTTGTCTTCTAGTGCTTATAAACAACATAAACAGAGATCAGTACGCCTGGAAACAACATAAACAGAGCTAAAAATGCTAATAGATATAGTATTTATACAGGTAACAAAGGGTTGTCCTGGATCGATACGGGTTTGGGTTTTTCTACGGATTGTTACCTGGAATTCTAAAGTTTATCTGGACTTCTCCTGAATAACATCAATGGTAGTATGTAAATTTGCTTCTTTTATGTTGTTTTTTTTAATTTAAATGATCAATAAATGTGTATAGCATGTGCCATTACTATTTTTTTCAACTTCACATCTTATGATGAAGAATGAGATGCTCGGCAAGAAAAACAAATAGATCCGTTGAAAAACTAAGAATAGGTGTTAGAAAACTAAGAATAGATCCGTTGAAAATATACTATATAATAAGACTGATTTTTAATGAACATAGAAACATTGAAAAACTAAGAATAGGTGTTACCCATGAAGATGGGGCGTCCGCTTGAAGGTGATAACAAATTGTGATCCGTTTGTGTTTGGACCAGCATTTGCCATAGATAAAACTCCAGGTGCATTATGCTTTAGTTTGATATTCTCATCTGGGAAGAAAAATAGAGATATATTAGCATAAATAATACAAACATATGCGCTTTTAATCTAAGAAATTCTCCCTAATAGAAACAGGCTTGTCTAGGACTCTAGGTTATCATATACAACATAGTTCATCAACTTATGCAAAAGTTGAACAATAACCTGAAAAAAAGCCTTTGATAACGGTGGATTCCTTTGAAATAGCTGCTGAGCTAGTGGCTTGTTTTGTGCAACTAAGGCCTATCGTTAAGTCAAAATATATCATATGTTATATTGAGTAGCTACCAAAAAAATAACAGAAAAGGGAAAAACTTGGCTTGTAATATCTGTAAAACGATCCTACCTTCATTTCGGACATAATTTCATATAGCTGCTGTCTTGACATTTCGGCCAGATATTGAGTGAACGGATCACTTCCCAAACCAGAGGGGTGTTGCAAACCATTTTGGATGGCTGGAAAGTTGCTGGCCTGATCTCCACCCAATGTTCTAGCCATGACAGATGTAGCGGTAGCTGCTAGTTAATGACCAATAGGTTGATGGAGAGAAGAGTCCACCAGAATAGGAGCTACAGGTAATGCTTTTTTGGCATCTGCAAATTTGATCAAGAGTATAAGCAAAGACACTTGGGAAATGAATCACTGATGCCCGGGAAAATCCAAAAAGGAAAGGTTGATATTCAAAATTTTGAAGGATAAGAGAAAACCTCTCTTAAGCTTCACCCCCTCCTTCAAGTCAACAACTATCGCATATTGACTAATTATCAAGTCAACTCCATTTAAATGTACTCCTACCCCACTTTCTTCCATCAAACACAATCTCATAGGGTGTTTCTAAATCCCAACTACTACTATAGCTGTTCTTCTTTGCTCATGCACAAATGGAATTACCCATGTCTAAGCATAAAACTCTCTACCATTATCAAATATAAGCAAATGGACACCAAATCTCAAATTGCATTAACAATTGTGCGGGAAAACAACACATTAACCCATAACCCAGGCTAAACATATGCATACAAACACAATCCCAAACCCCCGAACCAAATTCATGAAACCAAACCAAACTACAGGCTAAAAACCCATTAACAAAGTCGCAATTTCAGAAACCCATGAACTTTTTCATGAAGTTACAGCTTTCAACAAATTAAACTAACCCTAAAACTCCAACCACTATCCAAATCGTAAAACCCCCATCAACAATGTCACCAAAAAAAACTATATTTCCAGCGCCAAACCACACAAAATTCCACCCTCCAAAAAGTCATCAATGATGGACCCAAATCCTCAAACCCCATAAACAATGCCATATAAAAATCCCAGCTTTGCAATGCAAAACCAATCGAAATTGAAAATAGGCAACAACCATTAACAATGCAGCACTACTTTCAGAACCCCCACCAACATTTTGATGAATTCCCAGTTGCAACCATAAATTTCTCTTTTAGTTTTATCCATCTTCACTACCCAAAGTTTATTGGAAAATGGAAACATTCTAGTATTTTTTGCATTTAAAAGAAATGAGACTAGCTTTTAGTTTTTTGGTGAAATTTTTGGGTAGTTTTTTTTTGCATTTTAACAAAAATAATAATAATGAAAAAATGCAAGGTCAAATACTTACTTGTCAGGTAACCAAACATTTGTCAAAGAACACATCAAAGAAGCAACCTAATCATTACTCTCAATAGTAAGAAAAAAATCATGTTCAAAATGGTTTTCATCTTTGTAGAGTTTTTTTCCCTTTTCTAAATAAAAGTTGAAGGATAAATTTTGGCAGCTATTGGAAAGAAGTTTATATTCTCACCTTTGGAAGATTTCCAACTCCTTCAACCTTCTCATCGTCTTCCAAAAAATCGACATCGGTAGCTCCAAACCTTTTCTTTTCATGTTCACTTTCTCCTGAAGTCAATTGAACATAGGAAGAAGATGAGAAAATCTATATTTATCTATGAACTTGGGATGTGATGCAGATCAATGCATATTGTCAAGACATTTGACATTAAAACAATGAGTATGAAAGACCTCTTAATAAATTCAAATAAATATGAGAGAAGGAGGATTTGCACGAGCATATATAAGTTCTGCAAACTATCACTCTTTTACACACAGTAAACTTATTCTGCAACTGTGAGAATTGGCAAAACACATGAACATTATCTAAATAAACACTGATTGGTTGTTTTCTAATAATTTTGAAGAAAAACCATTCCGACAATTGATGTCCAGACTAATCAACTAACGCACAAATCATTTCATGGTACCCGAACTATAGTAGAGGAAGGATGAACGAAAACAACGATAGCCATAAGAACATGATGAGTAGTAGTAGTAGCTGAACAATCTTAACTCTCAAACCATCAAATTTAAGTAACCCATAAGAACATGAGAATGAGCATCAAAATTGAAATTGAAATTTACATGAGAATGAGCATCAAAATCATATCTCAAACCATCAAGTTTAACTAACCAATAACTAACCATCATGATGAGTAGTGATGGGTTTTTTCCATCCAATCTAACCCATAAGAACATTGAAATGAGCATCAAACTAGAAATTGGACTGACCCATTAGAGGAGGGGAGGATAAGGAGGGCAGCGTCATCTACGGAGGCGAGGCATCGGGGAGTCGGGGCTGCAGGATGTGAGGCGTCGAGAGGGGATCGGCACTGTCAATGGAGGCGAGGCATGGCGGCATCAGGGCAGCAGGAGGTGGGGCGTCGGGAGGGGATCGGGAAGAGAGAGAGAGGGGGGTTCGGGAAGTGAGGAGAGAGTGAGAGAAAGAGGAGCGGGATGAACGTTGATGGAGGCGAGGGTGGGGGTGTCGGGGCGGTAGGAGGTGGGGCGGCGAGAGGGGATCGGGAAGAGAGAGAGGGGGGGTTCGGGAAGTGAAGAGAGAGAGAGAGAAAGAGGTGCGGGATGGATGAGAGAGAGACAGAACTGGGGAAGTGGGAGGGAGGGAGAGAGAGAGAGAGAGAGAGAGAGAGAGAGAGAGTTGTTTGAGTTAATGTGTTTTGGGGTTTGAATTTTTTGGTTTTGGAATTTGAAATTTTGGGCGGGAAATTATGTTTTGTGAGAATCAATCTGGACCATTGGTTTTAGGGGAGATTGAAGGAGAGCCACTTGATAGCTTTCTTTGTAATTTAATATATATGTATATATATATATATATATATATATATATATATATATATATATATATGTGAAAAAGGGTTATGAGCAACTTGCTCATTTAGTAAATAAGCAATTGATGATGTGGCATACATGTGATTGGAAGATCTTTAAAAGGGTTAGTTGTCCAATATATCACATGCATGCCACATAATCAATTGCTCATTTACTAAATGAGCAAGTTGCTCATATCCCTTTTACCTTATATATATATATATATATATATATATATATATGTATATATATATATCATTGTATTGCATAAATTGAAGTGTATATGTTGCATTGCATGATCTTAGTATTGTTTTGTCATCATTCTAGTGTCCCCTATTGATCGTTTCATCGTTTCCCCATTGATATTATTATCCCAATTGTTCCCCATTGTTATCGAAATGTTGCCAACAAATATTGCATATTGATTGAATAAAGAATTGTTAACAAGCCGGAGTTTAATGGTTGACTTTAGTAGTGGACAATATAGGGACTGTACTCGGATGAGGGGCCCGTGGTTCCCAGTATCGTTATCTTGTGATCTTGTGTTCTTGTGATCTTGTAGCATCTTATGGATAAATTCTCGTTATGGATGAAACATTGTTATTTTAAAGGCTCGAGTACATGATCTATAGAGTACACCACTATAGTCTAAATGACATTGACTGTGTTCATCAAATCTGTAGAATGGGATGCAGTAATACGTGCATTAGTTAGGATTAAATTGATTAATAGACTTAAGAATTGACACAATATCGACATTACATATTGTACCTCATTGTTTCTATTGATATCGAATATTGTCTCAGTGTTGTTGACATCAACCACTGAATTGTAAGACCCTAATTTTTCAATTAATGAAAAATTATTTATTTTGCACATAGTGTGCACGTGCAATATTTTGGTTGAATTAAATCTTATAATTATTTTTATTGTGATGTGTATAAATATTTAAATATGTGTTTCAAATTATTTTATACAAAGCCTTTTTCTTTAAATAAATAGAAAGCCTTATTTTAATTAGATTAAAAGGCCTTTTTCTTAAAGCCCAAAATGTAATTTATTTATTTTATTTTTAAATAACTATTTTGGCCCAAAACTAAAGCCCATGGATTAATCTATTTTTTTTTTTTTATTTAACTTGTCATGTAGAAGACAATTTAAATGCTATTTTATTTTTGTACAAAATTTAATGTACAACTTTTTGGATCAAGTGGCATGCACGTGTATTGCACGTACACGTGCAACATGCACAAAAGTGCTAGGCCGGATTGCATTCTTTTGGAGGGAGATTTAAAAATTGTAATGGTGATCATGGTGGTGGTTATTTAGATGTGGGTAGTTATTGCAACTCCTACTCTAATCTTGGCCCTCCATCCTACAACCAACTAGTTAATCCTAGCCCTTCATTCTATTTGATTTCTAGTATAAATACCCCCCTCCATGGCTAGTTATTCTTGTGCCTTTTAATCCTTCCAAACCTATAGTCTAATAGCATTATTTAGTAGTTAGTTGTGAGTTAAAAAGATTGAGAGAATTGTGTGGGATTGTGTTGCATTCAAACAAAGAGAAGAAGGCCGGCCATTCCAAGGAGGAGCTCGGTTAGTGCTTGTGGAGCGTGTGTGCGCATCATCTAGGAGGAGGTGCATCTCGTCGCAAAGGACCTTTGTTGCTTTTGTGTTTGTTTCTCTCCATACAAGGTGGGTAAAATTCTCCATATTTCTAAAGTAGAAATGCTTGTTAGAATGAATGAATGATAGTGGGTTTAATTTTCCTTAAGAATGATGCTAGTATGATATTGTGACATGATGCATGGAAAATACTAATTAGAATGCATGTTTAATTGGAAAGTTAGTTTATAAATTGATTGGAATTATTATGAATAACTTGTATGTGGCTTTATTTATTAAAATTGAGTTGTGGGTAAAAATTTTCCTATTCTTAAAGTAGAATTGCATGCTAGTTTAATTGGAAATTTGAAGTGTGAAATTGATTAAGAAAGAGCACACTTTAATTTGAAAAGAATGACTTTCTTGAATGATTGAGATGTGAACATGCAAATTGATAAGTGGTTATATATATTGTGACATAGATTGATTAATGAAACCACATTGTTACTATCAAAGAACTACACTCAAAGTGAGTAGTTTTACCGTTTCATGTGTTAAATAGACCCTTTATGTTGATATGGGTATGAATAAATTCAAATATGAGTTGTATGTAGATAAATGCTTAAAATAAGTAGATTAATGTGAAATGTATTGACAAAAAAAGATTAGAGTACTATGAGGCAAAGAAACATCAAAAAGAGAAAAATGGTAGTGTTAGAATGCATAATTTGAATTAATGGTTTGAAAATATGTTTTTATTATCACAAAAATTATTTTGCTCACACTGACATATGAATTATGTGAGGGAGAATTATTTTGGAGTTATACAGTATAATTTGATGAGAGCAAAATGAAAAGAAAGCTAGTTGAACATCGAAATGTTCTAAATAACAGGGACTGTGGATTAAATAAAGATAGAATTATTCTTATGACAAATGAGCGCGTAGCTCAAGTGGTCTTGCGGTGCGGTTGGGCTCTCTGTGTTGAACGGTTCGATTCCCCTTAGCCGCATATATATTCTCACATTTTGTGCAAACATATAAAATACCGACAGACAGTGATAAATACCCTTTTGCCCCTCTTCATACTGCTGGCACAGTTCAGCCTAGTGGCGGGTGCTCTTGGCTGTGTTCTCTGTGTGCCTGGGTTCGATTCTTGCTATCGGCAAGTATGAAAAAAATATTTTTTTGGGTTTTTAGGTGCTCAGAAATTGTGAAAAAAAATATGGTTATTCTCATAAAAACATAAGGGACTTTATAAAAATGATTTGGGCATTATTTGAAAGAGATAAACTATGGTTTGTGAATAAAAAGCATAAATAGAACTATGGTTCTAGATTATACACTTTGTGAAAAATTATGACTTAAATTGAAATGAAGTATTAGAAGATGATTTGGCAAAAAGAAACTTTGTTGTGTGACTATTGCAATTTATTCTCACTTGAGAATAATGTGGAAAAATATGAAGTATGACTATTCATTAGTGATGTGAATTTCAAATGTGAAATTATTAATTGATAAAGTGCATGAGTTCATGTTTGGTTGGGGATTAATGAATGAATTAGAGATCATGTTAATGCAAAAAGAAATCCGTTGGTTATGAATATGAATTTTGTGAGTTATAAGTGCTCAAAAGTGGAAATTGTGAATTTGAATTGAAATGAAAGAGTAGCTAAGTCTCCCCCGGCATTTGGAAAGAGATGAAAATGAAATATTGAAATGAAAGACCGAGGTTGGTCATGTTGAATAAATGAATAAGTCCGGTTTAGTGGAGAGGCTAACTCTAGAGCTTTGATTTTATTCATGATTCTATTAAATTAAGAATAGTGCATAGTGAAGATGTGATGAAAGTGAGAGAAAACATGAGTATGAGAACTAGAGTTTACGGTGCGGTTGTGTTAGCCACAGAATGCATGCTTGATGAGTCAAGACATGGCGTGGGCACCACTCAGTAATGATCGGACTTTAGCCACACTTGTGGGATGCTTGGTGACTGCAAGAGGATCGTGTTCAGGGAGGAGGCTGAATTGCCACAGAATGCATACTTGATGAGTTAAGACATGGCGTGGGATTCCTCTCCAGGGTCCAGGACACGTGCTTGTACTCATAGATCATCTAGGATACTCACCGTAGTTACAGTAGTAGATTAAGTCATGGCGAGGGATTGAACCCTACAAAGATGAAGAACGATTTAAAGGCTTGCCCTCGGACCTATGTAGTTTGGGATGCATAGAATCCGAACAAGTGCGCATTAGTGTCATCTAATATAATTAACTGCATTAAGGATTAAGTGCACAATCACAATACGACATCAATAGGGTAGTCCCTTTATTTGAAATGTGACAAGTTTGTGTTTGTTAAATATGGAAAATTGAGTTATACTATTTCCGACATAGAGAGGATGGCCGTGTATAATGTTCGTCGGTTGAATAAACTGACGTACCTACAGTCTTATATGCAGGTAATGACATGTTAAAGGTTAAAGAGGAATGGATGCTTAAAGATTATACCATGTTGTTGTACATTTATCTAATTGTTGTAAATTTTACTTTCGCTGTGCAAATGTAAAGTGTAATATGGATGTAAACTCTGATGTAAGATGAAAAGTTTAAATTTCCTTGTAAAATTGTACTAAAGGAAGTGGAAAGATCCTGTAGAACATCTCGAATTCAGTGTATTTGGGATTCGGGGCGTTACAGAGTGGTATCAGAGCCACGCTTCCACGTTTCCACATTTGTACAAATTTATAAGGAACGACACCCTAGATGTGGATATTAGAGAGTGTGTTTGAGTCTAGAGGTTTAAATGTAAGTGACTTACATTTGTGTTGCTCTAAGATTTATGCTTCTCCCTCTCTATTTCTAAGATGGCTGATCATTTCGACCCTGCTGGAGTTGACGACTGGCATATCATTGAGGAGGAGTACCATCCTGGACAAGCTGATTCCGAGGACGAGTACTATCCAGGGCAAGCAGATTCTGACGGTGAAGAATGGCCTGAATCCCGAGAGATTACCCCACCTCCGGAGTCATCTGACGATTCTTCTTCCGATGAAGAAGAGGGACCAGTTTTGAGTAGTCTTATGATTTCTCTTCAGAGGCAGGTGGAAACCTTGCGAGAGAGAGTTGGAGTATTGGAAGCTCAGCTGGCAAAACGGAAAGACGACTTTTCTGTTCTCAGTCACCGTGTGTGGGAACTTGAGAAGAGAAATAACCTGACAGATGTGCTGAAAGATGAGGTTGATGAACTACGGGGAGAACTTCGGGAAGCGAAGAGGAACCGTAGGAGTTAGATTGTTGTAGGTTCTATTTCTTCCATTCTGATGTTAAGAAATGTTTTTAATTCGAATGTATAAAGTTTGGAATTCAATGAAATGCAAGTTGATTTAAGTTCTTGTCTTATACTTCGAATTTAATGGATCTTTTGCATCAGAATATGTCGAGAAGAGGAGCTAGGAATGGGGAAGGTTTGGATCTGGAGACCGAACTTGCAAGGGTCTACCAGACGCTTAATACAGTGGCTATGAACCAAGGAAGGAAGCGGTGAATCCAGTGCCTGAGGCGATTAAGCTGGTGGAATCGTTCAAACGAATGAAACCACCTGTATTCGAGGGATAGTCAGACCCAGATGCGGCTGACAACTGGATCCGTCAAGTGGAGACAATCTTCGAGGTGTTGGAGACCCCTGATTACCGCAAGGTCAAGTTGGCGACTTTGCAACTGGAGAAGGATGCAGTGGTTTGGTGGCAATGCATGAAGAGGACCTTGGGAGGCATAGTGCTTGGCTGGGAGGAATTTCTGGAAGAATTCCGCAGTCATTATTTTCCCTCCGATATTCAAGAGAAGAAGGCAATGGAGTTTCTGTCGCTACAGCAAGGTAGCATGTCAGTGAGAGAGTACGAGACCAAGTTTACTCAGCTCTCTAGGTATGCTCCGGAACTGGTGATGGATGAGGCTAAGAAGGCTCGTAAGTTCGAGCACGGGCTGAGACCGAGCCTGAGGTCCCGGATGATACCTCTGGGTATCAGGAGATTCGACAAGTTGGTGAAGAGGGCAGCTGCGACGGAAGCGGATATGGAGCAGTTCCATGTTGTTCAGAACCGGAAGAACAACTGGCAGTCTGGAAAGAGGCCTGCACATTCTGGGAGTTTCAAGGGGCAACCATCTGCACAAAGGTTCAAACCGACAGGGGCGAATGCTGTTAGTGTAGCTGGAGGACCTAGGAATAATGTGGTGAGACCTCCTGCGGTGACTTGCTTCAACTGTGGTGAAATGGGACATTACCAATCTCAATGTCTCAAACCACGAAAGGAGAATCGCAATGCACCAACGCAGCAGACTGGGAAGAGGCCGTACCAACCATGGCGAGTATTTGCCTTGACGGAAGCTGATGCTGATGAGGTTGATCATGTCATCACTGGTATGAGGGCTGATGTTTAGTGTGTTTTTGTCATTTCTTTTCCCGCTCATATTGTGAAACTGTTATGTAATGGTGTGTATTATATAACAGGCGAACTTTATCTTAATGGAATGAAAGCTGTTGTGTTGTTCGATACTGGATCCTCTCATACATTTGTGTCTCCAAAATTTGCTAAAGTGTTGGGAATTGAACCAAAGATTTTTCCAGGCAAGATCTTAGCAGTAGCTACTCCATCAGGAGAAACTTTAACCACTGATCGGTACTATGCTGATTGCGAGATTGTGATTGGGGATCGAATCTTTGGCATTGATCTGATCGAGCTGACTATCTTGGGAGTCGATGTTATCATTGGCATTGATTGGATGTCGGTGTACAGTGCAAGCATCCAGTGCAAGACCAAGACGATAACAGTGAAGGCTCCAGGTGGACCTGAAGTCACTTTCCAAGGGAAGCAGAAATGTTCTAGGCTGGTGGCAGCTATCCGCAAGGAAGAGACTCCTGTGGAAGTGCAAGGGATTCCTGTGGTTCGGGACTATCCGACTGTGTTCTTGGATGATTTTCTTGGGTTACCCCCGCATCGTGATGTAGAGTTCAGCATCACTGTTCAACCGGAAAGTGCACCCATTTCTAAGGCACCGTATAGGATGGCTCCAGTGAAACAGGATGAGGTGAAACGGCAGATTGAGGAACTGTTGGAGAAAGGCTTTATTCAACCTAGTGCGTCACCTTGGGGAGCACCAGTGCTTTTGGTAAAGAAGAAGGATGGATCGATGAGAATGTGTATCGATTACCGGGAGCTGAATAAGGTCACTGTTCAGAATAAATATCCTATTCCTCGAATTGATGACTTGTTCGATCGTCTACAAGGAGTAGCTGTGTTCTCCAAAATAGATCTTTGATCGGGATATCACCAAGTTCGAGTGAAAGCTGAAGATGTGCACAAAACTGCATTTAGAACTCGGCATGGGCATTACGAATTCTTAGTTATGCCATTTGGAGTGACGAATGCACCCGCAATCTTCATGGATTTGATGAACAGAGTTCTGAGGCCGTTTATTGATTCTTTCGTCGTGGTGTTTATCGACGATATTCTCATGTACTCCAAGTCAGAGGAGGAGCACACCGAGCATCTGGCAGCAGTGTTGAAGAAGCTGGAAGAGCAGAAGTTGTATGCCAAGTTATCCAAGTGCTTTTTCTGGAAATCTGAAGTGGCATTCCTAGGTCACATCCTTTCTAAGGAGGGAGTGGCAACTGATCCTCAGAAGATAGAGGCAGTAAGAGATTGGGCTAGGCCTACTACAGTGAAGGAAGTCAGAAGTTTTCTTGGAATGACTGGATATTACAGGAGATTCATTCAAGGTTATGCTCAGATAGCCGTGCCGCTTACTGGACTGACCAAGAAGAATGTGAGCTTCAAGTGGACTGAGCAATGTGAGGCGAGCTTTCAGGAGTTGAAAGAGAAACTGACTACTGCACCTATTTTGGCTTTGCCTAGAGCAGGTGTTGAGTATGATATTTACAGCGATGCTTCACATCGTGGGCTTGGTTGTGTCTTAATGCAAGAAGGAAGAGTAATCTCTCATTGGTCTAGGCAACTACGACCGCATGAGAAGAATTACCCGACTCACGATCTGGAGTTGGCTGCGATTATCTTTGCTTTGAAGCAATGGAGGCACTACGTGTACGGTGAGAAGTTGAACATGTACACGGACCACAAGAGTTTGAAATATATATCAGCAGAGGGATCTAAATCTGAGGCAGCGGAGATGGTTGGAAGTGCTCGAGGACATGCGACCTGAGATCAAGTATCATCCTGGGAAAGCTAATGTTGTGGCTGATGCACTTAGTCGCAAGAGCAGTTTAGCCAGTTTGATTACAACTCAGAAGCATCTGATTGAGGAATTGGACCGAGTAGGTATTGAGGTTGTCATGCAAGGATTGGGAGCATCTTTGGCTCAGTTGAGGCTTCAGCCTACTCTGAATACAAGAATCATTGCAAGTCAGGAGGTTGATGCTGATATTTTGGAGATGAAGGAGCAGGTTAGTGCTGGCAGGTTGCCCGGATTTCAAATCAGGGATGGAGTGCTGTGGTTCGGAGATAGGATGTGTGTTCCAAATCAGGCGGACCTGAAAGAGAATATTTTTCAGGAGGCGCATGCTACTCTTTTGTCGGTACATCCTGGAAGTACTAAGATGTACAAAGACATCAAACAGCATTTCTGGTGGTCAGGTTTGAAGCGGGATGTGGCTGAATTTGTGGCGAAGTGTGAGGTTTGTCAGCAAGTCAAAGCCGAAAATCAGAGACCCGGAGGTCTATTACAGTCGTTACCTATTCCGGAATGGAAGTGGGATAACATCAGTATGGATTTCATCACGGGATTGCCTAAGAGTTCTAAAGGCAATGATGCGATTTGGGTCATAGTTGATCGACTAACCAAGTCCGCTCAATTTTTGGCGATGAAACTCACTGCTTCGATGGACAAGTTAGCTGAGTTGTATGTTGGTGAGATTGTCCGACTTCATGGTGTTCCGTCAACTATTGTGTCTGATCGAGATGCGCGGTTTACTTCGAATTTCTGGAGGAGCCTTCAGACAGCTTTGGGTACCAAGACAGATTTCAGCACTGCTTTTCATCCGCAAACCGATGGGCAGACCGAGAGAGTCTATCGCATTCTTGAGGATATGCTTCGGTGTTGTATACTAGACTTTGGAGGCAGTTGGGAAAGACATTTACCTTTGGTGGAGTTTGCCTACAACAACAGTTTTCAGGCTAGCATTGGGATGGCGCCGTACGAAGCCTTGTATGGCAGGAAGTGCAGGACACCTGTTTGTTGGTTTGAAGTTGCGGAGCGGCAGTTGTTTGGTCCTGAGCTTGTACAGCAAACTTCTGAGAAGATTGATCTAATCAGAAAAAGGTTGGTAGAACCTCAGAGCAGGCAGAAAAGCTATGCAGACAACCGGAGAAGGGACCTTGAGTTTGAGGTTGGTGACTTCGTCTTTCTGAAAGTATCGCCCAGTAAAGGTGTGGTTCGGTTTGGCAAAGGCGGGAAGTTAGCCCCGAGGTTTATAGGCCCGTACAAGATATTGAAAAGGATCGGAAAAACTGCTTACCGGCTTGAATTACCGGAAGAGTTGTCTCAGGTGCAGAATGTCTTTCCTGTGTCTATGCTGAGAGGTTATATTCCAGATCCGAGTCATCATTTGCCTGAAGTTCCGGAAGGTTTGCAATTGGATCTAAATTACATCGAGTCACCTGCCGAGATTGTTGATCGTCGAGAGAAAGTCTTGAGGAATAAGACGATACCGATGGTCAAGGTAGTCTGGAGAAACCATTTGGTTGAAGAGACTACTTGGGAGTCTGAGGAGAGGATGTTGAAGGACTATCCTGAGCTTTTTGCTTGATTGTATCTTTGTATCTTTTTGTTCTTGTTATGAGTGTTTGTTTTCTCGCTCTTGACTGTAGTTCCGGGGACGGAACTATTCTAAGGAGGGAGTGTTGTAATACCCTGATTTTTCAATTAATGAAAAATTATTTATTTTGCACATAGTGTGCACGTGTAATATTTTGGTTGAATTAAATCTTATAATTATTTTTATTGTGATGTGTATAAATATTTAAATATGTGTTTCAAATTATTTTATACAAAAGCCTTTTTCTTTAAATAAATAGAAAGCCTTATTTTAATTAGATTAAAAGGCCTTTTTCTTAAAGCCCAAAACGTAATTTATTTATTTTATTTTTAAATAACTATTTTGACCCAAAACTAAAGCCCATGGATTAATCTATTTTTTTTTTATATTTATTTAACTTGTCATGTAGAAGACAATTTAAATGCTATTTTATTTTTGTACAATATTTAATGTACAACTTTTTGGATCAAGTGGCATGCACGTGTATTGCACGTACACGTGCAACATGCACAAAAGTGCTAGGCCGGATTGCATTCTTTTGGAGGGAGATTTAAAAATTGTAATGGTGATCATGGTGGTGGTTATTTAGATGTGGGTAGTTATTGCAACTCCTACTCTAATCTTGGCCTTCCATCCTACAACCAACTAGTTAATCCTAGCCCTTCATTCTATTTGATTTCTAGTATAAATACCCCCCTCCATGGCTAGTTATTCTTGTGCCTTTTAATCCTTCCAAACCTATAGTCTAATAGCATTATTTAGTAGTTAGTTGTGAGTTAAAAAGATTGAGAGAATTGTGTGGGATTGTGTTGCATTCAAACAAGGAGAAGAAGGCCGGCCATTCCAAGGAGGAGCTCGGTTAGTGCTTGTGGAGCGTGTGCGCGCATCATCTAGGAGGAGGTGCATCTCGTCGCAAAGGACCTTTGTTGCTTTTGTGTTTGTTTCTCTCCATACAAGGTGGGTAAAATTCTCCATATTTCTAAAGTAGAAATGCTTGTTAGAATGAATGAATGATAGTGGGTTTAATTTTCCTTAAGAATGATGCTAGTATGATATTGAGACATGATGCATGGAAAATACTAATAAGAATGCATGTTTAATTGGAAAGTTAGTTTATAAATTGATTGGAATGATTATGAATAACTTGTATGTGGCTTTATTTATTAAAATTGAGTTGTGGGTAAAAATTTCCCTATTCTTAAAGTAGAATTACATGCTAGTTTAATTGGAAATTGAAGTGTGAAATTGATTAAGAAAGAGCACACTTTAATTTGAAAAGAATGACTTTCTTGAATGATTGAGATGTGAACATGCAAATTGATAAGTGGTTATATATATTGTGACATAGATTGATTAATGAAACCACATTGTTACTATCAAAGAACTACACTCAAAGTGAGTAGTTTTACCATTTCATGTGTTAAATAGACCCTTTATGTTGATATGGGTATGAATAAATTCAAATATGAGTTGTATGTAGATAAATGCTTAAAATAAGTAGATTAATGTGAAATGTATTGACAAAAAAAGATTAGAGTACTATGAGGCAAAGAAACATCAAAAAGAGAAAAATGGTAGTGTTAGAATGCATAATTTGAATTAATGGTTTGAAAATATGTTTTTATTATCACAAAAATTATTTTGCTCACACTGACATATGAATTATGTGAGGGAGAATTATTCTGGAGTTATACAGTATAATTTGATGAGAGCAAAATAAAAAGAAAGCTAGTTGAACATCGAAATGTTCTAAATAACAGGGACTGTGGATTAAATAAAGTTAGAATTATACTTATGACAGATGAGCGCGTAGCTCAAGTGGTCTTGCGGTGCGGTTGGGCTCTCTGTGTTGAACGGTTCGATTTCCCTTAGCCGCATATATATTCTCACATTTTGTGTAAACATATAAAATACCGACAGACAGTGATAAATACCCTTTTGCCCCTCTTCATACCGCTGGCACAGTTCGGCCTAGTGGCGGGTGCTCTTGGCTGTGTTCTCTGTGTGCCTGGGTTCGATTCTTGCTATCGGCAAGTATGAAAAAAATGTTTTTTTGGGTTTTTAGGTGCTCAAAAATTGTGAAAAAAAATATGGTTATTCTCATAAAAACATAAGGGACTTTATAAAAATGATTTAGGCATTATTTGAAAGAGATAAACTATGGTTTGTAAATAAAAAGCATAAATAGAACTATGGTTCTAGATTATACACTTTGTGAAAAATTATGACTTATAAGAATAAATTGAAATGAAGTATTAGAAGATGATTTGGCAAAAAGAAACTTTGTTGTGTGACATATTGCAATTTATTCTCACTTGAGAATAATGTGGAAAAATATGAAGTATGACTATTCATTAGTGATGTGAATTTCAAATGTGAAATTATTAATTGATAAAGTGCATGAGTTCATGTATGGTTGTGGATTAATGAATGAATTAGAGATCATGTTAATGCAAAAAGAAATCTGTTGGTTATGAATATGAATTTTGTGAGTTATAAGTGTTCAAAAGTGAAAATTGTGAATTTGAATTGAAATGAAAGAGTAGCTAAGTCTCCCCCGGCATTTGGAAAGAGATGAAAATGAAATATTGAAATGAAAGACCAAGGTTGGTCATGTTGAATAAATGAATAAGTCCGGTTTAGTGGAGAGGCTAACTCTAGAGCTTTGATTTTATTCATGATTCTATTAAATTAAGAATAGTGCATAGTGAAGATGTGATGAAAGTGAGAGAAAACATGAGTATGAGAACTAGAGTTTACGGTGCGGGTGTGTGAGCCACAGAATGCATGCTTGATGAGTCAAGACATGGTGTGGGCACAACTCAGTAATGATCGGACTTTAGCCACGCTTGTGGGATGCTTGGTGACTGCAAGAGGATCGTGTTTAGGGAGTAGGCTAAATTGCCACAGAATGCATGCTTGATGAGTCAAGACATGGCGTGGGATTCCCCTCCAGGGTCCAGGACACGTGCTTGTACTCATAGATCATCTAGGATACTCACCGTAGTTACAGTAGTAGATTAAGTCATGGCAAGGGATTGAACCCTACAAAGATGAAGAACGATTAAGAGGCTTGCCCTCGGACCTATGTATTATGGGATGCATAGAATCCGAACAAGTGCACATTAGTGTCATCTAATATAATTAACTGCATTAAGGATTAAGTGCACAATCACAACACGACATCAATAGGGTAGTCCCTTTATTTGAAATGTGACAAGTTTGTGTTTGTTAAATATGGAAAATTGAGTTATACTATTTCCGGCATAGAGAGGATGGCCGTGTATAATGTTCGTCGGTTGAATAAACTGACGTACCCACAGTCTTATATGCAGGTAATGACATGTTAAAGGTTAAAGAGGAATGGATGCTTAAAGATTACACCATGTTGTTGTACATTTATTTAATTGTTGTAAATTTTACTTCCGCTGTGCAAATGTAAAGTGTTATATGGATGTAAACTCTGATGTAAGATGAAAAGTTTAAATTTCCTTGTAAAATTTTACTAAAGGAAGTGGAAAGATCCTGTAGAACATCTCGAATTCAGTGTATTTGGGATTCGGGGAGTTACATGAATATTGTTATCAAATATTGATTCATTGTTTATAACCATTGCACTGATTACCATGATATTGATTATTGCTACTGTCCCATGTTATTGATTCCTATTAATCCATTGAATTCGTTGTTATATCGTTATTCCATTGTTCTTTGCTTTCTCTACTTGCTGTCCATGACTTGCTTTAAGGACAATTTTTCTTCTCTTTTTAGATGAAGTGTTCACAGGTAATAAAGGAGAATTTCCTGCAGGAATTGGAGAACAAGCTTTCTAAAGATTTATGCTTTCTAATTGATTATTATTTCATGGACTTATTATATTGAGACTTATTATTATTGTGATTGGATTTATTATTGTATTGGGCTTATGACCCAGATATTATTATTTCTTTCTATATGTTGGATTATTGTATTTGGATGTTTCATATTGTTTTATTCCAAATATTATTGTTCATGTGGTTGTTATTATTGCCTGCGCAATCGTTTTGTATTGTTATTATTGTTGAGTTGAATGTGTAAACAGCTTATGGGTGACGCAAGTCATTCGCTCGGCCAATGTTACATGCTTGTGTTCTGTAGTTTTGGAAAGTGCGGCATGACACCAACATTCCAAAGTACTATCTAGTTCATCGCCACTAGAATTACCGAAGCGAGATCACGACGTTCGAATATCATTGGGAGGTGGAGGATGCCTCAGGTTAGGTGGTTTTCGTGCAGAGGGTGGCGCCTACTTGTTGAAACCTACTGGGACATGCCCTTGAGGGGGCATATGATTGGATTAATAATAGGAGGTAAATTCAACTAGCAGAAGAAGCCACTGAATCGGGTTGTTTGCAAGAGGAAAAGGAAAGAGTCTAGAGGCAATTAATCACACAAGTGTGGAAGTATGAGTATGCAATCGAAGGTGGAGATTGTTGGGTTTATATCTTGCAGGTTCGATGTTAAGAGAAGACGATGAAGCGAGAAGAGATTCAAAGTGGATATTGGAGCAGGAAAATGTTGTTGTTTTTGGTTGAGAAGAGAGTTGACAGTCGACTGATAATATAGCAGTCGACTGCAACTAGGTAGAGTGAGCTCAACATTAGGAAGTAGTCAACTGCTTTCAGGAGCAGTAGATTGATAGCAACGCAACAACAGTTTTGAGTCGGTTCTATGTGAATTTGTTTGAGCTCAGTTTCTTCTCCAAGTTAGATCGTACAGATTCTATCGTGTGGCTTTCTCTTCAGGGGATATCAGACAATGATTGTATCAAGACTACAACCTAGGATTTCTCTAGATTTCTATATAATATTGTGATGGCCTCCATTGAAAGGTGTGCAAAAAGCATCGAGTACTTCATCTGAATTTTTTTTCCATTCTAAATGGCAGAGAACTTTCTAGTGAAGCTTGAGAGATATATAGGTTCTTGGTGAGAATGATTGTAACTCTTGTATCTTCTTGAGTTGAATAATATCTCTGTTATTTCTCCCCTATATTAGGTTTGTCCGAGTTGAATAATATCTCTGTTATCGGCCAAGGACATATCAAGGCCCACTCTTAGCCGAATTCATTGTCGAGAGCACTATCTAGGATTCCCCCAAGGAAGTCGAAGATCCCACGGCCCCCCGTTCTGGAGTGTCTATGTCGATGGCTCCTCTTGTAATGAAGGGAGCGAGGGCCGGTGTCATCTAGCTTGGTCCAGATGAGTTCACTCTATAATACTCACTCCATCTCAAATTTCGAGCTTCCAACAACGATGACTCAAGAAGTGGTTCATCTAGTTGAGTCAACACGACATTAACTATCAGACGAGGACTTATCAAGGTCCAACCTTAGCCGAATTCATCATCGAGAGGAGTGGGTCTGATGTCATCTTGGTTGGCCCAGATGAGCTCACTCTACAATACTCATTCCTTCTCAATTTTCGAGCCTTCAACAATGAGGCTGAATAGGAGGCACTGATTGTCGGCTACCTCCTAACTCGAAAAGAAGGGGCCTGAAAGAACAAAGTGTTTAGCGAATCCCAATTGGTGGTGAATCGAATTCGAGGAGAGCATAAGACCAGGGATGACCAAATAATCAAGTACTATTGGCCCATTTCGAGAGCCAGAGGTCACTTGCATTCTCCACGAGGAGAACGCGAAAG
Organism: Hemerocallis citrina; assembly: GCA_017893485.1. NCBI lineage: Eukaryota > Viridiplantae > Streptophyta > Magnoliopsida > Asparagales > Asphodelaceae > Hemerocallis > Hemerocallis citrina. The sequence goes on from CM030367.1 coordinate 119,764,256, forward strand.
CATACACCCTCTCAAAGTTAGCTTCCTCATTCTTTAAATCTCTTGGCTACACTATGCTTATTGAGGTCATACTCAAGACAAACATCAAAGAGGAGGCTTTAGAGCTCATGGCCATCACTCAAACACTCGGAAATAATTGGATGAAGCCCTTGGTCAACTTCCTTGACAAAGGCATCCTCCCGACAGATCCTAATGAAGTAAGAAAGATCCGGGTAAGGGCTGAAAGATACACACTTGTTGAAGAAATCATGTATAAGCACTCTTATATTCTGATAGATGGCAGACCATACTTGTGATGTCTCACCCACGTGGAGGCCAAGTATGCTCTTAGAGAAGCACATGAAGGAATCAGTGGTGGCCACATGGGATTGAGGACCCTCGCACAAAAAATTCTTAACTGTGGGTACTATTGGCCATTCCTCGATGAATCCCAAGAATATGTTCGTCGATGAACCCCTTGCTACAAGTTCTCCCCAATCAAGCGGGTGCCCCAGGTCGATCTCTGTTCCATGTCAAGCCTGGTGCCCTTCGCCATGTGGGGAACTGATCTACTTGGGCCATTTCCCCCACGACCGAATAGATAAACTTCGTAGTAGTGGCTATCGTCTACTTTACGAAGTGGATCAAAACGGAAGTGTTGGCCTCCATCACCGAATAGAAGATTCAGCAATTCTTTTTGAAGAACATTGTCTACAGGTTTAGGATACACCAGATTCTTATCACCGACAACGTAACCCAATTTTCCGCAAAGAGGTTCCGCACTTTCTACTCCAATATGGGGATCGAACAACGATCCACTTCCGGTTCGCATCCTCAGACCAACAGTCAAGCCGAGAACGCCAATAGACATGTCGTTGATGGGTTTAAGAAGAGGCTTGATGAAGCTCCAAAGGGACTATGGGTCAAAGATCTAAGGGGGGATTAGATCTTCAAACCTGAAGGTGAGGTTGAACGAAGATTATCCTATTAGGGTCAGACTACCTGTCACGCCCCGCTTCCCAAAAAGGAGATACAAAATACGGATACATGACTAAGTTCAACGAATGGCTTTTACCATTCATAAGCTGTCAGGATCTTTACAACAAGCACAAGTATAAACAAGAGAGATACAAAAAGAATAGTCAACCATGCATGCATAACTGAATTAATATAGTCAACAAGATTACTGAATTTTAAATAATCATGTCTGGAACAAAATACAAGTCTTGGACAAAAAAAGCCCAATACACATATCCTGTAACCATGTACAATTATTCAAGATAAGAAACAAGAAATAAATAGATATAGTAAGAGCTCCAGCCAACTAGAATCTTTGTTCACCTATTCCATCGGGCAGCTGATCACCATAATCTGTAATTTAATAAATTGCAGGAAAAGGAAAGAGAAATAAAACATTCGTCAATGCAAGTTACGGACCGCTTGTTATGCAGGCAGCAAGTACAGGAAAGACAGATAAGAATAGAGTAACAACGGAAGCAAGTATATCATGGAAAGGATGTAACAACAAAATAGAGAACTAACTCTAATCAAGAACATAAACAACTAGTATGGAAAGATGAACAAGTGTAAGTGGCATGTAACAAGTGTCAAATAGCATGTAAATGAGTAACACGTAACAAGTGTCAAGTAATCAAGTATCATATACAAGTAACAAGTAACAAGTGTCAAGTGATCGTGTTGTTTTCAAGTCTTGTATCTAGTCCTATCAAGATAGCACTTCATGCGTCCTAGATTTTTACCACATAGTTTCTACATTCATACAAATTACATTTAGGCCTAGTGGTGGGTTTCTATAGAGCCGTGTACTCAGGCATCATATAACAAGTAACAAGCACGAATCACGTAATCGTTAACTCGTGGCATCATATAGTAATAACAAGCATGAATCATGCAATCATGAAATCATGGCATCATATAGTAATAAGAAGCATGAATCATGTAATCATAAAATCATGGCATCATATAGTAATAACAATTATGAATCATGTAATCATGAAATCATGGCATCAAGTAATGGGAACACGGCCCCCTTCTGAGTACACTTACCTATATTGTCCACTACTATGGTCTTTCCCTTAACTCCGACTTGATTATTTGTTATTTTTATCAAACAGACATGTACCTATACAAAACATGGCAAGAATAACATCGTATGAACTAGGGAACAGGTTCAGGTCAGACATAAGAATGCATAGGTGACAGACAACTCATAAAAGGCTAGGACAATGAAACTTTCAGTTCTGGATAGCAAGACACTACTGCATCAAAACTAAGATTTCCATTGCCACAAACATGCAAATCTGGATCCGTCAGAAAATCTGGAAAATAGACCCTCGGCTGAATCCAGCAAGTATATATAAGTCACATGGTATTTCACAAAAAATAGGACTCAAAACAGAATTGTATCCAGAAAATATGTTCAGCCAGAAATCGCAAAGTTGTATTCATAATCAGAAAAATAGTATAAAAACTTATTAATTAAATCCAAGAAATATCTAGGGTATTCCCTAGTATGTTTAGTATCAGTAAATAAATTTTCATAATTTTCCAACATAGATAGTATACTCAAATAAAATAAGAAAACAGCAAGATATAGCAAGTTTGTAAATATGAAATCATAAACATAGCAGTACTAAAACAGCAATAGATTACAAAATATAAATCGAAATCCAGATCCGTCAAAAGGGTGATAAAATAGATACAGCGGGCTACAATTCTTATTCATAAAGTTTTTATCAACAGTAAGTAGAATCAGGTTGAAATTAAGGTTCATTACTGAACAGTATGAAAATTTTGCAAGTATAGTAGTTGTTTGCAAGTATAGAATAGTTTATAAAAATCATGAATTAAATCCAAAAAAGTTAGGGGTTAGTCCTAATCAAGTCTAGTTGTACTCAGCAAAATAATGGATCAAAATATTATCTTTAACATCAGTATAAAAATAAATAACCATACATAATTCATATAAAATAGAATCTGAAATTTTCTACACATCTGTAGTAAAACAACAATAACTTGAAACTCACAAATCGAAACTGAGATCTTTCAGAAATTTTGAAAAGTAGACAGAATTCTCTATAATTTATATTCATAAATAAGTTTCATTTACTGACCTCAACAGGGTCTAAAATACTGAACAAAAACGGAGTCACATCAAAAACATAAATCTTCTTCATGCATAAAATCGACTAGTTCATGTGCAACAAATCCAAATCAAAACAAAACACAAGCTAGATGTCCAAGCAATATGGTATGAGGTGTTTAACAAGTCTATAATAAGATATACTACGACTAACACATCATGCATACAAGATCATACAACACATCATGGATCACGAACAACAAGCATGTATACATCAAGAATTGATTATCTCTAAATTATTTTATGTCGTGTGTGTAATGAGACAATTACGGGCGGATCAACACATAGAGACAAGATCTAACAAGGGTTTTCATGAGAATAGATTTTGAAGCAACTACACTACAGGCTGTATTTAGTACTTGTATTATACAACAAAAAGAATACAAGTTACTTGCCTTGAAATTGACGACGAATATGACAATGCAAAAATGAGAATAACGTGAATGGATTCCCAGGCACAAACTCAATGAATGCGTTACGAACTACGAGCACACGAACGAAATCAAGCACATGCACACAAGAGTGGGAGGGAGCCGGGTGTGCACAGGAGAACGGTGACGACAACGAAGTTGCTGCTCACTGTTGTTGCGATTTGTCATCGGAAAGAGCAGTACAGTGGGTTGCTGCTGGCACCGGGGAGGCAAGGGGCTGCTGTCTGCCGCTGACTGCTCGAGAGGAGAAGGGAGGAGAGGGACACAGCGCTGAGGGGCTGCAGGGCATCGTGAGGAGGCAGGGAGGGGGGTTTGGAAGTTGGGACAATGGGGTGCAGAGGATCGAAAGATGCAGGGATGAAGTAGGGGATCAGGTGTAAGGTATGAAGAAGATGAGAGGTCGGGAGAACATGGTTTACAAGGCGGCTGAAGTAGGGTTTCTATGAGGGGGAGATATACAGTATGGGTATATATATATAAGGTGGAGAATTAGGGTTATGTGCTAACAGTTGTGTAATCGAGTAATGGGTTTGAAGGGGTCTAATGGGTAGGTGGTCGCTGGTGTAATGCCCTGATTTTTCAATTTATGAAAAATTATTTATTTTGCACATAGTGTGCACGTGCAATATTTTTGTAAATATTTTCATCAAGAGGAGTAAAGATATTTAATATGTGTCTTTAATTATTTTTTCTATAAAGCCTTCTTTCAATTAAACAAAAAGCCTTTTCTTTTAAAAGCCCAAAGTTAATTAAATTTATTATTTTTATAATAAGTATTTTGGCCCATAAACTAAAGCCCATGGACTATTTTTTTATACAACTTGTCATACAATTTAAAGACTATTTTATTTTTATACAAAAATTTAATGTACAATTTTGAGCCTAGTTGCATGCACGTGCACTACACGTACACGTGCAATATGCACTTTTTTAACTAGGCCGGTTGTAATATTTTTGGAGGGAAATGAAAATTGTAATGGTGATCATGGTGTGGTGGTTACTTGGTTGTGGGTAGTTATTGCAACTCCTACTTTCATCTTGGCCCTCCATCTTACAACAACTACTTGATCCTAGCTCTCCATTCCATCAAGATTTTAGTATAAATACCCCCCCCCCCCTCATGGCTAGTTATCCTTGTGCAAAATCATTCTCTTCCAAAACCTATAGTTCAATTATATTATCTAGTAGTAGTTCTGTGAGTTAAAAGATTGAGAGTGTGTGGGATCTTGTGCTTGCAACATCAAGGGGAGGCCGGCTACATCAAGGAAGAAGGAGCTCTCGGTGAGGTGTGCTTGGGAGGCTTGTGTGCACGTGTTCAAGGAGGAGCATTTTCGTTGGAAGGACATTTGTCTCGGGATTGCTAGTGAATTTTTCTCTCCATACAAGGTGGGTAAATTTTCTATATTTCTAATTAGGAATACATGCTAGATTAAATTGAATGAATGAAGCATGAAAAATATTAATAAGAGTACACTTTTAATTGGAAAATTGACCTATGAATTGATTGGAATGTGGGTGTGCAATTGTATGTGATTTGATTAGTAAAAATCTAAGTTTTTATGGATTAATTATAACCATGGATTGTTAAAGAAAGTCTCATTATTCTACATCACAAATTATATACACAAAGTTAGTAGATTGGCAATGCTACTTCATGTGATTAAATGGATCTTTGTGTTATATTGAAATAAATGAATTAAGATATAGATTAGTATGTTTGATAAAAGGTTAAAAACAGAGAATTAATGTGTACTTTGCTAATAAAGAGATTAGTGGCATTAACTGTTGAGAAATGTCGAAAAAGAATTCTCTGGTAAGTCGACTTATGACCTTTTAAGCCGACTTATATCCTCCTTTAAGTCGACTTATGTTTTTTTTTTTGTCAACTTGTGATCTGGTAAGTCCACTTGTGACTTTTATAAGTCAACTTATTACTTAACTTATTTTCTTAAAATCGTGGATGTTTTCCCTCTGGACAGTCGACTTATTACAGTAATAAGCCGACTGGTACTGATGAATTTTCATAAACTTGAATGTTATATTCTTCTCAAAATATGAAGGACTTATGAAAAATAATTTGGGAACTATTTGTATGAAATAAAACATGGTCTGAGAAAAAATGTGTAAATAGAACTATGGTTCTATAGTTATATTTTTGTGAAATTATATCTTGCACAAAGAATTTGAAATGAAGGATTAGAAGATTAATATAGTAAAGAAAGAAATTTTATTGTGTGATGGATGTGAATTTCTCATTTGAGAATAGTGTGAAAAATATGAAATATGAATATTCGTTAGTAATGAGAATTTCAATGTGGAATCACATAATTGATCTATGCAGAACAGCCGACTGGGTTGAATGACAGTTGACTGCCCTGTAAATGATATTTTAATATTGAACGCTGCGGAACAGCCGACTGGCCGTGTGCAGCAGTCGACTCTTCCGAACAGTTTACTAAAGGATTTTGTTTGACTGAACAAGTCGACTGGATGAGTTCTAAGTTGACTGTTCAGAGTACTTTTGACATCTCAGAAATTCTATGAATTGTTTTATGATAAAGATTGTGAAGTTTATGTTGAATATTGGTTGTAACAGTAAACTCTATTTGTCTTTGCATGAATTAATATGGAGTGAATCATTTATTTGAATTTATGAAAGTTATATAATTGTGGAACTATGGACATGAAAAAGAAAATCTATGGTGATTATGAAAAATGAACTCATGAGCTGGAAGTGCTCAGATTATTTTAGTGATTGTGAATTGGAATTGAAATGAAATAGTAGCTGCGTCTCCCCCGACAATTGGAAAGAAATATTGAATTGAAAGACCAAGCTTGGTCATGTTTGAATAAATGAATAAGTCCGGTTTAGTGGAGAGGCTAACTCTAGAGCTTTGATTTTGTTCATGATTCTAATAAAACTAAGGACTAGTACATAGTGAAGATGTGATGAAAGTAAGATAAAAACATTGAGTATGAGGGCCATTGGATAGCGGCGAGAGCATATCCCAGGATGTCCCATGATGAGTCTGGACGAGGATACTGCTCCAGAGTACCGTCCCGGTGGCGACGCTCGTGGGATGTTTGAAGACCGCGGGTGGTGTCATGTCTATGGTAGGAGCTGAATTACCACAGGATATCTGCATGATGAGTCATGTCAGCGATGGGATTCCCTCCAGGGCGCCTAGACATGAGTTCGTAGGTCAGAAAACATCTAGGATACTTACCGTAGTTACAGTAGTAGATTAAGTCATGACGAGGGATTGAACCCTACAAAGATGAAGAACGATTAAGGGCTTGCCCTCGAACCTATGTAGTATGGGATGCATAGAATCCGAACAAGTGCGCATTAGTGTCATGTAACATAAATAACCGCATTAAGGATTAAGTGCACAATCACAACACGACATCAATAGGATAGTCCCTTTAGTTTGATATGTGACAAGTTTGTGTTTGCTAAATATGGAAAATAAGTTATACTATTTTCGGCATAGAGAGGATGTTCGTGTATAATGATCGTCGATTGAATAAACTGATGTACCCACAGTCTTATATACAGGTAAATGGCTTGATACAGATTAAAGAGGAACAAATGCTTAAAGATTATTCAATATTGTTGTACATTTGTTTCATTATTGTAAAGTTTACTTCCGCTGTGCAGTGTAAATTGTATGTATTCATGTAAACTCTGATGTAAAGTGAAAAGTTCAAATTTTCTTGTAAAATTGTACTAACGGAAGTGAAAAGATCTTGTAGAACATCTCGAATTCAGTGTATTTGGGATTCGGAGCGTTACAGAGTGGTATCAGAGCCACGCTTTCCACACTTGTACAAATTTATAAGGAACGACACCCTAGTAGTGGACATTAGAGTGTGTGTTTGAGTCTAGAAATTTAAATGTAAGTGACTTACATTTGTGTTGCTCTATGACTTATGCTTCTTCCTCTCTATTTCTAAGATGGCTGATCACTTCGACCCTGCTGGAGACGACGAATGGCATATCATTGAGGAAGAGTACCATCCTGGACAGGCAGATTTCGAGGATGAGCAGTACCCAGGACAAGCAGATTCTGACGGAGAAGAATGGCCTGAATCCCGAGAGATCACCCCACCTCCGGATTCATCTGATGACTCTTCTTCTGACGAAGAAGAAGAACTAGTTCCAAATAGTCTTGTGATATCTCTTCAGAGGCAGGTAGAAACACTGGGAAAGAGAGTCGGATTATTGGAGGCTCAGCTGGCAAAGCGCAAGGACGACTATTCCGTTCTCAGTCATCGTATATGGGAACTCGAGAAGAGGAAGAATCTAACCGATGTGCTGAAGGATGAAGTTGATGAACTACGGGAGAACTTCGAGAAGCGAAGAGGAAGCGTAGGAGTTAGACTGTTGTAGCTTCTACTATTTTCATTCTGATGTCAAGAAATGTTTTTACAATTCGAATGTATAAAGTTTGGAATTCAATGAAATAGAAATATTGACTTGAAAGATCATATTTCATACTTCGAATTTGATGGACCTTTTACATCAGAATATGGAATGAAAGCTGTTGCGTTGTTCGATACTGGATCCTCTCATACTTTTGTGTCTCCTAAATTTGCTAAAGTGTTGGGAGTTGAACAGAAGATTTTTCCAGGCAAGATCTTAGCAGTAGCTACTCCATCAGGGAAAACTTTAACCACTGATTGGTATTATGCTGATTGTGAGATTGTGATTGGAGATCGAATCTTTGGCATTGATCTGATCGAGCTGACTATCTTGGGAGTTGATATTATCATTGGCATTGATTGGATGTCGGTGTACAGTGTAAGCATCGAGTGTAAAACCAGGACGGTAACAGTGAAGGCTCCAGGTGGACCTGAAGTCATTTTCCAAGGGAAGCAGAAGTGTTCTAAGCTGGTGGCAACTATCCGCAAGGAGGAGACGCCTGTGGAAGTGCAAGGGATTCCTGTGGTTCGGGACTATTTGACTGTGTTCTTGGAAGATTTTCCTGGGTTACCCCCGCATCGTGATGTAGAGTTCAGCATCACTGTTCAACCGGGAAGTGCACCCATTTCTAAGGCACCGTATAGGATGGCTCCAGTGGAACAGGATGAGGTGAAACGGAAGATTGAGGAACTGCTGGAGAAAGGCTTTATTCAACCTAGTGCGTCACCTTGGGGAGCACCAGTGCTTTTGGTAAAGAAGAAGGATGGATCGATGAGAATGTGCATCGATTACCGGGAGCTGAATAAGGTCACTGTTCAGAATAAGTATCCTGTTTCTCGAATTGATGACTTGTTCGATCGTCTACAAGGAGCAGCTGTTTTCTCCAAAATAGATCTTCGATCAGGATATCACCAAGTTCGAGTGAAAGCCGAAGATGTGCACAAAACTGCATTTAGAACTCGACATGGGCATTACGAATTCTTAGTTATGCCATTTGGAGTGACGAATGCACCCGCAATCTTCATGGATTTGATGAACAGAGTTCTGAGGCCGTTCATTGATTCTTTCGTCGTGGTGTTTATCGACGATATTCTCATGTACTCCCAGTCAGAGGAGGAGCACACCGAGCATCTGACAGCAGTTTTGAAGAAGCTGGAAGAGCAGAAGCTGTATGCCAAATTATCCAAGTGTGATTTTTGGAAATCTGAAGTGGCATTCCTAGGTCACATCCTTTCTAAGGAGGGAGTGGCAACTGACCTTCAGAAGATAGAGGCAGTGAGAGATTGGGCTAGGCCTACTACAGTAAAGGAAGTTAGAAGTTTTCTTGGAATGACTGAATACTACAGGGGATTCATTCAAGGTTATGCCCAGATAGTCATGCCGCTTACTGGACTGACCAAGAAGAATGTGAACTTCAAGTGGACTGAGCAATGTGAGGCGAGCTTTCAGGAGCTGAAAGAGAAAACTACTGCACCTATTTTGGCTTTGCCTAGAGCAGATGTTGAGTATGATGTTTATAGCGATGCTTCACATCGGGGGCTTGGTTGTGTCTTAATGCAAGAAGGAAGAGTAATCGCTTATGGGTCTAGGCAACTACGACCGCATGAGAAGAATTACCCGACTCATGATCTGGAGTTGGCTGCGATTATCTTTGCCCTGAAGCAATGGAGGCACTACGTGTACGGTGAGAAGTTGAACATGTACACGGACCACAAGAGCTTGAAGTACATATATCAGCAGAGGGATCTGAATTTGAGGCAACGGAGATGGTTGGAAGTGCTTGAGGACATACGACCTGAGATCAAGTATCATCCTAGGAAAGGTAATGTTGTTGCTGATGCACTTAGTCGCAAGAGCACTTTAGCCAGTTTGATTACAACTCAGAAGCATCTGATTGAGGAATTGGACCGAGCAGGTATTGAAGTTGTCTTGCAAGGATTGGGAGCATCTTTGGCTCAGTTGAGTCTTCAGCCTACATTGAATGGAAGGATCATTGCAAGTCAGGAGGTTGATGCTGATATCTTGGAGATGAAGGAGCAGGTTGGTGCTGGCAGGTTGCCCGGATTTCAAATCAGGGATGGAGTGCTGTGGTTCGGAGATAGACTGTGTGTTCCAAATCAGGCAGACCTGAAAGAGAGTATTCTTCAGGAGGCACATGCTACCCTTTTGTCGGTACATCCTGGGAGTACTAAGATGTACAAAGACATCAAACAGTATTTCTGGTGGTCAGGTTTGAAGCGGGATGTGGCTGAATTTGTGGTGAAGTGTGAGGTTTGTCAGCAAGTCAAAGCCGAAAATTAGAGACCCGGAGGTCTATTACAGCCGTTACCTATTCCGGAATGGAAGTGGGATAACATCAGTATGGATTTCATTACGGGATTGCCTAAGAGTCCTAAAGGCAATGATGCGATTTGGGTTATAGTCGATCGACTAACCAAGTCCGCTCACTTTTTGGCGATGAAACTCACTGCTTCGATGGACAAGTTGGCTGAGTTGTATGTTGGCGAGATCGTCCAGCTTCATGGTGTTCCGTTAACTATTGTGTCTGATCGAGATGCGCGGTTTACTTTGCATTTCTGGAGGAGTCTTCAGACAGCTTTGGGTACCAAGACGGATTTCAGCACTACTTTTCATCCGCAAACCGATGGGCAGACCGAGAGAGTCAACCGTATTCTTGAGGATATGCTTCGGTGTTGTATACTAGACTTTGGAGACAGTTGGGAAAGACATTTACCTTTGGTAGAGTTTGCCTACAACAACAGTTTTCAGGCTAGCATCGGGATGGCGCCGTACGAAGCTTTGTATGGCAGGAAGTGCAGAACGCCTGGTTGTTGGTTTGAAGTTGGGGAGCATCAGTTGTTTGGTCCTGAGCTTGTGCAGCAAACCTCTGAGAAGATTGTTCTGATCAGAAAAAGGTTGGTAGAAGCTCAGAGCAGGCAGAAAAGCTATGCAGACAACCGGAGAAGGGACCTTGAGTTTGAGGTTGGTGACTTCGTCTTTCTGAAAGTATCACCCAGTAAAGGTGTGGTTCGATTTGGCAAGGGCGGAAAGTTAGCCCCGAGGTTTATAGGCCCGTATAAGATATTGAAAAGGATCGGGAAAACTGCTTACCGGCTTGAATTACCGGAAGAGTTGTCTCAGGTGCACAATGTCTTTCATGTGTCTATGCTGAGAGGTTATATTCCAGATCCGAGTCATCATTTTCCTGAAGTGCCGAAAGGTTTGCAGTTGGATCTGAACTACATCGAGTCTCCTGTCGAGATTGTTGATCGTCAAGAGAAAGTCTTGAGAAATAAGACGATACCGATGGTCAAGGTAGTCTGGAGAAACCATTTGCTTGAAGAGGCTACTTGGGAGTCTGAGGAGAGGATGTTGAAGGACTATCCTGAGCCTTTTGCTTGATTGTATCTTTGTATCTTTTTGTTCTTGTTGTTGTGTTGTATTTTTGTTTCTCTCACTCTTGACTGTAGTTCCGGGGACGGAACTATTCTAAGGAGGGAGTATTGTAATGCCCTGATTTTTCAATTTATGAAGATTTATTTATTTTGTACGTAGTGTGCACGTGTAATATTTTTGTAAATATTTTCATCAAGAGGAGTAAAGATATTTAATATGTGCCTTTAATTATTTTTTCTATAAAGCCTTCTTTCAATTAGACAAAAAACCTTTTCTTTTAAAAGCCCAAAGTTAATTAAATTTATTATTTTTATGATAAGTATTTTGGCCTATAAACTATAGCCCATGGACTATTTTTTTATACAACTTGTCATACAATTTAAAGACTATTTTATTTTTATACAAAAATATAATGTACAATTTTGGGCCTAGTTGCATGCACGTGCACTACACGTACACGTGCAATATGCACTTTTTCAACTAGGCCGGTTGTAATCTTTTTGGAGGGAAATGAAAATTGTAATGGTGATCATGGTGTGGTGGTTACTTGGTTGTGGGTAGTTATTGCAACTCCTACTTTCATCTTGGCCCTCCATCTTACAACCAACTACTTGATCCTAGCCTTCCATTCCATCAAGATTTTAGTATAAATACCCCCCCCCCCCCCCACCCCCGCCCATGGCTAGTTATCCTTGTGCAAAATCATTCTCTTCCAAAACCTATAGTTCAATTATATTATCTAGTAGTAGTTCTGTGAGTTAAAAGATTGAGAGTGTGTGGGATCTTGTGCTTGCAACATCAAGGGGAGGCCGGCTACATCAAGGAAGAAGGAGCTCTCGGTGAGGTGTGCTTGGGAGGCTTGTGTGCACGTGTTCAAGGAGGAGCATTTTCGTTGCAAGGACATTTGTCTAGGGATTGCTAGTGAATTTTTCTCTCCATACAAGGTGGGTAAATTTTCTATATTTCTAATTAGGAATACATGCTAGATTAAATTGAATGAATGAAGCATGAAAAATATTAATAAGAGTACACTTTTATTTAGAAAATTGACCTATGAATTGATTGGAATGTGGGTGTGCAATTGTATGTGATTTGATTAGTAAAAATCTAAGTTTGTATGGATTAATTATAACCATGGATTGTTAAAGAAAGTCTCATTATTCTACATCACAAATTATATACACAAAGTTAGTAGATTGGCAATGCTACTTCATGTGATTAAATGGATCTTTGTGTTATATTGAAATAAATGAATTAAGATATAGATTAGTATGTTTGATAAAAGGTTAAAAACAGAGAATTAATGTGTAATTTGCTAATAAAGAGATTAGTGGCATTAACTGTTGAGAAATGTCGAAAAAGAATTCTCTGGTAAGTCGACTTATGACCTTTTAAGCCGACTTATATCCTCCTTTAAGTCGACTTATGTTTTTTTTTGTCAACTTATGATCTGGTAAGTCCACTTGTGACTTTTATAAGTCAACTTATTACTTAACTTATTTTCTTAAAATCATGGATGTTTTCCATCTGGACAGTCGACTTATTACAGTAATAAGCCGACTGGTACTGATGAATTTTCATAAACTTGAATGTTCTATTCTGCTCAAAATATGAAGGACTTATGAAAAATAATTTGGGAACTATTTGTATGAAATAAAACATGGTTTGAGAAAAAATGTGTAAATAGTACTATGGTTCTATAGTTATATTTTTGTGAAATTATATCTTGCACAAAGAATTTGAAATGAAGGATTAGAAGATTAATATAGTAAAGAAAGAAATTTTATTGTGTGATAGATGTGAATTTCTCATTTGAGAATAGTGTGAAAAATATGAAATGTGAATATTCGTTAGTGATGAGAATTTCAATGTGGAATCACATAATTGATCTATGCAGAACAGCCGACTGGGTTGAATGACAGTCGAATGCCCTGTAAATGATATTTTAATATTGAACGCTGCGGAACAGCCGACTGGCCATGTGCAGCAGTCGACTCTTCCGAGCAGTTTACTTAAGGATTTTGTTTGACTGAACAAGTCGACTGGATGAGTTTTAAGTCGACTGTTCAGAGTACTTTTGACATCTCAGAAATTCTGTGAATTGTTTTATGATAAAAATTGTGAATTTTATGTTGAATATTGGTTGTGACAGTAAACTCTATTTGTCTTTGCATGAATTAATATGGAGTGAATCATTTATTTGAATTTATGAAGGTTATATAATTGTGGAACTATGGACATGAAAAAGAAAATCTATGGTGATTATTAAAAATGAACTCATGAGCTGGAAGTGCTCAGATTATTTTAGTAATTGTGAATTGGAATTGAAATGAAAGAGTAGCTAAGTCTCCCCCGGCAATTGGAAAGAAAATGAAATAAAATATTGAAATGAAAGACCAAGGTTGGTCATGTTTGAATAAATGAATAAGTCCGGATTAGTGGAGAGGCTAACTCTAGAGCTTTGATTTTGTTCATGATTCTAATAAAACTAAGGACTAGTACATAGTGAAGATGTGATGAAAGTAAGAGAAAAACATTGAGTATGAGGGCCATTGGATAGCGGCGAGAGCGTATCCCAGGATGTCCCATGATGAGTCTGGGCGAGGATACTGCTCCAGAGTACCGTCCCGGTGGCGACGCTCGTGGGATGTTTGAAGACTGCGGGTGGTGTCATGTCTATGGTAGGAGCTGAATTACCACAGGATGTCTGCATGATGAGTCATGTCAGCGATGGAATTCCCTCCAGGGCGCCTAGACATGAGTTCGTAGGTCAGAAAACATCTAGGATACTTACCGTAGTTACAGTAGTAGATTAAGTCATGACGAGGGATTGAACCCTACAAAGATGAAGAACGATTAAGGGCTTGCCCTCGGACCTATGTAGTATGGGATGCATAGAATCCGAACAAGTGCGCATTAGTGTCATGTAACATAAATAACCGCATTAAGGACTAAGTGCACAATCAGAACACGACATCAATAGGATAGTCCCTTTAGTTTGATATGTGACAAGTTTGTGTTTGCTAAATATGGAAAATAAGTTATACTATTTCCGGCATAGAGAGGATGGCCGTGTATAATGATCGTCGGTTGAATAAACTGACGTACCCACAGTCTTATATACAGGTAAATGGCTTGATACAGATTAAAGAGGAACAAATGCTTAAAGATTATTCAATGTTGTTGTACATTTGTTTCATTATTGTAAAGTTTACTTCCGCTGTGCAGTGTAAATTGTATGTATTTATGTAAACTCTGCTGTAAAGTGAAAAGTTCAAATTTCCTTGTAAAATTGTACTAAAGGAAGCGAAAAGATCCTGTAGAACATCTCGAATTCAGTGTATTTGGGATTCGGGGCGTTACAGCTGGATAATTGGGGTAATGGGTTATTAAAACCCAATAAAAGTAGAATATGGTCTGATGGTATTAGATATTGGGTAGTGGATTTTGGGTTTAATTAAAGGATCCAACAATAGATATAGGAACAAAAAAAAAGAATAAATAAAATAGGACCTGAACAATTTAACGAGGATGATCAAAAAAATAATAGCTCGATCAACCAGAGATGAATTAATAGTTAGACAATTGAATCAAGACGATCATATACAAGGCGACAAATCAAATAGATGAAAATATTGATAATGAAGATCAAATACACGGTTCAAAAAGAGTCGGAGAATACAAGATGAATAAATACTCAAAAAGAAAAAAAAAACATCCCAAAAATACAGAAAATGAAAAATAGGGGTTACACTACCTTCTCCTCGCTCCTTTCCTTCAATGAAGAACATAATTTGAATGATCACCGAAGAAACCTTGATCTCATTGGAGAAGTTCGTGAGAAGTCCACCCTATGGATAAAGATCTATCAGCAAAGGGTGGAGAGGCTCTACAATAAGAATGTTGGCCGACGAACATGAAAGAAGTTGACATCGTCTTGCAAAAGCTTGAGATCTCTGATCCTTGCAAGATAGGAAAGTTAACTCCCCATTGGAAAGGACCCTACAAGGTCACCAAATTCATCAGCTCAGGAACTTACCAACTTGAAAACCTTGGGGACTAGGAGATATCAAGTACTTGGAATGTCGAGCATCTGCTTAAGGTCCTGCACTAAATTTTAAAAATTTTGTAATATGACCTATCTTTACAATAGTCAGATCATGTAATAAAGGTCAGCCTCCTAGGTAGCCACACAGATTTATTTTTCAATAAAAACATAGCATTTCTTTCATAAATTATTGTACTACTATCTGAACTCCAAACAATGAGTCAGTGCTCTGCTCCTTTCTCACAACTCGCTAACTCTCAAACATCAAGTTTGGAGTCCATTTCATGATTCGAGTTACTCCCACTTTTGAGCTCAGCTCGTCCCTCGAGCTGCTCCCGCAACTTGCTAACTTTCAAACAGATTGTTCGGAGTCTAACTCGTGAATCAAGCTACTCCAATTTTGGAGCTCGGCTCATCACTCGAGCTGCTCCCACAACTCTTTAACTCACAAACAATATGTTCAAAGTCAAACTCATGACTCGAGCTACTCCCACTTCATAGCTCAACTCGTTTATCGAGCTGCTTCGACAGCTCGCTCAGTCTCAAACAGCAAGTTCGGAGTCCAACTCGTGACTCGAGCTACTCCCACTTTGCAGCTTGGATTGTCCCTCGTGCTGCTCCCATAACTCACTAACTCTCAAACAAAAAGTTCAGAGTCCAACTAGTGACTTGAGCTACTCCCACTTCGGGGCTTAACTCGTACCTCGAGTTGCTCCTACAACTCGCTAACTCCTAAATAGCAAGTTCGGGGTCAACTCGTGGCTCGAGCTACTCCCACTTTGGAGATTGGCTCGTTCTTCGAGTTGCTCTCTCAATTCACTAACTCTCAAACATCAAGTTTAGAGTCTAACTCACGACTCGAACGCATCCAAATTCGAACCTTGGCTTGTCCTTGGAGCTGAACCCTCAGCTCGCTAACACTCAAACAGTAAATTCAGAGCCCAACTCGCGACTCGTGCTACTCTCATTTTGGAGCTCATCTTGTCGCTTGAGCTGTTCCTGCAACTCCCTAACTTTCAAACATCAAGTTTAGAGTCGAACTCGTGACCATGTCCAAGGCCTCATTTCAAACGCTCTCCATCTTCTCCTTCTTTTTCTCCACCCAATCTGCATTCTCCTTCGGCAACGTCACATATTTGGCATTGAGCGAGGCGATCTCTAGCTGTAGAGCCTTCTCCCTCTTTTCAGAAGCTTCGAGCACCACTTTGTTGTCGTGGCACTCCTTCTCGGCCCGCATGATTTTTTCCTTCAGAAGCTTAATATCGTAGTCGTACTACCTTTTCATCTCACCAGCCACGAGAGAAGACTGCAAAAAGAAACTCCAAACAATTATAAAATTGAGCAAGTGAAGGCTACGTAGCACAACATGGGCTCGGGATAAGTGGAATTAGCTGGAATAAAAGGTTTATGGGCTAATGTCACCTGAACTCTGTGTGAATCTACATTGTTTATGACCTCGACCGCGACCCTCACCTCTGTCATTGAGTCCGCAATGGTCACCTTCAAGTCGGGGTGATAAGTCGCTGCTGTCACGGAGGTGAAGACCACACGAGCCTAGGGGGTGAACTCCGGGGGGGGGGGGGTTGTAACGCCCCGAATCCCAAATACACTGAATTCGAGATGTTCTACAGGATCTTTTCACTTTCTTTAGTACAATTTTACAGGAAAATTAAAACTTTTCATCATACATCAGAGTTTACATCATGATTACATCTTTCTTTTGCACAGCGGAAGTAAAATACAACAATTTGATACAAGTACAACAGCATAATGTAATCTTTAAGCATCCATCCTCTTTTAATCTTTAACAAGTCATTTACCTGCATGTAAGACTGTGGGTACGTCAGTTTATTCAACCGACGAACATTATACACGGCCATCCTCTCTATGCCGGAAATAGTATAACTTAACTTTTCATATTTAGCAAACACAAACTTGTCACAATTCAAACTAAAGGGACTACCCTATTGATGTCGTGTTGTGATTGTGCACTTAGTCCTTAATGCAGTTAATTATGTTACATAACACTAATGCACACTTGTTCGGATTCTATGCATCCCATACTACATAGGTTCGAGGGCAAGCCCTTATTCGTTCTTCATCTTTATAGGGTTCAATCCCCCGTTATGTCTTAAACTACTACTGTAACTACGGTAGTGTCTTAGATGTCCTATGATCTATGAGCCCATGCCCAGGCAGCCTGGAGGGGAATCCCACGCACTGTCACGACGCATCGAGCAGGCAACCTATGGACAATTCAGCCTCCGCCATGGAACAATGGCACCACCCATAGCCACTCGAACATCCCACGAGCGTCGCCACCGGGACGATAATTCTGGAGTAGCGCCCATGCCATGTCTTGATGCATCAAGCAGGCAGCCTGTGAATCGCTCTCACACCGCTATCCGTTGGCCCCCATACTCATGTTTTTCCTCTACTTTCATCACGTCTCCACTATGTACTAGTCCTTAGTTTAATTAAAAATCATGAACAAAATTAATCTCTAGAGTTAGCCTCTCCATCAACCGGACTTATTCATTTGTTCATCAAGACCAACCTTGGTCTAATTTCATCTCAATTCAATTTTCTCAATGCCGGGGAGACTTAGCTACTCTATTTCAAATTTCATTTCCCAATCTTCAACTCATAACAATTTCCATGTCGAGTTCTCAAACTCACATGTATGTTCTCTTTCAATTCATGATTACACTTTGTTCACAAGTCCATAATGAATACTTTTAACTCATAAAATTCATATGTATAGCCAACAATTTCTTTTTCCTTTCATAAATCATGATTTCTAAGTTCCATAATCATACATGAACTCATGCACTTCATAATATCACTAATAAACATTCATACTTCATATTTTGCACAATATTCACAAGTGAGAATACATAATATCATGTCACACAACAAAGTACTTTTACCAATTACTTTATAGTAGCCTAATTCACTTAATCTTTATAAGTTATAAATTCCATGAGTATGCATCTTATAACCAAAGCTCTAATTATGCCTCTTGTTCACAAACCATATTGTATTTCATTCAAATAATACCCAAATCACTCTTATAAAATTCCTTGTATTTTTATGAGAATTACCATATTTATTTCATAATTTTTGGACTTCAAAAACTCCCAAAAAATATTTTTTCATATATGCCGATCCCAAGAATCGAACCAGGCACAGCACCGAGACAGCACAGAGCCCAGACCGCTAGGCCGGTCGCCGAACACGATATAAGAGCGACTGAGAGTAATAAATACTCTCGGTTCGCTGCTAACTAGTTTTTTAGAGAATTAACCAAAAAGAAGTGTGGATTCTGGGATTCGAACTGTGCAAACCAGAGAAGCAAACCACAGTCCAAGACCACCTGAGCCACTGGCTCGGGTTGTCACTAACCCAAATAAAAATCGATTTGTATTATATTCGTACTGCTTTAAAAACAACTCGATATTCAAATAACCATAGTTTCTTATTGCTTTGGTAAAAATTTCTAAAAACTTCCAGATTAATCCCCATTCGTATAAGGTTCATACCAGTAAAAAAAATATGATTTTTTGGTACTAATGAAATGTATTTTTCACACACAAAATCCAAGAGTTATTTATTAAACTACAATATATTGTATTTTCGACATTGCCATATAATTGATCTACTAGTCTTTTTATTCAATAATTTCATGGTGATAATTTACTGATATTAGTTCTTAATTCAACCAATACATATGATTTCAATAGTCCATATCCATATCAACATAAAGGTCTATTCATCATAATTCAACTACCAATTTTATGAGTAGTATTTTCATTAATCAACCTATGTCATAATGAAGTATACTCACTCATCGATTATACAAATCACATCTCAAACATACAAGTATTTCATTTTCCTTAAAAATAAGGTGTACTCTTTCTTAATAGGTTCCATGTTTCAATTTCACAATTAACAAGCATGCATTATGTCCCTAATCATAATAACAACATTCTCAATTAAATTTAATCACCATCATAACTTCATACTAATAAACATGGAGCAATCTACACACAATTTAATTTTAACCCTAGAGCCATATAAGTTAATCACCACATTTCAATCAATTCACATACTAACTACTCAATTCAAGTGGGCTCTTATTAATATTTTTCATGCATCTTTAATGGTTGAAACTTAGCATGGATCTATATTAGAAATATGAAATGTTTTACCCACCTTAAATGGAGAGAAAACACAAACAAAGCAACCAAGTCCTTGTAGATGAAAGCACCACCTCCTAGCCAAAAGAGTGCACCAACTCCAAGCCTCCTAGCCAAGCCGAATGCTTCCTCTAGCCCAATCCGAAAGCTTCTCCTCCTTGTGATGCCGGCCACTCCAAGCAACCAAAAACCCACACAACTCTCTTATATTTTATAACTCACACTATTACAATACTATAACTTTGAAATGTACTTTGCATATGAAAATTAGCCATGAGAGGGGGGGGTATTTATACTAGGAAATGAGTGAGATGGAGGGCCAAGATTGCTTGGGTAGTTGTAGAATGAAGGGTCTAGATTAAGGTAGGAGTTAGGAAAACTACCCACAACTAAGAAACTACCACCATGTTCTCCATGACAAATTTTGAAAATCCCTCCAAAAGATTGAATCCCGGCCTCCCCTAGGGGTGTGCATAGCACGTGTACGTGTAGTGCACGTGCATGCAACTAGACCAAAACTTGTGCATTTTAAATTTGTATAAAAATAGATTTGTTAAAAAAAGTCTTCTACATGACAAGTTTAATTAAAAGAGATTAATTCATGGGCTTTATTTTTTGGGCCAAAATAGTTTATTAAAATAAATAAAATAAAATACATTTGGGCTTTTTAAGAAAAGGCTTTTTAATTAAATCAAGTAAGGCTTTTAAAGAAGGGCTTTTGCACAAATAATTTGAGAAAAATATATTTAAATATTTATACACATCATGATAAAATAATCCAACCAAATATTGCACGTGCACACTACGTGCAAAATAAATAATTTTTCATTTATTGAAAAATCAGGGTATTACAGCACTCCCTCCTTAGAATAGTTCCGTCCCCGGAACTACAATCAAGAGCGAGAAAACAAACAAAATACAACACACACAACAAGAACAAAAGATACAAAAGTACAATCAAGCAAAAAGCTCAGGATAGTCCTTCAACATCCTCTCCTCAGATTCCCAAGTAGCCTCTTCAACCAAGTGGTTTCTCAGACTACCTTGACCATCGGTATCGTCTTATTCCTTAAGACTTTCTCTCGACGATCAACAATCTCTACAGGAGACTCGATGTAATTCAGGTCTAACTGCAAACCTTCCGGCACTTCAGGCAAATGATGACTCGGGTCTGGAATATAACCTCTCAGCATAGACACATGAAAGACATTGTGCACCTGAGACAACTCTTCCGGTAATTCAAGCCGGTAAGCAGTTTTCCCGATCCTTTTCAATATCTTATACGGGCCTATAATCCTCGGGGCTAACTTCCCGCCTTTGCCAAAACGAACCACACCTTTACTGGGTGATACCTTCAGAAAGACGAGGTCACCAACCTCAAACTCAAGGTCCCTTCTCCGGTTGTCTGCATAGCTTTTCTGCCTGCTCTGAGCTTCCACCAACCTTTTCCTGATCAGATCAATCTTCTCAGAAGTTTGCTGCACAAGCTCAGGACCAAACAACTGACGCTCCCCTACTTCATACCAACACACAGGAGTTCTGCACTTCCTGCCATACAAAGCTTCGTACGGCGCCATCCCGATGCTAGCCTGAAAACTGTTGTTATAGGCAAACTCCACCAAAGGTAAATGCCTTTCCCAACTGCCTCCAAAGTCTAGTATACAACACCGAAGCATATCCTCAAGAATACGGTTGACTCTCTCTGTCTGCCCATCGATTTGCGGATGAAAAGCAGTGCTGAAATCCGTCTTGGTACCCAAAGCTGCCTGAAGACTCCTCCAGAAATGCGAAGTAAACCGCGCATCTCGATCAGACACAATAGTCGAAGGAACGCCATGAAGTCGGACAATCTCACCAACATACATCTCAGCCAACTTGTCCATCGAAGCAGTGAGTTTCATCGCCAAAAAGTGAGCGGACTTGGTAAGTCGATCGACTATAACCCAAATTGCATCATTGCCTTTGGAACTCTTAGGCAATCCCGTGATGAAATCCATACTGATGTTATCCCACTTCCATTCCGGAATAGGTAACGGCTGTAATAGACCTCCGGGTCTCTGAATTTCGGCTTTGACTTGCTGACAAACCTCACACTTCGCGACAAATTCAGCCACATCCCGCTTCAAACCTGACCACCAGAAATGCTGCTTGATGTCTTTGTACATCTTAGTACTCCCAGGATGTACCGACAAAAGAGTAGCATGCGCCTCCTGAAGAATACTCTCTTTCAGGTCCGCCTGATTTGGAACGCACAGCCTATCTCCGAACCACAGCACTCCATCCCTGATTTGAAATCCGGGCAACCTGCCAGCACTGACCTGCTCCTTCATCTCCAAAATATCAGCATCAACTTCCTGACTTGCAATGATCCTTGCATTCAAAGTAGGCTGAAGCCTCAACTGAGCCAAAGATGCTCCCAATCCTTGCAAGACAACTTCAATACCAGCTCGATCCAACTCCTCAATCAGATGCCTCTGAGTTGTAATCAAACAGGCCAAACTGCTCTTGCGGCTAAGTGCATCAGCAACAACATTAGCCTTTCCAGGATGATACTTGATCTCAGGTCGCATATCCTCGAGCACTTCCAACCATCTTCGCTGCCTCAAATTGAGATCCCTCTGCTGATATATATACTTCAAGCTCTTATGATCCGTGTACATATTCAACTTCTCACCGTACACGTAGTGCCTCCATTGCTTCAAGGCAAAAATAATCGCAGCCAACTCTAGATCATGAGTCGGGTAATTCTTCTCATGTGGTCGTAGTTGCCTAGACCCATAAGCGATTACTCTTCCCTCTTGCATTAAGACACAACCAAGCCCCCGATGTGAAGCATCGCTATAAACGTCATACTCGACACCAGCTCTAGGCAAAGCCAAGATAGGTGCAGTAGTCAGCCTATCTTTCAACTCCTGAAAGCTCGCCTCACATTGCTCGGTCCACTTGAAGTTCACATTCTTCTTGGTCAGTCCAGTAAGCGGTACAGCTATCTGAGCATAACCTTGAATGAATCTCCGATAATATCCAGTCATCCCAAGGAAACTTCTGACTTCCTTCACTGTAGTAGGCCTTGCCCAATCTCTCACTGCCTCTATCTTCTGAGGATCAGTTGCCACTCCCTCCTTAGAAAGGATGTGACCTAGGAATGCCACTTCAGATTTCCAGAAATCACACTTGGATAACTTGGCATGCAACTGCTGCTCTTCCAGCTTCTGCAAAACTGCTGCCAGATGCGCAGTGTGCTCCTCCTCTGTCTTGGAGTACACGAGAATATCGTCGATAAACACCACGACGAAAGAATCAATAAACGGCCTCAGAACTCTGTTCATCAAGTCCATGAAGATTGCGGGTGCATTCGTCACTCCGAATGGCATAACTAAGAATTCGTAATGCCCATGCCGAGTTCTAAATGCAGTCTTATGCACATCTTCAGCTTTCACTCGAACTTGGTGGTAACCTGATCGAAGATCAATTTTGGAGAATACAGCTGTTCCTTGTAGACGATCGAACAAGTCATCAATTCGAGGAATCGGATACTTATTCTGAACAGTGACCTTATTCAGCTCCCGGTAATCGATACACATTCTCATCGATCCATCCTTCTTCTTAACCAAAAGCACTGGTGCTCCCCAAGGTGACGCACTAGGTTGAATAAAGCCTTTTCCCAACAGTTCCTCAATCTGCCGTTTCACCTCATCCTGTTCCACTGGAGCCATCCTATACGGTGCCTTAGAAATGGGTGCACTTCCCGGTTGAACAGTGATGCTGAACTCTACATCACGATGCGGGGGTAACCCAGGAAAATCTTCCAAGAACACAGTCGGATAGTCCCGAACCACCGGAATCCCTTGCACTTCCACAGGAGTCTCTTCCTTGCAGATAGTTGCCACCAGCTTAGAATATTTCCGCTTCTCTTGGAACATGACTTCAGGTCCTCCTGGAGCCTTCACTGTCACCGTCTTGGTCTTACACTCGATGCTTGCACCGTACACCGACATCCAATCAATGCCAATGATAACATCGACTCCCAAGATAGTCAGCTCGATCAGATCAATGCCAAAGATTCTATCCCCAATCACTATCTCGCAATCAGCATAATACCGATCAGTGGTTAAAGTTTCCCCTGATGGAGTAGGTACTGCTAAGATCTTGCCTGGGAAAATCTTCGGTTCAACTCCCAACACTTTAGCAAACTTTGGAGACACAAATGTATGAGAGGATCCAGTATCAAACAATACGACAGCTTTCATTCCATTAAGATAGAGTTCGCCTGTTACATAATATGCACCATTACATAACAGTCTCACTAACCAAAGGGAAAAGAAATGACAAAAACTCTAAACACCAGCCCTCGTACCAGAGATGACCTGATCTGCCTCCTCAGCATCAGCTTCTGTCAAGGCAAACACTTGCCCTGATTGGTATGGCCTCTTCCCAGCCTGCTGCGTTGGTGCGCTGTTATTATCATTCCGTAGTTTGGGAAATTGGGATCGATAATGCCCCGCTTCACCACAGTTGTAGCAAGTCACCGCAGGAGGTCTCACCACATTGTTTCCAGGTCCTCCAGCTACACTAACGGCGTTCGCCCCTGTCGGTTTGAACCTCTGTACAGATGGTTGTCCCTTGAAACTCCCCGATTGTGCAGGCCTCTTCCCGGACTGCCAGTGGTTCCTCTTCGCTGCTCGAAGTTCTTCCCGCAGTTCATCAACCTCATCCTTCAGCACATCAGTTAGGTTCTTTTTCTTCTCAAGTTCCCAAATCCGATGGCTAAGAACAGAATAGTCGGCCTTCCGCTTCTCCAGCTGAGCCTCCAACAATCCAACTCTCTCCTTCAGGGTTTCCACTTGTCTCTGAAGAGAAGTCACAAGACCACTTGGAACTGGTACTTCTTCTTCGTCAGAAGAAGAATCATCAGATGAATCCAGAGGTGGGGTGATCTCTCGGGATTCAGGGTACTCCTCATCATCAGAATCAGCTTGTCCAGGGTAGTACTCGTCCTCGGAATCAGCTTGTCCAGGATGGTACTCTTCCTCAATGATATGCCAGTCGTCGCCTCCAGCAGGGTCGAAGTGATCAGCCATCTTAGAAATAGAGAGGAAGAAGCATAAATCTTAGAGCAACACAAATGTAAGTCACTTACATTTAAATCTCTAGATTCAAACACACACTCTAATGTCCACTTCTAGGGTGTCGTTCCCTATAAATTTGTACAAGTGGGAAAGTGTAGAAAGCGTGGCTCTGATACCACTCTGTAACGCCCCGAATCCCAAATACACTGAATTCGAGATGTTCTACAGGATCTTTTCACTTTCTTTAGTACAATTTTACAGGAAAATTAAAACTTTTCATCATACATCAGAGTTTACATCATGATTACATCTTTCTTTTGCACAGCAGAAGTAAAATACAACAATTTGATACAAGTACAACAGCATAATGTAATCTTTAAGCATCCATCCTCTTTTAATCTTTAACAAGTTATTTACCTGCATGTAAGACTGTGGGTACGTCAGTTTATTCAACCGACGAACATTATACACGGCCATCCTCTCTATGCCGGAAATAGTATAACTTAACTTTTCATATTTAGCAAACACAAACTTGTCACAATTCAAACTAAAGGGACTACCCTATTGATGTCGTGTTGTGATTGTGCACTTAGTCCTTAATGCAGTTAATTATGTTACATGACACTAATGCACACTTGTTCGGATTCTATGCATCCCATACTACATAGGTCCGAGGGCAAGCCCTTATTCGTTCTTCATCTTTATAGGGTTCAATCCCCCGTTATGTCTTAAACTACTAGTGTAACTACGGTAGTGTCTTAGATGTCCTATGATCTATGAGCCCATACCCAGGCAGCCTGGAGGGGAATCCCACGCACTGTCACGACGCATCGAGCAGGCAACCTATGGACAATTCAGCCTCCGCCATGGAACAATGGCACCACCCATAGCCACTCGAACATCCCACGAGCGTCGCCACCGGGACGATAATTCTGGAGTAGCGCCCATGCCATGTCTTGATGCATCAAGCAGGCAGCCTGTGAATCGCTCTCACACCGCTATCCGTTGGCCCCCATACTCATGTTTTTCCTCTACTTTCATCACGTCTCCACTATGTACTAGTCCTTAGTTTAATTAAAAATCATGAACAAAATTAATCTCTAGAGTTAGCCTCTCCATCAACCGGACTTATTCATTTGTTCATCAAGACCAACCTTGGTCTAATTTCATCTCAATTCAATTTTCTCAATGCCGGGGAGACTTAGCTACTCTATTTCAAATTTCATTTCCCAATCTTCAACTCATAACAATTTCCATGTCGAGTTCTCAAACTCACATGTATGTTCTCTTTCAATTCATGATTACACTTTGTTCACAAGTCCATAATGAATACTTTTAACTCATAAAATTCATATGTATAGCCAACAATTTCTTTTTCCTTTCATAAATCATGATTTCTAAGTTCCATAATCATACATGAACTCATGCACTTCATAATATCACTAATAAACATTCATACTTCATATTTTGCACAATATTCACAAGTGAGAATACATAATATCATGTCACACAACAAAGTACTTTTACCAATTACTTTATAGTAGCCTAATTCACTTAATCTTTATAAGTTATAAATTCCATGAGTATGCATCTTATAACCAAAGCTCTAATTATGCCTCTTGTTCACAAACCATATTGTATTTCATTCAAATAATACCCAAATCACTCTTATAAAATTCCTTGTATTTTTATGAGAATTACCATATTTATTTCATAATTTTTGGACTTCAAAAACTCCCAAAAAATATTTTTTCATATATGCCGATCCCAAGAATCGAACCAGGCACAGCACCGAGACAGCACAGAGCCCAGACCGCTAGGCCGGTCGCCGAACACGATATAAGAGCGACTGAGAGTAATAAATACTCTCGGTTCGCTGCTAACTAGTTTTTTAGAGAATTAACCAAAAAGAAGTGTGGATTCTGGGATTCGAACTGTGCAAACCAGAGAAGCAAACCACAGTCCAAGACCACCTGAGCCACTGGCTCGGGTTGTCACTAACCCAAATAAAAATCGATTTGTATTATATTCGTACTGCTTTAAAAACAACTCGATATTCAAATAACCATAGTTTCTTATTGCTTTGGTAAAAATTTCTAAAAACTTCCAGATTAATCCCCATTCGTATAAGGTTCATACCAGTAAAAAAAATATGATTTTTTGGTACTAATGAAATGTATTTTTCACACACAAAATCCAAGAGTTATTTATTAAACTACAATATATTGTATTTTCGACATTGCCATATAATTGATCTACTAGTCTTTTTATTCAATAATTTCATGGTGATAATTTACTGATATTAGTTCTTAATTCAACCAATACATATGATTTCAATAGTCCATATCCATATCAACATAAAGGTCTATTCATCATAATTCAACTACCAATTTTATGAGTAGTATTTTCATTAATCAACCTATGTCATAATGAAGTATACTCACTCATCGATTATACAAATCACATCTCAAACATACAAGTATTTCATTTTCCTTAAAAATAAGGTGTACTCTTTCTTAATAGGTTCCATGTTTCAATTTCACAATTAACAAGCATGCATTATGTCCCTAATCATAATAACAACATTCTCAATTAAATTTAATCACCATCATAACTTCATACTAATAAACATGGAGCAATCTACACACAATTTAATTTTAACCCTAGAGCCATATAAGTTAATCACCACATTTCAATCAATTCACATACTAACTACTCAATTCAAGTGGGCTCTTATTAATATTTTTCATGCATCTTTAATGGTTGAAACTTAGCATGGATCTATATTAGAAATATGAAATGTTTTACCCACCTTAAATGGAGAGAAAACACAAACAAAGCAACCAAGTCCTTGTAGATGAAAGCACCACCTCCTAGCCAAAAGAGTGCACCAACTCCAAGCCTCCTAGCCAAGCCGAATGCTTCCTCTAGCCCAATCCGAAAGCTTCTCCTCCTTGTGATGCCGGCCACTCCAAGCAACCAAAAACCCACACAACTCTCTTATATTTTATAACTCACACTATTACAATACTATAACTTTGAAATGTACTTTGCATATGAAAATTAGCCATGAGAGGGGGGGGGTATTTATACTAGGAAATGAGTGAGATGGAGGGCCAAGATTGCTTGGGTAGTTGTAGAATGAAGGGTCTAGATTAAGGTAGGAGTTAGGAAAACTACCCACAACTAAGAAACTACCACCATGTTCTCCATGACAAATTTTGAAAATCCCTCCAAAAGATTGAATCCCGGCCTCCCCTAGGGGTGTGCATAGCACGTGTACGTGTAGTGCACGTGCATGCAACTAGACCAAAACTTGTGCATTTTAAATTTGTATAAAAATAGATTTGTTAAAAAAAGTCTTCTACATGACAAGTTTAATTAAAAGAGATTAATTCATGGGCTTTATTTTTTGGGCCAAAATAGTTTATTAAAATAAATAAAATAAAATACATTTGGGCTTTTTAAGAAAAGGCTTTTTAATTAAATCAAGTAAGGCTTTTAAAGAAGGGCTTTTGCACAAATAATTTGAGAAGAATATATTTAAATATTTATACACATCATGATAAAATAATCCAACCAAATATTGCACGTGCACACTACGTGCAAAATAAATAATTTTTCATTTATTGAAAAATCAGGGTATTACGGTGGGGGGGGGGGGTTAGGGGCTTGAATGAGTTGAGTTGTGGGGCCCAATGCCACCCTTACTGACCTGGTGAAGAGCCCTTTGCCTCCACCAATGCCTTCTTCGAAGGTCGGGAAGTGGAGGTAAACCTTAATGGCCTCTTCTGAACCTTCGGCTTGTCAGCGACCCTCTTGCTACTGAGGTCGACCCTTCGAGAATTGATCTCTTCTTGGCTGATCATCTCTACAAAAAATAAAGAATAAGACAAGTTAAATATAAGCTAAAAACTTACAACGAGCCACAAATAAAGAACATACTAGTGTTGGTGGTTGGCTCGGTTTCCAAAATAGTCAAGCTGTAGTTTTCTGTGATGGTTATCAATTTGGGATGGAAGTTTCGAGCATATTATAGTATTTATTTGGCTCAGTCTTCAACAAGAAAGTTGTATAAGATTATACCAGATGTATTCCAAGCTTTGAATCACTTAAATTGGAGCCGTATTGAAGAAGTTATGTCATTCAAAGTACCCTATATGTTCACATTCCAGATACATGAAGAATTTTAAGTGTTGTGACTCTTGGACTAGATTTGTGGATTCTCAAGACCCCGTATGCATTGATGAACATGGGAAGATGATGAGATGGATCTAGGGAGTCCATTGAAGCCTATAAATAGGCATGCTACTTGTAGTACCCCATATTTTTAAATATTATTTTTAAAGGTTTATAAATGAATTAAAATGAATTTTTGGAGAATTGATAAATATTTTCTGAAGATTTATCTTTTTACACGTGCAAAACACGTGCAAATATTTTCTTGAGAAGTTCAAAAGCCAAAATTTCTTCATGGAAATCATCATTTATTATTTTTGATTTATTTGTAATTTTTCTAGATTTTTCTGATATTTATTGGATCGATTTGCAAATATTATGAAAAAGAATGATCTTTTTTGCAAAATTGTCAATTTGAGGGGTGAAAGTGCAAAACTATTTTCTGGACTCTCCAAACAATGCCGGATGGAAATAAAGTGTTTATTTTGCTTTTAAATATCAATTTAATTGGTCTTATCGAATTCCCAAGTGTAGGGATCTATTTAGGTAAGGTTATACCTTAAAGGGGTTATCTTGCAAATATGTTTAAAAACCCTAAAATCCTCAATTCCGGCTTATTTAAAAAAAGTGCAGCCATCTTTCTCTGCACAACACAAGGGTTTTATTATTTCTTGGAGATTTAAGGAGGGGATCTTGGATTTCGCGAAAGAAAGATTTTCTTACCAGATTTTCTTCATTCGAGGTGAGTGACTTGTTTGTTTTCTTTTAATTTGTGTATGTTGTATGCGAATGATATGAATGTTTTGATTGATCTTGGATGTTGAATTTCATCTACTAGAAAGCATGTTTAGGGTTGAGTATGAATATGTACATGATGAATTGGATTGGATGGATGAAAAAATTGGACCTTGTGAAACCCTAGTTGTTTGTAAATAAAATTGTATGTGGGTAATTCAAAATTGATGAGTGTCCTATTAGAAATCATGGGTAGGCTATTTTCTTTTAGATTGATGTTGAATTGATCTTGATGCGTAAACCTAATAAAAATGAGACTTTTATTATTTTTGAGTATTGGTTGAATACAAATTTGATATGGTGATGTTATCAATTGATTATGGTTGTGAGTTGTGGTAGTAATTCAATTTTGAGAAATTTGAATGGAAAAGTATGAATCAATAGATCATGTCATGGAAATCGAAATTGGGAATTTAGTTGAGTTTGAGGAATATATCCAAATTGGGAATTTTTCTTTTGAGATTTTGGAATTGATATGGTTTGGATCTGAATATGAAGCTATTTCAACGAATAATTAATTTTTTTAAGAACTCTATTTTTGACTATATGCACAATCTATGTTTTAATTGAACGAAATTAACAAATCACTACTTTTATAAATTCAAGTAACTTCGAATTAGTTCTGTGGGTTATTATAAATCCTACAAGTTATATTTGATCATATAAGAAATAACCTTTTCGTAGAAATCATTTTCATAAAGTAAAACTACGTATCGGTTGAAATGTGCACAACCAAAAGGCTGCAGTCTGAAGGTCGACAGTTGACCGGTATGACTTTACAGTCGACCGACGCGACCTGGCTGCTGTGTTCTCTAATTTTCTCGAAAATTCGTTCAGGACAGTCGACTGATGACTTTTACAGTCTACTGGTACCACTTAGAATTATTTTCTCGAAGTTACTGTATTTTTCGCTCTGGACAATCGACCTATACCCTTTACAGTCGACTGCTATACTTAAAATTATTTTCGTAAAGATATTAATAATTTTCTCTGGACAGTCGACCTATGAATTTTTGATAGTTGACTTACAATACTTAGAATGATTTTCTCAAAGATACTAGATTCTCTCTTTGGACAGTCGACCGATGGCTTTTGTAGTCGACTGATACTGATATACTTAAACATATTTGAATATTCTTTTAAATGATTTATTCTTTAAATGTCTTTAATCTATAACTTACTATTCTATACTTTATCTTCTATTGAACGTACGCTTTCGAGATGTTTAACTGAGCGATTTATATTAGAAGTTGGTTTGGATATTTGAGTGTGAGTTTCTAGAGGGTGTGTGTGATCCTAGTTTACCGGCAGTTGAGATATTTATATTTGGGCCTGTTGAGGCATTTTAGTTGATCAGTTGTTGAGTTAAGTCCGGTAAGGTACACCAACTCTAGGAGATTCGTAAAGTAATAAAATAACTTAAATGATAAGTTCAGGCACTAGTGGTGATATGATGAACGAGAACATGGGTTATGGACTTCAGTATGGCTTGCGGTGTGAGATAATTCCCGAAATTATCCAGGTGTAAGTGAAATAGTCTCCGGAATTACCTGTGGTGTGGGATTGATCTCCGGAATTATCGGGGTCGAGGCAACGCACATGTGGTATTCGTGTGATGAGGTGCCATTGCTTGCGGTGTGGGGTATTCTCGAAGATTCCCAGGTGTGAGTAAAATAGTCTTCGGAATTATCTGTGGATAGAGATTGACCTCCGGAATTATCGGGGCATGGGCTAATACTCACGGTGTATCATTATCTCGTAGTAGTCATCGTAGTAGGATTAGTTGCATAGCGGAAGACTAAACCCTATTATGTGGAGACGTTAAGGACTTGCACCGGACCTATGTAGAGTGGAATGCATAGACTCCGATAAGTACGCATTAGAGAGTCAGCTTATAGACTTGTGTTTTCTTGATTTGGTTTCATGCTTGTGTTTTCTTGTTTTCTACACTTGACACTTAGTTTAGCTTCACTCGTTGTGTTTTCTCGTTTCGTGAATTCCTATATTCATTTACTCCTGTTTATTTCCTGTTGTTGATGAATCCTTGCTTTACTTATGTTTCTTGTTTTATGTCACTCACACCTTTATACCTGACCCTTTTAGTTTTGGGGGTTAGGGTTATCTCTAGCCTCATATTTTACAGGTGATTACTGGTAGCTTGGGATTTGGATGCATGAGTTAAAGTGGTGTAATGGGTTATGTATTGTTGTAAAAGAAATTGTTGTAAGAAAGAAATTTGTAATTCAAGGTGTATTGTATTCCGCTGTGCTATGTAAAGATTAATGTAATGAAAGTTGAAAATTTTATTGGTATTTGGCTGTGTTTAATATTACATCTGAAGTTGATGCTGGAAATTGTGCCACGTATTTCTAAGATATCATATTGGAAATTCGGGGCGCTACACTACTTGCTGAGAAGAGTCATCAAGTATTCTAAGCTCTTCTTGATTTTAGATGAGTGTTGTGTGATTGTAAGGTGTTCACTTATTCTCTTGAAAGTATAGAAAGTGTCTCTTTCTTGTTTGAAGGGAACTCTTGCATTGAGTTGTTGTTGGAGGTGGATGTATGTGAGCAGTGTATGTTGGAAGTTGACGTGTCGGGTGTGTTGCATGTCTTGTACCCTTTTGTTGATCCAAACATAGTGAAGCCCCTCAAAGCTCCAAGCTCAACCCGTGATTTTTTCTTTTTGGGTTTTCCATGTAAATTCTCATGTTCATCTGTGTTGTTACATAACATCTATTTTGTGTTATTATTTTCTCTTTCCATTAAGAACAAGATTCTGAAGTGGTGTTCATCATAACGCCAACAAAGTGGTATCAAAGCAGACTTTGTGAGTGTACTAGATGGCATAAAAGAAGTCAATGGTCAACTACGTGAAGGTCGAATTGAAGCCATTTGATGGACATAGAAAATTCACATTATGGAAATGAAAAATGAAAAAGATTTTGATTTAGGAAGATCTCCACATGTGCATTTTGGCATCGAACATAAGCCTGAGGCAATGTCCACAAATGCTTGGAATAAGGCGGATCTTAAGGCGATGAGCTCCAGTGAGCTACACTTATCCTATGAAGTTACCTATAATGGAAGATACTACCGCTAGGGGCACATGGGAAAAACTAGAGAAGCTCTACATGTGTAAGATCCTCTCTAACAAGTTTTTCTTAAAATATCATTGGTACAATCTTCATATGAAGGAAGGAGATCATATTATGGAGCATCTCAATGTATTTAATCATTGTATAAATGATTTATTGCGAGTGGAGGTCAAGTACGAGGATGAGGACAAAGCTTTTCTTTTGCTAAGGTCTTTGCCATCATCTTTCAAGAATTTTTGGACCACACTCATGTTTGGCAAGGAGAATTTTCTGTTCAAGGAGGTTGTCGAAGACATTATTTCTCATATCATGATAAACAACAGGTGATGACATGAAGAATGAAGGACTACTCATTAAGGGATCGAATGATCATCATCGAGGTCACTCCAAGGAGGCAGGCAAGGTAGGCAAAAAGACTAACAACCGCGGGAAGTCAAAATCAAAATCCAGGAGCGGTAAATGTGTGGAATGCTATTATTGCCACAAGAAGGGTCACTACAAGAAATATTGCAGGAAGTTCAAAGTTGATCAAAAGAAAGGGAAGAAGCCCGAAAATGCCAATATGGCTAGAGATACTGTCACGCCCGCTTCCCAAAATACGGAATACGAGTAAGTAACGTAGGCCCAACGAATGATGTGAACACCATCCATAAGTTGTACCAGACTAACTCAACAATATGAAATAATAATTACAACCACGCAAGAAGATATAATCACATAAACAAGATCAACTTCAATAATAAATGAAATAATCCAAATAATAATATCCAACATCTGGGACAAAAACAAACTCTGGGTCATAAAAGCCCAAAACAAAGTATAATATCAAGACAATGTTCAAAAGAATAATCTAGTAATAAAGTAAATTAAGCAGCGCATTCTTTGGTTCCATCTCCTAGAATCGTTGCTCACCAATTCTTGCTGGTATTGTTCCTTCAGTACCTGTAAAATCGTGTTCTAAAAAGAGAGAAAATAATGTCCTTAGAGCAAGACATTGACAGCAAGTAGAGAAAGTAGGGAATAATAGGAACATGGTATATCAAAAGAAAAGGGACGGGATCAAAGTCAATAACAAAGACAAGGAAAAGCAATAATGTCAAGGGATCTATGTTTAATCATGCATTTAATTAATAGTTTCAATTCAAGTTCAATGTTGGTGACAGTATACGGGATCAAGCATGAAATATCAAATGCAGGTTATGAATCATTTTATTATCCTATCTAGTGTGCATACTACTGCGTCCCATTCCACAGGTTCGGCGCAAGCACACAGTGTACGCTTTAGACTGATGGTGAATTCACGGTTCGTGTACTTGGCCAAGTAATTAGTGTTTAATGTTCAATGACAGTGATTATCAAGCAGTATTTTATGGCCATTAGTCAGTACAAGTCAAGCAGTAGGGCACGACCGAGTACAGTTTCTGATTGTTTGCTACCAAGTCGTCCCATAATACCCTAGCTTGCTAATATTTTATTTCATCCTATGTGAGCATGCAAGGTGTCAATGTTGTACGATGCTAGGTGTGACTAACTCTACTCGTTACAGACAAAACAAGAAGTAAACATATTAAATTAACACAAATCACACAATCTGGACAGCATGACGTTGCTATACAAAAACACAGATTACTGCTACTACAGAAAAGCAAATCTTGATCCGTCAGAAATTCTAGAAACTAGACTCTCTGTCGGTTCGAGCAAATATATATATGACATGTAAAAGTTACAGAAACTAGGGTGAAAATCCTATTCTTTTCAGATTTTATGTTCAGGTAGCAAGTTATAAATTGTGTTCACATATATGTTTTAGGTCAGAGAACGCCTCAATTAAATCTACAAAAATTCAGGGTAGTTCCTACACATGTCTAGTCTCAGCCAAATTTATTTCATATTTTTATTGTACTGTTAACATGTTCTACTTAATTATGAAACAGAAAGATACGCATGAATTTGTGAATCTGGAATTTTAGACATAGTTGTACTAAAATACTGATATCTAACAGATTATAACTCGGAATTCATATCCGTTAAAAGTTATGGAAATTAGATTCATGAGGCTATAATGCATGTTCAAAAAGTTATTTCAAATTACTACAGCAACATGATCGAATATTTGATTCTAAAAGACACAAACAGCAGTCCAGAAAATAGTTTGATATGAATAGGCAACAACTTCATCATACAACCATATAGTTCATGCTAATTAATAATCAAAGTGCTAATAGATGTTTAACATGCAAATTTCTAGTTCAAGATACAATTTCACAGGTATGGTAATCAATTCATTAATCAAATTCAGTCTAACATATTCAATTCATCAAACAATTCTATAACATGGATCTAGTTATTTTTCATATAAACGTGCATATACAATGTGCAAGAGGGACTAGGTTTTGGATCAAAGATGTAGGCACGATGTTAAGCATATATTGGGTTAGCTCGTGTAAACCCTCAATATACTTAACGGAATTTAAATAGCAGTGCGATAAAAAGATTTGGATCTACTTGCAGAAATCAAGGAATCTTGAACAAAACAATAAACTAGTTGAAGAAGAGATTTGTCTTTTAGATGTTAATTTCGAATATTTATAATAACGGGATAAGAATCCGGGTGACGAATCCACGAACGGAAAACACGAGCGAGTTACGTGCAACACACATGCAAAACAGAAAAACACCAAACACAGCACCAAGATCCTACTACACCCGAACAGCCAACTCCACAACCAGCGAATCCCTCCTCTACACGAACAACAAACAACACCGAAATCCAATCCCCTAATTCTTCTTCTCAGTAGTGACGGTGAGAGGGAGATCGCGGTGGGGGACCAACGGGGGCCTGTGCATGGCGACTGGTGATGCTCGCAGTCGAGAAGCGACAGCAGCGATGAGAGCAAGGGCGGCGACCCTCATGGCTGGGAAGCGATGCAGTGATGAGAAATGGCGGCTCGAATGGTGCTCTGTTTCTCGACGAAACAGAGGAGGAGACGACGGGGGGGGGGGGGGGGGGGGTTGCTTGGGGCTCTGGACGACGACGAGGGCGAAGAGGGGTACCTGTGGTTGCGGAGAGGATCGAGGTGGTCGACGAGGTCAAGGGTGGAGAGGTTGAAGGGTGCAGGCGGTGGGTTCAAGTTGAAGGTGATGGGGATGGTGACGGGATGGTGGTGGCGACTGGAGGCGATGGCGAAGGGGCTAGGGTGAAGACGAGATGGGGTTGAAATGGGGGTCGACGAATGGGATGGCGAGCAACGGGAGAGGTTGACATGATGGGTTTGAAGGGAAATATAGGTTGAGGGTCGGGATGTGAGGAGAGAGAGAGCAGCACAAGTTAGGGGAGAGAGAGAGATAGGGATTATTTAATATTAGGGTTTAATAGGGGTATTTATAGGGTAATTAAGAAGTTTGGGTTTTGGGTTGCGGGTTAATGGGTTAAGGGTACAGGTTTAGTCTCCAAAAAGAGAGAAATAGATATAAATCAATGAGATGAACATATAGCGGATCAATCCAAACTCAAAACAAGAAGAGCAAAATTTGCAATGAGCCAAAAATAGCAAAATTCAAGCTAAAAGAGTACAAAATGATCAAAAGAGAATAAATGAACCCAAGAAAAGCAAAAATAATTATTATTAAAAAGAATTCAGATACAATAATCAAGAAAAAGAAAATAACATACAATAAAATCCAAAATAGAAAAATAAGGGTTACAGTTACAATGGAGAACAATGCCGATCTTCTTTTGAATTCTTAATCTAAAACAATTTTAGACTCGTGGATTCTTGACTCAGGTTGCACTTTCCATATGTGTGCAAACAGGGACTGGTATGAAACATATGATAAGAAGAATGGAAGTAGAGTCCTCATAGGGAACGATTTCATGTGCAAGGCTGTTGTCTTTGGCACAGTGAAAGTGAAGATGTACGATGACATTATTCATACTTTTGACTGTGTACGACATGTCCTCGACCTAAAGAAGAAAATCATTTCTTTGGGAAATCTTGATGCAAACGGCTACATCTACTCTTCAAGATAAGGCAAGCAAGATTTGTACGGGCTCATTGGTGATTATACAAGGAGAGAAGCTTCCAAACAACTTGTACAAGCTCTTGGGAGATACTATTTCAGGTGGAGCTACTGTATCCACACAAGAGAACTCAGATGGTAACTCAGCTCATCTATGTACGGGCTCATCTATGACATCTTTGTTTGGGCCATATGATTGAGAGGGCTATGGAGAAGCTGCACAAGAGGAAATTATTAAAGAATATGAAGTCTTGGAAGCTTGACTTTTGCAAGTATTGTGTACTTGTGAAGCAAACCAAGGTCTCTTTCAAGGTCACAGAAAAGAAGAACCGCATGAAGAGGGTTCTCAATTACATTCACTTCGATGCGTGGGGGCCGACAACGAAAAAATCTCTGGTCGCGTCCGCTATTTTGTCACCTTCATGAATGATTATTCACGGAAATTTTGGGTCTACTTCATGTGGGAGAAATATGAAGTCTTTGCAAAGTTCAAAGAATGGAAGGCTGAAGTTGAGAACCAAACATGGCACACGATCAAATACTTGTGCAGTGACAATAAAGGTGAATATCAAGATGCAAGGTTCATGGAGTTTTGCAAGTAAGAAGGCCGACATTTCACTGTGAAGAAGACTCCATAGCAAAATGGCGCAACTGAGAGGATGAACTAGGATCCCATGGAGAGGGAAAGATGCATGAGACTTCATGTGGGTTTACCTGAATCTTTTTTGGAAAATTTGGTTAATCGCGTTGCATATTTGGTTAATCGATCATCATCAAAGTTGTTGAATTCTAAGTGCACCAAAGAAGTTTGGTCGGGAAAAATGTTGATTATTCTACCTTGAAGGTTTTCGGATGCAAGGTATATGCTCATATTCTTAGTGATGAACAAAGAAAGCTGAAGCCAAAGTCACTTGAGTGCATATTTCTCTGTTTCGAGAAGGGAGTAAAGGGCTACACGCTATGGGATCCGACAAACAAAAAGAAGATATTGAGTAGAGATGGCGTGTTTCATGAAAAGCTTGAAGCAAAAGCTGATAACAAAGATATGGTTTTGGAAAAGCACCATACTGAAATTCCTTTCTTAAAAGAAAGTTCTGCCTAAGAGAGCCAAACTAAGGTGGGGCAATAACAACAATCTGAGGAGGTTCATATAGAACCTAAAAGCATCGCTCAGTCAAGGCAAATAAGAATCACCAATCCTCCTCAATGGTTTGGATGGGAAGATGAAGCATGCTATGCTCTCTTAGCTAGTGGAGATGATCCATCAACTTTCTAAGAAGCAGTGAAATGCAATAAGCAGCAAGAATGGATGAGTGCTACGTAACAGTAAATGGAATCACTCCATAAGATCTCCATTTGGGATTTAGTTTCGAAACCTAAAGATCGAAAGGTCATCGGATCCAAGTAGGTTTATCGAAAGAAAGAAAATGTAAATGAGAATGAGACTCCTACCTACATGACAAGGTTAGTTGCGAAGGGATACTCACAAAAGGAGGAAGTTGATTCTGATGAAAGTTTCTCTAGAGTGGTCAAGCATATATCTATTCAGATGTTGCTATCTCTTGTGGCACAACATGACATAGAGCTGGAAACGTGAAGATGGCTTTCCTTCACGCAGATTAGAACTAAACTATCTATATGACTCAGCCGGAAAGATTCATAGAAGCAAAAGGAACACCTTGTGTGCAGATTAAAGAAATCCTTAAACATGCTTAAGCAGTCTCCAAGGCAATGGTACAAGTGCTTCGACTCCTTTATGCTCCAAATTGACTACAAGAGATGTGAGTATGATTGTTGTGTTTACTCACATACATTTGATGATGGACACATGATTATCTTGATGCTATATGCGAATGACATGTTGATTGAATGTTTGGATATGTCAAAAAAGAGGGTTGGGTAAAGAGTTTGACATGAAGAATCTTGGAGCCACCAAGAGGATCCTTGGAATATAGATTAAAAGAGACCGGGAAAATAGGAGGTTGTGTTTTTCTCAAAGCAGGTACATCAACAAGGTGCTTAAAAAGTTTAACATAGTGAATGTCAAGCACGTGTCGACTCCATTGGCTTCACACTTTGCCTTCATTGCAAAGAAATGTCTACTGAAGCTGAAGTTTAAGAAATGAAGAAGATTCTATATGCTAGCGCAATTGGGTGCTTAATATACACGATGGTGTGCATAAGACCAGATCTCGCTCAAGCTATATGTGTGGTGTCAAAATATATGTCAGATCCATGTAGAGAGCCTTGGTAAGCTGTTAAGTGAATTCTCAGGTATGTGAAGGGCACAATAAACAAGGGCATTAAGTCTGAAAGACAATATTGAGAGCCGTATATCATCGGCTTCATTAACTCCGATTATGCAGGAGATTTGGACAAGCAGCGGTCTACTACATGCTACATTTTCACTTGTGGTGGTGGAGGTCTATGCTTTAATCTATCAGTGTTTTGTCTACTACAGAGGCAGAGTATATGGCAATAACTAAAGTTGCAAAGGAAGCTACATGGCTGAAAAGATTATAAATAAAATGGGTTTATAGGAAAGCTCTGTGACAGTTAATTGTGATATTAAAAGTGCTATTTGTCTTGCAAAAAATCAGGTGTTTCATGCAAAGACAAAACACATTGAAGTCCGCTATCATTGAATTGAAGATTGGATCAAGTCGAGAAAAAGAAGTTCACATAGATGACAATGCATTTGACTTCTTCATTAAATCATTTACGACAGAAAAGTTCAAGCACCGCTTGAGTGCGCTAAATATGAAGACTTGTTAGTTGACAAGGGTGTCAAGCCACCATAGGTGCGTGGAGGTGAGTTGAATATCTTTCCTAGGTAGAGATTATTGGTGGTTGGCTCGACTTCCAACATAGTCAAGCTACAATTTTCTATGACAGTTGTCAATTTTGGATCGACAGTTCAAGCATACTAAAGTATTTATTTGGCTCAGCCATCAACATAAAAGTTGCAGAGGATTATACCAGGTGCATATCAGGCTTTGAATCACTCATATTGGAGCTATACTGAAGAAGTTATGCTCATTCAAAGTACCCTATCTGTTCATATTCCAGATGCATGAGGAATTTCAAGAGTTGTGAATCTTTGACTAGATTTGTGGATTTGCAAGAGCTCCTATGCATTGATGAACATGGTAAGATGATGAGATGGATCTAGAGAGTTGACTCAAGCTTATAATTAGGCATGCTACTTGTTGAGGAGTCATCAAGTATCC
Source organism: Hemerocallis citrina (assembly GCA_017893485.1). Lineage (NCBI taxonomy): Eukaryota > Viridiplantae > Streptophyta > Magnoliopsida > Asparagales > Asphodelaceae > Hemerocallis > Hemerocallis citrina. Next base: position 119,804,288 of record CM030367.1, read on the forward strand.
TAAGCTCTTCTTCATCTTAGATGAGTGTTGTGTGATTGTAAGGTGTTCACTTGTTCTCTTGAAAGTATATAGAGTTTAGGTAAAGGAGAGTTTCTCTTTCTTGTTTGAATTGAACTCTTGCATTGAGTTGTTGTTGGATGTGGGTGTATGTGAGCTGTGTATGTTGGAAATTGACGAAGACGGGTGTGTTATATGTCTTTTACCCTTTTGTTGATTCCAACATAGTGCAGCCCCTCCGAGCTCCAAGCTCAACCTGTTGTTTTTCCCGTTCGGGTTTTTCACATAAATTTTTGTGTTCATTTTTATATTACATCTATTTTGTGTGATTATTTTCTTTTGTCATTAAGAACAAGATTTTGAAGTGGTGTCGATCTCCTTTAAGCACATCCAGCCCGCTGCCTCCCGGGCGAATATGTGGTTGCACGTCTCTAGCTCCTCCGTGCTAAACTCCTTAGCATTGGGAGCTTTCACCCCCTGTGGGCAACTTGTAAGCCCACCACGTGTGTGTATTCCATGGTTCGATATCGTGCACCACCAAGTACTTCGACTTCCAATCCTTTATGGAGTCGGGTTATCCATAAAGGACAACCCGATTTGTGGGAAAAGGTAAAACTAACCATCTCTATCTCGGAAAGAGCTAAGTCCATTGCACCTACGGAAGATCTTGAGGCTCGGCGGCACCCCCATTCACCTGCAAAACATGACAAAGCTCACATGTCCTTCCAAGAGTTAGGTCTCAACTGCATTGGGTTTACCCCAAACTAGTTGAGCACCTCCCTAATAATGGGGTGGATCGGTAGGCGCAAGCTCGAGTCAAATGCGTCCTAGGGGAACATGCAAAAATAATAGGAAAGGATATTGGTGGGTCAGATCCTGGGACCAGGAGTAAGTAACTCTTAATCCCTAGAAATAAAGAAGACGTTCTGAATAATCAAAAGTTCCTCTGTTGACAGAATATTTTGGATACGATATGCTTTTATCAGAGCCCTACCTGCTGGCAAAGGAGGCCGAGTTCCGAATATCACCAAGTCCCGAAGACCCTCATGGTACATCCGAACCATTAAAGGATCTTGGTAATGGGGTTCTCCATACTGCCTTCCATCAAATACTTAATGGGCTCCTCCTTCACTGCCGAGTTCGCCTCTGAAAAGATTAACTTCATTTTTCCCTTACTCCTCGGAGTTTTAGGATCATGGTGAAAACTTCGACTTCATCCTCTCCCTTAGAAGATAACATCTCAACCTCACCCCCTCTTCATCCGAGGACCCCTCTTCGATCGCCCTTTCCTCCAACTACTCAGAGGACACCTTTTCTATCGCCCTCTCCTCCAACTACTCCGAGGACACGTCTTCAGTCGCCCTTTCCTCCATCTACTCGAAGGACTGTCGATTGGCCTCACCATCCCCTTGACTGGATGTAGAGACTGAGTCACCAGACTAGATCCTATATATTATTTAAAATAAAATTACCTGGGTAAAAAAACGACAAATTTGTGATGACAAGTGACCGAAAATTTCACCAAAATCGGAGATCTAGAGTGAGAGAGAGACAACAAGGAAGAGAGAGAAGCTCTGATAGAGAAATGAAGAGTAAAAGGGAGAAATGAGAAAGGAGTGGGGGGTTTTAGAGAGAGAATGTGGAGAAGAATCTCGAAAGATGCCTCGATAACTGCAATGATGATGTGGTGCAATCTCTTCCACCCACAGGTCACCCCATCCAATGGTGGAAACTTAGAGGAAAGAAAGACCAACCACAAAATATTTCTTATGTTCAAAGGTGTCAATCTGAAACCCTAATAGTTGCCCTGTCGAAGGTGGTGGGCTCTGCTCGACCTGTTGTATGAACCCCTTGCATGAAATGCGCAAAAATTGCATAGGCTTGGTGCTTGGCCAATCGCTCGATCCCTTCGCAAGAAATGCACAAAAATCACCTAGGCTAGGTGCTCAGCCTGTCGTTCGAGCCTTTCACAACAAATGTATAAAATTCACCTAGGATCGGTGCTCAACCTGTTGTTCGTGCCACTCGCAAGAAGTGCACAAAAATCACCTAGGCTTGGTGCCTGGCCTATCATTCGAGTCCCTTACAAGAAACACTAAAAAATCACCAAGCTCGATGCTCAGCCTTTCATTTGAGCCCCTTGCATAAAATGTGCAAAAAATGTTAAGACAGGGTGCTCGGCCTGGCCAAGCCAAGCTCCCTAACCCGAATAAAACCTCCTCTGCCGAGCTGAGCTCCTCGACCTGAACCAAACCTCCTCTGCCAATCTGAACCATGCCTCATCGTGCGGACCCCCCCCCCCCCCCAAAACCCCCGATTCAACACTCAGCTTGTAGTTCACGCACCCCTGACGTGAAGCGTGTTTGAGGGCCATCATATTTCCTCAAAAGTCACACCCCTGATCTACCGTCTGATTTCCTTAAAATTCGTGCATCCTTGATCAGCCGTTAGATTTCTTCAAAAGTCATGCACCCATTATCTCCATCTGATCCGAGCTGAGCCTCGTCTAATCAAGCCAGGCCCCTTCTGATTTGAGCTGAACCCTGCTCAATCCGAACCGAGTCCGGCCCAATCTGAACCGAGCCCGGTCTAATCAGAGTTGAGCCCTTTACGATCCAAACCGAGCACCGTCAAGCCTAGCCAAGCACTGTCAGAGTTGGTGCTCAGCCTGTCGTTCGAGCACCCCTAGCATAAGGCGCCATGAACTGCTGTCAGATATCCTAAAAAAGTCACGCACTACTGACCTACAGTTAGATGTCCTTTAATATTGTGGTCCCCTGATTTGCGTCAAATTTCCAAAAAAATCATTCTCCCCTGATTTGTGATCGAATTTACTAAAAAATCAAGCATCCCTGATCTGCCGTTGTATTTACTCAAAAATCGTGCTCCCCTGATCTACCTAAATAGTATGGGTTGCATAGTTACGACAAGTCCGCACCATGGTCCATTAGTTAGGTCATTCGGTTGCAAAACCCTAAAAAATCGTGCTCCCCTGATCTGCCTAAATAGTATGGGTTGAATAGTTACCATAAGTCCGCACCATGGTCCATTAGTTAGGTCATTCGGTTGCAAAACCCGAGGTCTTGTGTTCAAATTTGAGCCTCCACAATTTTTTAATTTTTTTTGACCAAGGTCCCTAACGGTTCGATCCTCTCAAAATTCGACCTGATCCTAATCAAGGCCGAACCATGGGACCTGAGCCGAACAATGGGAGCCGAACTGAGACAAACCTGGCTCCTCTGGCCGAGTTCCGCCGGACTCGGTGCTCGGCTTGTTGTTCGAGCACTCTCAGTGTAAGGTGGCATAGGGTCCATCAGAAGTAAGTCCTCAATATTCGCACCCTCCTTTGATTTTTGATTAAAATTCCTAAAATGATTATAAATTCATAAATTTAATTTAAATATATAAAAAATATTTCTAAATTCTGGAAATTATTTATAAATTTCAATAAATAGTTATAATTATGGAAAAATTATTTAAATATTCAAAAAACCTGGGAAAACTAATTGGAAGTCCTGCAAGATAGTTACTGCCCGAAGAAGCTCAAAACAAGAATCCAAGCATCCCCGAAGATCATATATGCTCTCCTGATTGCCCAAAATAGAACGAACTACTCCTCGAAGGCTGAGATACTCAACCTTCAGAAGTGAGGGGCTTATAATGTGGATTAAAAATCGAAGTCACACGATTCCAGCACACATCTCAAAGATTCCAAGGGCAATATAGTTATTTCACATCAACAGTAGGCCTGCTAGAAGAATATGGATCATCTTCAAGCGTGTCAGCTCAACCAAATTAACAATTATGGCTTTCTAACAACCTAAGGAAGATGGATTTTTAGCCAATTATAGCTGTCAGCCAAATCCCCCCATTTCAAGAATTAAATGACTAATTATATCCCTTCGCTAGGGGAATCTTGTTGGGTTTATATGTCTTGCATACATATGTTCATTGAAGAAGAAGATGAAGCGATGAGAGGATCGGAGCGAATATTGAAGAAGGAGGGAAGAAATAGTCAGCCAGCAGCAACAACAACAGAGAAGGGGACAGTTGATTGAGTAGTCGACTGTCACCCCCTAGGGTCTGTTTTTGGTGATTGCGGTCAACCGCAATCTTGTGCAGTCGATTGCGACTGGCAGGCTGATGCGACTTTGGGTCGGGTCTTTGTAGGGATGATAGTTGGGTCGATCAGGTAGGTTCAGGCCCAAACCGTTCGGGTTGACCCGGTTTGCGGGTGGGCAGGCTCGGGTCGGGTTGCAACATTAACCGGGCCGGGTTCGAAACTTCAGAACTTCACCCGGTCGACCCGCGTGCGGGTTGAACCCGATCGGGTCAGGCTGGTTCGCAGGTTGGCCCGAGTTTATCTTTTGTGTTTTTTTTTAAATTAATTTTTTTTTAATTAAAGAAAAGGTACAACAAGTATAAGAGCGAAACAAAATTGTATATATTATTCATTTCAACTTTTGTGAATTTTTGACAACTTTTTTACAGACAAATACTAGTAATAAAAACACAAAAAAACATACAAATTTCTTGAATTACATGTTTGAGGGGATAATCAGAATCTTGATTACTAGGAGAATATTCCTTATCTAATCACGGGGATTACATTCCTAATCCAGTCCCCAAGATGCCTATAAATACCCCCATCCATCTCCATTGAGAGGTAATCAGTATTTTCTCAATTTATGCTCTTTCTTAATCATTTCTGATTACTGACTTGAGCATCGGAGGGTGCGTCGCCGGGATCAACCCCGATGTCTCGCACTTTTTGCAGGTTAACGGCGGGAGTCAATAGTCAATCTCCGGCGGAACAGGTTAGAGGCTTGCTATTCAGGTTATTCACGAATCCACAAATACTATCTGTTTACCCCCACACCAGATTTAGCGGTAACAGATTGGCGTCGTCTGTGGGAAGACCAAACAAATAGCAGCCCCTCTTCCCGTTGGTCCGATCTTCTCCAGCCATGCCTCCGAGAAAAGTCAGGTCCAGAGGGTCCAACCGCGGGCCCAACCCCGCCGATCAGCAAGAGGTAGTCCCCGTCCAACCCGCTCCGCAGCAGGGACAACCCCCGCCTCAAGTGGAGGACCCTCTTCAACAAGATCAGCCTCCTCTTCAGAATCAGGAACCCCCCAAGGGTCCCACCGGTCCTCAGAATGCCAGTGCGGGGGGCTCCCGCATGAAGCAACCTCTCCATCAAGACCGCGTCTCCATACACAAAGCCTCTACAGATTCCATGGCCTCTCACAATCCTCAAAACCGGCAGGAGGTGGAGGACTTACGCCACCGTCTGGACGAGAAGCGGGCTCGAGAGGGAGCCTCCCACCAACAACGTCCGGGTGAGCGATCCCCTCACCGCCGGGACTACAGAGATCCCCTGTCCGAAGGGGAAGGAGGGAGTCCCCCGAGCACTACAGAAGAAGACATCGTTCCCCCGCCGATCGGCAACACCCAAGGAACGATGAGGCACCCATCACCCGTGCCGAGTTCCAACAATTCCAAGCAATGGTACAACAGGCTCTCAACTTCCGTCCTCATAACTACAATGCCCAACGGGATCCTACACCCCCGCGGGTCCAGAGTCCTCACCACCGGCAGCATACTCCAAGCCCTCGCCGTTCCCAGGGTTACCATCGCCATAGTCCTCGCTCCCCCTCCTACGAACACGAGTCCAGAGGCTCGTTCGACTACAGTCGGAGGGACGATGCCCTCTACCGCCGTCTCCACGAGATGGAGAGGCGCATTGGCCGGATCAACCGGGGAGAGGAACAGAGGGGCAGGACCCTCTGTCCAAGCTGACCTCCTTTTTCCCGAACCATAATGGATCGCCAGTGCCAATTGGCTTTAAAACTCCTCAATTCGAGACCTACTCCGAGGAAACTGACCCCGTTGACCACATTAAGAGCTTCAAGACTCTCATGCTCATCCATCAAGCTTCCGATGCCCTGCTATGCAAGACCTTCCCCGCAACTCTCAAGGTTCCGGCTCGAGAATGGTACTCTCGCCTTGCCCCATCCTCGATATTCTCATTCGAACAGTTCGAGACCCTCTTCGTCACCCACTTCGTGAGTAGTCGCCGAACTGAAAAGACCAGCATTTCGCTACTCTACCTTAACCAGAAGAAGGGTGAGAAGTTGAGAGACTATGTGAAGAGGTTCACAACTGAAGCCAGGTTTATAGCTTCCCTCGACCAATCTGTCGCAACGCCCGCCTTCCAATCCAATGTTTTCAATTCCAGCCTCCATTCCTCTCTTGCTAAGAAGCCTCCACAGAACTTTGCCGACCTCCTTCTCAGGTGTGAAAAGTACATTCGGGCCGAAGAAGCCATCGACCCCCTTGCTCTGGAGGAGACATCTTCCGGGAACAAACGGAAGAACACAAGTGAAGAGGGGTCCCAAAAATCCCAGAAGGACAGTAATGGCCGGCGCCGTTCGACTCCAAGATTTGAGAAGTTCACCCCCCCTCATTGCTAATATATCAGAAGTCCTTATGGAGGTGGACAAGGAAGGACTACTCCGCGCTCCCCCTAGAATGAATACCCCTGGCAAGAAGAGGGACAAAGATAAGTGGTGCCGCTTTCACAGGGACCACGGCCACGACACGGATGATTGTCCGGCTCTCAAGGAGGAGATCGAAGAACTCGTACAGCGGGGACACCTGACCAAGTTCATCCAAAAAGAGGGGGCCGAGCTTCCCCTCTGAGGAGCCAACAAACGAACCGAAGGGCCCGGCGAGCTTCAAGACTCAGAACCTTCCAGCTCCTCCCAAGAGGTCTTCACCTTATCGTAGAAGTAGGATTTTGATTTTCAATAAGGCCGATGCTTGTAACCCGGCCAATAGCATGTAATAATGGCTCGCCCTATTGAAGCAGCCACTTAGTTTATTTCAATAAAACTTTACATTTTTTCATTGGAAATTGTTGCTCTTGCTTCATCTCAATCTCTCCGAGTCACGACTCGTTAAATGGTGATTTCGGAGTCCAGCTTCTTCTATATGGCTCCTCCCGCAACTCACTAAACTCTAACGATGGTTCCGGAGTCCAACACTTGGTTCGATTCTGCTTCGAATAACTTGCTCTTAAGCGGGTTAGAAGTGGTTCACCATTCGGAATTGCTCCCACAACCGTTGAACAACTCTACCGATGGTTCGGAGTCCAACACTTGGTTCGATTCTGCTTCGAATAACTTGCTCTTAAGTAGGTTAGAAGTGGTTCGCCATTCGGAATTGCTCCCATAGCCGTTGAACTTTTCTAACGATGGTTCTGGAGTCCAACACTTGGCTCGATTCTACTTCGCAAGTTCGCTGTTAAGCGAGCTAGAAGTGGTTCGCCATTCGGAATTGCTCCCACAACCGTTGATTCCCTCACTTAAACAACGAGTTCGGAGCTCACCACTCTCTCCTAGAGTTGCTCCTCAAACTCGTCTCACAAATGGCTCTCTCTTAGAGCCAAAGCTCCTCGCTCCGCTTGCCTCCAAAAGCGGACCTCTCCTCGAACAAGTTTGGAGCACAACTCTCTCCTAGAGTTCCCCCTCACACTTGCCTCACAAATAGCTTTCTTCCAGATCCGAGCTCTTTGCTCCGCTCGCCTCCGAAGCGGACCTCTTCTCAACAAGATCGGAGCTCACAACTCTCTCCTAGAGTTGCTCCTCAAACTTGTCTTCCAAATGGCTCTCTCCTAAAGCCAAGCTCTTCGTTTTGCTCACCTCAAAGGATGGGTCTTCCCATGGCTCTTACAAGGGTCTTCCTGGCACAAGGGTTTTCCCAGCACAGCTTCTCCGCCCCTAGGAGTGGAGCTCCTCTTCCAAAATCCCCACGACCAAAACACTCCTCAACTTCATGAAGACAAGGATGTTGCGGGGCTATTTTGACCATGAAGGAGGATGAATCCTCGTCTCACTCCTAAAGAGAAGTTGTAGATCTTCGAATTAGCTTCGAAACAAGGGGTCGCACGCCCCGAGCCGACCTCCGTAGCACCGGGAACATCAAGAAGAACTCTGCAGGAAAAAATTGGAGTTCGGCACAAGCTGCCGAGCGTTCTCGGAACCGACCTCGTTACAGAGGAAAAATCAAGTTCGGCACCCACTGCCGAGCGTTCGTGGAACCGACCTCGTTACGAGGAAAAAATCAAGTTCGGCACCCACTGCCGAGCGTTCGTGGAACCGACCTCGTTACGGGGGAAAAAATCAAGTTCGGCACCCACTGCCGAGCGTTCGTGGAACTGACCTCGTTACGGGGAAAAATTCGAGTCCGGCGCCCACTGCCGAGCGTTCTTGACACCGACCTCTTTACGGGGAAAAAATCAAGTTCGGCACCAGCTGCCGAGCATTCTTGGGACCGACCTCGTTACGGGGAAAAAATCAAGTTCGGCACCCACTGCCGAGCGTTCGTGGAACCGACCTCGTTACGGGGGAAAAATCAAGTTCGGCACCCACTGCCGAGCGTTCGTGGAACCGACCTCGTTACGGGGAAAAATTCGAGTTCGGCGCCCACTGCCGAGAGGTCTTGACATCGACCTCGTTACGGGGAAAATATCAAGTTCGACACCAGCTACCGAGCATTCTCGGGACCGACCTCGTTACGGGGGAAAAATCGAGTTCGGCACCAGCTGCCGAGCGTTCTCGGAACCGACCTCGTTACGGGGAAAAAATCGAGTTCGGCACCAGCTGTCGAGCGGTCTCGGAACCGACCTCGTTACGGGGGAAAAATCGGACCTCGGCACCCCTTCGCCGAACGCTCTCATATACAAGAAACCAAACAAACAACACAAAAAAAAAAGAAAGGGGAGAAAAAATGGGCAAAACGGGTCGGTTTGGACCCATTAAGGATCCAAACCCGAACCCATTTTCCCTCCTCTTCCAACGATTCGGCGCCAAAACCAGAAAATAAAAGAAAAACCCAGTTGCCAAGTTCTCCACTGCATCGAGCTCCAACGTCGTCAACCTCCTCAACGACGAGCTCGCCACCTCCTTCGCGAAGCTTCACCGTCGCCGCCCATCACCATGGCTCCGGCGAGCTCCTGCCTTTCTTCCTCGTCGAAGCTTCACTGAGCTCTGCCGAAGCTCAGTTGCCGAGTTCTCCACCGCATCAAGCTCCAACGTCGTCAACCTCCTCAACGACGAGCTCGCCACCTCCTTCGCGAAGCTTCACCGTCGCCGCCCATCACCATGGCTCCGACGAGCTCCGCCAAGCTCTCCTCCTCCGTCGAGCTCAACGATCACCGCCTCCTCCGAGTTCGAGAACTCCATGGCCAGCTCACGCCATCACCGAGCTCGAGTGGTCCTCCGAATAGTTCGACCCCACCTCCAGTTCGAACAGCTCCTCACCTCTGCCGCCTCAGTCGAGCTTCGAAGTCGACGTCGGAGGATTGAGGTCAGATGAACCAGTCAAAGAAGATAGAATGAGCGCAGAGGAGGAGAACGAGAAAGAACGAAGAAGAAGAGAAAGCCAGCACGAAAAAGAAAAAAGAAAAAGTCAAACTTTGACTGCCACGTGTCTACCACGTGGACTTCGGCCACTTTTTGCCGAGCGTTCTTGACACCGACCGTTTTACGGGCTTGAGTTCGGCACCAATTGAGTTCGGCACCAACTGAGTTCGGCACCCGCTGCCGAGCGTTCTTGACACCGACCGTTTTACGGGCTTGAGTTCGGCACCAATTGAGTTCGGCACCAATGGAGTTCGGCACCCGCTGCCGAGCGTTCTTGACACTGGTCGTTTTACGGGCTTGAGTTCGGCACCAAGGGAGTTCGGCACTAGCTGCCGAGCGTTCTTGACACCGACCCTGTTATAGGGGAAAAGTTGGGGTTCGGTACCAGCTGCCGAGCGTTCTTGACACCGACCCTGTTACGAGAAAAATCGGACCTCGGCACCCCTTCGCCGAACGCTCTCAGGACCCGAACCTTCAACCCCACACTTCCCCTTCTCCTTCAGCCATTTTGGCGCCAAAACCCAAGCAAAAACCAAATAAAACAAACCAGAGGAACAAAAACGAAAACACCAGCACGTCACCTTCTCGCGAGCTCAACCACACCTCCATCTTCATGGCCGAACTCATACCCTCCGTCGAGCTCAACGATCACCGCCTCCTCCGAGTTCGAGAACTCCATGGCCAAGCTCGAGGACTCCGTCACCCTCGTCATCGTCAAGCTCCCTCACTCCGTTGCCGAGCTCCAACCTCGCAAGCTCCCTCACTCGTCGACCTCATCAACAAAGCTTCGAGCTTCGACCACCTCCATGGCCATGTTCCGAGCTTCACAAAACAGCTCGTCACCTTCGAGCTCGACTGCATTCGCCAAGAGCAACACATCAACCGCCATGGCCGAACCGCGAGCTCCATTATCGCCGATGCCGAGCTCGAACCCAACTCCTCCGTCTGCGAGCTCCGCCGAGCTCCACTCCACTTCGACGAGCTCCGAAGCGCCGAGCTCCGCCAGGCCTGCCTCCAAGCTCGCCTCCAAGTCATGAGGTCCTCACCCATGCCGAGCTCACCATCGGCGCTCCCCACGACAGCCGAAGCCTCGCTCATCAAGTTCACCAACGCCGAGTTCGAACCCATCGCAATGGCGTCGACGAGCTCCAAATCCTTCACATCTTTCGAGCTCTCCCAACAGTCGAGCTCCACCACATCCTCGACGAGCTCCCCCCTCGCCGAACATGACTCCGAGCTCCCATCCTCCGTCGCCGACCTCGAGCTCACCACTGCGTCGAGCTCTCCCACAACCGAGCTCCATCACCGCCTTTACGAGCTCCGAACTACGCGAGCTCCGTCTCCATCTAATCAATGGCCGAGCTCCATTCCGATGCCGTCACCGCTGAGCTCCGCCATCATCACCACTCGCCGAGCTCCGAGTCTTCGCCTAGCTGGAGCTGCTATCGGGCTCCCCCTCTACTCACGATCGCCACTATCGAGCTCCTCTCCTTCGAGCTCCCCTCGCCGAGTTTCTTCGCAGACGAGGAAGAGAGAGAACAGAAGCACAGAACGAAGAAGAAGAAGAAACAGAGCGGAAGAGAGAGAAAAGAGCAGGCGTGAAAAAAAAAAAGTCAATAGATTGACTTGCCACGTGTCATCCACGTGGACTTCGGCCATCTTTTCCGAGCATTCATGGAACCGACCTTGTTACACCCAAAAAATGCCCTCCTCTTTCTCCTCCCGATGCGCGCTCGCTTGATTGTGATCAACGCGTACGATCGCGCCACGTGTCCAGGTAATATTTAATTTATTTATTTAATTATTTAATTATTTGTTTTAATTATTTAAAAAATCCGAAAAAATATTTAAAAATAAAAAAAAATTAAATAAAAATTCTAAAAATAATTATAAATTCAGAAAAATTAATTTAAAATTCTGAAAAATATAATTATTTAATTAGAATAATTATTTAATATTTTCGATAATTAATTATTTAATTCGGAAAATGAATAAAAAATTCAAAAAAAAGAGAAAAAATTCAGAAAAATCTGGAAAAATCACCAAAAATCCAGAAAAATCTGAGGATATTTTTGGGTATTTTACAAGCCCAGAATAACATCGTTACACCCCCGAGAAAGATCCAAATTCCCTTAAGAACACTGATAAAATCCCGTACGCCATTAGAACAACAAAACTACTCCTCAAAGACTGAAAAACTCAGTCTTTAGGAGTGGGGGGCTCGTGATATGGCTAAAAATGGGATCAAATCGGGACCGTTCACATCGGACACGAATCTTAAAGCTCAGGGGTAAAATGGTAATTTCACCTACAAACGGGTCTGAAATGGGAACTGGGTCTTTATTCAAAGCCCAATAACCCATGAACGGATCCACGTCAACTGGGTATGGGTTCCAACCCGCTGCACACCCGATCTAGCAAGATACAATCAAGGTCCCTGATTAGATCTTAATCAACGGCCCTGATTCACATCTATCTTTTCACTGGGAATTAGGGATTACATTCCTTATCTGATTACTAGGAGAATATTCCTTATCTAATCACGGGGATTACATTCCTAATCCAGTCCCTAAGATGCCTATAAATACCCCCATCCATCTCCATTGAGAGGTAATCAGTATTTTCTCAATTTATGCTCTTTCTTAATCATTTCTGATTACTGACTTGAGCGTCGGAGGGTGCGTCGCCGGGATCAACCCCGGTGTCTCGCACTTTTTGCAGGTTAACGGCAGGAGTCAACGGTCAATCTCCGGCGGAACAGGTTAGAGGCTTGCTATTCAGGTTTTTCACGAATCCACAAATACTATCTGTTTACCCCCACACCAGATTTAGCGGTAACACATCCCATACTACATACGCTCCAAATCAAGCTGTCTTCTCCAGTTTCATGGTTTCGAACCCTTGCCATGCAATGCATTCTACTACTGTACACTTCCTGTTCCCGATAAGTACAACATGATTGAGAAGGTTACAAAATTTTGGGGTGCCCCCCGTTTACCATTAATAACCGGCGTACCGGATCTCACTCAAAAGCTGTGACGAACTACAAGGTACACCTCGTACCAAGTGGCGCGCTGAAGACTCATTGGGAACCCATTCAATGGCCCGTTCATGTCCACCAACATAGAATAAGGGAACATCCCGTTCTTATCAAGGTACCTCAGGAATTAATAGAGCGAGATACAGCTCCCGTGTTTTCGACTAGTGAAAAGTCACAACCCATATTCCTTTGACAGGAAGAGACAACCCTGGTTATCACCGTCTAGTGCTAGCCCTTAGAACAAATCAGATTATAGGGTATCACCCCTAATACCAACTCGTCTCTCAAGTGGTAAGGGAAAAATAATTAATTAACAGTGTTACCAAAAATGCTGTATATTCAAAATATGCAAAGTTGTTCTAAACAATGATTTCGCTTGACTGGTCTATCAAAATAGTAACTAATCACAGTGAATTGACATTCATTGATTACCAACACCTTCATAAGTCCTCGATCATATCCCCGGCCTGTGACCCTCAGCGAGTAGTAAATCGACACCCAAGGAATGCATTAAATTCATGAATAAAGGTAAACATACAAAACACCAACACCCGACCATTGAAAGACTCAGGGCATCAAAATACAAGTCATAATTAATTCCAGTAATACCTAGGTCAGTAATGGATCTTACCTGGTATAGTTACCAAAATATCAGCGACCCGATCTCCATTGTTCGCCACCTCCTCTGACTCAAATTGCATCCAGTATCCCGGCCCGCAATCAATTAACCATTGGGTAAGAATTTGTCAGCGCACGTGGGATAACTAGACAGTTTTCGAGGCGGAAGAATTCAATTCTAGCCTAAGGGTTGTTAGTCGTAGGGTAATACCTTACCCTGGACGATATCCCAAACAACTCAAATCAAAGCAAACAATCACACACATTTAGAAAAACTCAAAATATGATAGAATCAAGTATTTCAATATATAAATGCTACTAACACACAATTCCATGACCTAGGTGTAGAACAAATTGATCTATTGTCAAAATATACAACTACTACTAAGAATGAAACTGTCCAGTTATTAGAAGAACATTCATACCTTCTAATCCACAAACTGGAATTTCATGACTTAACACTTTCTGGAAAGCTAAGATTGTCTACTTCAATTCTCTAGTTAATTAATTCCTCAGACTCTAACCACACAGGGCTAGAAATCACAAATTCTCAAACATACTACGTCTGAACTCACAGTTGCTGCTTCTTGCCAATATCATAACAACTCGCTCGCTTATCGAAATTATATGATCCTAGGTTTTATAGAAAGCTATGTGTGTCTGCTACAACTCTTTAGTTGATCATATCCTTGAATTCATCAATTAACGCACTATAAAACCCATATTTTCGTCAGGTGTACATAGGACAATTAACTTATTTTACAAAAACAAAGTCTTTTACTTGGACTGGTTCTGTCTAGTACTTAGGAAAATCATACCTTTCAATCTATAGATTGAAATTTCATGATTCTAAATGTTTTGGAAAGTTAAGAACCTCTACTACAAGTCTCTAGTTGATCATTCTTTTAGATTCTAAACATACAGTTCCAGAAAAGCTCAAGTGCACTGACATACTAAATCTTTACTTAACTGAACATGGTCTATTCAAAATTCAATATCGATTCAACCATAAGTCCAATACTTATAAAATTTTTGATTCATTAACTAGACATATACAAGTCTAACAAATCCAAAAATTGCATCTAGATTCGAAATATAGCGAGAGTTATAGCCTTTTGAATTGGGTAGAAAAACATTCTTGTTTTCAGACAGTGTGCAAAACCTCTATTTACAAACTAATTTTGAAAACCCATCAATGTTTTCTATAATATATAAAATTTTATATACCTGATCTAGACACATAGTAGTTGCTACAATAAAAATTTCATTTCATGATTATATACCATCAATTAGTTATGATTTATTAAACTTCATATTTAAAATAGAACAGAGCCAGTTCTTGGCTCTGTACCAGTTAACAAAACAGAATTTTTAAATATATCAAATAAATTCAGAAAAAATTTGAAATTTGGAAAGATTGTTTTTAACACATCCAAGTACCTCCAGCAAAAAATTTAGCTCAAAATATTTTACCAATTCCATAATATAAATTTTCAAACTTCACTTTATAACAAGGAAAAACACAGTATTTTCACTGTTCTCTGTTCTGAAAAGAACCATTTTGCTGAGCTACTAAATGAACCCAGAAAAGTATGAAAAAAATTGAGTATGCTATAAACTCATACTAGAACATGCCATAAAAATTTTGGGTCGCCATTTGCAAGTTAGAAAATCCTAAGTCTCCCACACAACTTATGCGTTCCATTATGAACCATGGCATAAAATTTGTATTAACATACAAGCTAAATTTGCACAACTTTTCAATTACTCAAGCATAATTTTGGACCTCTCTTAGTTACTTCTGCACACCATATCATACACCAAAAAATACTATTATTAGAGTTGAAAACACCCACCTCCTAGAGTTGAGAAATTAGAACATGCTTTGATCTTCAAGTTGCTCTTCTCCTTGCTTGCCACCACTTGATCACACCTACAACAAAGAGTAAATTTCTACTTGGCTAATCACTCTCTACTCTCTCACTCTCTTTTCCTTCTTTTACTTTTCTTTTCTTTCCTTTTTTTTTGAACTAAGGTAGATTGAAGGAAAGTGGAGAATGGATAAGTGTTGGGAGTTTTATAGCAATGGGGGAGTGGGAATTAGGGTTTGGCCGGAAAAATTGAGGTGGAAGGTGGGGATTTGAAGGTGAGGGGGTGAGTGTAATGGAGGGCGGAGATTAAGCCATCTCACCTAAGTCCTAAAAACTTCAAGGTGCTTCTAATTTCATCAAGAAGATCAACACTTGGTTAGATTTGGACACTTGGATCTCCCCAAATCTCATCCAAACTCTATTCATGAGGTAGGGTTACATAACCCTAGGTTAGGTCAAGGAACCCTAACCCTAGGTTAAACAAACCCTAACCCTAGTGCAAAACAATGTATGATTATTTACAATTCAATTTAATATGTATATTCATAGCAAAATATATTCAAATATTTAAATTATAGAATATATACGGTCATATTCACATTCATAACAATTATAGACCATAAATCATATACGATCTAATACGATCCAAACAAATACATATATATTCTTACAAATAAGATATTTATTTGCAAAAAATATATTTTATGAAAATTATTATTTTCCGAAGATTGTCTCGTTAAAGCAATCGGGGCAAATCCACAATTTAATTGAGAAGATATCCCAAGTCTATCTCATCGAGTTTAGAATAACTAATATATCTAAAATTTCTCAGTTAAACTAATTGTTATTAGAAAAATATATAATCGTGTGCAATTCTTAAATGTGCATGGATTACAATGCAAAATAGTTATATACTATTTTGCAAGGTGTTACAAATTTTTAGTAATTTCCATCTGATATTAACTCACTATCTATTTGCCCCCACACCAAAATAAGCAGAAACAGATTGGCGCCGTCTGTGGAAAACTACACAAATCAAACTTAACGTTATGCCACCAAGACTAAGAGGCAGAGCGGCGGCCTCAAGCCATTGCACCAACTCTCTTCATCAACCAGCTCCTCCTGTGGAAGATCTGATTCATCCTCAACAGTCGCCTAAAAGCCTAGTCAAGCTCCTTTCAACGGAGAGGCACCAGGGGGCTCCCGACAAAGCCGTCATGAACAACATCCTTTGTACGACTGTATCTCAGTCTATAATGCTTCAACCGATTCAATGGCCTCGCAAGACCCCCGGGGATCCAGAGATCTCTGCCAAATCATCAATGCCAGACAATAAGGAACTGATCTACGAATCTGTTTGGACGAGAGTCACACCCTAACCAAGGCCTCCCATTCAGAACATCATACAAACTGAAGTAGAAACTCTCTTAGATAGAGATCAAGGCAATCCTCCTCTCACAGGGGGTGCACCGTAATAAGAAGCCCGACTCATGAGATTCGAAAGCTTCTTGAGCAGAACAAAGGGAAAGATGCCCCTTTCAGTATAAGTTCAAGCTCGACATCCTCTCGGCTATCCAAGGTAGTCAAGATCTGGCCCAACCACCCAAAAAAGGATTCGCCAACTCAACTGGATCCAAGGGGAAGGACAACCAAGTCCTTCGTCGTATCCGAGAAGTAGAAGATCATTTAGAGAAGATGAAGAATGAGGGAAACCGCTACAGTAGGGCCTACCACCCTAGTGGACCACCTTTCAGCAAAACCATCCTCAATGCACCCATCCCAATGGAATTCAAAGCTCCTCAATTCGAATCTTACAATGGGGAATCCAACCCAACTGACCATATCGAGAGTTTCAAGACCCTTATGATGTCTACAAGGCTACCGATGCACTTATGTGTTGAACATTTCCCGCAACACTGAAAGGATCTGCAAGGGAATGGTATTCCCGACTCACTCCAAAGTCAATATTCTCCTTCGATCAGCTAGAAGAGCACTTCATTGCACAGTTCGTTACTAACTACATGGTTAGAAAAATATGTGCTTCCATATTGGAATTGAAGCAAAGAGACGAAGAACTGCTGAAAGACTTTGTCAAGCGCTTCACTTCCGAAGCAAGGTCCATCTCCTCCTTAAATTCATCAGCAGTGTCCACCGCCATCCGCCACAACATCACTAGCAAATACCTGAAAGTCTCCCTCGAAAAAAAGCCACCCAAAAATTTTACTGAGCTTCTGGAAAGGAGTGACAAGTATATCAGGGTCGAGGAAGCTCTTTATCCTCAAGACAAGAACGATTCATCTTTCGGAAACAAACGGAAGAATACAAGCAAGGAAGAACCCATGATATTTCAGAAAGATGACACAGGTCAACGCCGTCCACCTCTAGCACAATGCTTCGACAAGTTCATTCCTTTCAATGCAAGCGTATCATTCATCCTCATGAAAGTTGAGAAGGATGGAAGAATCTGCCCTTCCCCCAAGATGTCAACATCTAGCAAGAGAAGAGACAAAAATAAGTGGTGCGCATTTCACAGAGATCATGGACACACTACTGAAAACTGTCGAGCCCTTAAAGAAGAACTGGAAACCATGATTCGTAGAGGCTATCTCTTTAAATTCATTCAAAAAAATAACAACACCGAAAACTCCCCGCCCCGGGGGGCTAATAAGAGTCAAGAGAGGTCATCCGAACCGCAAGACTTGGAACACATTACTGTTCTCCACTCCATTCATGGAGGCCTGATAAGGGGAGTGTGACACCCTGCAAAATTGAGTTATTACAATTTTGCATCACATGTGTTACGTACATGTATTTTGTATCGTTACGTGTAATATCTATAACATTATAAAATTTTCTACGTATTTTCTATGTGTTTCAGTTATTTATTTTATAACCTGTTTGAATTTGTTTTTATAAATTGAATTCATTTTCTTTTATTTGGAGCCAACTCAAATATATGTTGTTACCGCAAAAATATTTTATTTTAAATATTTTCCCACACGTGCTTTATACGTGTTTTTGTTTTTTGTACGTACGTGTTGATTATATTGTTGTATACATATATAGAATTAATGAAATGTGCATAAAATCTTCTCTCATTATGACTAATTTAACCTAGTTCTATTTTAAATTCATATTAACTTGGGTAGAATATATGATTATATTAAGTAATAATTAAAAATATTGTATTGTGTATTTCTTGTGCATAAAAATCTATTCGAAACCCGTGCATGCTCACCTTGATCGGCCGGCCATGCCATGAAGAGAACATTTTTGACTTTTTCAAACAAGGGAGTAATGGGTGGTTACATTTTCATCATGGGTAGTTAATATTTTTTTGTAAATAAAAGCCCTCCTTCATTCAAAAAATAAATAAAAATAAAGAAGTGAACCATCCAGCCACTCATTCACTTCAATGCGAAGTGCACCCTTCACCCACTTTTCTTAGAATTTCTGGATCTTTTTGTTTTCTTTATTAGAGAAAGTGGCATTTTGGGAACTTTACAAGGGAGGAGGTTTGGAAGGTTGCTAGGAGAATCAATTGCAAGGATTTTCAATCAATAGGTGGGTTTTTTCCTAAATTTCTAATCTTTGGTAGTGATATGGCTAAAAATGGGGTTAAATTGGAACCATCCAAATCGAGCACGAATCTTGAAGCCCAGGGGTAAAATGGTGATTTTGCCTACCAATGGGTCTGAAATGGGTATTGGATCTCTTCCCCAAAGATCCAATAACCCACGAACGGGTCCACCTCAATCGGGTGCGAGTTTCAACCCGCGGCAAACCCGGTCCAGCAAGATAGAATTGGGGTTCCTGATTAATCCTAATCAACGGCCCTGATTCACATCTATCCTTTCACTGGGAATCAGGGATTACATTCCTAATCTGATTACAGCGATTATATTCCTTATCAGATCACGGGGATTACATTCCTAATTTAATCCCCAAAGGCGCCTATAAATATCCCCCATCCATCTCCATTAAGAGGTAATCAATCTTTCACCAGTTTTTATGCTCTTTCATAATCACTTCTGATTACTGACTTGAGCGTCGGAGGGTGCGTCGCCGGGATCAACCCCGATGTCTTGCACTTTTTGCAGGTGTGTGGCGGGAGCGACGGTCAAACTCCGGCGGAACAGGTAAATAGGTTTGCTATTCAAAGTTTTCCAAGAATCAACAAATACTATCTGTTTGCCCCCACACCAGATTGAGCGGCAATAGATTGGCACCGTCTGTGGGAAACCAAAACGAATAGCGGCCTCCCCTCTTCCCGTTGGTCAAGATCCCTCCAGCCATGCCTCCTAGGAAAGTCAGATCCAGAGGGTCCAACCGAGGACCCAACCTCGATCAGCAACAAGAAATTCCCATACAACCTGCTCAATAACAGGGGCAACTTTCCCCTCAAGCAGAAGACCCACTCCAACAGGACCTTCCTCCTCCTCCTCAGAATCAACAACCTCCTAAGGGTCCCAACCCTCAGAAACAGCCTCTCCTCCCGGACAATGTCTCCATCCACAATGCCTCTTCGGATTCTATGGCCTCCCATAATCCCCGAGTTTCCGACTTCCAACAAAAAGTCCCCAATCGGCCGAAAGATGTGGATCTTCGCCACCATCTAGATGAAAAGCGGGCCCGAGAGGGAGCCTCCCGCCAGCAACGTCCGGATGAGCGATCTCCTCACCGCCGAGACTACAGAAGGTCCCCGATCCGCAGGGAGCGGAGAGAGTCCCCCGAACGTCACAGAAGAAGACCACAGTCCCCCACCGGCCGGCAACACCCTAGGAACGATGAGGCACCCATCACCCGTGCCGAGTTCCAGCAGTTCCAAGCAACCGTCCTACAAGCTCTCAACCTCCGTCCTAATAACACTAATGCTCCGAGGATTCCCACTCCCCTTCGAGTTCGAAGTCCTCGCCAGCGGTCCCTTACTCCTCCCCGAGCTCCTACTAATCCTCAGCGCATGCCAAGTCCTCGCCGCTCCAGGAGCTACCGTCGTCGTAGCCCCCGCTCTCCCTCGTATGAAGACGAGTCTAGAGGCTCTCCTGATTATCGTTGAAGGGATGACGCTGTGTACCGCCTTCTTCATGAGATGGAGAGGCGCTTGGGTCAGTTAGACCGAGAAGAAGAGCTCAGAGGATGGACCCTTCGTCCTAGCCGACCTCCTTTTTCCCGAACCATAATGGATGCACCCTTACCAATCGGCTTCAAGCCTCCACAATTTGAGACCTATTCCGGGGAAACCGACCCCGTTGACCACATCGAAAGCTTCAAGACCCCCATGCTCATCCATCAAGCTTCCGATGCTCTGCTCTGCAAAACCTTCCCCACAACTCTCAAGGGTCCAACTCGAGAATGGTACTCTTGTAATCCCTATTCCCGATTGTACGGGTTATTATTTTTTTTTGTATGTCTTTGATGTATTTTTCCCCTAACTATTGTATCTGGGCCTTTGTCTTGTTGTGGGCTTATTAGCTTTCATTTAATTATTATATTATTGTATTTTTTTTTGTGGCCCATCTGCACTCAAGCCCAACTCCTAATCTTATTGGGTATTGGATCCTAGTCTAGAGCTACCCACAATCTATTTCCCTAACCAACCCAGACTATTTCTCCCTCAAATCCCCCAACTTCCCACGATCTCCTCTCCTGTTAACAAACAAACCCCCAACTCCCGTTACTCCATCTCTCCCTCCCGTTACTCTTCCCCCCTCCTTCTCTGTTAAAACAAACCAAAAACAAAAACAACAGAACCAAACAAACCCAAGCAAACTCTCCCTCTCTCTTCAGTTCTCTCTCCCTCTCCTGTTAACGAAACCAACCAAAACAAACAAACCCAACACCACCGCTGCTCCAATCCACCATCTCCATCACCCATCCTCACCGCCATCACCATACGCCATCGAAACTCCGAACCCAACTCCCACCTCGCCTCATCACCCCATCACCGAAGCTTCACCCCACCATTGCCGCTCAAGCTCCAACTCCGCTCGAGCTCTCCGCTCGACTGTGCCATCGCGCCGCTTCTCAAGCCTTTGTCTCCCAACCCTGATGCCACAGAACCCACCACCGTCGTCCCGAACTCCTCCCCTGTTCTTCAAACCGAACAGAGGATGCCGCCGTCGTCGCCTCCCGTCACACTCGTGCCTCCGCCGTGCCGCAGTTGCCGCGTCGCTCCCCGACGTGGTGTCGCCATCGCAGCACAGCCGACGTCGCCGTCCCTATCTCTCTCTCTCTCTCTCCGTTTCGAAGTAGCGAACGACGAAGAAGAAGAAGAAGAAGAAGAACGGGCGGGGACGAATTTGGACCATCGGATCGTGCCAAGATCCGTGCCCCCTGATTGTTGTTCGCTGTTCGTCCACAACGAATCCCGGAGCCACTGTTCCCTGTTCTGCCTGATCCTGTGCGGGGCGCGTTTTTGATTCGCTGCTCCCGCTGTTCGCTATTCTACCCGCAGCAGATCCCGCCGCTGCTGCTTGCTGTTTTGACTGATCCAGTGTGGGGAATAACTCCTTGTTGCTGCTTGCTGTTGGAGTTCTACGTACGTACTTTGCACCTGCCTCTTGGGATTGTTCCCCGGGATTCTGATCCCGTTATTCTTAATTATTCGAATCGACTACTACGAAAAAGGCAAGTCCATTGAACTATTCTTTTTATTCTAGTTCAAATTAATTGATCTCCTGCAAGTAGTTCCAAATTTATTTATCGATAATTTTGCCTTGTGTCCCATCTCGTTAAGAGTATCGAGAGTTTACACGAGCTAACCCGACGTACTCTTGACCTCTTTTATTATCCATTGATTCAAACCCAAACCTAGACATGCATTTGATATGAATAAATAAATTTATACATGAGGAAAACATACCGTGATTAAATATATGCTATTTACTTGAGATCTAGAGACTAGAACTTGACAAATTAACTTGACTTGTTACTGGAGAAATACACTTGACTTGTTGACTTGGAAAAATTCACAATACTTGTTTTACATGAATCTTGATATATGTGTGATTCAATAGTTCGATAACTACTCACTTGATGGGTATAAACATGATAGTTTTTCTTGTTGCATGTATTGTTTGGCACAGAGGTTTCGACCCTGTAAATATGAGAATTAGCACACAAGATGTAAATGAGAATTTTAGTCTATTTGGCGTGATTTCCCACCCAAGTGACAAATCTTAATTTGAAGTCACGAGCTATAAGATATAACATTTTTAGTCCCGCTAGTCTACATTTTCTTTTACTGCTGAATTATTATGCCATCGACATAATTGGTAATGAAATACCATGCAATTAGTGTTAGAATGCTATGAAACTTTTCAGGAACCTTGCACATATGCTGAGGGTTCACCCCAAATTTTTATAGATTTTTATAATACATTTAGACCTTGTTTCCACCCCTTAGGAATTGATACCTAGTTGTTGCCAGAACAGCTGAACCGTAAAGAACAGTACGTTTGACCTAGATACAGTCTGAATTAGAAGAAAGACCCTGAATATAACTTGTAGCCCTATCTGTCTAGATATCCATAGCCTACTAGAAGTCCGAATTTGGAGTTGTAATCTATGAGATATCCCTGCTTTAGTCTGATTGTGTCAGCCATTTCAGATTTACTGTTTCTTGTTTATTATTGTGTAATATACCATTTTGCTGCATTATCATTATTCACTTGACACTCTTATGACTACCCGCATGTACATGAATGACTTAGTAATAAAATAATAAATAAGCCGGGGCTTCTAAGGGTTGACCTAGTAGTGGACCGTCTCAGAAAATGTACTCGGTGGAAGGTGGAGAATTACTTGTGGAGACGTGAACTTGTTATCTTGTTATCTTGTTACATGAAAACTTGGTGTGGAAGGTGGAGAATTACTTGTGGATACGTGAACTTGTTATCTTGTTATCTTGTTACAGGAAAACTTGGCGTGGAAGGTGGGGAATTACTTGTGGAGACGTGAACTTGTTATCTTGTTATCTTGTTACATGGACTTGTTACATGGAAGGTGGAGAATACTTGTGGAGACGTGAACTTGTTATCTTGTTATCTTGTTATCTTGTTATCTTGTTATCGTGATATACCGAGTACACGCTCTGTTGACCCCACCACGAAGTCTAAAACGAACACTGCTGTGCGTGCATCGAACCTGTAGTATGGGATGCAGTAGTACATGCACTAGTTAAGAGAAATAACTTGATAATAGACCTAGTTGACATGTATACATACTTGATAAAGACCCTTGCTATTAGTACCATTATTGCCCTTGCAAATTTGATCTTGATTCATACCTCCTACACGTACCTTACTTCTTTACTCTCTGTTTTCACTATTTGCTGTCCGTACTTGCTCTAAGGATATTTATTTTTTTCTTCTTTAGCTAATCTAGTCACAGGTGGACCTGAGGATCTACCAGAAGGAGTTGGAGAGCAGTACTTCTAGATTGGAGCAACTGTTGATAATAAATTATTTCCTTTCATGTTCTTTTCATTCATTGTAATTCCTTTATTTATTCAGAATTGTATTCTGGGCTTTTGACCCGTAATTGCTACTCGTTTCTCAGTAACATTATTATGTTGGAATATTTAATTTCTTGAATTCAATTATTGTTCTGTGATATTATTGATTGCGTGGCTGTGATTTAATTTCCTGAGTATTGTTGAGTTGAGAACTGGTACAGCTTATGAATGATATTAAAATCATTCGCTGGGCCTACGTCACGGGCTCGTATTCCTGTATTTTGGGAAGCAGGGCATGACTGGTTTTTAGTGGTATCAGAGCCTTGGTTTTGAGTAATGTGTCGATCAAATACGACTATCCTATGGATGTCTGACTTTGATTGGTATATTACTCGATCTTGGTTCTAACCAGATTTAACTCAACAATATCTACACCACGCGAATCACATGAACATGTAATAACCAACATACTTCCTTTGCTTGATTCCTGTTTGATTCCTTCGCATTCAGTTCCTTCATTCCCTAATCGTCCTGTTCCATCCATTTGTTGATATTCGTGCTATCTGAATGCTAATTGTATTTTTTTTTCCATGATGCAGACCATGGTTAGGAAGGAGATTTCCTCTTCCCGTCCTGAGGATGACCCAGTGGGAGAGCCCACTATTGCACAGATTGTGCAGATGCTCAGGGGCAGCTCTTCTTCTTCCCAACAGAGGGAAGAACGGTCTGAGAGCACTACCGTACTCCAAGCACTGCAACAGATGATGACGCTGCAGCGAGAACAAAATGAGCGGCACATGCAGCAGATGGTGCAGATGCAGAGAGAGCATGATGAGATGATGAAGGCAGCCTTAGGAGCTGTCAACAGGGAGCCTCTTGCACCTACGCCTGGAGTATTGCCGCCTAGACCGGGCAATGTAGCTGATTTCATGAGGCTACACCCCGATAAGTTCACAGGTGCTGAAGTTCCATTGGAGGCTGAGCAGTGGCTGATTAGAACAGAACAGTTATTGATCGCTGCTAGGATAGCCGAAGCAGACCGAGTGGATGTTGTAAGCATCCAGTTGACCGATCTTGCCCGTATCTGGTGGCAGGCTAAAGCTGATAGATTGGAAAGGCCTATTACATGGACCACCTTCACCGCGAGTTTTATGGCGAAATTCTTCCCTAGTGTCACTAGAGGTGAGATGGAACAGCAGTTTGTCAACTTGACTCAGGGAAATCGAACGGTGGATGAGTATGCTGCAGAGTTTCTTTGGCTCAGTTGCTTTGCACCTGCTATGGTTGCAAACGAGGAAGCTCGAGCTCGCAGGTTCCTGTTGGGGCTTCGTCCGGACCTACACAACCAGTTGGTGGCCCACCGCCACCGCACTTATGCAGATATACTTGATGCTGCAAGGGTCTAGGAACAAGCCCACAAGAGGACCAATGCTACTCAGTGTTGTTGGAAATCTAGATACCTAAATAAACAGATAAACCTAGACACAAATTATAAAACCTCGCAAGTGCACGAATCGTTTATAGAATCGTAGTAATAGCAAGGGTCGATCCCACAGAGATTGTAGACCTCAACTTACTAATCAATGAAACTAATAATAAAAATGAATAAGAGTTGTCATAATATTCTAAAAGAACTAAAAGATTAAAACTAAGATGAGAGGTGTTGAATCACAAATATCTCTTGAATAGTTGGGTTGTTGATCTCCACCAATAGTTAATAATGCTAAGCTACCTTCTGAACTTACTTCTAATTACTCATGTTTGTTCACTTCAAGGGCATGGTATCTACTCCTTAAAGTAATGTTTCCCTAAGCCAAGAATTAGGCATGGTATCTACTCTAATTCGTTTCTTTCCGTAAGTATCTAGCATGGTATCTACTAAGTTATACTTAGAGAAAACATAAGAACAGTGGAAACGAACAAACACTTAAAGTTCTAGAAATTGGTATCAGATCTAGATCCTCTAAGTTGATTGAACCAAGAACCCCTAAAGATTCCTTTGTTACAAATTATGAGCACGAGATTCGGTCGTCTCAATATGCTCATATAACAGATTCAGATAAATGATATCCAAGCTTGAGCTTCCCAAGTTCTGTACGTCAGTCGACTGGCTCTCACCTCAGTCGACTGCTCTCAGTCTTGAAAACTAGTTTGACCATCATAAACCTATACCAATTCAATTAGATTCAATCAATAAGTAACATAGAAGAGTTCAGAAGAAAATAGCATTACATAACTACGGTTTCGATCTACCCAACTATGAAATTAGTTCCACATAATAATAACTTTATTGCTTAACAAGTTTGAATACATGAACATAAAAGAATAAAGAGAGAAGAAGAAATAAACTAATGGATTCCGGCAATATGGTCGGCTGGCTGTCACACAGTCGACTGCCTTCTGGTTGCTGGATCTTCTCTCTCCTTCTTCGATGTTGATGGAATGAAGCACTGGTTGATGACTTGATGGTTGGGAACTCTGAAATTAAGTTGCGTCCAAGAGATAGATGGATTCTGGCGGATCTCTTTCTGATATTTATAGAATACGGCTGAGAATTAGGGTTTCCACTTTTTCAGCAAAATCTTTCTTTATTTTATTTGATGATTTATATCTTTCTCTTTTCTTCTTTCTTTCCTTATCTGTTCACCACGTGCTCTTGCCAATTCCCAGTCTCTAGATTTGATTCGTTGCATAAGATCTGGTTTCAAATAGATTCGGAGTTAGATTTGGGTGAATCTTCGAATATCTTATCTGTTTACTCCGCCGCAGACCAGTCGACTTGTCTTCGAACCAGTCGACTGAGTCGAGACTCCTGAAGATTTCATAATTGTTCAGACCAGTCGACTGGTTTTGGGAGTAAGTCGACTGTGACGAGAGTTGTGGAAAATCAGCTTCTCCTGTCCAGTCGACTGTCTTTGGTAAACAGTCGACTGATCCTCTGCAGTTTGCTGTGTATTATCCTTGAAGTCCTGAATCTGCTTCGTTTTGCTGTTATAAGCTGTTTCCTATGGAAAAGAGAAAATAAGAGTTAAATATCACATATAGAGCTTTTAAATGTCTAATTCTATTAAGATTATTGCTCTAAAAAGTGAATAATATTGTGTTCATCACTCAGCAAGGGAGGCAGTACCCCGTCTTCTCTCGATCTGCTGTAGGGCCTATTCGGAGGCCAGCTCCGACCCCGCCTGTGAGAGTGCAGCCGTATCTGCCTGCTGTCCCGACATGTACCTTCTGCAACCGAGTCGGGCACTTGCATAAGGATTGCAGCCGTGCCAACTGCCTGTGCCTTACGTGCGGGGGTGCTGATCACATCATGCGGGACTGCCCCAGGAACAGACCCGTTGCACCAGCTGGAGGCCCAGCTCAGTTTGGAGCACCGGTCCGATCTCAGGTGAGGCCACCTCTCCCTCCACAGAGACGTGCTTCCGTTCACCGGAGGATGACTCCTGGAGGAGGTCAGATGGGAGGTCGTGGTCAGGCCTTCAACCTGACTACAGCTGAAGCTGAGACAGCTACCGGCGTAGTTGCAGGTATGTTGTAGTTGCATTTTGTTATTTTATGTTCAGTTCTTGCATGTCTCCTCCTCTTTGCTGTTTGACCTTCTATACACCATGCATGCATTCCCCATTTCTTATTCATTGGATTTTTCTATTAGGCATTATTCTTGTGCATTTCCTCCCTGCCCATGTGTTGTTCGATTCTGGTGCAACCCATTCATTTGTGTCCTCCCGTTTTGTCGACCGTCATCGATTGGCAAGCAATGACATGCCAGCAGCTTGGGACATTACCACTGGTAGAGGTACTATCGTTTGCTCTAAAGTATGCAAGCAGAGTCCCCTACTGATTGGTGGCAGAGAGTTCGAAGCTGACTTAATTGTGATTAACAATTCGGGTTTCGACGTCATACTGGGAATGGACTGGCTAGGCATCACTCAAGCAGTGATTGACTGTCGGAAGAAGAAGGTGACGTTCAAGCTTCTTGGGCAACCTGAGTTCGAGTTTCATGCGGGTGAGACACCGTCTGCACGTGTCGAGAGCTCGATTTCCCCGAAGGCTTGTGCACTTGAGTCAATGTGCACTGATGGTGAAGTTGTGCCCGTGGTTGTGCGGGACTTTCTTGATGTATTCCCTGATGAGTTGCCTGGGATTCCACCAGACCGAGACGTAGTGTTCAGTATTGAAGTTCAGCCAGGCACTACGCCAATCTCGAAGAGCCCATACTGCATGGCGCCAGCTGAATTGGCCGACCTGAAGGTACAAATCCAAGAGTTATTGGACAGAGGCTTTATCAGGCAAAGTGTGTCACCGTGGGGAGCTCCAGTGTTGTTCGCCCAGAAGAAGGACAGTAGTCGCAGGCTCTGCATCGACTATCGGGAGCTGAACCAGGTCACGGTGAAGAACAGGTACCCAATGCCAAGGATTGATGATCTGTTCGATCAGTTGGGAGGTGCGTCCGTATTCTCAAAGTTGGATCTTCGCTCGGGTTATCATCAAGTCAAAGTAAAGACTGAAGATATTCCGAAGACAGCTTTCCGCACAAGATATGGACACTATGAATTTTTAGTGATGCCCTTCGGCGTTACTAATGCACCGGCAGTATTTATGAGTTTGATGAACAGGGTATTCTCGCCATTCTTGGATCAATTTGTCGTTGTATTCATAGACGACATCCTGGTGTATTCACGGAACATGGAGGATCATGCCAAGCACTTGAGGATTGTCTTGCAGACCCTGAGAGAGAATCAATTGTACGGGAAGCTCAGCAAGTGTGAGTTCTGGTTGAATCGCATTGCTTTCTTGGGTCATGTTGTCTCTGGTGAGGGTGTAGCAGTTGATCCGTCGAAGATTTCTGCTGTTAAGGATTGGCCAGTGCCGAAGTCAGTGCCAGAAGTGTGGAGTTTCCTGGGATTGGCGGGATATTACAGGAAGTTCGTTCAAGACTTCTCAAAGATTGCAGGACCCTTGACCAACTTGACGAAGAAGGAGCAGAGATTTGTCTGGGATGGTGCCTGTGAGGAAGCTTTTATGGAATTAAAGAACCGGTTGACATCAGCGCCTGTGCTGACGATACCAGACAGTTCTGGAGGATTTGTGATTCACTGCGATGCCTCAGGTAGAGGTTTGGGTGCAGTTCTAATGTAGAAAGGTAGGGTTGTAGCGTATGCTTCAAGGCAGCTGAGGCCGCATGAAAAGAACTATCCTACCCACGATCTAGAACTTGCAGCGGTGATATTTGCTCTAAAGTTATGAAGGCACTATTTGCTCGGAGATAGAGTCGAAATTTTCACAGATCACAAGAGCCTCAAATATGTGTTCACGCAGAAGGATCTGAACATGAGACAGAGGAGATGGTTAGAACTGATGGCTGATTTCGACATCAAGTTGCAGTACCATCCGGGCAAGGTAAATTTGGTACCCGATGCTTTGAGTAAGAGGCCTGCTGCAATGTTTCTGACCAAGCAGAAGGAGATATTAGAAGACATGAGGAGGATGGAACTGGAAGTGATTCTCCCAGGTGCAACGACGCAGTTTATGATGTTGCAGTTGCAATCTTCGTTAGTGGAGCAGATCAAGGCAGCTCAGGCAGATGATCAGCAACTGCAGGAGTTCCGCAGTGAAGTGGAGGCAGGTCTGAGATCTGACTTAATCATCCATTCAGACGGGTCACTCCGTTTTGGATCCAGGTTATGTGTCCCTAGAGAAGAAGTCAGGCAGAGATTACTCGAGGAAGCACATCATTCTCAATACTCTATCCATCCAGGAGGTACCAAAATGTACAGGGACTTGAAGCAACACTTTTGGTGGCATGGAATGAAAAGAGTTGTGGCAAGGTTTGTGTCACAATGCCTTATTTGTCAGCAAGTGAAGGCGGAGCATCAGAGGACCGCTGGATTATTGCAACCTCTTCTGATTCCAGAATGGAAATGGGAGAATATTACTATGGACTTCGTGACAGCATTGCCCAGGAGTCCCAAAGGTCATAACGCTATCTGGGTGATAGTGGACCGATTGACGAAGAGTGCTCACTTCATCCCATTCAGGGTGGGTCAGTCTACTGAGAGCCTGGCGGAGCGGTATATTCAGAAGATAGTGAGACTGCACGGTGTTCCCGTCAGCATCGTGTCCGACAGGGATACGAGGTTCAGGTCGCATTTTTGGGAGAGTCTTCAGCAGAGTCTGGAGAGCAGGTTGAACTATAGCACATCATTTCACCCCCAGACGGACGGGCAGTCCGAGAGGACGATTCAGACACTGGAGGATATGTTGCGATCCTGTGTTCTCCAATTTGGTGGTTCTTGGGAAGATCACTTGCACCTGGTCGAGTTTTCATACAACAACAGTTATCAGGCAAGTATCAATGCGGCCCCGTTTGAAGCACTCTATGGTCGTAAATGTAGGTCCCCAGTCTGTTGGGACGACATTGGCGAGAGGAAACTTTTGGGACCAGAGTTGATTACGAAGACAGTTGATGCAGTAGCTAAAATCCGGAAGCATCTGCAAGCCGCTCAGGACCGGCAGAAGAAATGGGCCGACTGTCGTCACAGACCTCTTGAGTTTGAGGCAGGTGATCATGTGTTTCTGAAGGTATCACCTTGAAAAGGCGTCATCCGATTTGGTGGAGGGGGTAAACTGAGTCCTCGATTCATTGGCCCTTTTGATATTGTGGAGCGTGCGGGCAAGGTGGCCTACCGACTTGCACTACCACCAGCTTTGTCCGGAGTTCATGACGTATTCCACGTCTCTCAACTCAGGAAATATGTTAGAGACGACAGCCATGTGGTTGATTAATCGGAGTTGTCCATGAGACCAGACTTGTCTTGCGAAGTCCAGCCAGTTGCTATTGTGGACAGACGCGAGAAAGTGTTGAAGAACAAAGTGATCAAACTCGTTTGCGTCTCTTGGAATCCTCACTCGCCCAGTGAGTCGACTTGGAAATTGGAGGAAGAAATTCAGAAGAAGTTCCCTCATCTCTTTGAGTAATTGTATTTGTGTTGTTTGATTGTTTTTCTTTTCTTTTCGGGGTACCTACAATCCATCGATTTGAATTTCGAGGACGAAATTCTTCTTGTAAGGTGGGTAGGATTTGTAACCCCTATTCCCGATTGTACGGGTTATTATTTTTTTTTGTATGTCTTTGATGTATTTTTCCCCTAACTATTGTATCTGGGCCTTTGTCTTGTTGTGGGCTTATTAGCTTCCATTTAATTATTATATTATTGTATTTTTTTTGTGGCTCATCTGCACTCAAGCCCAACTCCTAAACTTATTGGGTATTGGATCCTAGTCTAGAGCTACCCACAATCTATTCCCCTAACCAACCCAGACTATTTCTCCCTCAAATCCCCCAACTTCCCACGATCTCCTCTCCTGTTAACAAACAAACCCCCAACTCCCGTTACTCCATCTCTCCCTCCCGTTACTCCATCTCTCCCTCCCGTTACTCTTCCCCCCTCCTTCTCTGTTAAAACAAACCAAAAACAAAAACAACAGAACCAAACAAACCCAAGCAAACTCTCCCTCTCTCTCTTCCATTCTCTCTCCCTCTCCTGTTAACGAAACCAACCAAAACAAACAAATTCAACACCACCGCTGCTCCAATCCACCATCTCCATCACCCATCCTCACCGCCATCACCATATGCCATCGAAACTCCGAACCCAACTCCCACCTCGCCTCATCACCCCATCACCCCATCACCGAAGCTTCACCCCGCCATTGCCGCTCAAGCTCTCCGCTCGACTGTGCCATCGCACCGCTCCTCAAGCCTTCATCTCCCAACCATGATGCCACAGAACCCACCACCATCGTCCCGAACTCCTCCCCTGTTCTTCAAACCGAACAGAGGACGCCGCCGTCGTCACCTCCCGTCACACTCACGCCTCCGCCGTGCTGCAGTCGCCGCGTCGCTCCCCGACGTGGTGTCGCCATCGCAACACAGCCGACGTCGCCGTCCCTATCTCTCTCTCTCTCTCCATTTTGAAGTATCGAACGAAGAAGAAGAAGAAGAAAGGGCGGTGACGAATTTGGACCATCGGATCGCACCAAGATTTACACAAGCTAACCCGACGTACTCTTGACCTCTTTTATTATCCATTGATTCAAACCCAAACCTAGACATGCATTTGATATGAATAAATAAATTTATACATGAGGAAAACATACCGTGATTAAATATATGCTATTTACTTGAGATCTTGAGACTAGAACTTGACAAATTAACTTGACTTGTTACTGGAGAAATACACTTGACTTGTTGACTTGGAAAAATTCACAATACTTGTTTTACATGAATCTTGATATATGTGTGATTCAATAGTTCGATAACTACTCACTTGATGGGTATAAACATGATAGTTTTTCTTGTTGCATGTATTGTTTGGCACAGAGGTTTCGACCCTGTAAATATGAGAATTAGCACACAAGATGTAAATGAGAATTTTAGTCTATTTGGTGTGATTTTCCACCCAAGTGACAAATCTTAATTTGAAGTCACGAGCTATAAGATATAACATTTTTAGTCCCGCTAGTCTACATTTTCTTTTACTGCTGAATTATTATGCCATCGACATAATTGGTAATGAAATACCATACAATTAGTGTTAGAATGCTATGAAACCTTTCAGGAACCTTACACATATGCTGAGGGTTCACCCCAAATTTTTATAGATTTTTATAATACATTTAGATCTTGTTTCCACCCCTTAGGAATTGACACCTAGTTGCTGCCAGAACAGCTGAACCGTAAAGAACAGTACGTTTGACCTAGATACAGTCCGAATTAGAAGAAAGACCCTGAATATAACTTGTAGCCCTATCTGTCTAGATGTCCATAGCCTACTAGAAGTCTGAATTTGGAGTTGTAATCTAGGAGATATCCCTGCTTTAGTCTGACTGTGTCAGCCATTTCAGATTTACTGTTTCTTGTTTATTATTCTGTAATATACCATTTTGCTGCATTATCATTATTCACTTGACACTCTTATGACTACCCGCATGTACATAAATGACTTAGTAATAAAATAATAAATAAGCCGGAGTTTCTAAGGGTTGACCTAATAGTGGACCGTCTCAGAAAATGTACTCGGTGGAAGGTGGAGAATTAGTTGTGGAGATGTGAACTTGTTATCTTGTTATCTTGTTACATGAAAACTTGGCGTGAAAGGTGGAGAATTACTTGTGGAGATGTGAACTTGTTATCTTGTTATCTTGTTACGTGGACTTGTTACATGGAAGGTGGAGAATACTTGTGGAGACGTGAACTTGTTATCTTGTTATCTTGTTATCGTGATATACCGAGTACACGCTCTGTTGACCCCACCACGAAGTCCAAAACGAACACTGCTGTGCGTGCATCGAACCTGTAGTATGGGATGCAGTAGTACATGCACTAGTTAGGAGAAACAACTTGATAATAGACCTAGTTGACATGTATACATACTTGATAAAGACCCTTGCTATTAGTACCATTATTGCCCTTGCAAATTTGATCTTGATTCATACCTCCTACACGTACCTTACTTCTTTACTCTTTGTTTTCATTACTTGCTGTCCGTACTTGCTCTAAGGACATTTATTTTTTTCTTCTTTAGCTAATCCAGTCACAGGTGGACCTGAGGATCTACCAGAAGGAGTTGGAGAGCAGTACTTCTAGATTGGAGCAACTATTGATAATAAATTATTCTCTTTCATGTTCTTTTCATTCATTGTAATTCCTTTTTTTATTCAGAATTGTATTCTAGGCTTTTGGCCCGTAATTGCTACTCGTTTCTCAGTAACATTATTATGTTGGAATATTTAATTTCTTGAATTCAATTATTGTTCTGTGATATTATTGATTGTGTGGCTGTGATTTAATTTCCTGAGTATTGTTGAGTTGAGAACTGGTACAGCTTATGAATGATATTAAAATCATTCGCTGGGCCTACGTCACGGGCTCGTATTCCTGTATTTTGGGAAGCGGGGCGTGACAACTCTCGCCTTGCCCCATCCTCAATATTCTCCTTCGAGCAATTTGAGACCCTCTTCGTCACCCATATTGTAAGTAGCCGTAGAACTGAGAAGACCAGCATCTCGCTACTGTACCTCCACCAGAAGAAGGGTGAGAAGTTGAGAGACTATGTGAAGAGATTCACAGCCGAAGCCAGGTCCATAGCATCCCTCGACCAGTCGGTCGCTGCAGCAGCATTTCAATCCAATGTCCTCAATTCCAACCTCCGCTCCTCCCTCGCCAAGAAGCCCCCACAGAACTTCTCTGAACTCCTCCTCCGAAGTGAAAAGTATATTCGGGCCGAAGAAGCCGAGCACCGCCCTAATTTGGAGGGGTCTTCCTCCGGGTTTAAGAGAAAGGGAACAGAAGAGGAAAGAGCCAAGAAGCTCCAGAAGGATAATGCCGGCCAACGCCGACCTCCCCCCAGATTCGAAAAATTTACTCCTCACACCACCAGTGTCTCTACCATACTGATGGAAGTCGAGAAGGAAGGGGTCATACCCCTGCTCCGAGGATGAACACCCCCGCCAAGAAAAGGGATAAAGAAAAGTAATGTCATTATCACCGGGACCATGGCCACGACACCAATGATTGTCGGGCCTTGAAGAATGAGATAGAAGCCCTTATCCAGAGGGGGCAGCTGACTAGATTCGTGAGAAAGGACCGAGCCGACCTTCCTCCCCCGCCTTGGGGGGCAAATAAGCGTCCGGAACACGATGAAATGTCCGACTTCGAAGAGGAGCGTGTCCTACACCTCATTCATGAGGGCCCAATGGGGGGCTCCTCGAACTCCTCTCGAAAGGCATTTATAAGAAAAGTCAATTCGGTCCGCGCCACCCCTCCTCCCAAAGGCCTCGGAGTGCCCGTTACATTCTCGGACGAAGATCTTGAAGGTGTCTGCACCCCTCATTGTGACGCACTCATCATCAACCTCCACATGGCGAACTTCAAAGTGGAGAGGATCCTAGCGGACAATGGCAGTTCCGTTAACATCCTCTTCCTCGCCGCTTTTAAAGGCCTCAAACTCTTTCGAGACAGACTCAAGCCTGCCGGCTACATGCTCCATGGGTTCACGGGAGTGCCAGTGACTATTGAAGGGGTGATCACCCTCGATGTAACCGCTGGCAAAACTCCTACCACCCGAATGGAGTCGATGGACTTCATGGTCGTAGATGTCCCTGCAGCCTACAACGTCATACTGGGTCGGCCCAGCCTTGTTGCCCTTGAAGCCGTACCCTCTGCCTATCACCTCAAAATGAAGTTTCCAACTCGGGCCGGAGTAGGAGAGGTAAAAGGAAATCAGGAAACAGCCCGCAAGTGCCACATGACCTCTACCCTCGGTCCAGTCCTCTCCTTAGAAACTCTGGAAATCCCCCAAGATGCTGCCCGACCGACGTCCGAGCCGGTGGACGAATTGGAGGAAGTGCTCTTCTCTGAGCAGGATCCAACTCGAAAGTTCTTTGTTAGCAAGACCCTCCCGTCCGCCCTATGCTCGGACATTGTACAGTGCATCCGAAAGAACTGAGACCTCTTTGCTTGGTCAGCTGCAGACATGCCCGAAATCTCCGAAGAGCTCTTAGTCCACCACCTCAGTGTTGCCCGGGGTCCAAACCGGTTCAACAGAAGAGGCGCAAGTTCGCTCCCGAACGCCAACTAGCTATAAAAGAGGAGGTGGATAAGCTCTTGAAGGTGCGATTCATACAGGAGGTAAACTATCCCCAGTTGTTGTCAAACGTAGTGATGGTGAAGAAGTCCAATGGGACTTGGAGGATTTGTATCGATTTCACCGATCTCAACAAGGCTTGCCCCAAAGATCCCTTCCCTCTTCCGAGTATTGACACTTTGATTGATGCCACCTCGGGTCATGAACTCCTCAGCTTCATGGATGCCTTCTCTGGCTACAATCAGATCCGGATGTTTCCCTCGGATATCCCTAAGACCTCATTTGTGACCGACCAGGGCCTCTATTGCTACAGAGTTATGCCCTTTGGTTTGAAAAATGCAGGCGCCACATACCAACGCCTCGTCAACAAGGTTTTCCAAGCTCTAATCGGCCGTAATATGGAGGTATATGTTGACGACATGCTTGTAAAAAGCATCCGAGGTACCGATCATGTAACCGACCTTCAGGAGGCGTTTGATGTTTTGAGAAAGCATAACATGAGACTCAATCCGAACAAGTGTGCGTTCAGAGTCTCGTCAGGTAAGTTCCTCGGCTTCATGGTCAGCCAACGGGGAATTAAAGCTAACCCTGAGAAAATCAAGGCCATACTAGACATGGCCCCTCCCAAGAATGTTAAGGAAGTTCAGAGGTTAACAGGCCGCCTAGCTGCCATAGGGCACTTTCTCTCGAAGTCCGGGGAAAAATGCCTCCCTTTCTTCAAGGCCCTCAGGGGGGCTAAAGGATTCGAATGGGGACAGCAACAACAGGAGTCGTTCGACCAGCTCAAGGCTTACCTCATCAATCCTCCCCTCCTGAGCAAACCAATCCCGGGCAAACCCCTCTACCTCTACCTGGCAGCCTCCGAGCAGACCCTCAGTTCTGTTTTAGTAAGGAAAGAAGACCGGGCTCAAAAGCCCATCTACTATGTGAGCAAGGTACTTCGGGATGCCGAGCTCCGCTATCCGAGAATAGAAAAGATGGCTTACGCCCTGGTGATGGCCGCAAGAAAGCTTCACCCGTATTTTCTGTCTCACTCAGTGGTCGTCCTTATCGACCAACCGCTAAAGCAAGTCCTCCACAAGCCAGAGACCTCGGGTCACCTTATGAAGTGGTCAATCGAGCTGAGCCAACATGATATAACCTATCAGCCTCGGACCGCGATCAAGGCCCAGGCCTTAGCAGAATTCATAGTTGAAAGTACCATCCCCAAATTTAGTCAAGCAGTGAAGGGACCACCTATCTGGTCAGTTTATGTGGACGGATCCTCCTGTAACGAGGGAAGCGGAGCTGGGGTCATTCTGGCAGGCCCAGATGACTTCGTCCTCCAATACTCCCTCCGTATAAACTTCAAGGCCTCTAACAACGAAGCAGAATACGAGGCACTTATAGCCGGCCTTGGGATGGCCCGCAATGCAGGGGCACAACGCCTCCGGATTTTTAGCGACTCACAGCTAGTCGTTAACCAGGTCCTAGGCGAGTATGAAACGCGTGACAACTGAATGGTTAAGTACTTAGCCAAGGTCAGGAGTTTCATGGCCTTGCTTGAAGAAGCCCTCATAGAACGAATCCCTCGAGAAGAAAACTCCCAGGCTGATGCCCTATCCAAGCTAGTCTCTTCCTCCCTCCAAGGTCTCGAGCAGACCGTCTTGATAGAAGTCCTTCTAAAGCCCAGTATAGAGGATGAAAATTCCGACTCGATGGAGTCACTGCCTGTTTTGCTTGAAGATAACTGGATGAAACCCCTCGTCGAATTCTTACGGGACGGTCTCCTCCTGGAAGACCCTAAGGAAGCACGAAGAGTAAGAACCCGAGCATCGAGGGCATCCTTTACAAGCGTTCCTTCACACAGGTAGATGGCCGGCCCTATTTGAGATGTCTTTTCCCAGAGCAAGTCGAATACGCCCTACAAGAACTTCATGAGGGCATTGGCAGGGCACATTCGGGGTCCAGGTCCCTAGCCCGCAAAGTGTTGAACTACGGATATTTCTGGCCTACTCTCCTGCAAGACGCCGAACTACACGTTCGGCAATGCGGTCCTTGCCAGAAGTACTCCAACATCCGACACCTCCCACAAGCTCCACTCACTTCCCTATCAAGTCCAATCCCCTTTGCAATGTGGGGATGGATTTACTAGGGCCATTCCCCCCAGCTCCCGGCCAGTTCAAATTCTTAGTCGTGGCAATCGACTACTTCTCAAAATGAATAGAAGTCGAGCCCCTGGCCACGATCGCTGAGAATAAGGTCGTTCAGTTCTTTTGGAAGAATGTCATTTGCCGATTCGGAGTCCCTCGGGTCCTCATAACAGAAAACGGAACCCAGTTCACTGGGGCTGCCTTCCAAGCTCTCTGCGAAGACCTCATCATCCAACACTGATTTTCCTCCGTATCCCATCCACAGTCGAATGGCCAAGTAGAGAATGCTAACCGACAGATTCTCTCCGGTATTAAGAAAAGGTTGGACAAATGTTCCAAAGGCTTATGGGTCGATCAGCTCCCCAACGTGCTATGGAACTACCGTACAACAAAACGGACCCCCACAGGAGAGAGCCCATATAATCTCACCTATGGGTCCGAGGCTGTGATCCCCCTCGAAGTCGGTATACCCTCTCATCGTCTAATAGCTTATGAGGAAGAACAAAATGCCAGAAAGCTCCGAGCAAATCTAGACCTTATTAACAAGATCCGAGAAAGAGCTGCCATTCGTCAACAAAGCTACCGAAGAAGGATCGAGTTGGCATACAACAAAAGAGTCTGCCCTACGGACCTCAAAGAAGGGGACCTGGTCCTCAGAAAGTTAGCTAGCTCATTCCCATGTCAGAAGAGCAAATTGGCCCCAAATTGGGAGGGACCCTACAAGATCGCCAAAGAAGTTAGGCCCGGGACTTACAGACTAGAAGACCTTGAGGGCAGAGAGATCCCCAGGACTTGGAATGTCGACCATCTTCTAAAATACCAAGAGAGAGCACAAACGCTTCTCTAAGTATCTTTAGGATGTCAAACCATTCCTCTCCTATTACTTGTACTGTTTTGCTTTTATTTCTCTCTTGTAATAATGGCTCGCAACTTTAGAAGCAGCCAACTATTAGTCATTAACAAAGAAAGCTTTCTCATGTTTTACTTGGAAAAAATTATTTACATCTCTCTGCCTCTACTCTTCATTCTAACGATAGTTCAGAGTCCAACACTTGGCTCGATTTTACTTCGCAAGTTCGCTCCTAAGCGAACTAGAGGTAGTTCGCCATTCGGAATTGCTCCCACAACCGTTGAACTAATCTAACGATGGTTCGGAGTCCAACACTTGGCTCGATTCTACTTCGCAAGTTCGCTCCTAAGCGAACTAGAGGTAGTTCGCCATTCGGAATTGCTCCCACAACCATTGAACTAATCTAACGATGGTTCGGAGTCCAACAGTTGGCTCGATCCTACTTCGCAAGGTCGCTCCTAAGCGAACTAGAGGTAGTTCGCCATTCGGAATTGCTCTCACAACCGTTGAGCTAATCTAACGATGGTTTGGATTCCATCACTTGGCTCGATTCTACTTCGCAGGTTCGCTCCTAAGCGAACTAGAGGTAGTTCGCTATTCGGAACTGCTCCCACAACCGTTGAACTACTCTAATGATGGTTCGGAGTCCAACACTTGGCTCGATCCTACTTCGCAAGTTCGCTCCTGAGTGAGCTAGAAGTAGATCGCCATTCGGAACTGCTCCCACAACCGTTGAACTACTCTAACGATGGTTCGGAGTTTAACACTTGGCTCGATTCTACTTCGCAAGTTCGCTTCTAAGCGAGCTAGAAATAGTTCGCCATTTACAATTGCTCCCACAACCGTTGAACTAATCCAACGATGGATCGGAGTCCAACACTTGGCTCGATCCTACTTCGCAAGTTCGCTCCTAAGCGAACTAGAGGTAGTTCACCATTCGGAATTGCTCCCACAACTGTTGCGCTAATCTAACAATGGTTTGGAGTCCAACACTTGGCTCGATTCTACTTCGCAAGTTCGCTTCTAAGCGAGCTAGAAATAGTTCGCCATTTGGAATTGCTCCCACAACCGTTGAACTAATCTAACGATGGATCGGAGTCCAACACTTGGCTCGATCCTACTTCGCAAGTTCGCTCCTAAGCAAACTAGAGGTAGTTCGCCATTCGGAATTGCTCCCACAACCGTTGAGCTAATCTAACGATGGTTCAGAGTCCAACACTTGGCTCGATTCTACTTCGCAGGTTCGCTCCTAAGCGAACTAGAGGTAGTTCGCCATTCGGAATTGCTCCCACAACCGTTGAACTACTCTAACGATGGTTCGGAGTCCAATACTTGGCTCGATCCTACTTTGCAAGTTCGCTCCTGAGCGAGCTAGAAGTAGATCGCCATTCGGAACTGCTCCCACAACCGTTGAACTAATTTAACGATGGTTCGGAGTCCAACACTTGGCTCGATTCTACTTCGCAAGTTCGCTTCTAAGCGAGCTAGAAGTAGTTCGCCATTCGGAATTGCTCCCACAACCGTTGAACTAATCTAACGATGGTTCGGAGTCCAACACTTGGCTCGATTCTACTTCCCAAGTTCGCTTCTAAGCGAGCTAGAAGTAGTTCCCCTTTTGGAATTGCTCCCACAACCGTTGAACTAATCTAACGATGGTTCGGAGTCCAACACTTGGCTCGATTCTACTTCGCAAGTTCGCTTCTAAGCGAGCTAGAAGTAGTTCGCCATTCGGAATTGCTCCCACAACCGTTGAACTAATCTAATGATGGTTCGGAGTCCAACACTTGGCTCGATTCTACTTCGCAAGTTCGCTTCTAAGCGAGCTAGAAGTAGTTCGCCATTCGGAATTGCTCCCACAACCGTTGAACTAACCTAACGATGGTTCGGATTGCAAACACTTAGCTCGATCCCACTCCGCGAGCTCACTATTAAGCAAGCTCGACACGTCTCGCGAAATTCGCGAGAAGCATAGGCTCGGCACCACTGGCCGAACACTCATGACGCCGATCCCAAACGAATATAAGACCAGCTCAGGGTCCTCGGCGCGGTGAGCACAGTTACAAACAAAACAACCACACCGAGCTACAAAAAGCATGCAAGTTTGAGAAAGAAATATTATTAATAATTGGGACGCAGTACAAAGCGACTCTTCCACACAACAAGATTACAAGGCCTTAAAGAGCAAAAATTACAACGATGACTCACTACACTTCGTATACAAAGGCTTCAAAAAATGATCATCAATGCCTCCGCGGCGCAGGGATGCTCCTCTTCAAGGACACTCGAGGTCGGCGACGTTTGCCTCCGGAGCTCGACCCCAAACCAGTAAATTGGGACGTATCCTCGGCGCTACTCCTAGCAGCCGCTCCGACGGATGCTCCGCTCGATGAAATGGCCACAGCACTTTGAGCATCCCCCGGACTAGGATGGCCGATACGGGGACGGGTCGCGAGCTCATAAAACGTGATGACCCGATCGCTCTCCGTGCGAGTACACGAGGTGCTCCTCACATTGATTGGTCCCGAACGCGGTTTGAGACGAGCCACCTCCACCTCCAGCTCTGAGATCCGTTCCCTCAGAAAGTTGTCCTTGATGTCGACCTCGAAGCGGGGAGGTATCGCGGAGCTCGGGATGCCGGAGCGACTCGCGATAAGGCGCCGAAGATGAGTGACTTCAATACTCTTGTCTACCGTGGCTCTCTTCAGTGCGTCGACCTCGGCCGTCAACTCGTCCTGTTCGGTCGTCAGTTTGGCCACCTCGGCGTTCACCCCTCTCCCTCAGTCCGAAGCTCCGTCTCTACTGCTTGCAAGTGGAAAATCTCAGAAAGCAGATCGTCCCTCTCCGCTGTTATCTTCGATAAGTTGTGGCGAATGCACTTGATCCGAAGGCCATAGCTGAATGCGGTCGACGAACCCTCATCCTCTCCTAAAGGGGTCATCTCGGCGATCCTACTCTCCAGTCGCCGGATCTCGATGTCTCGCCGACCCAGGATGAGTTGAAGATGGTTCCGCTCGCTTTCGGCTCTGCGCAACCCCAGCTCAATTTCGTAGAGCCGCTCCCGGTACCTCGCCAAGCACAGCCTCGTCGCTCCTAAGCCGACCTCGGGACGAGTGTTGTCCCCCGAGCCGATAGGCTCGACAGCTTGAGTCACCACCGCAAGCTGAAAAGAAGCCGAAGCAAGCAACAAATCCTCAAATACAGTGCCGAACTACTACACTTGCGAAAATTTCAAAAATCTATAAGTAAAAAATATATATAAGAGACAGAGTCGAGCCCAAAAAGTCATTTTCATTCATAACAAAAAGCGGTGGCCTGTCCGCGATTAGGCGTTACAAAAAAGAAAGAAAAAGAAGAAGAACAGAAGCAAAATCAAATGGAGTCAAGGCGCGACCTCTTTTCCGGGGCGATGAGAATGGGTGGGGGTCGACGTCTCTGAGGGGGTTATCACCGCCAGTGGGGTAACCACAGAGCTCGGGATCTCGCCGGCAACTTCGACTTCGGTCTCGACTTCGTCCTCCCCCTCTTCTTCTTCCCCCTCTGATTTGGGGTCGAAGCCCTCGACGTGGCCCGGGAACGGTCTCCACCCCGAGAAGTCCACGTCGGGGTACGTGTTCGTCACTCGGGCGATGGCTTCGGCATAAGCTTTAGCCATGTTTTGGGCGAGGAAACCCTGTGCCTTCGCCAGGGTCGCGTCCTCTGCCCCCTTCACCGCCGCATCCTTGGCCTCTTCAGCTTCGGCCAGTTGCTTGGTTGCTTCCTCCTTCTGGCGAAGAAGGTCTCTTTCCAGCTTTGTGACCTGCGCCTCGAGGGACTCGACCCTCGTCGACTTTGCCTCGAACTCGACCGTGAGTTTGTCGAGCTCGTTCCCCATCCGAGCCGCCTCCTTCCGAGCCTGGTCGGACTCCTACTTCATCTCCTTCTCTAGAGCCGCCAACCTCTCGATGAGGTGTCCAAAGTGGATGATGATCTGCAACAAGGAGAGAAGAACTAAAAGAGTTAGAAAAATTTCAGCTAATGAAACTCAACAACGGCAAAAATCTCATACTTACCGAGACAGCCGAGCAAGCGATCTCGATGACGTCGTCACCCTCTTGCCCGGCATCCATGGGAGCACGATCCTTTGGCGTTGCCAGGTGCTTGACGGCCTGTATGCTCGCCAAGGAGTTGCCGAGAAATCCATCATGCTTCCGAACTTGCCAGTCCGGAATGTGGATCCTCTTGTGCTCCTCGTTCAGGAGCTCCTCGGCCGCCACTGAGAGCGGCGGCATCGACATCCCGAGGGCTGCGGCGATGGGGAAGTCGCCAACCTCGGTTGATGCCGAGGCACCAACATCACCAACGGTAGGACTCCGAAGTGTCTCCGCCTCCTCGACCGCCTTCGTAACCCTCGGAGTCTTTGGGGGCGGCAACTTGGTGACGACCCTCTTGCACTTTTTCGGCACCTTATTGGCGAGCCCAGCCCTGAGAGCCAACACCGCGTCGTAGTCCATCGTCTCTGCATTAAAAACGAAGTTAGCACAATACAAGTCAAGAAGTAAAGAATGAGAAACGAAGCATAAAAGCATAAAAGAAGCCGTGTACTGGGATCTACGTGGCAGAACCCTCCCCTGAACAAGATATCCTCGGACAGCTCCTTCCGATCGTACTTCGGTCGATCGAGAAGTGTCCGAACTGCCTCTTCTTCTTCAGGACTAAGCTTGGGCAGCGCCTTCGCCCTCTTCGGCACCCCTTCCACCCAATTGGAGGGGATCGGCCAGGCTTCCAGACTCCTCACTATCAAGAACTTTTCACGCCAGTGCTTGATGGATTCGGGGCATATGACGAGCCTGCCGCCATGCCTCGGAGTCAAATAGTACCGGTACTCTGACCCGTTCCCCTGGTGTAGCCGATAGATTGTCCGAAGCACGTTCAGCCTCGGCTCGATCCCCGCGGACTCAGTTGGCCTCTCTTCCCGTTTGTTGGGTCCCCTCAGAGGAGGTTCGAGATCGTTTACCTGGGCAAATTTGGCGAGGTATCCTTATCGGAGCAACGCCACTACTTCATCTTTCAGGGTTCGGCACTCATCCGTAAGGTGAACATGATTCTTGTGGAAGGCACACCACTTTGTTTTATCTCGTCTTTTGCTTGGGGCATTCATCTTGGGTGGAGGTCGAAGGATCCCATCCTTGTCAACCTCCACAAGAATGGCGGATATGCTTGCATTTAGTGGGGTGTACTTTTCAAACAAAGCATGTGGGGGTTGACCAGGGGTGTCCTTTTGGGATTTTTGGGGCTCATCTTCATTAGTGCCTTTCCGTTTGTTTCCGAACAAAGGGATCTTCTGCTCTTTGGGGCAGATTGCCTCTTCGACTCGGATGTACTTCTAAACTCTCTGAAGGAGTTCAGAGATATCCCGAGGATGTCTTTTGATAAGGGAAGCTTTAAGGTCATCATGCTTGACATTGTATTTGAACGCGTTCGTTGCCACCGTGGAGTCGAGTGAGGGGATGGATATGGACTCTGCTGTGAAGCATTGGACATAGCTGTTAAAGGACTCCCCGTCCCTTTACCGGAGGTCTAACATGGAGGCAGTGGTCTTCTCCAACTTGTGCCTAGTGACGAAGTGCATGAGGAAGAGTTCTTTAAGTTGGTCAAAGGAAAATATGGAGTCTGGATAAAGGCGAGAGAACCATTCTCGTGCCGAGCCTTTTAAGGTTGCGGATCATCATGAGAGTTTTAAAACTCTTGATGTGGTCTACTGGACCGGTCTCTTCATTGTACGGCTCAAATGTCGGGACCTTGAAGTTGGTAGGGACGGGAGCTTCAATAATCTTTTTGGAGAATGGAGGTCTGACCGGATGTTATCTTCCTTCTTGTTTTGCTCCTTCTTTTTTTAGCGACGCTAGGCGGTCTTTCATTTTTCGGAGATGCTGGAGGACGGCGTCTTC
Source organism: Hemerocallis citrina (assembly GCA_017893485.1). NCBI lineage: Eukaryota > Viridiplantae > Streptophyta > Magnoliopsida > Asparagales > Asphodelaceae > Hemerocallis > Hemerocallis citrina. Next base: position 119,848,255 of record CM030367.1, read on the forward strand.
CTGTTGATCAGATCTGGTGGATCCGCGAGACTCTTCGCATCGTGGTGGAGAAGAATGTTTTCGATGAAGGGCCATGTGGATGATTCGGGGCGACCCCGATGAGAGCCCCCCGGCGCAGCCTTTCCAGGTGGAGGCAGGGCTAGCTAAAGGAGGGGCTCCTCCTGCTGTGGTTGAAAGGCGAGAAGGTGTTTCTCTAAAGGAGGAGGTAAAGGAAGAGGATTGGCTCGTCGGCTTGAGGCCGCCGCCTTTCCTTTCCCCTTATGAGGCATATTGGAAGCTTGTTCTCACCGGTGAGGTTCGGTCGGATTTTCTTTGATATTCCCACAGACGGCACCAATTTGTTGTTGCTTTTTTCGGTGTGAGAGTAATCAGATCATGTGGATTCTTTTTTAGTAATAGTAAAAAATTTGACCTTTTGACTTTCAACGGTGTTGATTGCCTTTGACTGCAATTAGCTTGACGATATGACCTGTTTGCATTGTAGGAATTGATTCGTGTGGCGACGATCCCCTCCGATGACCTGCAAAAAGTTTGAAACACCAGAATTGATCCCGGCAACAGACCCTCCGACACTCAAGTCAGAAATCAAGAATAATATGAGAGCTTATTTGGAGAAAAATATTGATTACCTTTTTTATGGTGGGGGTAGAGTGGTATTTATAGTCGCCTTTGGGACTAGTTTAGAGATAATCATTTATCTCTACTTTCTGGTGTTTTGAGATAAGAAATAGAGTTTAAATTCCTTCATGATGAGAGATTTGGTTTAAACCGTATCTTAGGGATAATCATGAATTTAAACAACTCTTAAATGATCTGGGTTTATTTATAATGGGCTGTCATCATAACCTAGCAATGCAGATCCGTTTTGAGTTATTGGGCCTTGAAGAAGACCCAGTTCCCATTTACATACCAGTTATAGCAAAAAATACCGTTTTACCTCTGAGATCTTTGAGATTCGTACCCGATTTGAACGGTTCCGATTTAGTTTTATTTTTAGCCATATCGGAAGCAAATTTTGAATTTAATAACATGGAAACCCGGCCCTACACTGTTTTGATTATCTGATTATGATTACAACAATTTATTTTTCGAAGCATGAATCATGACAATATCCAATCCTTATCTACTCGTTCTTCACCAACTTGGACGAAGAACAAGGGAAGTAGTTGAAGTGTAATTAGCTCCTAGTTGTTGAGGCTGGCAATCCTGCTAGATTGATGTGAAATTATACTAGCAGTCGACCCGCTCTCTGAAAAAATAATTTCGTAGCCATCCCTGAAGTTGTCCATTCCGTTGACTAGTAGTTGCCAGAAAAGCCCACCAGCACAAGCCCCACCCGACTCTGCTGAATTGTAGATGGCGTTGTAGGCGGTCCAGTAATAGGCATCCCTCTGAGCTGTGTTGAATTGCCTCGACGATCGCCCAAACTCCGTGACAAGGAGTGGCTTTCCAAGGACCGAGGCAGCATCTTGGGCATGGGATGTGATCCAGCTCTGAAGGAATGCTGTCTGGGTTTGATCATCTGCACCGTTGATCCTGCAGTGTGGATATGTATTTAGTCATTAGTTAATGTACTATTATTTGTATTTGTGAACGTATTGGTAGTCTATTTTGAGAACTAGGGAGTGCTTACCATTGGTCAGGGTAGATATGAACTGTGGCGAAATCGACCTGAGGGATTTGATTATTGGAAATGAAATCAGTTCCAATTTCATATCCTGGATTGAACTGTTTCCTATCAGGCATTGATTCTCCGTAAAATCCTTCAAGTCCGGCCTCAAGCATGTGGTTGCTGTCGATTGATTTCACATACTCAGCCATCTCCCAGACCCAACCCTGTTATACAGATATACCAACAATTACTATTATGAACATATCTAGCTAGTCTGTATGCATTATCCAGTTATTCATGATCAGTACATTGAAATACATATATACATTAATAAAGTCAATGATATGTTTGTTTCTTTATTTAATTACCTGCACGGTTGCACCCGAGTTGTCGCTCTGGCAACGAGGTTCATTCATGAGCTCCCATGCAAAAATGGCAGGTTCATCCTTGTACATCACTCCAGTTATCGTGTTCACTCTCGTGAGAACAGCCTAATATTACATCATATATATATTATCATAATTCAAAAAACTTTTTACTACTAACTGGTACTAGTATTAAACCAAATATATACGTACCTTGACATGGTTCTTGTAGAATTGCTTGGTTAGATAATCCCTGAAGAAATCATCTTCAGAGTTCAACCAGTGTCCTTGATCCCTTGCCCATTGAACATACTGCTTCTTCCCTCCATAGCCCTCCCAGTTATTCACCAAACTCAGTATTAAATATATGCCGTGCTTCTTCCCTTCGGAAATCGCAAAGTCCAGAGCCTGAAATGAAGTCAAAAATATAATTAATATATTAGTTTACTTAATCTCACAAACTAAGAACATCGATCTATACTTGACATTACATATATAAAAATTAATACAGATTCAAACATGTCGAAAATCCTAGCTGATTCTTTGTGAGCATGAAGAAGACATGTACATGCGTTCATCCAGCCAAAGTAAGCATGGGGAGTAAGAGAAAGCACGCGTGCACTGCATGTGCATATATAGTTATTGCATGTCCCTGCATGCATGCATGCATGGGAATTTGAGGTAATTACAAAATTTATATGAACGATATGTTTCAACTAACGTTTCTTCAATCAAAATGTACGTAGGCATGTATATCCCAACTTTTTTAATTTAGTAAAAATGGAAATATACACTCATGTGCAATTTGCAATTTGACTTGATTTGATACCACCTGCTGCAGCTAGTAGTTCAAAACTCAAGCTAGTCATTTGCATCGCAAGTAAAAATATACTTAATATTAAATGAGTGAATTTTATGCAAATGCATGGGTATAGGGTCTAGGTTAGGTCATATCCGTATAGAATAAGATCTATCTGTGTATAATTAACGTTCAGCAACCAAATTACAGCTGCAGCCATTACAGTTGCAAATTGCAATGATCCAAACACCATAACTATACGGAGTTCATGTACCGACAATTACCTTGAACATGTCTTCACTGTAGGATCCAGGGGAGTTTTGAAGGGCCCTATACCCACCATCACTAAAAGCCCAAGTCCTAACAACATTGAGGCCATGACTTGATGCCTGTTCAAAAGCATCAGAGACCATGTACCTAGTCGAAGGGTCACCAGCCATGTACATGAGCCAGTATGCATTGAACCCATTTGCATAGAATGGCTTCCCATTCATGGTGAAGTGAGACCCACTCGTTGACGCAAAATCCCCTGCCATGTATCTAATTGCATTGGAAATAATACCATTTTGGAACAGAGGAACAAGTAGAAGAAAGAACAAGGCCAAGGGTTTTGGTCCCATTTTCATTTAATATGAAAATGCGTTCGTGTTTCTGATGAGAAATGAGATGTTTTTCGGGGGTTTATATAGATTTTGAAGAGGCATGCTAAAAGAGAACATGAGCCACGTCATTTTAATGCAACAGGTTTGGAAAGGTGATTGAAGTGGATATAACTAGCTAACTGAAAGTTCATTGCTTCCATCATTTTGTTGATTTCTTTCTTTTCTCATTTTCATTTTTTTGTTCCCGTTTTTGCGCTTGGTACCCTCTCTGTTTCCATTTTCATATTCACAAATTAATAATCCTCTTGAGCTTCATAAATATATGTAATCCACTAATCCATAACAAATCGAGAGTATAATTTCCCGTTATTATATGCGTGGGCATATATAATTGTACATGGAATAACATGTTAAGTCCTAATGCATGAGAACCACAATATGATTAGGGGCTATATGCAAATAGAATTTTTGTGAGGAGCTATTGTAAATAGATGAGATATGCACTAAAGTAGTTTAAAAGCGGCTATACTGGTTTATAACAGAATATGAAGGAAGTGAATTCACGTACGTAAGAAACTGCATGCCTTACAATTTCAAAATGGACTATGTGTTGATTGAGATAATCAGACCTGGTTTAAGTGGATGATTATGAATTAAGATCTTGCTGGAATATTGAAGCATAACCAATGCATTAATTGTTCCCAATATGCTAAGCCAATGATAAAAATAAATATGCTAAACCATGATTTAGTTTTAAATTTTTTATTTTCCAGGGTGTGTTTGTTTCGCGGGCTCAAGTATTCCAGGAATATAATAGTGAGTATTCCCAAGAATACTATACTTACTGGATTTGATCTAGTAGGTACTCTATCTGTTTTTATTGATTAATATATTTTTTGATGGCTGGAGCCTTTTGGCTCTATTCGATATATCAAAAAAAAGGTACTCTATATTCCCGGAAGTACTCCAATCTCATATATTTATTTTATGAATATACCCAACTAATTAATGGTGAGCAAGTACTCAGAGAAAGTGAGAAGGGGAAAGGTGAGTAGAGGTGGTGGTGTGGTGGTGGCGGCGGCGGCGGCGGCAGTGTTGGTGAAGGGTACATAGCGTGAAGATGAAGGGTACATAGCGTGGAGGTGGATATAAGTGATGGGTAAAATGTTCTTTTGTAATTTTATTTATACAGGAAAAGAGAAATCCCACCACTACAAAACATAATGTCTACGTCGGCATATCTTTCCCAGCGTTTTTATTAAACGCCGGAATAGAAGAGGGATATAGGACAAATCTCGGACCGGATTATATGCGACTTGTGTGCGCCGGCACGTCCTGCCGTTACAGTGTAGAAATGGCTGTTATAAATGCAGAAACTATTTTGTCTGCCATTTCAGTGCAGTATTAAATATTTTATCTGCCGTACGTTACATTGTACGCATTCAATTGACTGTCTACAGTTACACTGTGGCGTTCAGGGCATTGACTGTTGTCTGCCGTTACAGTATACGCATTCAAGACATTGTCTGCCGTTACACTGAAGGCATTCATAGTTTTGTCTGCCGTTATAAGTGTCCAACCCTGACTCTATATGTAGAGCCCCACCCTCTCTTTTTCTTCCCTACACCAGAATCTTATCCTTTCTTCCTCTATTCAATTTCATTCTGTTCCATTCCTCGGTCCCGCTGTTGTTTGGTAAGTCGGTGATAGGATTCTCACGCTATTGGTCAGTTTGAGATTGTTATGTGGTGCCTACGTGAATACTCTAGTCGTTGCATCCTGGGAGACAGATGCCTTCGCACAATCCACCAACCAGAAGAGGCAAAATCTGTTTTAAGAAAATTCTGTGATACACAAGCCTCGACTACTCTACCTTGTTACATATCAATTGGTTTCTTTGTAAGTTGTTCTACTTATATGCTTGAGTCTTCCAGTTTATGGCATGGTAGACTAGAACATATTAATTATGATACTGTGCGTAGACTAATTAACTTGAACCACATACCAACATTCTAAATTGATTTCAAATACAAGTGTGAAACTTGTATTAAGGCAAAACTAACAAGATCATCGTTTAAAAGTGTTGAAAGAAACACTGAACCTCTTGATCTAATTCACAATGATATTTTTGATTTGAAAATGATACACACAAGAGGTGGTAATAAATATTTTATTACCTTCATTGATGACAGCACAAAGTACTGCTATATATTTTTGCTTAAAAGTAAGGATAAAGCTATAGAGAAATTTGTTCTCTATAAAAAAGAAGTTGAGAACAACTCAACAAGAAAATTAAGGTGGTAAGAAGCAACCGAGGTGGAGAGTATGAATCGCCATTTGCTGACACGTTGCTATGTATGGGATTATACATGAAACGACAACGCCTTATTCTCCTCAGTCCAATGGTGTTGCTGAGAGAACGAATCGTATATTGAAAGAAATGATGAATGCAATGTTAATAAGTTCTGAATTGCCACCAAACTTGTGGGGAGAAGATATTCTTTTAGCTAACTAACTTTTGAATAAGGTGCCCAAAAGAAAGAAGAGAAAACTTCATATGAATTATGGTAAGGAAGAAAGCCATCCTACAATTACTTGCGAATATGAGGATGTCTAATCAAGGTGGCAGTACCTACCTAAGAAAGTGAAAATAGGACCTAAAACGGTTGATTGTATTTTTATTGGCTATGCACTTAACAGTAGTGTCTATCGGTTCTTGGTGTACAAATTCGATATCACTGATATATCAAAGAACATAATAATGGAGTCTAGAAATGCATCGTTCTTTCTTAGATGTATTTCCATATAAGTCAAAGGAGGAACCAAGTTCCTCCAAATGAACACATGAGACTATTAGTGAAGATAGTGAAGAAAGATGAAGAAGTTGAGGAGGAACCTCGACGTGGTAAAAGAACAAGAAAGAAAAAATCTTTTGGTCCGGATTTATTGACTTTTATGCTTGAAGGTGAACCCTAAATTTTTAAGGAAGCGGTGAACTCTAGTGATGATCCTCTATGGAAAAAAAGCCATCCAGAGTGAAATTGATTCTATCTTGCAAAATCATACTTAGAAACCAATGGAGCTTCCACTGGGTAGTAAACCTTTAGGTTCCAAATGGATCTTCAAGAGAAAAATGAAACCTGATGGATTAATTAATAAATACAAGGCAAGACTTGTAATTAAAGGTTATAAACAAAAGGAAGGTCTTGATTACTTTGATACATATTCTCCTGTGACGAGAATAAATTTCATTAGGATGGTACTTGCAGTAGCAGCTCTGACAATCTTGAAGTACATCAAATGAATGTAAAAGCAGCTTTTCTTAATGGAGATTTAGATGAAGAAATCTACATGGAACAACCTGAGGATTTTTTAGCTCTAGAACATGAAAAGAAAGTGTGTAAACTAGTGAAGTCATTATATGGCTTGAAACAAGCTCCAAAACAGTGGCATGAAAAATTTGACAATGTCATGATGATAAATAGCTTCAAGATCAATGAATGTGACAAATGTATATATGTCAAAGACACAGAAGATGGATATGTCATTATATGTTTGTATGTAGATGACATGCTTATTATTAGAAGCAATGATCAGATAATTAAATCTGTTTAAAACATGTTGAACTTGAGGTTTGACATGAAAGACATGAGACTAGCTGATGTTATATTGGGAATTAAAATCACAAGAACATCAGACGAGCTTATTTTAAGCCAATTACATTATGTTGACAATATTCTTGAAAAGTTTGATAAAAATAATTCTGGAAGTGCCAGAACTCCAATAGATCTAACTTTACATTTATCCAAGAATAAAGGTGAGAGTATTTCTCAAGTAAAATACTCTAGAATCATAGGCAGTCTAATATACTTAATGAGTTGTATAAAACTAGACATAGCCTATGCAGTGAGTAAACTAAGTAGATATACGAGTAATCCTGGAAGCGAGCATTAGCAAGCAATTACAAGAGTACTGATGTACTTGCATTTTACTCGTAACTATGGGCTGCAATATACGAGATACCTGACTGCTAGAAGAGAGGTTCGCTCAATCTTGTACGAAGCATTCGTTGAGGATCTTACTCAAAAATGTGGGACTAAGCATTCGTATCTTTCAATAATTCATTGAGGATCTTACTCAAAAATGTGGGACTAAGCATTGTAAGATTACTAGAAGAGAGGTTCGCTCTCGCGCTTGCAGGGGTGCAAATTTCGGACCGGATTATATGCGACTTGTGTCCGCCCGCACGTCCTGCGGATACGAATGTCGGACCGACATAACCCCACCCCGAGCAGAGCCACATGTTGCTGCAGTTTTGATTTTTTTTTTCTTTGTAAATGGCTGTTATAAATGCAGAAACGGTTTTGTCTGTCGTTTCAGTATAGTATTAAATATTTTGTGTGCCGTTACGTTGTACACATTCAATTGACAGTCTGTTGTTACACTGTGGCATTCAGGGCATTGACTACTGTCCACCGTTACAGTGTACGCATTCAATACATTGTCTGTCGTTACACTGAAGGCATACATAGCTTTGTCTGTCGTTACAAGTGTCCAACCCGAACTCTATATATAGAGCCCCACCCTCTCTCTTTCTTCCCTACACCAGAATCTTATCCTTTCTTCCTCTATTCAATTTTATTCTGTTCCGTTCCTCGGTCCCGTTGTTGTTTGGTAAGTCGGTGATAGGATTCTCATGCTATTGGTCGGTTCGAGAGTGTTACGTGGTGCCTACGTGAACACTCTAGTCGTTGCATCCTGGAAAATAGACGCTTTCGCACAATCCATCAACTGGAAGAGGCAAAATCTGTTTTAAGGAAATTGTGTGATACACAAGCCTCGACTACTTTACCTTGTTACATATCAATTGGTTTCTTTGTAAGTTGTTATTTATTTATTTTTATTTTCTTGTTGGTTTTTCTTCCTCTCCTATTCTATTCTCTGTTTCCTGTGCCTCTCAATCAATTAAGTTTATTGTAAAAGAAAGTTTATAAACAATTTTTGTAATAGTTTATCTTCGGGTGTTTGGGTGTCGGGATTTCACCCTTGAACTTCTGAGGGGATTAAGTATGTATATGTATTCTTCTGGTTAATGTGCATAGGATTCATTGTTAATAATGCAAGGAACATGTTCGATGAAATGCCTTCTAGAGATGTGCATAGGATCCATGTTGGTGAATTGGATATTAATAGTGGATTTGTATGTTTTGATTTGTAGCGTCTAATATTCAGTCAAGCTGGTATGAGTTGTTCTTAAATTGAATTTGTATTTGGATTGAACTATATAAATTTTGTTGAATTTGTGTGATTTGTGCTTGTTTGATAAGTGGAAAAGTTTTGATTTTGTGCAATTTAAAGTAAGGTTCAAAGTAATTGAAGTTCAATACATGAGTGGTTTTATTGTCTGATTGTTTTTCATTATCTATATAATAAAACACAAAGAAAGCTATCAAGTGGCTCTCTTTCAATCCCCCCAAAATCAAAGGCCCAGATCTTACCCCACAAAACACATTTTCACCCCAAATTTTTCCCCCAAAACTCAAATTCAAATTCTCCCAAAACAACTCATTTATTTATTTAATTCTCTCTCTCTCTCTCTCTCTCTCTCTCTCTCTCTCTCTCTCTCTCTCTCTCTCTCTATATATATATATATATATATATATATATATATATATATGGAAACATGAACGTTTATACCCCAATTTATAATTATTTTTCACTATATACTAATGAAAACATGGACTTTATTTACAACTAATTATTGTCATACTATTCTAACTTTAGCTACATAATTGTTGATTTACTGTTTACAAAACTTTTTATATGTTGTATCGTTCTGAAGACGTGCCGTAGGCACGTGGCCAGGCAAATCTAGTAATCTTATAAGAGTTGTGACTATCAAATTAGGGTTTGTGTTGTGAGTTTACAGTACTACTAGGTTTTAGCGAGTGTGACTTAATCGTATGTTTTCGTTTGAAAACTTGATGTTCTGCAGATGACTTAAATGTTAAGTGTTATTGCTACCTATTTGATACAATTATGAGGCTTGTAAATAGTTGTCAAGTTTATAATATTAGTCAATGAAGAAGATAAAGTTTGCTAAGTTGCATGATGTTATTGGATGTATGGTTGCTACTAGTGACATTAGATGAAGTAATTTAATCGAGAGTGTTCTAATTTACTTATTGAAGTTAGAATAAAAACCAAGAGAACATGACTAAACGGTTTCACTTTTTCAATCACTATGTTTCACCTTATTTTGAGGTTATTTAGGCGATAATGATTTAGCATAGATACAATTTTGTTTCTTGAATCTTATTATTAATTATTATGCTTTCAAAGACTTGTTTAGCTTCCGCAATCAAAAATTTACATTGAAGACAGTTCTAATGCTTGCTGATCATATGGTAAGTAGATCTTATTTCGTTTCTTCCTTTTACTTCATTGTTCGGAATAGTTATTGAAGCCAACAACAAAGGCAGATGAGGGCTTCCTATATCCATCTCCATACATACACAAATCAACAATAAAATAGCTATTATTGATCATCTTATATGTATTGTAATCGTGGCTCTAGCATATGTTTGATTCTAAGCGTGGCTGCAGTTTTGAACAATATGGTTGTTGTTATCTTTTTAAAATATATATATATATAGCTTTTAGAATTAAAAAAAAGAAAATATTTTTTTTTAAAATTTAAATATATACCGATCCCGGCATTTTTAAAATGCCGGGGTAGATTTTACCCAGATTTAATACACTACGACGGTGTTTTACAAACGCCGGGGTAGGCATTGTAAAGGAAAAATGCCAAATGAAAATACCTCTACGCCGGCATTTTGAAAATGCCGGGGAATGTATTTATCTTTACCGGTGTTTTCAAAAAATGCCGGTATAGATCCCTACTCTACTGCGATGCTCGATTCCTCGGCGTATGTACCGGTGTTTTTGAAAACGCCGGTAGGGGCTACACCAGCGTTTATAAACGTGTGAGAATTCAAAAAAGAAAAACGCCGGAGAAGACGATTATTGTCCGCAGTGTGCACCTGTTTTGAGGTGAAAGAAATTGAGAAATTTTGTTTCTAGAAAATCGAGTATTCCTTTCAACAAATGCCTATACTTTGCTAAATAAGGGAATGTAGGGTGGATTCAGAATATTACCCCCTCTAAATCACAAACCCCAGCATTACGACCTACAGTTAGCAAACAAAAATTAAAGAGAAACATTACATATATAATAAAACTTGTCTTCATTAGTAAATACTAATTATATGCAGGTACATTTTGAGGATGGGATGTGGCTACCATTATACATTTGGTTCAAGGCCCACGTTCCTTTGTCATGATTGCAATGTTTTTTTTTCAGATGATATCATGATTGCAATGTTGGGCACGAGTGTAAGAGCCCAATAATTATTATATCTAAATCTTATACTAATAAGAGTGCTCCTATTTTTGCCCTCTTCGTTTTTGACCTTTTTCTATTTTAAAACATAGAAGAAAGAGAAAAAAGTAGAAATTAATATTTAATTAACATGTGCATTATGTATATTTTTTACTAAAAAACAAAAACAAAATAAAAACTCCAATTCCTCAAATAAGTCTCTTTACCTCTCACTTTCTCGATCTTACAAAATCTCACTCCCCCCCCCCCCCCCCCCCCAGCAGCTTTAGTAATATTCAATTATAGAGCATTATGGCTTGACAGTTATTCCCTAAATCATCTACTTATGTGAAGATGATAATGAAGATTTCAGTAATTACGGTAGAAATGATATTTATAAGTTTCTCCCAATTCTCTCATATTTTTTAAGAGTTCGATATAATTTTATGAGCCTCTCAAAAACTATTTAGGCTGTGCAATTAGCACAGGGGTAACACTAGTTCCATTTGTGTTAACTACGCATTCCAGCTAATCTGGATCATACTGCATATGCATTCATGATTCTTGGTTGACTGTCTGAGGCATTGACAAAAGAGATAACCACATAATCAACTCTCTAATTATAATAGTAGATACAAATATAAAACAATGCTGGTTTGTAGAAGGCTAGTTAGCTAGGGAAAATTTTTGCCGCACTGCCTCACTTTTTGAAAATATTTAGCATTCTGCCCCACTTCCGAAAATAATTAGTGATTTGCTCCTATTCAGAACACGTCAGCAGAAACCGTTATTGAAAATAATGGCATAGGTTATTTACATGTCGTTATTTTCAATAACGGCATCCATTTTACTTTTTTTTTCATGCCGTTATTTGGAATAACGGCATCAGTATATTTCTCTTACAAGTGTGAATCTTCTAACTTTAAAAAATTCTAAGTGTGAAAAAACTTATAAATAACGCCGTTATCCTGAATAACGAATAAATGAACTCTTGCCGTTGTTTGGAGCAGAGAGAATGAATAATAAGTTTAAAATAAAAAAAATTTATAACTGATGCCGTTATTTGAAATAAAGGCATCAGTTATAATTTTTTATTTTTTTAACTTATTCGTAGAGAGGATGAATAATAAGTTACTTTTTCATAAAAAAAATTTATAACTGATGCCATTATTCCAAATAACGGCATCAGTATTGAGAATGCCGTTATTTGAAATAATGACATCTGTTATAAGGTTTTCACACTTACAATTTTTTCTCTAAATGGAGACTACAAGCTGTCGAAAAACAAAATAACCTATGCTGTTACTCTAAATAACGGCATGACACTTTTTTTAAATATAGATGCCGTTATTAGAAATAACGGCACGTAAATAACCTATACCGTTATTTCTAATAACGGATTATGTTGACGTGTCCTAAACAGGGGCAGATCGTTAATTGTTTTCAGAAGTGGGGCAGATCGCTAATTATTTTAGGAAGTGGGGCAGAGCGCCAAATATTTTCAAAAAGTGAGGCGCAAAATTTTCTTAGCTAGGCTTGTGGAATGGAACATTCCATCCTACAGTATGCAATACATTAATGTTTTTTTGTGAAAGTTTAAATATTTGGTAACGAAAACGTCCAAATATTTGATAGGCTTCTTAATTTGGAAATGAAAGAATCAAGCGATTACTCTGCAAGAAACATAGAAAATTTATTTTTACTGCAAAAGTTGTATTAGTCTACAAGATAGAAGGAAGGCGAGACTTTTTTTTTTTGATGGAAAAGGTGGAATAAGACCACCCTGTTTTATTAATAAGACGTTAATAAAACAACCCCAGCGTACCGGAAGAAAACAACAGTACATAACAAAACAAAATACGATGCAAGAAGAAAATACAAGAAAACAAACATACCCCCCAACAAACCCTGGGGGGTGGGTCTAACTACTCGACATCCAGCGTCCAGAGAGTACAGAAGGGACAAACGAAACCCAAGCAGGCAAAAGCACTGTCCTGACTGGTGCAGCCAGTCCCTCAATCCAGCGTTGGCCCGAACTCTACCTCCTCACCGTCAAACTCTTCTACCTGGAACACTTTGGCTATCCTCCCTCTTGCCCCCGTGGCCGCAGCTGTAGCCCAAAAAGGAATAAGATGCATGATGTGAGCCAGGTTACCAGAAATACTATTACATGAAGCTCGAAAATAAAAATTATTTCTGTCAAGCCATAACACCCATGTTGTAGCCGCTATTGCAATGTACCACGCTTCCTTCATATCATGGCGAATCGTTGCAAATTTGGAACCAATCCACAGATCCTCATATACCCGGGGGTAGTCACCTGTTCCTAAGGCTCGGAGTACCTCAACCATAGTTGCCTTACTTCTAGGGCAGTGAATGAAAAGGTGATTTAGATCTTCCACCTGTGCGTCGCAGAATCCACAATTGGTCGCCACCTGTGGTTGCTTTTTGGCTAGATTTTGCCTAGTGAGGATAGCATTATTGAGTACCAGCCATAAGAAAACTCTGACTTTAAGGGGGGTTTTTGCCTTCCACAACACCTGAGCCCAGCTGGGTCTGCATCCTCGAAAGTGAATCCGATGATACAGGGATCTCACCGAGAAAGTGCCCTTGCACTCAAGTCCCCATTGCTTCTGATCTGGGCCTTGAGTGCACCTGATGCCTGCTCGTGCGATGTGTGCTTGCATGTCAAGCAATTGCTGGTGAAGATTTGGAGTGAGCGTTCCTCGGATCGCCGGTCTCCATTCTCCTCTTTTCCAACCGTCGGCCACGGACATATTCGGTCGAGACGACCTCTCATACAGCTCTGGGAACGTTTCCTTCAGGATGTGGGCTCCACACCACCTATCCCACCAGAATCTGGTAGACCGGCCATTGCTAATATTTGAAGTGACTGCCGAATTAAAAGGGCCGCTAGCCTTGGCAATTCCTTTCCAGAGTCGCAAAACTTTAGCCCCTACTCGAAATCCCAGGTATCTCGTGCCTTTCCCCCTAAGATACGGTTGAATGAAGTCCTGCCAGCCTTCCCCGCTGTTGTGGAAAACCTTCCACCACCATTTTTTCAGTAGGGCAAGGTTCATATCTCTGAGGTCTATGATGCCAAGCCCTCCATGCCTTTTTTTCATGCACGCGATACTCCATTTGATGAGGTGATAACCTCCTTTATTCGAATCTGCCCCCTTCCAAAGGAATCGTTTTCGAATCCTGTCAATCCTATTGATAACCCATTTCGGAAGCTCGAAAAAAGACATGTAATAGATTGGCAGGTTAGACAATACTGAGTAGATGAGTACCACTCTGCCCCCGAGGGACAGAGACTTTCCTTTCCAACCCGACAGTCTGTCCTCCACCCTGTCAATGATCAGTAACCAGTCTGCTTTAGTTAGTTTCCCTGGCCTGAGTGGTAGCCCAAGATATTTGATAGGGAAGTCACTCTTCGTGCAGTTCAAAATAGTAGCGTGTTCCCCTGCTTCACCATCGGATAGAGAGACTGAAGTCAGCGCACTCTTGTAAAAATTAATCCTCAGCCCTGACCAGGCCTCAAAACAGTATAGGGCCCCTTTAAAACAGACAGTTTCTCGTCTAGACCCATTCCCAAAGAGTAGGGTGTCATCTGCGTATTGCAGAATCGTACACCCTTGAGTAGACGCGTTGCTGGCCACTGGCGTGATCCAACCTTTATCTCGGCACTTCTCCAGCATAACTCTCAGTACGTTCGCTACGATGGTAAACAAGAGCGGAGATAGCGGGTCCCCTTGTCTGAGACCTTTTCTGCAAGGGAACGGCTGCCCCGACCTACCATTCACCGATATGGCCATTTTGCTAGTCTGCAAGCACTGCCTGATCCAACAGATTCATTTATTCCCGAAACCCCTATCCCTTAGAGCTTCCAGCAAGCACTCCCAGTCGACCGAGTCATAAGCTTTTTCAAAGTCCAGCTTAAGCAGAAAACTCTTAGCGTTGGTCGTATGGCAGCAGTGAATAACTTGTTCTGCCGTTGCCACACAATCTAAGATATTTCTGCCCTTAATGAAGCCCGATTGAGATTTGTGGATTAGGCTGTCCATAATACTCCCCAGGCGGATGGCTAGGATTTTTGAGATAATCTTCGCCGAGCAATTTATGAGGCTGATCGGCCTAAAATTGCCCACTTTGGATGCCTCTTTCCGTTTGGGAATAAGGACTACATCCGCAAAATTAAACATACCCAATCTGAGCTTGTTGTTAAAAAAGTCATCCAGCAGTGCCATATAGTCTCCTTTAATTTCTTCCCAAAAAATTTGGAAGAACATCATTGGGAATCCGTCTGGCCCTAGCGACTTGTCTGCTCCCATGTGACATATCGCATTTTTTACTTCCTCCTCCGAGAACGGAGACTCTAGGCAGGCTAGTGAGGGCGATGACTCGTTCTGGTAGGGCTGCCAGAAATCAATCCTGAGTGGGACCCTAAAGTCATTCTTCTTCCCCAAGAGGTCCTTGTAATATCCTTGGAAGGTAGAGGAGATCACTTGCTCATCCTGAGTTGTCCCCGAGCTTGTATCTAAGGATAAAATCAGATTAGACCTGCGCCTTGCACTTGCCACTCGGTGGAAGAAGGCAGTGTTCGCGTCTCCCTCTTTGAGCCACGAAATTCTAGACCTTTGCTGCCATTTAATTTCTTCCATCTTATAGAGATTGGCAATAGTCTCCCGGAACTCCAAAAGGTTGTTTCTTTCCTCCTGGAACAAATCTCTCGACTCCTCCACTCTTTCAAGTTCATCAATTCCTTCCAACAGGGAATCATTAGCGCGCCAGATGGTCGAGAACCTAGATCGGTTCCATTTACGAAGCCTCTTTCTTAGCCTGCGAATTTTTTCACACCATCGACCGGCCGCATTTGTGCCAAACACTGGGAGCGCCCAGTTTTCCATTACTAGATGATGAAACCCCTGAATCTCCAGCCAAGCCTTCTCAAATCGGAATTTTCTGTGTCTTTTGGCACCCTGAAGCCTAATGTCAAGAAGGATAGGGGTATGATCTGACGTAGGTCTAGGGATCGATCTAGCCAATGCGAGGGGGAACTTTGTCTCCCAGTCCATTGAGACAAGAATCCTGTCCAATTTTGCCAAAATCGGAGTAGACTGCATATTAGACCACGTGAATAGTCTATCATTAATAGGGATATCGACCGTCTGCCCCTCCAATCAGTTGCAGCCAGCTGGCAGGGGGGGTAAACTCACCACCCCCTTTGACCAGCTGTCTGGCGATCTGATCGAGGCAGGCGATATGATAGCCTGCCGGAACCACTTAACTAAGGGTGTTAACGACGGTGTTAGGTTGGGATCAGTTGGTGGGCTTTATATTGGGGCTAAAGGGCCCAAAGAGGGGTCCAATGCCCCACTTACTGTATCTGGACCCTGTAACAATGGGGTGTCAAACATTCAGTCTCATTTTTTGTCAGGGAGTGGGCCGCACGAGGGGTCCGCAACAGACAACATCTCTATTAGTAGTGTGTCACACAGTGCCGGGCTCAATGAGGAGTCCGCGTTGAGGGTGCATTCCATCCCCACGGACAGCGATGAGGAGCTTGAAGGCCGACTTAATCTAGATGAAGAATTTTCTTTCTCGGAGGAGGAATCAGAGGACTATGAGTTCATTGCTAACACCCAGATGGAGATATCGTCTGAGATTGTCCTGTCCACTGTTCCATATTCAGCCCCGAGAGACAGTTCTAGCTCTGGACAGGCTCGTAGGGCGGTTGGACTCAGAGTACAGCGTTCACCTAAGAGGGCTCATGCGGAGTTTTTGGATGACTTTTTGGAAAGAGCGACGGCCGCCAAAGCGGCTAAGCACGTCAATGGAGGTACAAAAACTTTTCTTGCTAATATTTTAAATTTCATGTCAGACTCTGAAGTGTTTCTTTTAGCTATTTCCTGTGGTTTGGAAGTTTTTGATAAAGAACGCAATGCGTTACTACTTAACAAAATGAGGGGTTGGGAATCTGAGAGGGCTAAAACTAGTGAGCATAAGAAACTAGGAACTAACTCTGGGGGGATAACGATTTCTGAGGGCGAAACCTGTCCGAATCCCTCACCAACGGTTATCTTGGACACGGTTCCCCAATGAATACGCTATTCTGGAATGTCCGGGGTCTGGGAGATAAAGGGAAGAGGGACATGGTTAGAGACGTTATCACGAAGTCCAAGGCGGAGGTGGTTGGACTTCAGGAGACCAAACTTACCCATGGGACCAAACTCAAGAGAGTAGGGGGGTACAGAATTAAGGAATGGGTTTTACGCCCATTCGTGGGAGCCTCAGGGGGAATTGCCATTGGTTTCAACTCGGATATTCTCTCCTGTTCCGAGGTCTATAATGGTACATTCTCCCTGACTGTACGACTGGAACGACGTTCGGATAAGTATATGCAGACTATCACGGTTGTTTACGGGCCGAACGTGGCTTCAGAGCGTGACGCCTTCTGGCAAGAACTGGTCAATATTCGTCAATGCTGGTCGGGGACTTGGATTGTCGGGGGGGACTTCAACATCACCCGATTTGCGTTCGAACACAAGGGTAGAGGTTCCAGCGACAGTCACAGAGCAGAATTCAATAGGGTGATTACGGATCTTGAGTAATTGGCAGAGTCTATTGTCAGTAATTATTGGCAGACTCCATATATCTCTGTTTTAGTAGTACATAGATTTGAAGTACAGTAAACATTATTCTTACATCGTCATACCATTCCTCCTAGATTCATTAGGTTTTACGCTATTTTAACACTTATCCTTCTCCCGACGTATGCTTGAATTTATTCTCTTCATCTTTTTGTCAAGTTGTTCATAAAAACCTTGTACACGCATTATATAATTCATGTATAACTGGCTAGCTATATACGAATTTAATGAATTGCTTTGGCGTGTGAACTGCCTCATTTTATCTATATGAAAACAAAACAACCAAAACTTTCAGTTTCGTTGTTATCTCATTCAGTTGATTCCCAATTAACATAAGCTTCTAGATAATGGCCTAAATTTTTACAATTTTTCCAAAAAAGTAAATAATTCTGATATTGTTTCATGAAAGTTTTATTGTAAAATTGCTGGTTAAGGGTTCTGTCTGATCTTTCTCTGAACCAAGACTGAGAATGTGTAAGGTAGTATCTTTTTATATAATACTAGTATCATGCACGTGCGATGTACGTGGAGGAAGAAGGAAAAAGACAAAAAAAAAGAAAAAAAATTACCAACACGTGCGCTGCACGTGTTTTTTTTCAAACGTGTGGGAAATTGGGAGGGGAATGAAAAGGACCCCAAAAAATCTAGTATTATACACGTGCGTTACACGTGGAAAAATGGGGAGGGGAAATGAAAAGGATAAAAAAAAAAACCAACACGTGCGCTGAACGTGTTGACAAAATGACAGTCGATGACAAATGACACTAACCCCTTCTCCCATTATAATAGTAGAGATATTATACTAAACCACTTTGGCTTCAAGGATTTTTCTCCTTTTTTATTTGGTTTTTTCTTTCAAATAATTAAAAAAATAAAAGCAAAAGTAGGAAACAACCATCTCACTATTTCTCCATCCAAAATTTAAACTTGAATCATATCTCTTAATCAAACTTTAAAAATCATGCATTATTATATAGATGTTATTAGATGAATTTTTGAAAAATAGTTTTGTTATTTTCTTATTTTAAAAAAATTATATGCAATATTACATGGGTTATACTACATATTATATTATATTATAAAAGTTTGCGCAATATTGTACAAGAGTACACTAATTTTCTTTATTCTAAAGTTATGCGGTGAGAATTGTGAGATTTACATTTACATTCTCGCTGGTAATATATTTATAGTTTCCGTATTAGATATATGTTGTCGATATACATGAGGAAATAGATCACCCATAGTCCCATACCGTTTGTGAAACCACTTGCATGCAAGTTACATACATACGTGCAAGGGAAGTGGATATTGGGATGAGAAAAGGGCGGCAAAGTGGCATGAAATGTTAACTGAAAAAGAGTTACTTGCATGATTCCTCTTCCATCATATAAAACAAGTAGCGAAATATGCGAATGCAAATTTAGATGTATATATATTAGTATATACATATTCCACTCATAAATGCATGAGCAGAGCGCATAACCAAAATCAAACATATCGATATGAAATAATACAGGGTTTTTAACACGGATCTCCCTAACAAATATCACATATACCCCTCACAAATGTGTATTTTCACATTTACCCCTAACAATGTGTATCTAACCTCTTAGTTATCCCTTCAGTTAAAACTATTTTAAAAACATAAAAACTTATGAAATATACAACTATGTTTAATAGATTTTATGTAAAATGACTGAAATATCCTTCCTCTACTAGTTAAGTTTATTTTTCTTACTTTTTATAAACTAAATCGTCTATAAAACCAATTGAAACACATCAATCTTTCCCAATTTTTCTTCATTTTTCTTAATAAATGGACAAATTTACAGTACATCTTTATAATTTCATGTTCTTCATCATGTTTTTTAGCCAAATTCACTATTAAAATTATAAGTTTCAAATACACATAGTTTGAGACAACTTTTAGTGATAAATAAGAAATAAGCTCATATTCTTATGGGCATATATGAAAATACACATTTTTGAAGGGCATATATGATATTAGCATATTTGCTAGGGGTATGCATGTTAAAAACCCAATAATAAAAAGAAGAAATCACAGAAAAATGATAAAGTTATATAATAACTGTGCTTAATTTATTGGTTATTTGATAAATTGTTTATTTATTTAGCATTATTTGGGAGTACATAATTACCTCTATTTTCTCTTCTGGTGACATCACCTCTATTTTCTTTTTCTTTTTTTTTTGCTTCTTTGAGGGCTTCATCCAAATTCTAGGGCTCATGTCATGGAAAGTTAATCTTGCAGGACTGATACAAACTAACTTTGGCAGTGGAGGGCTTTCCTCGAAGAAATATTCCGTAGCCATCATTGTAGTTGTCCATTCCTGGGCCCAAAATTTTAGAGAAGGTTGTATTGTAGACAACCAATAGTACAAGACCCTTTGGCTTTCGTTGAACTCCGGCAACTTCCGGCCAAACTTGGTGAAGAGGAGCTGCTTTTGGAGAATAGTGTCAAGTCTTGCGCATGAGATGTGATCCAGTTACGAGTGAAATTGATTTGGGTCTCATCGCTTGCATTTGATATCCTGCATGAATTATTTGATTATACTTAAGCAGTTGCAGTGTAGAAATTCTTTTAGACTAATTTAGAGGTGTAGATCAATGTGAGAAGGCCGAGTGCACACGCCGTGTGCACCATGGGTGGTGCACAACGGAAAGGGGACTGATACCGCGAAATCTGGTGTGGGGACAAACAGATAGAATTTGTGGATTCTTAGGGATACCGAATAGCCAAACCTGAAACATTTCCACCGGAGTTTGACCGTTGACTCCCGCCGTTCACCTGTAAAAAGTGCGATACACCGGAATTGATCCCGGCGACGCACCCTCCGAGCTCAAGTCAGTAATCAGAAAAGATTATGAATGAGCTTTTACTGGCAAAAGATTGATTACCTCTAAATGGTGGTAGATGGGAGGTATTTATAGCTGCCTTTGGGACCAATTTTAGGAATGAAATCCCTAATTCCTAATGAAAGGATAAAGCGAATCAGGGCCGTTAATTAAATACAATCAGAAACCCTAATTCTATCTAGTTGGACCGGGTTTCTTGCGGATTGGGACCCGCACCCAGTTTAGGCGGATTCGTTCGTGGGTTATTGAGCCTTTGACCCAATACCCATCTCAGACCCGTTTGTAGGTGAAATTACCATTTTACCCTTGAGTTTTAAGATTCATGCCTGATTTGGATGGTTCTGATTTAACCCCATTTTTAGCCATATCACGAGCCCCCCACTCCCGAAGACTGAATGTGATCAGCCTTTGAGGAGTAGTATTACTGTTTTAATAGCTTGCGGAGTTGTATCGGAGTCTGAATGAGTGGTGTTGAATCTTGGTAGGAGGTATTATGGCGATTTACTGAGTTAGTTGCGCACTCTAGATTGTTCTTTGAGCTCTCCTGAATTTATGGTAATTTTTCTCTATTTATTTTTTGGGCCTCCTATTTAACTTTGCGAAGTGGCGATTTATCGTTCGGGGGTATTAATTAATTATTCTAAACAATAATTATCCACACGGGGGCTCAAAAATCTTTTCCCAAATTTATAATTATTTCTTAGAATTTTCAATTAATTTTCCTGCATTTTTAATCGTTCTTTCACAGTTTTTTAAATAGATAACTCGATATTATTTATGATGTGGCAGGATCTGGGCCCTTCATCAGCATTGGACATGAATTTTGGGGAGATCTAGTAACCGAGGTTGCTTTGGAGGAGTAAATTCCTCCGTTCTGTGGCTTAGATGCTTCGGCGTTGTTGCCGGACCCGCCTCCCCCCCTCCCCCCCGAACACAGGCTATGAAGGAGGCCGAGGTCTGGAGGGGTTCGGCGCCTTCTGTCGAAGAGCGGGGATATCTCGGCTAGGCTTCAGACGCGAAGAGAAGGTTCAGCGAGCTTTGGCCGAAGTCCGGAGGGGGTTTTTTCCCGTGTTAGTGTAATACCCCGTATTTCTGAAATAATATATATATAATAATAAATGAATTTGGGATTGTCCTATAGAATTGTTCTATAGGAAGGATTTATGAAATCCGGTATTTGAAGAATATGTACCCACGGTTTGAATGCTGTTGGTATTAGTTGGTTTGAGATTTGAGTGGATGCTGATGTCATCCAAGATTTGTTTGGGATTTGATTATGGAATGGAATATTTGAGATATAGTTCGGTATTGGCATTTGAATGCTTCGGTGGGGATTTGTACGGTATTTGTAAAGGGGATTGAGAATATTAGTCCCATATCGGATGTGATTAGAATAAAAATATTATATAAATAATAAATGCCAAGGATCAAGAGTCACCAATTCGGTTAACCACCTTTTGAGAGGCAGCCTGTGGTGGGCAGTTGTACTACATAGTATCTAATTTGTCTTATAAATTGTATAAATTATCCGAGCTCGGGGCAGGGGCATTACAGTTAAAGGGCCGGTGCTAAGAGCGCTCGGCAAGGTGTGCCGAGGTCCAACTTTTTCATGTTTGAGGATCGATGCCAAGAGCGCTCGGCAAGGTGTGCCGAGGTCCAACTTTTCCATGTAAGAGGGTCGGTGGCAAGAGCGCTCAGCATGGCGTGCCGAGGTCCAAGAGCAAGAATTTTTTCCATGTTTGGGCGTCGGTGACAAGAGCGCTCGGCAAGGTGTGCCGAGGTCAAATTTTTCCATGTTTGAGGGTCGGTGCCAAGAGCACTCTGCAAGGCGTGCCGTGGTCCACGAGTAAGGATTTTTTCCTCGTTTGGGCGTCGGTGCCAAGAGCGCTCGGCAAGGCGTGCCGAGATCCATTTTTTCCATGTAAGAGGGTCGGTGGCTAGAGCGCTCGGCAAGGCATGCCGAGGTCCAAGAGCGAGAATTTTTTCCATGTTTGGGCGTCGGTGCCAAGAGCGCTCAGCAAGGTGTGCCGAGGTCCAACTTTTCCATGTTTGAGGGTTGGTGCCAAGAGCGCTCTGCAAGGCATGCCGAGGTCCAGGAGTGAGGATTTTTTCCTCGTTTGGGCGTCGGTGCCAAGAGTGCTCGGCAAGGCGTGCCGATGTCCAGGAGTGGGAATTTTTTTCTCGATTGGGTGTCGGTGCCAAGAGCGCTCAGCAAGGCGTGCCGAGGTCCAGGAGTGAGGATTTTTTCCTCGTTTGGACTTGTGTCTTGTTCATTCATGTGTTGTCGTATTACTTGTGAAGTTGGAATATTTTTAGTGCGCTTAAGAGCGAGGTATGGGGGTAATGCCGAGCACTGCTTCGAACCTCTAACTCGCGAATTTGTAAGAGAAGGCAGTTTCTTGTAGTGGAGAGCAGCTTTTTGGGGGATTACTTCAACTTTTAAGCGAACCATAAGAACCAAAAGTTAGCTTCTCCAAGTACTCTTCTCCCATGTCTAGTCTAGTTGTAGAAACTTCGTCGGTTATTAGCCAAGTGGCTTGGATTCCGAACGCTTCATTTGTGTACGTTTCGACAGTTGTGGGAACAATTCCGAATGACGAACCACTTCTAGCTCGCTTAAGAGCGAGCTTGCAAAGCGGAGTCGAGCAAAGTGTTGGACTCCGAACTCGTCGTTTGAGTAAGTTTCAACGGTTGTGGGAGAAATTCCGAATGGCGAACCACTTCTAGCTCGCTTAAGAGCGAGTTTGCAAAGCAAAATCGAGCCAAGTTTTGGACTCCGAACTCGTCGTTTGAGTAAGTTTCAATGGTTGTGGGAGCAATTCCGAATGGCGAACCACTTCTAGCTTGCTTAAGAGCGAGCTTGCGAAGCAGAATCGAGCCAAGTTTTGGACTCTGAACTCGTCGTTTGAGTGTATTTCAACGGTTGTAGGAGCAATTCCGAATGGCGAACCACTTCTAGCTCGCTTAAGAGCGAGCTTGCAATGCGGAGTCGAGCCAAGTGTTGGACTCCGAACTCGTCGTTTGAGTAAGTTTCAATGGTTGTGGGAGCAATTCCGAATAGCGAACCACTTCTAGCTCCCTTAAGAGCGAGCTTGCGAAGCGGAATCGAGCCAAGTTTTGGACTATGAACTCGTCGTTTGAGTAAGTTTCAATGGTTGTGAGAGCAATTCCGAATGGCGAACCACTTCTAGCTTGCTTAAGAGCGAGCTTGCGAAGCAGAATCGAGCCAAGTTTTGGACTCCGAACTCGTCATTTGAGTGTATTTCAACGATTGTGGGAGCAATTCCGAATGACGAACCACTTCTAGCTCTCTTAAGAGCGATCTTGCGAAGCCGAGTCGAGCCAAGTGTTGGACTCCGAACTCGTCGTTTGAGTAAGTTTCAACGGTTGTGAGAGCATTCCGAATGGCGAATCACTTCTAGCTCGCTTAAGAGCGAGCTTGCGAAGCGGAATCCGGCCAAGTTTTGGACTCCGAACTCGTCGTTTGAGTAAGTTTGGTTAAAGGCCTTAAAAAGAGATAAAAATAATCAACGAGGAAAATATGGGAAAAGATAATCTTTATTGATAACTGCTAATCGGTTACTTCTAAGTTGCAAGCCGTTATTACAATGAGAAAATAAAGAAGCAAAATACAAGTGAAGAGATGGAAATGGCTCGCCACTTGAAGTCACTTAGAGAGGCGTTACGGTGCTCTCTTGGTACTTCAGTAGGTGGTCGGCATTCTAAGTCCTGGGTATCTCTCTGCCTTCAAGGTCTTCGAGACGGTACGTCCCAGGCCGAACTACCTTGGCGATCTTGAAGGGTCCTTCCCAATTCGATACTAGCTTACTCTTTTTCCTGGGAAAGGAGATAGCTAGTTTTCTGAGGACCAAGTCCCCTTCCTTGAGATCGGTGGGACGGACCCTTTTGTTGTAAGCTTGCTCAATTTTTCTTTGGTAATTCTGCTGGCGAATTGAAGCTCTTTCATGGAGCTCATCAACTAAGTCCCAATTCGCCCGAAGCTCTCTGGCATTCTGCTCTTCTTCATAGGCCATAAGGCGAGGAGATGGTAGATCGACTTCCAAGGGGATCACAGCTTCGGACCCATAAGTGAGATTGAATGGCGACTCACCTGTGGGGGTCCGTTTCGTAGTGCGGTGGTTCCATAGTACGTTGGGAAGCTGCTCCGCCCATAAGCCTTTGGCCGACCTATCCAGCCTCTTCTTGATACCGGAGAGGATCTGTCGGTTGGCATTTTCCACTTGGCCATTTGATTGAGGATGGAAGACAGAGGAGAAGCGTTGCTGAATGGCAAGGTCTTCACACATAGATCGGAATGCGGCCCCCGTGAACTGTGTTCCATTTTCTGTTATTAGGACCCGGGGCACGCCGAATCTACAGATTACATTCTTCCAGAAGAACTGCAGTACTTTGTTCTCAGTGATCGTAGCCAAAGGCTCGGCCTCTATCCACTTTGATAAGTAGTCGATCGCCACGACTAGAAACTTGAGTTGACCCGGAGATGGTGGGAATGGACCTAAAAAATCCATCCCCCACATTGCGAAGGAAATCGAACTTGAGAGGGATGTGAGTTGAGCTTGGGGTAGGCGATGAATGTTGGAGTACTGCTGACAAGAGCTGCATTGCCGGACGTGTCGTTCGGCATCTTGTAGGAGGGTAGGCCAGAAGTACCCATAGTTCAACACTTTCCTGGCGAGGGACCTTGACCCTGAATATACTCCGCCTATATCTTCGTGAAGCTCTTGTAAGGCATATGAGGCTTCTTCCGGGGAGAGGCATCTCAAGTAGGGTCTGCCATCTACTTGAGTGTAGGTGATGAGGACATCGGTTCCAGACGATTTGGGCGTTTCTATCAGCAAAGGCGTCGTCTTCATCAGCTGTTTTATTCAGTTTAGGATTTTTATTTTATTACCATTTTTGTTTCTGGCAATTATAGCCATATGTAATCTTTTTGTATTTTTTTTTGGATTTTGAGAATATTTTGTAGATGTGTTTCAAGATGTATTTGAGCCTATTTAAATGCTTTGAGATGAATGAGAAAGCATGCCATTATTGATTAAAAAAATCTGTGTTGAGCTTTGCTCTTCCTCTTTCTCTTTTGTGTGATACAACTGAGATCTAAAATTAGGGTTTGTGATAAATCCTAATCTAATTTTAGAGTTAGTGATTAATTCTAAAATATATCCTCCAATTAAAATCTCCCAATACAAATCTCTACCATAATCTTCCTAATCCCCATTACAAAAACCCTAATCTTAAAACTCCAATACCCGCCGCCACCTCCACACAGCCCCTTCAACTTTATCTTCTTCTTTCCCTTTTCGTTTCCCAAAACCCAACCCGAGCTCCATCCCGCAACCCACTCCTGATCGAGATCACCAACCCCAAATCCCCCCTCGTCGTCAACCTCGAAATCCCCCATCGCCGTCAACCTCTAGCCACTCCCGACCTTCGACCTCATCGCCTCCATCAACCTCCCTCCCCCTCGTCGAAACCCTAACCTCCGAACTCCTCATCTGAACCCATTCCCCATCCACAGCCAACACCCCAAATCTCCACAGATCCCCCAACAGCCTCGACTGCCCTCTCTCTTCCCCGTGCGCCCCGTTCGCCCCACCTCTCGCCGACGTCGCCGCCGTCGCCAGCGCCACCCCTTGCCGTCGTCGACGTCGACCAGTGACGCTGCCGACCATCGTGAATTTGCTCGTGGAGTTACTGTCTGCCATTGCTGTGTTGCTGTGATCTCAGTCGCTGCCCTACTCGATCTACGCGGTTTCTTTGCATTCGGTATACTCTTTCCACTAGTAATATTTGTGTTTTACTACCCTATTATCTAGCATATTATCTAATTTGCCTGTCGACCACAAAATACTGAGATTGAGTGATCCACATGCTACATTAGAGTACGAATCGGTATTGAACTTTTTACTTGCTAAAACACGTAGGGATTTACTTATTGATTATAAGGTTGAATTATTAATTGGGATTGTTACATTTGATTCAATTCTTGAAAATCCATCAAACCTGTTAACTGTTAACAATTTCCAACTTAGATCCGCACTTTCATGTTGGTAAAATTAACCCATTAACTTGAAAATTCTCTATTTTAGGGTTGGTTTTACATCATTTTGGTATCAGAGCGAAGGTTCTTAAAACCCTAGTTCTTGCATCGTAGGCATCATTTTTGCATTCATTTAGGATTGTTTAGTCTTTTATTGTATTTTTGTCTTTCTTTTATTTTAGGTCATTTCAAATTCATTAAAAAAAAAAAATTAGGACACACACGACCCATAGTTTCCACTTTTGGTGAATGCGTCTTCGCAGCACCATCACAGACCCTGAAGAGCCTTTCCTATCCCTTCCCAATCACTCAATTAGGAACCCTAGATTTCCCAGACCTAAAATGGACAACTCTGATATCTCCGCTACCCTAGCTGCCATCCAAGCAACTATTGCCAATATCAATCAGAGGCTTGAGAAAGTGGAGCTAAATCAAACCATTGTCCCTGAGCTTCATGCCCATCATCAGATCCCTCAAGGGAATGTTCATGACGATCGACGTCAAGAACATGATCCTGACGAACAATACAAAAAGAACGTTAAGGCTGACGTTCCCCAGTTTGAAGGCTACATGGAACCCCAAGCTTACCTCGATTGGATCCGTGCCATGGACTACTACTTTGTGTGGTTCAATATGAGCGAAGTCCTTAAAGTTAAATTTGCCACTATGAAATTAACGGGTAAAGCTCAACAACATTGGACCAATCTTGAACATGCCCGCAGAGGCCGAGGTCTGGCACCCATAGCCACTTGGGAGGCCATGAAAGAGAAGCTCACTGAGAGGTATGTACCGTTATCGTTCCACACCCGATTGCTAGATTCGTGGAACCAATTGTATCAAGGAAGTAAATTCACACAAGAATATGTTGATAAATTCGATGACTTCCTTATTCGGTGCAATGCGTTAGGTAAAGAGAGTGAAGAACAAACTCTTTCTAGGTTCAGAGCTGGACTATGAGCTGACCTTAGGAACGAGCTAATCTATAGAAACGTGGACTCAATAGCGGCAGCCTACGCCCTAGTCCTCGACATGGATTCCCTTAAAGCTAGTTCTCATTCTAGGTCCAGCGACTCGAGAGATCATTCCTCTAGAATGACCTCTACTGACCCACCTAGACCTAAGCCTCCCTCTCAGCACCCTAACAAATCTTACCTCAGCAAACCTAATTCAAATTTTAATTCACATAGAGATGAACATAAGGGTAAGAACACCGAAAGAGATTACAGCAAGATTGACCCTCTCACTAAGTGCTATAAATGTAAGGGGTATGGTCATGTTGCTAGCAACTGTCCCAGTCCCAGTAGGATTAATATAGTAGAGGGTACCTCTGTCATTGCTGACGACTCAGACAATGAGTTTTCTTATGAGCCTATTGAAGGCGATGACTTCGGTGAAGAAGAGGATGACCAGTATCTCCACTGTATTCGGTCTATCCAATCACCTCACTTGAATATAGTCAGATGTGCTTTGTCCCAACCAAAAGAAGAAGATGATTGGAAGCGCACTGCTATATTCCACACCTTTACGACTATAGGTGGCAAAAACTGCAAGGTGATTGTTGATAGTGGGAGCTGCGTCAACGCTGTCTCTTCTGCGGTCTTAGCGAAGACCGGACTTAAGGCTGAACCCCATCCACGCCCATACAAAGTATCTTGGATTGATGCAACAGCACTCCAAGTAACACATCGATGCTTAGTCCCTGTGGACTTCAAAGCTTACAAAGAGGAAATTTGGTGTGATGTGCTCAAAATGGATGTGGGTCAAGTCATTTTAGGGAGACCTTGGTTATACGATCACGATGTGACCATATATGGTCGATCCAACCAATGTGTGTTCCAGCACGATGGACTAAAAATAAAGCTCATACCCGTGAAACCACGAACTAGTCCGGCTGAAACAACACCGCCTCCCTTGAGAAAGGGCAAGGAAGTAACGTATATGGGTAAAAAGGAACTTACAAAAGAAATTGAAAAGGGAGCTACCATTCTTTTACTCACAGCGATAGAAGTCCCTAAAGATCCTAAGTCACTCATCCCGCCCCAAGTTACTCCTGTCCTACAGGAATTTACAGATGTATTTCCTACTGACCTCCCCAACCAGTTGCCCCCATTGCGTGACATCCAACATGCTATTGATCTGGTCCCGGGAGCGAGTCTTCCTAACTTGCCACATTATCGGATGAATCCGACAGAGCATGCTGAGCTGAAAAGGCAAGTTGATGAGTTATTGGCAAAGGGCTTCATCAGAGAAAGTTTAAGTCCTTGCGCTGTTCCTGCCCTATTGACGCCAAAGAAAGATGGAACCTGGCGTATGTGTGTGGACAGCCGTGCCATAAACAAGATCACGGTGAAATACCGTTTTCCCATTCCCCGTTTGGATGACATGTTGGACATGATGTCTGGTGCCACAATCTTCTCCAAGATTGATCTTAAAAGTGGTTACCACCAAATACGTGTTCGTCCTGGTGATGAGTGGAAGATCGCCTTCAAGACGAAGGATGGCCTGTACGAGTGGATGGTCATGCCATTTGGAATGACAAATGCCCCGAGCACGTTTATAAGAATCATGACGTAAGTACTCTGTCCCTTTATGGGCAAGTTCCTTGTGGTGTACTTTGATGATATTCTCATTTACAGCCGATCCGTTGGGCAACATCTTGACCATTTGAGACAGGTCTGCGGTGTTTTGAGGAAGGAACAGCTTTATGCTAATCCTACCAAATGTACCTTCCTCTCCGATCAGACTATCTTTCTGGGATTTATTGTGTCTGCCAGAGGAGTATCTGCTGACCCAGAAAAGATACGAGCTATTACAGAGTGGCCTGAGCCCCTCAATATTCGTGATGTGCAGAGTTTTTATGGCCTTGCCACCTTTTATCGTCGGTTTGTGCGAGGATTTAGCACGATCATGGCTTCGATAACCGATTGTTTGAAGAAAGGTGAGTTTGTCTGGTCGAAAGAAGCCACGAATGCCTTCGAAGAGATCACGAAGAGAATGACTCAGACACCTGTCATGAGATTGCCTGATTTTACTAAAGTCTTCGAAGTAACATGTGATGCTTCTGGTATTGGTATAGGTGGAGTCCTCAGTCAAGAGAGTCATCCTGTTGCTTATTTCAGTAAAAAGCTGAATGAAGCAAAACAAAAATACTCCACCTATGACAAGGAGTTCTACGCGGTCATTCAGTCACTTCGCTATTGGCGACATTATCTTCTGCCGCAAGAATTCGTTATCTTCTCAGACCATGAGGCCTTAAGATTCCTTAATTCTCAACAAAAGTTGAACCCGAGACATGCTAGATGGGTAGAGTTCCTACAAGAATATTTATATACCATTAGGCATACAAAAGGGATTGATAATAAGGCCGCGGATGCACAAAGTCGTTGTTACATGATCTTATCTGCTCTGCGCACCGAAATTATTGGTTTTGAGAGATTGAGAGATGAGTATGCCTCCTGCCCAGATTTTCACGAGATCTACACCTCTTTGAAGGAAGGCATAACTCGAGTGATAGATGATTATTTCTTGAAAGATGATTATCTCTTCTATCGCTCCAAACTGTGCATTCCTAGTACATCCTTACGAGAGTATCTTGTTTGGAAATTGCACGCTGGTGGCCTTGCTAGACATTTTGGGCATAGCAAGCCCATTGATGCTGTGGAACATAGGTTTTACTGGCCGAAGCTAAAGAGAGACGTTGTGAGACTTGTTAACAGATGTCACTTCTGTCAACTTGCCAAGCAACAAAAACAGAACACAGGCATGTATACTCCTTTACCTATTCCCAGCCGCCCTTGGGAAGACGTGAGTATGGATTTCGTGTTAGGCTTACCGAAAACACAAAAGAAATACGACTCCATTCTTGTTGTCGTGGACCGTTTTTCTAAAATGGCCCACTTCCTCCCGTGCTCGAAAACTTTTGATGCATCCTGCGTGGCTCAGATCTTCTTTGATAATATTGTGAAGCTACATGGGTTGCCAAAAACCATTGTGTCTGATAGGAATGTGAAATTCACGAGTTATTTTTGGAAGACCCTATGGCACAAGTTAGGTACAAAATTAAAGTTTTCGTCTGCGTTCCACCCACAGACAGATGGACAGACTGAGGTTGTCAATCGGAGTCTTGGCAATCTCTTACGTACTCTTGTGGAGGAGAACTTGGGAACATGGGATTTAAAATTAACGGTTGTTGAATTTGCATATAACACATCTAGGAATAGAACCACTGGCATGAGTCCACACGAAGTTGTACCTGATTATCGTCCTAGGCAACCTATAGATCTTGCCCCCATGTTAGAACATCACCGAGTCTCTGAGTATGCATCTGCATTTGCATCTCGCATTCATGACTTACATAGAGAAATTTCCAAGAAAATTAATGAAAATAATTTTAACTACAAGTTAAGAGCTGATATTAGAAGGAAATTTAAAACTTTTAATGTGGGTAACGAAGTGATGGTTCGGATTCGTCCGGAACGGTTCCTAGCGGGATCCGTTAAGAAATTGAATGCACGTGCTGCAGGTCCATTTAAAATTCTTCATAAAATCAATGATAATGCCTATGTTGTTGACCTCCCCGAAGGCTTTGGCATCAGTAAAAATTTCAATATTGAGGATCTAGTACCCTATGAAGGTCCAGAATTTAACCCTAGAAATCCTCTTATAGATGAGCCTACCCTGCAGCCTACTGGTGAGATTCCCCCATTACCCCCACTACCAGATACTACTTACCCATCGACAGAAGAGTTGGATAATATTTTAGCTGATCAGATAATCTCTACTAGAGATGGTGGTATTCATAGATATTTGGTAAGTTGGAAAAACAAGCCGGAGTCGGAAAACACTTGGATAGATCGCGGGGAGCTCCAGCGCTTGGATCTAGACCTCTTGGAGCACTATGACAGGAGGACTGGTTTTGACTCGACTGGGTCGAGCCCTCTCCCACCCGGGGAGAATGATGAGGACATCGGTTCCAAACGATTTGGGCATTTCTATCAGCGCAGGCGTCGTCTTCATCAGCTGTTTTATTCAATTTAGGATTTTTATTTTATTACCATTTTTGTTTCTAGCAATTATAGCCATATGTAATCTTTTTGTATTTTTTTTGGATTTTGAGAATATTTTGGAGATGTGTTTCAAGATGTATTTGAGCCTATTTAAAGGCCTTGAGATGAATGAGAAAGCATGCCATTATTGATTAAAAAAATCTGTGTTGAGTTTTGCTCTTCCTCTTTCTCTTTTGTGTGATACAACTGAGATCTAAAATTAGGGTTTGTGATAAATCCTAATCTAATTTTAGAGTTAGTGATTAATTCTAAAATATATCCTCCAATTAAAATCTCCCAATACAAATCTCTACCATAATCTTCCTAATCCCCATTACAAAAACCCTAATCTCAAAACTCCAATACCCGCCGCCACCTCCACACAGCCCCTTCACCTTTATCTTCTTCTTTCCCTTTTCGTTTCCCAAAACCCAACCCGAGCTCCATCTCGCAACCCACTCCCGATCGAGATCACCAACCCCAAATCCCCCCTCGTCGTCAACCTCGAAATCCCCCATCGCCGTCAACCTCTAGCCACTCCCGACCTTCGACCTCATCACCTCCATCAACCTCCCTCCCCCTCGTCGAAACCCTAACCTCCGAACTCCTCATCTGAACCCATTCCCCATCCACAGCCAACACCCCAAATCTCCACAGATCCCCCAACAGCCTCGACTGCTCTCTCTCTTCCCCGTGCGCCCCGTTCGCCCCACCTCTCGCCGACGTCGCTGCCGTCGCCAGCGCCGCCCCTTGCCGTCGTCGACATCGACCAGTGATGCCGCCGGCCATCGTGAATTTGCTCGTGGAGTTACTGTCTACCATTGCTGTGTTGCTGTGATCTCAGTCGCTGCCCTACTCGATCTACGCGGTTTCTTCGCATTCGGTATACTCTTTCCACTAGTAATATTTGTGTTTTACTACCCTATTATCTAGCATATTATCTAATTTGCCTGTCGACCACAAAATACTGAGATTGAGTGATCCACATGCTAGATTAGAGTACGAATCGGTATTGAACTTTTTACTTGCTAAAACACATAGGGATTTACTTATTGATTATAAGGTTGAATTATTAATTGGGACTGTTACATTTGATTCAATTCTTGAAAACCCATCAAACCTGTTAACTGTTAACAATTTCCAACTTAGATCCGCACTTTCATGTTGGTAAAATTAACCCATTAAAATTCTTGGAAATTCTCTATTTTAGGGTTGGTTTTACATCAGTAGGAGCATTTGTACAAGACTCCTTCCACAAGGGTGTACCACTCCGCTCTCGTTCGGACTCGACGAGCTTCTTTAGGGTCTTTAGGGAGGAGCCCATCCCTAAAGAATTCTATCAAAGGTTTCATCCAGTTATCCTAAAGTTGGACGGGCAGCGACTCCATCGAGTCAGGGGTTTCTTCTTCTATGCTCGGCCTTAGGAGCACTTCAATCAGGACGGTCTGCTCGAGACCTTGAAGGGAGGAGGAGGCTAATTTGTAGAGGGCATCTGCTTGGGAATTTTCTTCTCTAAGGATCCACTGGATTTGAGCCTCTTCGAATGAAGCCATGAGACTTTGTACCTTGGCTAGGTACTTAGCCATTCGGTCGTCTCGTACCTCGTACTCCCCTAAGACTTGGTTCATAACCAACTGCGAGTCACTGAATATCTGGAGACGTTGTGCCCCTGCCTTGCGCGCCATGCTGAGGCCGGCTATAAGGGCTTCATACTCTGCTTCGTTGTTGGAGGCCTTAAAATTGATGCGGAGGGAGTATTGGAGAACGAAGTCATCTGGGCCTGCCAGAATGACCCCGGCTCCGCTCCTCTCGGTGCAAGAGGACCCGTCTACATACACTGTCCAGATAGGAGGCCCTTTTGCTGCTTGACTGACCTCTGGTATGGTGCTCTCAACAATAAATTGAGCTAAGGCTTGAGCCTTGATTGCGGTCCGAGGCTGGTATGATATGTCATGCTGGCTCAGCTCGATCGACCACTTCCACAGACGGCCGGATGTCTCGGGTTTGTGTAGAACTTGCTTAAGCGGCTGGTCGGTAAGAATGACCACCGAGTGGGACTGAAAATAAGAGCGGAGCTTCCTAGCTGCCATGACCAAGGCGTATGCCATCTTCTCCAACCTTGGATACCGGAGCTCGGCATCCTGAAGTACCTTGCTCACGTAATAGATGGGCTTCTGAGCCTTGTCTTCTTCCCTCACCAGGACAGCACTGAGGGTTTGCTCGGAGGCAGCTAAGTAGAGGTAGAGGGTTTTCCCGGGGATAGGCTTGCTGAAGAGAAGGGGATTGACTAGATAGGCCTTTAGCTGATCGAACGATACTTGCTGCTTCTGACCCCATTCGAAACCCTTAGCCCCCCTGAGGGCTTTGAAAAAAGGAAGACACTTCTTCCCTAACTTAGACAGGAAGCGCCCTATGGCCGCGAGACGACCAGTGAGTTTCTGAACCTCTTTCACACTTTTGGGAGGGGCCATGTGTAGCGCCCCGAATTTCTAATATGATATCTTAGAAAATACGTGGCACATTTTCCAGCATCAACTTCAATGTAATAGTACACATAGCCCAAAAATACAGATAATTTTTTTTCAACATTTATTACAAC
Organism: Hemerocallis citrina; assembly: GCA_017893485.1. Taxonomy (NCBI): domain Eukaryota; kingdom Viridiplantae; phylum Streptophyta; class Magnoliopsida; order Asparagales; family Asphodelaceae; genus Hemerocallis; species Hemerocallis citrina. The sequence continues at coordinate 119,882,252 of CM030367.1, forward strand.
AATCATTTACAACACAGCGGAATACAAAACACCTTAAATTACAAACATTCTTTTTACAACACTTCTTTTACAAAATTATACAAAAGCTCTATTACATCAATTTATCTCAAGCATCCAAATCCCAATCTCTAAGCAACAACAACCTGTAAAACATGAGGCTAGAGATGATCCCTAACCCCAAAACTAAAGGGGTCAGCCATAAAGGTGTGAGTGACATAAAACAAACAAAGCAACATAATTATATCATAAGAGATAAAGTCACCAACAACATGTATTAACAACAAGAATAAATAAATGAGAAATAACAAATAAGTAAGGCATGAAAACATCAAGGATTATAAGATAGTGAAAGTAATTCATGAAAACGACAGGTGAATCTAGACTAAGTGTCAAGTGTAGGGAAAACAGAAAAAACACAAGCATAAAACCAAGTCAAGAAAACACAAGCTCTATATGCTGACTCTCTAATGCATAGTTGTCGGATTCTATACATTCCATAGTACATAGGTCCGGTGCAAGCCCTTAACGATCTCCACTTTATAGGGATGACCCCTCGTTATGCAACTAATCCTACTACGGTGATGGGAAACAAGATCCAGAATACTCCGCGAATAGGCACCACAGCCCTCGATGCGCAAGCATCATGTAAGATAGCTCAACAACAATCACCGGAGAATCATCTCCCAAATCCATGTACCCCACGAATAGGCTTGCAAGGCCCTCGACGTGCAGATACACCAGGTACATTCCGTGAATAGGCCTGCCGACTCTCGACACGCGAATGCACCCTGCATGCTCCGTGAATAGGCCTGCAGACCCTCGACATGCGAACACGCAAATGTCCTCTCGAGACAGAACAACAAACAATCCTGGAACGCATCCGTTGGACTAACAAACCATGAGCCTATACTTACGTTTCCCAAGTTCCATCACATCTCCACTAGTGCCTGTCCTTAAGTTGATTATTATTAAACCACAAAATCTCCATCTCTAGAGTTAGTGTATCCTGCCGGACTTAAATACTCAACAACAACTAAACCAAGACCTCCCAGGTTTAACTCAACAAATCTCAACTGCCGGTTTACAGGACTCCCACTCAACTCCTAGAGATCTCAACAAGACCAAAGCTCACTAATCCATCGTCAAAACGATCAAAGGGAGAAACCTCTCCAATCAACAAAACCAAATCTTTATAAAATTTCATAATCCAAATCCAATAATAAAATATCTTGAGACATATGTTCTATAGTAAGAATAATATTTAGAATAGTAAGTTATAGATCCAAAAATATTTATAGAATAAATCATTTAAAAGAACATCAGAACAACTCGAGAAAAAGCATCAGAACCAGTCGACTGCAAAGGGTCTTCAGTCGACTGTCCAGAGTGAAAAACTAACATCTTTAAGAAAATAAAATCTAAGTATTGACGGTCGACTGTAAGAGTCACCAGTCGACTGTCCAGAGAGTAAATTCAATAATCTTTAAGAAAATAATTCTAAGTATAGCAGTCGACTGTAAAGGGTATAGGTCGACTGTCCAGAGGGAAAAATTACAATAACTTCGAGAAAATAATCTGAGTGGTACCAGTCGACTGTAAAAGTCCCAAGTTGACTGTCCAGACGAAATTTCCAGAAAAACTATTAAAAACAGCAGCCGGGTCCTGCCAGTCGACTGTAAAGGTCACACCAGTCGACTGTTGACCTACAGACTGTATACTTTGGTTGTGCACATTTCAACCGTCACGAAGATTTACTTTACAAAATAAAATCTATTAAAAGTATATTTTTGATATGATCAAATACAACTTATAGGATAAACAAAGATCCATATAAACCAATCAAAAACCACTTGAATTGATAAAAATAACTTTTTGATGAACTTCTTCAAAATAAAACATAAATTGTGCATATAATCAAAATAGAGTTTCTAAAATTAATTGTTCGTTGAAATTGCTTCGTATTCAGATCCAAACCACATCAAAACCAAATCTCAAAAGAAAATACCAATTTGGATATATTTCCTCAAATTCAACTAAATCTCAAATTTTAGTAATCATAACTCAAATTCTCAAAATATGGTCCTCTAAACCATTATTCATTCTCAAAATTCCTCAACTCAATCTCAACTATTCTCTATAGTTGATTCATGAACAAAAACAAATTTATCCTTAACATGTCCAAGTTGTATTCATCCAACTCACCAATAGTCCAAAAATCTCATCTTTAATTAATTAATGCATAATATCCATCATACTCAATCAAATCAATAATCCAAAGAAAAAGTCTACTCACAATATATATTAGGTTCTCCAACAAATCTAAAAGCATTCACATGCAAATATCTAGGGTTCTTCTCAAAGATCCAATTTTTCATCAATCCAACACACATATTCATACCAAACCCTAACATGCTTTCTAATATATGGAATTCAATATCCAAGATCAATCAAAACGTTCATATCATTCTCATACAACATACACAAATTAAAGAAAACAAACAAGTCACTCTCATACATAAAACAAAATAACAAACAATTTACATCACTCACCTCAAATGAAGAAATCCAATTGAATAAGCAAAACCCTTCTTTGCGAAATCCAAGATCTTTTCTTTCAATCTCCAAGAAAACAAAAATGATAAAACCTTGTGTTGTGCAGCGAAAGACGGCTGCACTCCACCTTTTATACAGGCCAGAAATGAAGAATTAGGGTTTGAAACATATTTTCAAAATAATCCTTTCAAAATATAACTTTACATATATAAAATTTTCTTTATAAAATAGTTAAAATAAGTTAAATAAATTAAAACCAAATCAAATCCTTTTACTTCTGAGTTGTCCAACAATCCAGCACAGCCCAGCAATAAGTAAAATTCGAATTTGTACTCAGGATGGCAATTTTGCACATAAGTCATTCTTTTTGTAATATTTGCAAATACACCATAAAATATTCGTAAAAATCCAGAAAATTCAGAAATAATATCTAATAATACATATTATATTTTCCAATAAAATAATCTGACTTTTACTTTCCAGAAAAATATTTGCACAAGATCCAACATAAATTCCATATTTGTAAAAACACCATATTTGTTTAAATCTTTACCAAATCAACTCTAAATAAAATTTAAATATATTTTAATTTCAATGATGACCATGGAAAGCTCAAAAATCAGTAAAAACGAATTTTCATTATTTATTTGAGATCAAAACGGCTTTTTACATAAAAGCCCCTCTCTTTCGAGGTATTTATAAAAATAGTTTCTTTATTTAGAAAAATCCCAAAATTTAGAATATACTCCATTATAAGTAGGAGAATTTATTAAAAATATAAAATTAGATATTTAGACCAAAAATATTTGTACGTGTTTTGCACGTGTAAAAGATAAATCTTCAGAAAATATTTATTAAATATCCCGAAAATCATTTTAATTCATTTTCAAATCTCAAAAATAGTATTTAAAAATACGGGGTACTACACCATGTCTAGTATGGCTCTGATCTTCTCGGGGTTGGCTTCGATTCCTCTTTGGCTGACCATGAAGCCTAGAAACTTTCCAGACGAGACTCAGAACGCACATTTGTTCGGGTTGAGCCTCATACCATGCCTCCTCAATACATCGAATGCCTCCTGTAGGTCGGTAACATGGTCGGCCCCATGGATGCTCTTAACTAGCATATCATCAACATACACTTCCATGTTTCGGCCGATCTGATTCTGAAAAACCTTGTTGACGAGACATTGGTAGGTCGCCCCGGCATTCTTCAATCCGAAGGGCATTATCCTGTAGCAATAGATCCCTTGATCGGTGACGAAGGAGGTCTTTGGAATATCCGGGGGGGAACATTCTAATTTGGTTGAACCCGGAGAAGGCGTCCATAAAGCTGAGCAGCTCATGGCCCAAAGTGGCATCGATCAAGGTGTCGATACTTGGGAGAGGGAATGGATCTTTAGGGCAAGCTTTGTTCAGGTCCGTGAAGTCGATGCAAATTCTCCAGCTCCTGTTAGCCTTCTTTACCATAACAACATTAGAGAGCCATTCGGGGTAGTTGACTTCTTGTATGAATCGGGCCTTCAGGAGCTTGTCCACTTCCTCCTTTATGGCTTGTAGGTGCTCAAGGACGAATTTGCACCTCTTCTGTTGGACTGGTTTGGACCCCGGAGCAACGCTCAGGCGGTGGACGAGGAGCTCCTCGGAGATTCCTGGCATGTCGGCAGCCGAAAATGCCAAGAGGTCATGGTTCTTTCTAATGCATTGGACTATGTCGGAGCATAGGGCAGATGGGAGGGTCTTACTGATAAAGAACTTGCGGATCGGATCTTGCTCGAAAAAGAGCACTTCCTCCAGCTCATCCACCGGTTCGGACATAGGTTGGGCGTTCCCTTGGGGAATCTTAAGAGTCTCGAGGGAGAGGACTGGACCCCCGGTGGAGGTCATGTAACACTTGCGGGCCATCTTGTAACACCCCGGATTGTATTATGCTTGTATATATATGTATGTATATTGACTGTATGCATGCACACGATTGCAGTGTTTTGCTTGATTTTGATATCGTGGTGGATGGTTAGGGTTACAGGATGGTTCATGGGAGGATTGCATTCCAAAGATGCACGAGAACGAGGAGGACCGATACTAGTATAAACACTAGTTTTCGGTACGATACCATGCAAATATAACACTGTATGATACTACAGTGAATATATATTGCATGTACTCGTTAGACCACTCGTCTCGCACTCATTGGAACCCATTTAAGCTAAATAGGACAGCCAACACAACTAATACCAAAACCATTGGCTACAAACAATGGTTTTCCCTGAAACAACTCTAATATCCTATGCTACACCCCCCCCATAGAATCCGGCCTACCCTCCCCTCTCCTTCATTTCCCACTTCTTTTGCCCCTTTTGCTTTGGAATTTTCAGAAGAGAACACCACAAGAGAAGGAGGAGAGAAAAGAAGAAGGAAGTAAAGGAGAAGGAAGAAAAGGAGATTTCCAAGAGAAGAGCCTTCAAGAAATTCCTTCTACTACTACAACCTAAGGTGGGAAGTTTCTCTAAACTTGAAATTATTGTCTTTTAATTAAATTTGGTTGCATGCATGTGTGCTAGAATGCATATGATTGCTCTTCTAAAGGTTAGAAGTAGAAGTCAGAATGGAACTAGAGAAAACTAGTTCGGAGTACCATTTTGTGGATTTTTCCGAGAGCACAATATGTTGCATTAGACCACAAAATTAAAAGGGTTTGTTCATTTATGTGTTAGGATGATTCATGATTTATTTCAAGATTTTTCTATGATCATTTGATATGCTAATAAAATTGTGAGATGGATATGTGTAGTAAGGCAGACTCAGGAAAAGAAAAACAGGATGGTTGATATTGTAGGAATTTTCGTGATTTATTGAGGCATGATATTGATCTGAAATTTTTACTTAATGTTCCTGAATGCATGTTGATCATGTAAAAAAATCTGTAAATTATTTGGATGATTTTAGAGGCATGAGAAAAATCTATCTCTAACCAGTATCTGATGTTGAATTAGAAAACTTGATGGTTTCTGTGATAACTTGCAATAGCTATTACTCACTGTATAATTGGAATTTTGATATGAGGTCTTTTGGATAATGTTGGGTATGATGTCTAGTTTCACCACCATAAATTTTATATCAATTGGACAAGTTTGCAATTTACTGTGATTTTGTGATTGAGCACTGTGCTGTTTTCATCCAGTTTTGACACTCTGCAAAGATTGGGAAATTGAGACCTGTTAGAGGCATATTTTGAGGATCATGACCCAGTAGAGAGTTGTAGTGGACACCTAGACCTTTCCAACAAAACTAATTTGAGGCAATTCCAGTGATCGGTTGAATTATTATGATTTTTGTAAGACTGGACATAGGACTAGAGTAGAGCTGAGTGCTTTGAATTGGAGAGGCCAATTGTGTGAATTGGTGTATCGATGATAGATGAGTGTGTTAGGGTGACTTAATGGTATAATTTGTACTCATGACCAACTAGAAAGTTGTTGAGGACACCCACACCCTTCTACAGAATTTGAGTTTGTATCGTTCTGATGAACGAGTAGGATTTTGTGTTAATGGTAAGGTGCAGCCCGTGCGCAGGAAGCACGCAGGTTGGAGCTTGAGAAGCTATTTCGAGGACTTAGGTGGTTGAATTTAAGCTTGTGATCAACTAGGTAGTTGTAGCCTAGGATCGTACCTTTCCAGGTTGGGGCCATACACTCCAATCGGAGTTGTATCGATAGAGGGATAACCATTTTGAGATTCGGGCAGAAACCCGTAGGTTGCTTAGTCTGGGTTAGGACTAAGGATTGTGAAAGCATTTTTTCCTTGTGTGTGAGCCGAGTCGGTGACTTGTGTCTAGGGATGGTTGATCTCTGTTATTGAGGTTGTTGACTCCCCGAGTGGGATGGGTGACTTGAGTTAGTCACTAGGGTAAAGGATACCCTGCACCTATCAAGCCTATATTATTAAACTTCTGCCAAGCGTAAGACGTCCGAGCATGCCAGTGAGTGGAGCTCACGGGGCAATTATATATTTACTGTCGGAGTAGCAGCAGGCGTAGGCCATTATGCTGGACGAGTCCAAGCAGGGGAAGTGGCGAACCGGACCGGTATCGCCGGGGGCCAGAGGCTGATAGGCAAGTGTGGAAGCAGTAATTCTTACCCGAATAATTAGATTAAGGTAGGGGGTAGACGGGTTTATTAAGGGGTTGGAAAATTGCATTAGTCCTAGTAAACCATAGTCGGTGTTGTATCTTCCAGTCGTAGGGATACGTTCTCGGCTGCTCATGGATTGGGTCCCCAGCTTGTATCTCGATCTGTTGATTCCTAAAGTTCTGCCGAAGTAAGATGCGGGAGGCCCGAAGGATTTGACCTCCCGTGGTGCTCACGTCCCTAAAGCACGGGTTTTGTGTTTGTGGTTTTTGGTATATATCAGTTCATTACCCGATGAGGGGTGAACATGCATGCGTCAGTCCATGGGTGGACATGTGGAACCAAGGGTCGTAAGGACCAGGCTCAACGTGGTTTCTAAGGAGGTCCGTACGCGGGTACTAACTGGCAGTGACCACTTGGGCACTGCAGGGCAGAATTAGACCGACCGCTGCAATCTCCTTGGGCGACGGACAGTCTATTGGGAACTGGAGTGTGTACAAGAGTAGAGTGCATGGCGAGGGTTCGATCCCTAAATTGTGGAGAAAGACGGCTAGATTTGGGGGCGTATGTAGTATGGGATGCATTCGTGCTCCAAAGTCTTGCTTGCATTAGAAGTTAGGCATGTGAGTTTGCTACATCTAGTCATAGGGTCATGTCATAACACTGCACTAGAACGCGAATCTACTAAACCCTTGCTTTGGCACAACACTTTTCCTTTTTGCATAAATTATTGGTTGTGATTGAATTTTAGAGGATCGCTGTTATCACCAGCTTTGCGTCAGTCGAAGTACTGATGTTTTCCACCTTGTAGGTATCGGTTATACCTTCCGAACAGGTGCAGAGATATCAGAGTCGCGCAGCAGAAGCTTGAAGATGAGGAGCAAGTCCCGAGGGAGCCGCTGGGCCGCTTAGCGAAGTTCCGCAAGTAATCAGTCGATTACCATTCCAGGAGGCAGCTGATAGCTTTACAAGAGGAGTCTGTAAATACATGTAATAAGTTGTAATGAATTGATGTAATTTGTACTCCTTGTCCAAGAACAAGTTATCGGTTGTAATCAATGATGTAATGACTTATTTGGAATTAAAAAGTTTTTTAAATTTCCGTGTTATTACTGTGTTGAGATGCATTTGAAGGTAAAGATTCTGGAAGGTGTCACGGATATCCGATAACGGGGATCCGGGGCGCTATAGAGTTGGTATCATAGCTTGGTTAGACAAGAAGGATTTAGAAATTTGGAAACATGATCAGGGGTTCTCACAGTGTGATTGATGGCGAAGCATTGGCTCTTGCCCTGACATGTCCAGATCGGCTAGCCACCGATGCCGTTGCAACAGTCGAGAGGCTGTTGGCGTAAAACAAACTCTAAGGTTACCCTTTCTGGCCATTACCATCCTGAGTGTCTGGCGGCAGACTACAGAAGTTGGTATCTGAGCTTACTTCAAATTGCAGTCTAACACGGTAGGAAATTAGACTTGAAGGCCAGATAAAATGATTCTAGTTGACAAATAGGATAATTATAAATCATATGGTAGCGCTTATGATCTTCCCTATATGTGAACCAGTCTCAGATTACTTCATTTTTACTAACATGCTTGGAGCAGTCAAGTCCAAATGGTGGCTAGTCTGTTACCAGACATTAGTGGAGGAAAACAGAACAAGATGTGTCGGTGATTCCGAAACTAAATCCTGTTTATGTTTTGCAGATGGTGTTCGAAGATATCTTCATCCAGGATGGGTCAGTGAGTAAGCCAATGCCTACAAGGAAAACGATAACGATGGAGGAAGAAATGAAGAAAGTGCTACAGGAGACCGAAGGTGAGGAGAACTCTCCTCCACCATCGCTAGACCCAACGGCAGAGCAGCAGAGGATAGCCATCGGGTATCTGGAAATGAAAAGGGCAAGGGAACGCAGGGACAAGGCGATCCACCGGGCCCAGCAGCAGATCAAATTTCATCAGGCACAGATGATACACTTGAAGAAAGAACGAAAGCAGCTTCAAGACGGTATGACACACCTTCAGGACCGCCGGTGGGGACTTCAGAAGGGTCCCAAGCCAAAAACTACTGGGAAAATCACCAAACCTTCTAGAGGAGAATACCCCAAGAGAACAATTGCGACTAAGAGTTGCTACAAATGCGGGGAAATCGGACACTATAAGTCGTGTTGCCCAGCAGCGATCAAGGGTTGTTTCAACTGTAAGGAACTTGGGCATGTCAAGTCAAATTGCCCAGAATACAAAGGGGATGCTCATCGAGCAAGTAACCGGATAAATGACAAGGTGAAGATAATATGTGGACCTACTATATTTTGAGATCTTTTGGAAGCTGAAGAGATAATGTAATCAAGTTTAAGTTGTATTTTGGGTTTATGGAAGTTGGTGGACGATGTACTGTTGTAACAAGACATATATATATATAAATAGAATTTTGGCAACAGTCTTGTTTGATAGTGGATGGACTCATTCTTTTGTGTCAAAATCTTTTTTGAGAAAATTAAGATGCACAAAAAGGGCAATCCCAGAGTTAGCTTTGACGGTAGCTACGCCGTCAGGGACAACCCTTACTACAGATCTATGCTATAGGGGATGTAAGCTCCAGATTAACGGAGAAACCCCAAGTATCGATTTGTTGGAGATGGGTTTTGCCGGGACAGATGTCACTATTGGTATGGATTGGATGTCGAGGCACATGGCAAGCATTGAATGCAAGGAGAAGAAGGTAGTTATTTCAGCTGAAGGAGTGGAACTTGTATTCCACGGGGAGCAGTGATCGGAGGCAATGACTTTTGCAACTGCTAATGAAGTACGGGTACCAGAAGAGGTGAGCAAGATACCAGTGGTGAGGAATTTTCCACTTGTATTCTTAGAGGATTTCCCTGGAATTCCCCCACACCGTGATGTCGATTTTAGCATCACAATTCAACCAGGAAGCACTCCAGTATCCAAAGCACCCTATCGAATGGCACCAGTAGAGCAGAATGAGATCAAGAAGCAGATTGAAGAATACTTGCAGAAAGGATTTATCAGACCAAGTGCATCGCCTTGGGGAGCACCAGTATTGCTGGTTAAGAAGAAGGACGGGTCGTCCAGGATGTGTATTGATTATCGGGAATTAAATAAAGTCACTATTCGAAACAAGTACCCAATTCTCAGGATCGATGATTTGTTCGATCAGCTTCAGGGAGCAGCGGTATTTTCCAAGATTGATCTACGATCTGGATATCCTCAGGTACGAGTCAAGGAAGAGGATGTACCTAAAACAGCTTTTCGAACTCGACATGGACACTATGAGTTCTTGGTAATGCCGTTTGGAGTGACTAACGCTCCAGCTATTTTCATGGACTTAATGAACAGAATTCTACGGCCGTTTATCTACTCATTCATCGTGGTCTTCATCGATGACATTTTGGTATATTCAAGGACGGAAGAGGATCATGCTGAACATCTAACAGCAGTCTTGAGCAAGTTACAAGAGCATCAGTTGTATGCCAAATTATGTAAGTGTGACTTCTGGAAATCGGAAGTTGCATTCCTAGGCCATATCCTTTCTAAGGAGGGAGTGGCAACGGATCCTCAGAAGATAGAGGTGGTCAAGGAATGGCCACAACCGAAGACGGTGAAGGAAGTAAGAAGTTTTCTGGGTATGACTGGGTATTACCGGAAGTTTATCCAGAATTACGCAAGGATAGCTGTACCCCTTACAGCTTTGACCAAAAAGAACCAAGGTTTCGACTGGATGGAGAAGTGTGAAGAAAGTTTTCAGTAACTGAAGAACCGTTTGATCTCCGCACTGATATTGGTTTTACCTCAGGAGGATAAGGACTACGTCATCTAAAGTGATGCGTCGTATTTGGGGTTTGGATGTGTGCTGATGCAGGAAGGCAAGGTTATAGCTTATGGTTCGAGACAACTACGACCACACGAGAAGAACTATCCGACCCATGATTTGGAACTTACAGCGATAATTTTTGCTTTGAAATCATGGAGGCATTATATCTACGGAGCAAAGGCGGCAATCTACACTGATCACAAGAGCTTAAAGTACATCTACCAACAGAAGGATCTCAACTTAAGGCAGAGGAGGTGGTTGGAAGTACTCAAAGACATCAGACCTGAGATTATATATCATCCAGGAAAAGCCAACGTGGTAGCAGACGCGCTCAGTAGGAAGAGAAGTGTGGCAACATTGATAGCAACCCGGAGGGAGCTAGATGAAGTGATCAGGCAGGCAGGCATCGAAGTGGTTACACAACACATAAGTGCAGTTCTGGCACAGTTGGTGTTACGACCAAGGTTGGATGAGCGAGTGAAAGAGGCTCAGACCAAAGATCCAGAGATGGAAGACATGAAGAAGCAAGTACACGAAGGAAAATTGGCAGAATTCAGTATAAGAGAAGGTTCACTATGGTTTGGTAACCGACTATGTGTACCAAAGGATGGGAAGTTGAGGGAAGACATCATGAAGGAAGCTCATTCCATATTACTCACGATTCACCCCGGAAGCACCAAGATGTATCGCGATGTGAAGCAACACTATTGGTGGTCAGGGATGAAGCGAGATATAGCAGAGTTTGTCGCCAAGTGTTTGACATGCCAACAAGTTAAGGCCAAAAACCAAAAACCAGGAGGATTGTTATAGCCTTTACCCATCCCAGAATGGAAATGGGAGAACATCAATATGGATTTTATCACTGGGTTACCCAGGAGCCTTAAATGAAATGACTCAATATGGGTGACTGTGGATTGATTGACCAAGTCAGCACATTTTCTTTCAGTAAAGACGACCTGGACAGTCGAAAAGTTGGCCGAGGTCTACATTGAGAACATAGTAAAGCTACATGGAGTGCCAGTGTCGATAGTATCCGACTGAGATGCAAAATTTACGTCTCGATTCTGGCAAAGTCTACAGTCAGCGTTGGGAACTAGAACAGACTTTAGCACAGCTTTTCTCCCTCGGACGGATGGACAGACGGAGAGAGTCAACAGGATTCTCGAGGACATGTTACGGGCATGCATTTTGGACTTCGGAGGAAGTTGGGAAAAATACTTAGTCTTGGCAGAGTTTGCTTATAATAACAGCTATCAGGCAAGCATTGGCATGGCCCCGTATGAAGCTTTGTATGGACGAAGATGCAGGACGCCGATTTGTTGGTTCGAGGTAGGAGAGCGGCAGATGTATGGACCAGAAATCGTGCAACAGACGTCGGAGCAGATCGAGCTTATTCAGAAGAGGCTTCAAGGAGCACAAAACAGGCAAAAGAGCTATGCGGACAACCGCTGAAGAGAGTTGGAATTTGAGGAAGGCGACTCCGTATTTCTCAAGGTATCGCCGACCAAAGGAGTTATCAGGTTTGGAAAAGGCGGGAAGTTAGCTCCGAGGTATATTGGACCATACAAGATTCTGAAAAGGATTGGCAGGATGGCTTATAAGTTGGATCTGCCGGGCGAGCTATCTCAAGTGCATGACGTGTTCCACGTCTCTATGCTACGGAAGTATGTCTCGGATTCGAGCCATCGGTTGCCAGAGGTTCCGAAGGATTTACAGATAGATCTTCCCTGTAGAGAGAAAACAGTCAGGATACTTGATCATCAGGACAAGGTACTGAGAAACAAGGTTATCCCGATGGTGAAAGTTCTCTGGAAGAACCAGTTCGTGGAAGAAGCCACGTGGGAGCCGGAGAGCCGCATGAAGGCTTTATGTCCGGATTTATTTTAAGTGTTTTCTGTTTATCTTCTTTTGTTGTGTTCTTTTCTCCCACTAGGAACGTTCTGGGGACAGAACGACTCTAAGGAGGAGTGATGTAACACCCCAGATTGTATTATACTTGTATATATAAGTATATATATTGACTGTATGCGTGCACACGATTGCAGTGTTTTGCTTGATTTTGATATCGTGGTGGATGGTTAGGATTACAGGACGGTTCATGGGAGGATTGCATTCCAAATATGCACGAGAACGAGGAGGACCGATACTAGTATAAACACTAGTTTTCGGTGCGATACTCATGCAAATATAACACTGTATGATACTACAGTGAATATATATTGCATGTACTCGTTAGAACACTCATCTCGCGCTCATTGGAACCCATTTAAGCTAAATAGGACAGCCAACACAACTAACACCAAAACCATTGACAACAAGCCATGGTTTTTCCTAAAACAACTCTAATATCCTATGCTACACCCCCCCTCCCCATAGAATCCGGCCTACCCTCCCCTCTCCTTCATTTCCCACTTCTTTTCCCCCTTTTACTCTGGAATTTTCAGAAGAGAACACCACAAGAGAAGGAGGAGAGAAAAGAAGAAGGAAGTAATGGAGAAGGAAGAAAAGGAGATTTCCAAGAGAAGAGCCTTCAAGAAATTTCTTCTACTACTACAACCTAAGGTGGAAATTTTCTCTAAACTTGAAATTCTTGTCTTTTAATTAAATTTGGTTGCATGCATGTGAGCTAGAATGCATAGGATTGCTCTTCTAAAGGTTAGATGTAGAAGTTAGAATGGAACTAGAGAAAACTGGTTCGGAGTACCATTTTGTGGATTTTTCCTAGAGCACAATATGTTGAATTAGACCAACAAAATTAAAAGTGTTTGTTCATTTATGTGTTAGGATGATTCATGATTTATTTCAGATTTTTCTATGATCATTTGATATGCTAATAAAATTGTGAGATGGATATGTGTAGTAAGGCAGACTCAGGAAAAGAAAAACAGGATGGTCGATATTGTAGGAATGTTCGTGATTTATTGAGGCATGATATTGATCTGAAATTTTTACTCAATATTCCTGAATGCATTTTGATCATATAAAAAAATCAGTAAATTATTTGGATGATTTTAGAGGCATGAGAAAAATCTATCTCTAACCAGTATCTGATGTTGAATTAGAAAACTTGATGGTTACTGTGCTAACTTGCAATAGCTATTACTCACTGTATAATTAGAATTTTGATATGAGATCTGTTTCATAATGTTGGATATGATGTCTAGTTTCACCACCATAAATTTTTTGTCAATTGGACAAGTGTGCAATTTACTGTGATTTTGTGATTGAGCACTATGCTGTTTTCAGCCAGTTTTGATACTCTGTAAAGATTGGGAAATTGAGACCTGTTAGAGGCATATTTTGAGGATCATGACCCAGTAGAGAGTTTTAGTGGACACCTAGACCTTTCCAACAAAGCTAATTTGAGGCAATTTCAGTGAACGATTGAATTATTATGATTTTTGTAAGACTGGACAGAGGACTAGAGTAGAGCTCAGTGCTCTGAATTGGAGAGGCCAATTGTGTGAATTGGTGTATCGATGATAGATGAGTGTGTTAGGGTGACTTAATGGTATAATTTGTACTCATGACCAACTAGAGAGTTATTGAGGACACCCACATCCTTCTACAGAATTTGAGTTTGTGTCGTTCTGATGAACGAGCAGGATTTTGTGTTAATGGTAAGGTGCAGCCCGTGCGCAGGAAGTACACAGGTTGGAGCTTGAGAAGCTATTTCGAGAACTTAGGTGGTTGAATTGAAGCTCGTGATCAACTAGGTAGTTGTAGCCTAGGATCGTACCTTTCCAGGTTGGGGCCATACACTCCAATCAGAGTTGTATCGATAGAGGGATGACCATTTTGAGATTCGGGCAGAAACCCGTAGGTTGCTTAGTCTGGGTTAGGACTAAGGATTGTGAAAGCATTTTTTCCTTGTGTGTGAGCCGAGTCGGTGACTCGTGTCTAGGGATGGTTGATCTCTGTTATTGAGGTTGTTGACTCCCCGAGTGGGATGGGTGACTCGAGTTAGTCACTAGGGTAAAGGATACCCTGCACCTATCAAGCCTATATTATTAAACTTCTGCCGAGCGTAAGACATCCGAGCATGCCAGTGAGTGGAGCTCACGGGGCAATTATATATTTACTGCCGGAGTAGCAGCAGGCGTAAGCCATTATGCTGGACGAGTCCAAGCAGGGGAAGTGGCAAACCGGATCGGTATCGCCAGGGGCCAGAGGCTGATAGGCAAGTGTGGAAGCAGTAATTCTTACCCGAATAATTAGAGTAAGGTAGGGGGTAGAATGGTTTATTAAGGGGTTGGGAAATTGCATTAGTCCTAGTAAACCATAGTCGGTGTTGTATCTTCCAGTCATAGGGATACGTTCTCGGCCGCTCATGGATTGGGTCCCCGGCTCGTATCTCGATCTGTTGATTCCTAAAGTTCTGCCGAAGTAAGGTGCGGGAGGCTCGGAGGATTTGACCTCCCGTGGTGCTCACATCCCTAAAGCACGGGTTTTGTGTTTGTGGTTTTTGATATATATCAGTTCATTACTCGATGAGGGGTGAACACGCATGCATCAGTCTATGAGTGGACATGTGGAACCAAGGGTCGTAAGGACCAGGTTCAACATGGTTTCTAAGGAGGTCCGTACGCGGGTACCAACTGGCAGTGACTACTTGGGCACTACAGGGCGGAATTAGACCGACCGCTGCAATCTTCTTGGGCGACGGACAGTCTATTGGGAACTGGAGTGTGTACAAGAGTAGGGTGCATGGCGAGGGTTCGAATCCCTAAATTGTGGAGAAAGATGACTAGATTTGGGGGCGTATGTAGTATGGGATGCATTCGTGCTCCAAAGTCTTGCTTGCATTAGAAGTTAGGCATGTGAGTTTGCTACATCTAGTCATAGGGTCATGTCATAACACTGCACTAGAACGCGAATCCACTAAACCCTTGTTTTGGCACAACACTTTTCCTTTTTGCATAAATTATTGGTTGTGATTGAATTTTAGAGGATCGCTATTACCACCAGCTTTGCGTCAGTCGAAGTACTGACGTTTCCCACCTTGTACGTATCGGTTATACCTTCCGAACAGGTGCAGAGATATCAGAGTCACGCAGCAGAAGCTTGAAGCTGAGAAGCAAGTCCCGAGGGAGCCGATGGGCCGCTTAGCGAAGTTCCGCAAGTAATCAGTCGATTACCATTCTAGGAGGCAGCTAATAGCTTTACAAGAGGAGTCTGTAAATACTTGTAATAAGTTGTAATGAATTGATGTAATTTGTACTCCTTGTCCAAGAACAAGTTATCGGTTGTAATCAATGATGTAATAACTTATTTGGCAATAAAAAGTTTTTTAAATTTCCGTGTTATTACTGTGTTGAGATGCATTTGAAGGTAAAGATTCTGGAAGGTGTCACGGATGTCTGGTAACGGGGATCCGGGGCGCTACACATCTCCTGACTACCTCTTACTTTCCCTACTCCTGCCCTGGTGGGGAACTTCATCTTGAGATGATAAGCCGACGGGACGGCCTCTAAAGCAGCTAGGCCTGGTCGGCCTAGAATCACATTATAAGCAGCGGGGATGTCGACGACCATGAAGTCCATCGGCTCCGTCCAGGTAGTAGGAGTTTTGCCAGCGGTTACGTCGAGGGTGATTACCCCTTCGATAGTCACCGACACTCCCGTGAACCCATGGAGCGTGTAGCTGGCAGGCTTGAGCCTGTCCCGCGATAGCTTGAATCCTCAGAAAGCTGTGAGGAAGAAGATGTTAACGGAGCTACCATTGTCCACCAGTATCCTCTCCACTTTAAAATTTGCCATATTGAGGTTGATTACTAGTGCGTCGCAATGGGGGGTTCGGACATCCTCCAGGTCTTCATCTGAAAAGGTGACTGGGACTCCGAGGCCTTTGGGAGGGGGTATGCCATGCACCGAGCTGACTTCCCTGATGAAAGCCTTTCGAGAGGAGTTGGAGGTGCCTCCCATTGGGCCTCCATGAATGAGATGCAGAATGCGTTCCTCTTCAAACTCGGGAGTCTCATCACGCCTTTCAGGACGCTTATTAGCCCCACTGGGGGGAGGAGGGAGATCAGTTCGGTCCTTTCTCACAAACTTAGACAGCTGCCCCCTCTAGATGAGGGCCTCAATTTCATTCTTCAGGGCCCAACAATCATTGGTGTCGTGGCCATGGTCTCGATGATATCGGCACCAGTTTTCTTTGTCCCTCTTCTTGCCGGGGTTATTCATCTTCGGAGCAGGAGGCAGAACTCCTTCCTTCTCGACCTTCATGAGGACAGTAGAAATGTTGGTGTTAAGAGGGGTAAACTTCTCAAATCTGGGAGGTGGGCGGCGTTGGCTCCCATTGTCCTTCTGAAGCTTCTTAGCTCCCTTTTCTTCAGCTGCCTTTCTCTTGGTCCCGGAGGAAGACCCCTCAAATGTGGGGCGATGCTCAGTTTCCTCAGCCCGGATATAATTCTCGCTTCTGAGAAGGAGGTCGAAGAAGTTTTGTGGGGGCTTCTTAGCTAAGGAGGACCGAAGGCTTGAGTTAAGGACATTTGACTCGAAGGCTACTGCAGCGATCGACTGGTCGAGGGAGGCAATGGACTTGGCTTCCGCGGTAAACTGCTTCACATAATCTCTGAGCTTCTCACCCTTCTTCTGACTGAGGTAGAGTAGCGAAATACTGGTCTTCTCGGTTCGGCGGCTACTCATAAAGTGGGTGACAAAGAGGGTCTCAAATGTTCAAAGGAGAATATAGAGGATGGGGCAAGGCGAGAGTACCGTTCCCGGACCGGACCCTTAAGAGTAGCTGGGAAGGTTTTGCACAGTAGGGCATCGGAAGCTTGGTGGATCAACATAAGGGTCTTGAAGCTCTCGATATGGTCCACGAGGTCTGACTCCCCAGAGTAAGTCTCGAACTGCCGGGGCTTGAAGCCTATTGGAACGGGTGACTCCATGATTGTTCGAGAGAAGGGAGGTCGGCTTGGACGGAGGGTCCTTCCTCTCAGCTCTTCTTCCCTGTCTAGTTGGCCGAGGTGCCTCTCCATCTCGTGGAGACGACGATAGACAGCGTCATCCCTTCGACAGTAGCCAAATGAGTCTCTGGACTCGTCTTCGTAAGAAGGGGAGCGCGGAGTTCGGCGATGGTAGCTAGGGGAATGGCGAGGACTGCGATGGCGGTTACTCGGAGCTTGCGGAGGGGTTAGGAACCGATGGTGAGGACTTTGGACCGGAGGAGGAGTGGGGACCCTCCAGGCATTGTTGTTGTTCGGGCGGAGGTTGAAGGCTTGCAAGACGGTTGCTTGGAATTGCTGGAATTCGGCTCGGGTTATAGGTGCGGTATCATCCCTCAGGGATTGCCAACCAGTGGGAGAGTGAGGCCTTCTCCTATGGTTCTCGGGGGACTCTCTTCGCCCTCTGTAAGGAGGGGACCTCCTGTGGTCGCAGCGACGAAGAGATCGCTCATTTGGACGTTCCCGGCGGGAGGCTCCCTCACAGGCCCGCCTTTCATCCAAACGGTGGCGAAGATCCTCTTCTTTCTGGCGGTTAAGGAGGGAGTTGCGGAGGTCTTCGGAAGGGCGAGGGTTGTGAGATGCCATTGAATCGGTTGAAGGGTTGTGTACGGAGATGTAGTCTCGATGAGGATGTTGCTTCTGAGGGTTGGGACGAGAGACCCCTGCACCGGCATTCTGGGGCCCGAGCGGAGCCCTTTGGGATTGAAGGTTCTGAAGAGGAGGTTGGTCCTGCTGCGGGGGCTGACCAGGTTGCAGTGGGAGTTTCCCCTACAGCTGGACGGTTTGGAGGGGACCTCCTGTTGATGTTGAGGGGGAGTGGGTCCACGGTTGGACCCCTTGGATCTCAGTTTTCGGAGAGACATGGCTAGAGATGATCTTAACCAAGGGAAGAGGAAGGATTGCTATTCGTGGGTTCCCACAGACGGCGCCAATCTGTTACCGCTAAATTTGGTGTGGGGGCAAACAGATAGAATTTGTGGATTCTTAGGGATACCGAATAGCCAAACCTGAAACCTTTCCACCGGAGTTTGACCGTTGACTCCCGCCGTTCACCTGCAAAAAGTGCGATACACCGGGGTTGATCTCGGCGACGCACCCTCCGACACACAAGTCAGTAATTAGAAAAGATTATGAATGAGCTTTTACTGGCAAAAGATTGATTACCTCTTAATGGTGGTGGATGGGGGTATTTATAGCTGCCTTTGGGACCAATTTTAGGAATGAAATCCCTAATTTACAGTGAAAGGATAGAGCGAATCAGGGCTGTTGATTAAATACAATCAGAAACCCTAATTCTATCCAGCTGGACCGGGTTTCTTGCGGGTTTGGACCCGCACCCAGTTGAGACGGATCCGTTCGTGGGTTATTGGGCCTTTGTAGAAAAGACCCAGTACCCATCTCAGACCCGTTTGTAGGTGAAATTACCATTTTACACTTGAGTTTTAAGATTCGTGTCCGATTTGGATGGTTCTGATTTAACCCCTTTTTTAGCCATATCAGGGACTATATATATATATATATATATATATATATATATATATATATATATATATATATATATATATATATATATATATATATATATATATATATGGGTAATAGGGATATGAGCAACTTGCTCATTTAGTAAATGAGCAATTGATTATGTGGCATGAATGTTATATATGGGTAAAAAGGATATGAGCAACTTGCTCGTTTAGTAAATGAGCAATTGATTATGTGGCATGAATGTGATACATTGGACAACTAACCCTTGTAAGGATTTTCCAATCACATGTATGCCACATCATCAATTGCTTATTTACTAAATGAGCAAGTTGCTCATACCCCTTTTTCCTTATATATATATATATATATATATATATATATATATATATATATATATATAACATTTTTCTATTACAAATGGATCTGTTTGCACAGACCCGTTGCAAATACTACTTTTGTTTGGATCAATTTTATCATGATCCAACTGCCATGAATGACCCCGCCCAAATTCCCCTCCTTCTCACTTAAACCCCGAGGGGGTGTTTTCGGAATTTCACCCCAAAATACCCCTTCACCTCATTCACACACACACTCTCTCTTTCTCTCACTATCCCTGTACCTAAACCAACCCTCGACGTCGATCTCCTCCAGCTCGCACTGCCTCCTCCTCCCACCCGTGCCTCCTCCATCTCTCGACCGCCTCCTCAAGCCCTCCTCTTCTATAGGAAGCCCGGAAATCATTGTTACATCTTGGAGAGTGACCTCCACCGGTAGATGGAATATGTGTATCTAACCTCTATTGCTCAATAAGAGCTGTAAGTAAGTGTCGATTGAGCTTCACACCCTCATCAATCCGACTCTGTAAAATCAGGCTTCGACCAAGTTCGCATGGGTAGGGCGGTGTATGAGAAGAGTCGCGTGCATCCGGAAATTACACTTATTTGCAGACTCATCCCACGCTGCTTGAGATCTATGTATGTATTACAACGCAAGTACGCTTGGGGTCTTCCGTTCCTGGAAGTGTACGTCCAACCGAAGATGACAGACCAGCCTTGGCAAAAGAAGAATGGTGGCCACCAACCTACATGAATGTATATATATATTTTTTTGATACAATGTTACATATTCATATTCAAAAGTAACACTAATAAAAAATCTTACTTCTGTAAACCTTTCACCACTACCGCTACTAGACGGCCTTGACGATCCCTTTGTTCTGCCCGTTTTTCTATCAACAATACTACCAAGTTTAATTGATAAGAGTTCTAATTTATGTTAGGTTGCCGATATTGTAAAAAATGAGTGAAAACGTGAGAAAATCACACAAACGACAACAAAAAATTACGAAACTTTGTGAATAGGTTGGATTCACTGCAACAAGCTAACGTAACTTGTAGAAGTGAATTTTGACTCACGGTTTGCGAGATACGGCCATGTATCACTTTATTTTGTTCATCTTGTATGAAAGTGATATACGGCTGTATCTGGCAAACCATGAATTGAAAATCACTTCTAGAAGTTGCATTAACTTGTGTGTTATGAATCCGACCTAGCCGCAAAGTTTCGTAATTTTTTGTTGCACTTTGTGCAGTTTTCTATATTTTCGTACTCAAAATATCCAAAATTATAGTTGTTTTTGTTTGATACGTGAGAGAACTGCACAAATGACCACAAAATATTATGAAACATTGCGATTTGGTTAGATTCACCACACACTAGGTAAGACAACTTCTACAAGTGAGTTTCGTTTTACGGTTTGCGAGATACGGCCATGTATCACTTTATTTATTTTGCTTGTATGAAAGTGATACATAGCCGTATCTCGCAAACCGTGAATTGAAACTTACTTCTACTAATTGTGTTATTTTGTGTGTGGTGAATCCGATCTACTCGCAAAGTTTTGTAATTTTTTGTGGTTGTTTGTGTGGTTTTACATAGATCAAACAACAACTACTATAACTAAAACTAAAATTTTGGATTTTTTTGAGTAGGAAAGCATGGAAAACTGCACAAATGATAACAAAAAAATTAAGAAACTTTGTGAGTAGGTCGGATTCACCACACACTTGGTAACACAACTTGTAGAATTGAGTTTCGACTCACGGTTTGCGAGATATGACAATGTATCACTTTGTATTTTTTTTTGCTTGAATTAAAGCAATACATTGCTGTATCTTGCAAACCATGAGTCGAAACTCACTTCTACAAGTTGCGTTAGCTTGTGGTGAATCCGACCTACTCCAAATGTTTGGTATTTTTTATGGTCATTTGTGCAGTTTTACAAAGATCAAACAACAACAACTAAAATAACAACTATATTTTTTCAAATTAAGTGAACAACACCTACATTTATAATTCTACCATCTACAAACATCAAACAGCTATATTCAATACATATCAAACAACTATATCTATATAACTACTCATCACAAAAATCAATTTAAATTTTTTTTATGCGTTCATTGATTATGAATAACAAGTAATGAGTACAAAGTATACAAAGAGACTTTGGGATTTTAGGATTTCGTGAATAAGAAGGTCATTCGCAGCAGGAATGTGGTTTTCAATGATGAAATCTTGTACAGAGACATGCGCATAGGTCAGGGCAGAAAAATAGGTTCAGATCCATATTCATATTCAGATATAGATGTACATTCAGATTCATATTCAGATCTAAAGACAGTCCCAGTGGTGGGGTCCCCACAGTGCAGCATAAGCCAATACAAAAGGCTCAGGAGGAGACTAATCAGAATGAGGAAAGCCATTAGGGGATCCTGAACTGCTCGGTGGTCGATACCTGCTTTGAGAAGTTCAACAGGAGAGACAAGGAAATCCATTAGCCAACACAGTTCACGATAATGTTTTGTAAACAGATTCAGGCGAGCCATAGACCCATGGAGATGTTTTGAAAGATAGGTCAAATTTAGTGGGAGTCTACCACAATGGATGATATGAATTCCTTGACACAACCAAACTTTGGAGTTGACCAACTTATCTGCAGGGAAACGTGCTCGTATGAATAAGTGAATTTTCAGAATGCAAGATGAGGCAGATGGAAGCAAGAGATACAATACGAGACTTGTTGTTAATGGTTTTCTCAAAAGGAATGTGTTGACTATAATGAAATTTTTGCTCCAGTTGTGAAAATGACTTCAATCAGAGTTCTGCTTAGCATAGTTGCAGTTGAAGATTTGCACTTAGAGTAGTTGAATATGAAAATAGTGTTCCTCCATGGTAATGTGAAAGAAGAGCTGTATATGAGACAATCCTTAAGTACTGAAGTTAAAGGAAAAGAAAACATGGTATGTCGATTGAAGAAGAGTCTATATGGGCTCAGACATGCACCATAATAATGATAATTGAAGTTTGATTTTTTCATGCGAGGAAAAGGATCGAGAGATGCGAATCAGATCATTGTGTCTATGTGCACAGGTATGACGACAACGACTAATTTTAGCTTTATATATGAATGACATGTTTTTAGTAGGATCATGAATGAAGAAATTAATGAGGTGAAACATTTGCTATCTTCTTAGTTTTCTATGAAGAATTTAGGTGAAGAAAAGCAAATTCTCAACATAAAAATCAGTAGTGACATGTAGAGTAAGAAGTTTTGGTTGTTACAAGTGGACTATATAAAGAAAATCTTGAAGTGATTCAATATGGATGGCACAAGGCCAGTTACTTGTCCCTTGGGTTCACATTTGAAGTTTTCAATGGACTTGTGTCCTACATCGGAGGTAGATTTGGAGGAGATAACTACATTCCTTTATGTCCCAGCCATTGGTAGTCTTATGTATGTGATGGTGTGTACAAGACCAGATATCGCACATGCAGTGAGAGTTGTTAGCCAGTACTTGAGGAATCCAAGTAAAGAACATTGTTATGCTGTAAAGTGGATTCTCAGATATCTTGCAGGTACTTCATATCATACTCTATGTTTTGGGGGTAATTATTTGCATATACATGGTCATGTTGATGCATACTTTTTGCGGTGATCGTGAATTTTGTAGGAGTACTACAGGGTATGTGTTTACAATTGGAGGTACAATTATTACTTGGGCTTCACAATTACAGAAGGTTGTAGCACAGTTAATTACAGAGTCAGAGTATATGGAACTTACAGAGTCATCGAAGGACATGTTATGGATTTCGGTACTCATGGATCAGTTGCATAGGAAACAACTAATAGGGGATCTGTAGTGTGATAGTTAGAGTGCATTATTCTTGGCAAAGAACTCAGCGTATCATGCTTGGACTCAACACATTCAGATGATGTATCACTATATCATGATGGCAGTTGAAATAACGTGGTTGAATTTATCGAAGATTCTTGGCATTAAGAATCCATCAGACATGCTCACAAAGGTAGTGGAAGGTAGAAAACAACTGTTTTTGCAATTCCACTATTGGATTGTATCCAGTTTAATTATTGAGGAGACTCGCATAGGCACAAGCCTTGAATATGACAATAGAAAAATGAAGAACATGTTAGAGACTTTGTATATATGTCTCCAAGTGAGGAAGTGTGGAAATTTTTTGATCCAATACATGTCACAATGGGTTTGAAGAAGATCAAGAAGATATTCAGAAAGAAGAAGCAACAGTGGCAGCAAATAATAGCAACAAAAGTTGACCGCCCATCGGTTGTAAAAGGAAAGAAGGAAGCAGTCGACTGTGAAATCTACCACAAGCTCTCTGTTTGGAAAGGACACAATTGTGGTCGACTGCGAAGAGGGCAGTCAACTGCCTAAACTCTCTGTTTGCTCAGGGGCTATTTGTGGTTGACTGCCACTTCTTTGCAGTCAACCGCACTGAACTGTATGATCAGCGATTGAGGTCTATTCTTTTGTAATCCTATATATATGTATGGTGTACAATTATTAGGGTTGATTGATTGAGATTACAAGTGAGAAAGAGAGATCTAGCAGCCATTCTTGAGAGAAAAAGAAAATATAAAATCCTACACCTGGTGGTGAGATTTAGATTGATTGTAACTTGTTATCTTCATTATTCTAGTGGAAATCGCAGAAATGCCTCTGCGCGGGAAAGTAGTCACTGCATTGAGTGAACCTCAAAAAATTCTTGTGCATGCTTATGCACTAGGTTGAATTGTTCGTTCTTGTTTCTATGATTAGTTTTTTTTTGTTTGCATCCCAGATTAAGTTATAAAGCAATTACACTCAACTGAGAGGTCATGACTTCATGTCTTAATACACTCCATATTTATTAAACACACGGAAATGAATTTTCTCTCCTTTTCGACATACTTGTTGCGAAGGGACAGGGATTTCTTCAAAACATCAATAGCATTCTGAGGATTCCTAACATGACCAATTGAAGCAAGCTTCACGTCTTTCCTTCTCCCATGTTCAGATCTGTCACCCTGAATAGAAGCAATTACGATATCACAAACAAACAAGAATGTTAGAATTAGGGATGTGAATAAATAATTTATTGAGTTGTTATTGATTGAGTACAATATGCCTCTTATATATAGGATAGAATGGAAGACTAAACCAATACATTATTCGATGAGACTAAACTAATATAATATCTAACACCCCCTCTCAAACTTACGTTGGTTCAAGCAACAAGAGTTTGGAATGCTGACGACATTCATATGGCAAGGACGGCTCACTGTGATGCACTTGGTGATGATGCATGGCATAGGGAAGGCGCTCAAGTAGATGGCGCATGGGACGGTGCGCTATGGCGCATGGACGATCCGGCTCTTGGATCAGTAGAAGTGGAAAGTTGTAGGAGTTTGTGTCGGCTCTTGACACTAAAGAAGTTGTAGTAGTTGTTGGATCTTGAAAGGTGTAGAACTGGGAAGATATAGAAGGAGTTTGTGTTGGCTCTTGACACACCTGAATTGAGAAGTAGTAGAAATAGAAGTAGAAGTAGTGGTGGTGGCACATGTTGGAATCTCACCCCCGAACTGAGAAGTAGAAGACGTTGAAGCGGCGCATGGTAGTGGCGCATGTTGAGATCTCACCCCCGAACTTGGAAGTAGTGGAAGTAGTGGCGCACGGTAGATGGCCCATGTGTTGGGATCTCACCCCCGAACTGAGAAGAAGTAGTAGTAGTAGAGGTAGATGCTGACGTCGAAATCTGAGATGACATCGAGAATGAGGATGATGTCAGGATCTGGATGTGAAAGTTGGTGGGCATCGACGGAAGGTGGGATGAGAGATGGAAACTGAGATGGTGTCGATATTTTCCCATCCCAAACTCATGAGAGATGGAAACTGAGATGGTGTCGATTCAACTAGTGTAAGTTTGTTGACGAAGTACCGAAATCTCTCGGGATCGGGACAACTATAGAATCTTGAAGAACCTGAAAGAATTTTTTTTTTATTATTTTATTATTTTATTTTATAATTTTTTTTAATTTTTTGCACAGAAACATGTTAGGTTTCAGGTTTTGGTTCAGGTAGGTTAGGGTTTCGGGTTTGGATTTGAGTTGGGTTTCAAGTCGGGTTGTGGATTTGGATATGGGTTTTGGGTTTAGTCAAATACCATGTCAGATTAGGTTTTGGATTCAGGTGAGAAGTGGAGATTAGGGTTTAGGTTGAAAGAAGTGGCTGCTAGGTTATGGGGGATTGGGCTCATGATGGATGCGGGCTTGGGGATTGGGGATTGGGGAATTCGGCAGGATTTCGGGGTAGGGGATGAATGGGATGGAGAAGGACAGGTTTGAACAGTGGGTAATTCTATTAGTCTGATTGGGGGGAGGGGACGAGGGGATGGGTTGAAATTTGGGGAGGAGCGAGATGGACGGTGGGATTAGTGGTTAACAGAGATGGGTGGCGGCTAGTAGATGAGGATGTCTTGGTGGCGGCTAGCAGAGGGGATCGGGGTTCCGGAGTTGGAGATAGGTGGTACCAGGATTTGGGCAGGAGCATGGCGACGGGAGGATGGTGATGAAGATGGACAAGGGCTGGCTGTGTGTGTAACGCCCCTAATTTTTAATACAATATTTTGAATTAATGAATAATTTTTAAATCAACTTATTTAATTATTTTGAAATTTTGTAAAAATTGACATTTTCACATGTGCAAAACACGTGCAATTATTTTTGACGTACAAATTTCCTCTTTTAAATTTCTGAATAAGTTCTACTATTTATAATTGAGTATATTCTAATTTTTGAGATTTTTTCTGAATAAAGAAACTATTTTTGTAAATACTTTGAAAGAAAAAAGTTTTTGTGCAAAATGTCGTTTGGAGGAAAAATTTGAATTCAAATTTTTGCTGTGCTGTTTTGGTATGCCTGGCAGTGGAGAGATTTTATCCCTCTAATTTTATTTGATTTTATTTTATTCAGTAAATATATAATTATGTAATTTTGAGATTGTTGAGGACTTTATTGCAAAAATGCAATTTAAAAGCCTAATTTCCCAAAATATTACCTTCTTTAGGACATAAATATGTTTTTGGAATTAATAAATGATTGTGATGAATTCTTGTGATTTATTAAGCATTTTTCTGAAATTTATCATTTTTGCACGTGCAAACCACGTGCAAATATTTTTCTTGAAAAATAAAAAGTCAAAAAATTCATTTGAAAAATATAATATATTATTATTAAATTATAATTCTAAATTTTATGGATTTTTATGAATAAATTATAGCATGTTTGCAAATATTTCAGAGTGAAGGACTTTTATGTAAAATTGCCCTCAGAGGCAAATTTTTTATGAGGGCCGGCCAGATTAGAGGATTTGGGGGGTTATATTTTTACTCTAACTAAATTGATTTGATTTACCTAATTGATTTGAAAAGATCTATACATGTAAAGATTTATTCTTCTTAAGGGACTTTTTTGTAAAATCTTCATAAAAACCCTAGAATAGAGCCCCGGCCTATATTAGCAACAGCATCAACCGCCCTCCTCTGTTCACAAGAAAATAATATTTTCTTAAAATTATTTCTTGGAGTTTGGATCTTGGATCTTTGGATTTTCGCAAGGAGGAGGAGCTTTCTTTCTATTATTATTATTCTTCAATTGATCTTCTTTGAGGTGGGTGGTACTTATTGTCTCTTGATGTGTTTTTAATATATTGTTATGAATAACCTAGTTGAGAGCATGATAGGGCTTGTTTTGGATTTTTTTAGATTTGTAGATCTATATTTTGATAGTTTGATCGTGGTTAAAAATATTAGATGATGATGTTAGGCTTGATGAATGAACTTTTAGATGTCTATATGAAATAAATGTGCATTTTTGATAGTGAGGATCATTTTTGTGTTAATCTTGAATGTTAAACATTGATGATGCATGAAAGATCTAATTTGGAATTTATAAAATTGATTGGATTACCATAGATTTAATTGTAGATGATGGAGATTTTTAGATATAATTAGAACTTGTTGTATGCTCTTAAATCCATACTTGATTGATTTTAAAGTTGAGATTTTTTCTATGTTTATTTGTTGTTTTTAATTATTAAAAATCCAAACTTAATATTACGGTTCGAATAATTGTTGTATGGATTTATCACGCCCTGCTTTCCAAAAACACGGAACACAAGCGCGTGACATTGGCCCAGCGAATGACTTACGTCATCCATAAGTTGTTATTTGTCACGCCCCGCTTCGCAAAAATATGGAATACGATTATGATATTGGACCATTGAATGACTAATGTCACCCACAAGCTATTTATCCGATTAACTCAACATTATAATTAATACAGAACAATTGCGCAGACAATAGTAATAATCTCATGAACAATAATACTTGAAATGAAGCAATATAAAATATCCAAATACAACAATAATCCAACATCTGGAAATAGTAATAAAATCCGGGACATAAGTCCAATACAATAATAAATCCCAAACACAATAGTAACAAGTCTCAATACAATAAGTTCATTAAAAATAACATTCAATTATAAAGCAGTAGTTCTTTAGAAAGTTTATTCTCCAATTCCAGCAGGCAACTTTTCTTCATTACCTGTATACACTTCATCTAAAAAGAGAAGAAAAATTGTCCTTAAAGCAAGTCATGTACAGCAAGTAGAGAAAGCAAGGAACAATGAAATAACGGTAAAACAATAAGTCATTGGATCAATAGGAATCAATAACACGGGACAAAAACAATAATCAATATCATGATAATTGATACAATGGCTATAAACAATGATTCAGTATTCGATAACAATAATCAATGATCAATATCAATAACACTTAGCCAATATTCGATATCAATAGAACAATGATGAATAATATGCAATGTCGGTGTGATGCAATTCTTAAGTCGATTAATCATTTTAAATCCTAACTAATGCACGTACTACTGTGTCCCATATGTTCCATACCACAGGTTCGATGCATACAATCAATTTTGTTTACACTATAGTGGTAGATTTTATAGTTCATGTACTGTTATGCCCCGCTTCCCAAAAAGAATACGGAATACGGATACAAGACAAAAGCCCAGCGATTGATTTTCATCATCCATAAGTTGTTCAAGAATCTTTACAACATTTCACAAGATAATCAGAGTCGGAAGCAAAAGATACAACCAGGCATGCATAATTGAAACAAAATTCCAACAGAAATTACTTGAAACCAAATATAATAATCTCAAATAATCAAATTCTGAACAAGTCAATATCCTGGGTCACATCGCCGAAATACAAGATAAATATCCAAGTAATCAAGTACATATTAATATAGTTCAAGCAACAATAATAATAACAATTAAAGTATGAAATCCAGCACTAGTATCTCATTTCTCCAATGCCATCAGGCAGCTGTCCATCCTGATCTGCAATTAATTAATTGCGGGAGAAGAAAAAGAAAACAAGTACCCGTCAATTACAAGTTACGGGTCACTTATAGTGTAGGATACAAGTACATGGGATAGATAAATCTAAGTAACAAGCCTAGCATGGTATATCATGATAACAGAATATAAATCATGGCATGGCAAGAGGAGCAAGTATAATAGTATATGTCGAGTGTCAAGCATACAAGTGACATGTACCAAGTAACCAGTATCAAGAATCATGTAATCATGTAGCATGTATTAAGTACCAAATCTCATGTATCATGTAGTCAAGTATCAAGTGGGCATGTATCATGTTCAAGTGTCATGTCTCAAGTCTTATAGTTATTACTATCTAGGTAGCACTTCATGAACCCCAAAAACATAACACAGGGTTGCTACAACAAACAGTTTCGCTTTAGATTTCATAGGGGACCATACAGGGCAGTGTACTCAGGGACAAGTTCTAAGTATCATGTAATCATGTATTATGTAAACAAGCTCCAAACCCAAACAGGTTCCAGTGTCATGTGTGTACGTGTCATGTATATCGTGTAAACAAGCTCCAATAACCACTAGGTTCTTCTGAGTACATGTTTCTGCACTATCCACTTTTAGATCTTTCCCTTAACCCCGACCCGGATATTTTATTATTATTTGTGTCCAACAGGCATGTATGTATGCAAAACATATCAAGAATAACATAGCATAATCATGTAACAAGTTCAAGTTGCAAGATAAACGTGTGTGGGTACAAGATAACATATAACAGCGTAAAATGACTAGCTTTCTAATTCAGGACAACAAGACAATACTGGAACAAAACTGAAATTCCCAGTGTTATAAATATGCATATTTGAATCCGTTGAAACGTCTAGAAAATAGACTCCCAACCGAATCCAGTGAGTATAAATAAGTTATATAGTATTTCACAAAAATATAACTCAAAACTGATTTAAATTCAGAAAATAGGTTCAGCCAGAAATCAAGAAATCGAATTCAAGAGCAGGAAAACAGCATGAAAACTCGTTAAATAAATCCACGAAAAATCTAGGGTATTCTCCTATATGTCTAGTATCAGAATATAAAGTTTCAGAATTTTCCAGAGAAATTAGATTAGTCATCAAAAATCAGGAAGCATCAATAAACGATAGTTTGGCAAACTTGGAATTCCCAACACTGCTGTACGAAAACTATAATATTTCACAACCTGTGAAACAAAATCCAAATCCGCCAAAGGGAGATGAAAATAGATAGAATAAGATAACTTTTATATTTCAAAATTATTTTTAATACAGTAAAAGGAATCAAGGTGAAAACACGATTCTTTACAAAATTGCAAGCAAAATACAACAATTATAGTTTTCATAAACGAGCATGAAACGACATATAAAATTTATCAGTAAAATCCGCCAAAATTCTTGATAATCCCTAATTAGGTATAGAAAAACTTAGCAAAACTTCAGATCAAAATAATATGTGTAGCACAAGTACCAAAATAATTTAGTCATCAAAATTACCAAGAAACGAAATCTGGAAAAGATCTACACCTCTGTAGTAAAACAGTCATATCTCACACATAAGAAAACAAAATCGAGTAAGGTCAGAGGGGTTGGAAAGAAGATGAAATTCTCTACAAATCATGTTTTATACTGAAATTAAGACTCTGAACTTAATATGGTCTAAATTACTGATCAAGACAGATCATCGACAAAACACAGAATTTCCTTAAAAACCAAAATCAACATAGATCCAAAGAAACTTAATCCATACACAACCAAACATGAAATCGAGTCTACCAAGTGTCCAAACAACATGGATTAGGGTATATAACAAGTCCACAACAGGCTAGTCAAATTCTCACAAATAGTTCACATACATGATCAAGTCAAGATCGGGCGAAAACCTAGTTGTTTCATGTTGAATTTGTGTCTTGAGTCAATTATGGTCAATAGCACTATAGAGTCAAAACCCAACAAGACTAACACACAAGAGTTGTCTCTAGAACCTAACTACATTATAGGTGGTATTTTTGACTTAAATCATACAAAGGAATTTGAGTACAAGTTACTTGCCTTAACCGAAGACGGCGAACGACGAAAATCAGGAATAACGGGAACGGATCCCGACAACGAGATAAATCCACGAACGAATGAATCCAAGCAAGCTTGAGCGAAAATCTCCACACGAACAAACTCCACAAAAAAGAGATGATCAACAGAGATATGATGGCAATGGTGGCTTGCAGCCACGGGGTAGATCAACACCGGCGAGAGGATGAGAGAGACTAGAGATCATATAGTGGTGATGGTGCGAAGGGTGATCGGCCAAGAGATGGGGGCTCTCGGGTATGGGGAGATGGTCGGGATGCTCAGGCCGGGAATGAGGGGTCTCAGCCTGGGGTGATCGGGCTGTGTGTGCGGGGTGGCGCAAGCATGGGGGAAGGCGCCGGGGTTTAGTAGATGGAGGCTAGGGTTAGGATTAGGGTTTAGGGAGAGAGAGAGGTAGAATATATATATGACGGGATTATGGTTTAGCAATACAAGTTGGGTTATTGGGTTGTGGGTATATTAGGAGTAGTGATAAGGTTTGTTTAATTGGGCTTTAATTTGGATACAAATTGTATAGGATGTCAAATAGGATTGTGAATTTAATTTGGCTTTGGTAATCCTATGAGGGCTCAAACAATTGGATTGGGAATAGGATGAGCAACCAACACCACCATAAGCACCCAAGAACACAAAATAAAGAAGATAAGAACCAAATGAAAGAAAGAACAATAATAATGAAGAACGAAACAAAAATACAACCAATCAACCACAAGGGCTCAAAAAAATAAATAAAATGAATATATATTGAAAACAACTCCAATATAAGGTTCAAAAAGAATACAAAAGAGAAAATACACCAGAACGAAAAAATACACTAAAAAATACACAAAATGAAAAACAGGGGTTACAATCCTACCCACCTAACAAGAAAAATTTCCTTCTTGAAATTCAAACATGAAGATACATAGGGTAACCCCAAAAACAAACAAAAGAACCAAACTACTTAAACAAATGAGGAAATTTCTGCTGAATCTCATCCTTCAGCTTCTAAGTCGACTCACCAGGCGTGTGAGAATTCCAAGCAACACGAACCAACTTGATGACCTTGTTCTTAAGCACTTTCTCCCGCCGATCCACAATAGCAACTAGCAGAATCTCACAAGTCAAATCTGACCGAATGATCAACTCAGAATAGTCGATCACGTGGCTCTCATCCCGGATATATCTCCAGAGTTGTGAGACATGGAAAACATCGTGCGCTCCTGATAACGCTGGAGGCAATGCAAGACGATAGGCCACCTTGCCTACTCGCTCCAAAATATCAAACGGTCCAATAAACCTAGAGCTAAGCTTGCCCCCACCACCGAACCGAATGACACCACGTCACGGCGATACCTTTAGGAAAACATGGTCACCAACACCAAACTCCAAAGCCCTCCGATGGACATCAGCCCATCGCTTTTGCCTATCCTGAGCTGCATGCAAATGCTTCCTGATCTGAACCACAACATCAACAGTCTTGGTGAACAACTTTGGACCCAACAACTTCCTCTCACCAATGTCATCCCAGCACACTGGCGACCTACACTTCCGCCCATAGAGTGCCTCGAACGGAGCAGCTTTAATACTGGCTTGAAAGCTGTTATTGTACGAGAACTTCACGAGATGCAAATGAACCTCCCAAGATCCACCAAACTAAAGCATACGGGACCTCAACATGTCTCAAGAATCTGAATAGTTCGCTCTGACTGTCCATCAGTCTGGGGATGAAAAGTTGTACTGTACTTCAACTTACTCCCCAAACTAGCCTGATGACTTTCCCAGAACTGAGATCTGAATCTCATATCCCTGTCGGATACAATACTGATTGGAATCCCATGAAACCTAACAATCTCTTGCATGTACCTCTTAGCAAGGCTCTCAGTAGACTGACTAACACGAAAGGGTATGAAGTGAGCACTTTTCGTCAAACGGTCAACAATCACCCAAATGGCATTATGACCCTTAGGACTCCTCGGCATAGCGGTCACAAAATCTATAGTGATATATTCCCACTTTCACTCTAGAATAGGAAGCGGTTGAAGAAGTCCAGTGGTTCTCTGATGCTCTGCCTTAACCTGCTGACAGATCCAACACCGAGCCACAAACCGAGCAATAGCCCCCTTCATACCATGCCACCAGAAATGAAACTTCAAATCCCAATATATCTTAGTACTGCAAGGATGGATAGAATACGAGGACTGATGAGCTTCTTCAAGCAACCCTTGACGAACTTCACCCTTAGGGACACACAACCGGGAACTAAAACGAAGCGAACCATTAGCATGATTAACCATGTCCGTTCGGGATCCAGACTCAACCTCAGCTCGAAAACCCTGCAACTGTGCATCACTAGCCTGCGCCTCTTTAATCTGATCAACAAGAGATGACTGCAGCTGGAGCGCCAAACAACTCCGACCAGAACTCGGCAACACAACATCCAGCTCCAACCTTTGCATCTGCTTAATGAGATCACTCTGCTGAGTCATAAACATAACTGCTGGTCTCCTGCTCAAAGCATCAGGTACCAAGTTTACCTTACCAGGATGGTATTGCAAACTGATGTCAAAGTCAGCCATAAGTTCCAACCAACGTCTTTGCCTCATGTTTAACTCCATTTGGGTGAAGACGTACTTGAGACTTTTGTGGTCTATAAAGATCTCCACGCGGTCTCCAAGTAAATAATGTCTCTACAGCTTCAAAGCATGGATCACTGCCGCTAACTCCAAGTCATGAGTAGGATATTTCTTCTCATGTGGCCTCAATTACCTCGATGCATACGCAACGACTTGGCCCTTATGCATCAAAACTGCTCCAAGACCCTTACCAGAAGCATCACAGTGAATTACAAATTTGTCTGAACCATCTAGAATAGTCAACACAGGCATTGACGTCAATCTGTTTTTCAACTCAACAAAAGCCTCATTGCACTCATCAGACCAACAAAACTTCTGATCCTTCTCAGTCAATTTAGTCAACGGTCTTGGTATCTTCGAAAAGTCTTGGACAAATTTTCGATAATAGCCAGCTAACCCAAGAAAACTCCTGACTTCTGAAACTGACTTGGGAATAGGCCAATCCTTCACAGCCTCAACCTTGGCCGGATCTACAGAATCACCCTCGCCTAAGATAATGTGCCCCAAGAAAGAAACCCTGTCGAGCCAAAACTCACACTTGCTGAGTTTTTCATAGAGCTGATTCTCTCTCAAAGTCTGCAGAACCACTCTAAGATGCTCAGCATGATCTTCTCGATTTCGAGAATACACCAAAATATCATCAATGAAGACCACCATAAATCTATCCAAGAACTCAGAGAAGACCCGGTTCATAAGACTCATGAATACAGTTGGCGAGTTCGTAACCCCGAACGGCATCATAAGATACTCATAGTGTCCATATCTAGTCCTGAAAGTAATCTTCTGTATATCTGCAGCCTTCACCTTGACTTGGTGATACCCAGAACGAAGATCCAACTTCGAAAAAATAGCAGCCCCACTCAATTGATCAAACAAATCATTGATCCTGGGCAACGGATACCGATTCTTCATAGTAACTCTGTTCAGTTCCCGATAATCTATGCACAGTCGAAGACCACCATCCTTCTTGTCGACAAAAAGGATCGAAGCACCCCAAGGCGAAACACTAGGTCTAATGAAACCCAAATCAAGCAACTGCTGAATCTGCACATTAAGCTCTGCTAGCTCAACCGGTGCCATCCTGTAGGGACTCTTCGATATCGGCGCTGTTCAAGGCTGAACATCAATACCGAATTCCACTTCCCTATCATGGGGTAAGCCAGGCAACTCATCTGGAAAAACATCCAAGAAATTCTGAACTACTAGAGGCGCAGCCTCACATCCTGAGTACAATTCCATCGCACAATCTACCTGTTCAACTGCAGTATTTGCTCAGCCAAGGAAAGACTCCCCGGCATGGAACTCGAATTCTGCTCGATCTGGAATTCGGAGCACAACTTTCTTGGCACGGCAATCAATAATGGCATGAGCTTCACCCAATCAATCCATATTGAGAATGACGTCGAATCCTAAATTCCCAATTATAATCAGGTTGGCTTTGAAATCTACGTCCCCAATTACTACGGGACATTGCCTGCACTTCCGAAAACATATGACGACTCCACCACCTGTCACAATATTCCAAGTCTCTGACATGTTGCTACACTCCAACTGATGGCGAGCGACAAATCGAGTGGAGATAAAAGAATGGGTTGCTCTAGAATAAAAAAGAACATGAGCAGGAAAAGAGCAAATAAGGATGATACCTAAAAGGAATCAAATACAAGGGGAAAGAATAGACAATTAAGAGTGAGGGAAAAACAACAATGTAGAAAGATAACATAAAGAAGTAAAGCAAGACCAAAAGAAAAAAACAGCAAAAGAGAAACAAAACAACAAAACAAAATATACCCGCCACAACTTCTTCAGCTGTCTCCGCATCTGCAGCAGTCAAGTTGAAAGTCTGACCTCTCCTTGGAATAGCGGTCCTCTGACCGAAAATCGATGCTGAGGAGGAAGCGGTGGCCTAACTGGACCACGAGCTGGAACTGCCGGCTAGACAGGACCACGAACTGTAAGAGTCTCCCTCTGCTGTGGACAATCCCGCAAAGTGTGGTCAGGAGCACCACAAGCAAAACAGCGGCGATTGGCCCGCCTGCAGTCCTTGCACTCATGCCCAGCAAGTCGGCAAAAGTCACAAAAACCACACCTCTGGGAACCAGCAGAAGAGTAAGGAGCTGCCCTAACTGGATGGGCGGGAACTTGCCTCCGAACAGGCCCACTAGAAGGCCTAGCAACAGCAGCGAGAACAGTCCGCTGAGAAGAAGTCACCCCACCGCAAGCCTGCTCCTGAGCTTGGGTTGCCTCAAGAGCCTCAGTGTAGGTACGCAAGCAAAGAGAGACAAGATGCCTCTTGATATCCTGCTCAAGTCCATTTGTGAATCTACGAGCCCTATCCTCTTCGGTTGCCACAAGAACGGCAGTGAAGCGGCTAAGTCTAGTAAACTCAGCTGCGTACTCATCCACTGACCTGGAATCCCTTTGCAAGAAAGTCCATGTTACAACATTGCATGAACAATTATGTAACCAATTCAAAATGGAATAATGACTTAACCTATTTCAAGGCTAGGAATTGTTGTTCCATCTCAACTCGAGTACTACTGGGAAAGAATTTCTCCAAGAATTCTCGAGTAAAAGTAGCCCAAGCAATAGGCCTCTCAAGTTGCTCAAACTCGACCATCCACCAGATATAGGCCAGATCCACCAGCCGGATGGACACCACGTCCACCCGGTCAGCCTCAGCAACACGAGCCGCTAACAACAAGCATTCAGTCCGGATCAACCACTGTTCAGCCTCCAAAGGCGTCTCAGTGCCGGAAAAACGGTCGGGATGCAACCTCATAAAATTGGTAACTATTCCTGGACGAGGCAGAATATTTGCCTGCACAGGCACAACAGGAGGCGCAACCCGGGCAGCTTCAAGAGCAGCCATCACAAGATCACTTTGGTTTTGCTACTGATTAATCAGCCGCTCAAGCACAGTAGTGATAGCCTCAATTGGATCAATTTGCAACTGAGAAGTAGAACCTCTGCGAGCCATAGTCTGCACAAAACCAAAAATAATAAGCATCCAGAATTAGAGTTGGTATAAATTCATTTATGTATGCATGGTCGGTGAAATGTTGAGCCGATCTCAGTTCGAGGCAAGCTTGTCTAATATATTAGGCAACTAATACATTAGCCAAACCTGGTGCTCTGATACCACTAATAATCCTGTCACGCTCCGCTTCCCAAAAAGAATACGGAATACGGATACGAGATAAAAGCCCAGTGAATAATTTTCATCGTCCATAAGCCATTCAAGAATCTTTACAATATTTCACAAGATAATCAGAGTCGGAAGCAAAAGATACAACCATGCATGCATAATTCAAACAAGATACCAACAGAAATTACTTGATACCAAATATAATAATCTCAAATAATCAAATTCTGAACAAGTCAATATCCTGGGTCACATCGCTGAAATACAAGATAAATATCCAAGTAATCAAGTACATCTTAATCAAGTTCAAGCAACAATAATAATAACAATTAAAGCATGAAATCCAGCACTAGTATCTCATATCTCCAATGCCATCGGGCAGCTGACCATCCTGATCTGCAATTAATAAATTGCAGGAGAAGAAAAAAGAAAACAAGTACCCGTCAATTGCAAGTTACGGGCCACTTATAATGTAGGATATAAGTACATGGGATAGATAAATCTAAGTAATAAGCCTAGCATGGTATAATCATGATAACAGAGTATAAATCATGGCATGGCAAGATAAGCAAGTATAATAGTATATGTCGAGTGTCATGTAAACAAGTTTCATGTACCAAGTAACCAGTATCAAGAATCATGTAATCATGTAGCATGTATCAAGTACCAAATCTCATGTATCATGTAGTCAAGTATCAAGTGGGCATGTATCATGTTCAAGTGTCATGTCTCATATTTTGTAGTTATTACTATCTAGGTAGCACTTCATGCGCCCCAAAAACATAACACATGGTTGCTACAACAAACAGTTTCGCTTTAGATTTCATAGGGAACCATACAGGACAGTGTACTCAGGGACAAGCTCCAAGTATCATGTAATCATGTATCATGTAAACAAGCTCCAAACCCAAACAAGCTCCAATATCATGTGTGTACGTGTCATGTATATCGTGTCAAGCTCCACATGTAAACAAGCTCCAATAATCACTATGTTCTTCCGAGTACACGTTTTAGCGCTATCCACTACTAGATGTTTTCCTTAACCCCGGCTTGGTTATTTTATTATTATTAGTGTCCAACAAGCATGTATGTGTGCAAAATATATCAAAAATAATATAGCATGATCATGTAACAAGTTCAAGTTACAAGTTAAACGTGTGTGGGTACAAGATAACATATAACAGGGTAAAATGACTAGCTTTCTAATTCATGATAGCAAGACCATACTATAGCAAAACTGAAATTCCCAGTGTTATAAACATGCAAATCTAAATCTGTCAAAACGTCTAGAAAATAGACTCCCAACCGAATCCAGTGAGTATAAATAAGTTATATAGCATTTCACAAAAACATAACTCAAAACTGATTTGAATTCAGAAAATAGGTTCAACCAGAAATCAAGAAATCGACTTCAAGAGCAGGAAAACAGCATGAAAACTCGTTAAATAAATTCACGAAAAATCTGGGGTATTCCCCTATATGTCTATTATCAGAATATAAAGTTTTAGAATTTTTTAGTAAAATTAGATTAGTCATAAAAAATCAGGAAACATCAATAAACGATAGTTTGGCAAACCTGAAATTCCCAACATTGCGGTACAAAAACTATAATATCTTGCAACCAGTGAAACGAAATCCATATCCGCCAAAGGGAGATAAAAATAGATAGAATAAGCTAACTTTTATATTTCAAAATTATTTTTTATACAGTAAAAGCAATCAAGGTGAAAACACGATTCTTTACAGAACAGCAAGAGCAAAATACAACAAGTATAGTTTTCACAAATTAGCATGAAACGGCATATAAAGTTTATCAATAAAATCTGCCAAAATTCTGGGTAATCCCTAATTAGGTATAGAAAAATTGACCAAAACTTTAGATCAAAATATTATGTGTAGCACAAGTACAAAAGTAATTTAGTCATCAAAATCACCAAGAAACGAAATCGGGAAAAGATCTACACCTCTATAGTAAAACAGTCATATCTCACATATACGAAAATGAAATCGAGTAAGGTCAGAGGGGTTGGAAAGAAGACAAAATTCTCTACAAATCATGTTTAATACTGAAATTAAGATTCTCACCTTAATATGGTCTAAATTACTGATCAAGACAGATCATCGACAAAACACAAAATTTCCTCAAAAACCAAAATCAACATAGATCCAACGAAACTTAATCCACACACAACCAAACATGAAATCGAGTCTACCAAGTATCCAAACAACATAGATTAGGGAATATAACAAGTCCACAACAGGCTAATCACATGGATCTCAACAATTATTCAAATTCTCACAAATAGTTCACATACATGATCAAGTCAAGAACCGGTGAAAACCTAGTTGTTTCATGTCGAATTTATGTTGTGAGTCAACTATGGTCAAATAGCACTATAGAGACAAAACCCAACAAGACTAACACACAAAAGTCGTCTCTAGAACCCCACTACATTATAGGTGGTATTTTTAACTTGTATCATACAAAGAAATTTGAGTACAACTTACTTGCCTTAACCGAAGACGACGAACGAAGAAAATCAGGAATAACGTGAACGGATCCCGCCAATGTGCAAAACCCACGAACAAAAATCCACAAACGAATGAATCCAAGCAAGCTTGAGCAAAAATCTCTACACGAACAAACTCCACAAAAGAGTGATGATCAAGAGAGAGATGACGGCAACGGTGGCTTGCGACCACGTGGTAGATCAATGCTGGCAAGAGGATGAGAGAGACTAGGGATCATATGGTGGTGATGGTGTGAAGGGTGATCAGCTAAGAGATGGGGGCTCTCGGGTATGGGGAGATGGTCGAGATGCTCAGGTCGGGAATGAGGGGTTTCGGCCTGGGGTGATCGGGCTGTGTGTGCGGGGTGGCGCAAGCAAGGAGGAAGGGGCTGGGGTTTAGTGGATGGAGGCTAGGGTTAGGATTAGGGTTTAGGGAGAGAGAGAGGTTGAATATATATATAAGGGGATTAGGGTTTAGTAATACAAGTTGGGTTATTAGGTTGTAGGTATATTAGGAGTAGTAATAGGATATATTTAATAGGGCTTTAATTGGGGTACAAATTGTATAGGATATCAAATAGGATTATGGATTTAATTTGGCTTTGGTAATCCTATGAGGGCTCAAACAATTGGATTGGGAATAGGATGAGCAACCAACACCACCATAAGCACCCAAGAACACAAAATAAAGAAGACAATAACCAAATGAAAGAAAGAACAATAATAATGAAGAACGAAACCAAAAGACAATCAATCAACCACAAGGGCTCAAAAAAATGAATAAAATGAATATATATTGAAAACAA
This sequence comes from Hemerocallis citrina, assembly GCA_017893485.1. Lineage (NCBI taxonomy): Eukaryota > Viridiplantae > Streptophyta > Magnoliopsida > Asparagales > Asphodelaceae > Hemerocallis > Hemerocallis citrina. Next base: position 119,922,167 of record CM030367.1, read on the forward strand.
CTCCACTATAAGGTTCAGAAAGAATACAAGAGAGAAAATACACTAAAACGAAAAAATACACTAAAAAATACACAAAATAAAAAACAGGGGTTACATGTTCGGGCTATGATGATGATAACGGTAATAACACGGGCCATGGTATAATTTCTTACATAATGACGATAATAGTAGTAACACGGGCCATGGTGTAATTTCTCACACGATGACGATAACGGTAATAATCACGGGCCATCATCTGAATACAGTCTCTATATCATTAACTACTCTAGTCAATCTCTTAAACCCCGGCTTATTAATTATTTCATCAGTGCAATAATACAATATGCAATTTAAGACATGAGATGAACAATAGTATCAATAGGATAACAATAGGATGGTAACATGAAATAGGACAATTAGAATGGTAACAATAATTCATTAGGCTCATGCAATACAACATATATATATTAATTCATGCAATAGTACGATATAAGAATAATTAATCTATTAAAATCTGGTAACATGAAATTGTACATTTACAATGGCAACAGTAACTCATTATGATCATGCAATACAATATACATATATTAATTCATGCAATAGTACGATATAGGAATAATTAATCTATTAAAATTTAGATTATAAAATTCTGGACAGCAAGAGTAGTCTGTAAAAAAAAAATGAGTTTCCCGCTATTTCAGAACTTGAAAACTGAATCCGTTAGAAATTCTAGAAACTAGACTTCCACACGGTTCCAATGCATATTTAAAGTTCAAAATCTGACAACAGTAGCTAGGTCAAACAGATCATTCTTTACAGATTTCATGTTGAGGTAGAATTTCGACATCATGTTATTTTATTTTTAGAATGAGCAAAATCTCAATAATAAATTCATTAAAAATATTTTCTAGACTCCTAAACATGTTAAGCAACAATGTGAAAATTTTCAGAGTAAAATTTTATCATTTGATCAGCTTTTTTATTGTTTAAGCATGGAAGATACAAGAATCTGAAAATCAGAAAGTAAAATCACAGTTGTAGTAAAACGGGCATAACTTTTTGTACGCAACTCGGAATTCAAAAATTCAAGATGTTCTGGAAACTAGAAAGACAAGGCTACAATTCTTATTCAGAAAATTATTCATTTTAAGATAATTTACTAGTTCAAAAATAGCAGTCAATATACAGGACAACAAGTAAGATACAGGTTTTAGGGTAGTTTTCATGAAAAAAATTTAATTTAAACATGATGGGTATCAATTCTACTAGTTGATAAACTTCTCAATCACCATGAAGGGTATAAAAACATGGTAAATAAGATTAAGAACACATACATATATCTATCATTAATCAACCATCAACCGATCAAACAACATACAACCTAGCAATTGTCTTTACATTAATTAATCGTGTTATGAGTTGCATGAAAATTTCATATCATCAATACTATATGATGTATGCAAGATTCAATATTTTTGGAGTCAAAGTGGCACGATATCAAGAATATCGGGGTTAGCTCGTGTAAACCCTCAATAGACCCAACGAAGAGATAAACAAAGTATAATACGATAAACAAGGGATCCACTTGGTGGGTCGAGGACGGCGTCGACGGGAACAGGAGAAGTCGTCGAGATTTGGGGGTTATGGCTGTTGTTGGTGATCGAAAACAGGAAGGGAAGAGGAGGTTGGGGGTTTTGGGTGTCTAGGCATCGAGGTAGTCGATGAGGGGAGGTCGACGAGTGGTGGCGATGACGGGGGTCTCCGGAGGTGGTCGAGGAAGGAGAGGATAGTATTGGGTTTGGGAATTTTGATCGGAAATTGGACGGGGAGAGTGAATGGCGAGGAGAGAGAAAGAAGAGAGAGAGAATAAGCAGCTAGGATTTCGATTGTGTGCAATTTTTAGAATTTGCAGTAGAGTTGTATCTATAGGGTACAATTAGGATACTGGGTCAGTGATTTAGGATCCAATAATAGCGGTTTTGGGTCAAGAACGATTGAAATTAGGTTTTAGGGTTCAAATAAGAGATAAATCTAAATCAATAGGGTTCGAATAAAAATATCCACAATTAGATAGGAAAAAATAGGATCAATAAGAACAGCTCAATCAACAAGAACGAAGAATTTCATGAATAAAATTTAATTAAAATAATCAAGAAACAAAAATAGAGCATTTTATTCGATTACCAATAAAATATTACAAAAAGGGAGAAAATGAAAATAGCGGAAACGGTAGTTACATTATTATTCAACTCAATAATATAACAAGATAGATACAACCACATATGCAATAAGAACAATCACATGAATAACAATACTTGGAATAAAACATGATATAATCAAATACGATAATCCAACGTCTGGAAACAAAATAACAATCTCCAGGTCAAAAGCCCATAATACAATGTTAATAAAACTCAATACAAGAAGTCCAATAAAATAACGATCAATCTAGAAAGCAATAAATCCTCAGAAAGACTATTCTCCAAGTCCTGCAGGTAACTCTCCTTGATCACCTGTGAATACCTCATCTAAAAGGAAGAGAAAATTTTCCGTAGGGCAAGTCATGGACAGCAATTAGAGAAAGTAATGAACAATGAAAATACGTTATAACAATGAATTCAATAAAGCAATATGAATCAATAACGATGGACGATAGCAATAATCAATATCAATGGTAACAATGCGATGAGTATAACAATAAATGATATTTCAATATTCGATGTCAATACTCAATGGTCGATGTCAATATCAATAAAAATGTTCAATATCA